>JAZKJV010008179.1:0-1200000 GCA_037367405.1 Ottelia alismoides
TACACGGCGTACGTGAAGCGGTTTTTTCAAGAAACCGAAGCATCTTCACCGACATCTGAAGAAACCGCAATTAATTTAAGATCGAGTCGAGTCGTGGGAGAGCGTAGAGTTTAGGTTTTAAATTTCTGCAAATTTCAATTTCTGCTCATTTATAGCGGTGTCCGTTTGGACTCTCGCATGTGTAAAAAGACCTTGAACTCTATTTGTGGTGTGTTGTGGCTTGTTTCACTCTCTGGTGAGGGTGGGGCCCGACTTGAGTGGCGATTAGGATAGATCTTCACATACGGCCCTCAGAGCATTTTTATTTTTGATTGTGCTCGTAGGATCTTAAGCCACACTTCACATTAATCGAGACGCGCATAGATCGTTCAACTTAGCCAAATTTAACTCAATTCTTCCCCGCTAATAGAACTTTCTGCTTAGGTGCGGTTTTTCATCGGCTTGCATTCATTTAGAATAATTTTTAAAATTCTATCTAGCATCCCACATGGAAATTGCGAGGATTCACTGTAAGTCTTCTAACTGAGCATTCATCATAGTTTTCCGCGTGCATCGGCTTTTCCCGCTCCTTCTTGTTTTATCACATAATTCTAAAGGAAATTGGGACTGGATGGTAGACGTGTATTGTGCTCATTTAAATTCTTCAGTGATCACCTAATAAAAATTGGGACTGCTAAATATAGCTGATTTCAAATTAACCCATAAAATCAAGAATTTCTGCGGGAGAGCAACTCCGACCTTGGATGTTTCTATTTTTTTAGTGAGCGAGAGACGACACTTAAGGCTAGAGCCCAAATCCGAAATTTCGGCACCTGATAGCTCGCTAAATTTTTGCCAAGATTGATTTATCACCAACTAAAATTAAAAAGATAATAGCCGAACTCTTACGGCTTCATTGTGTGCGTTGGTGAACCTGGGGTTTGAATTGTGTTTGCATTGTGTGTGTGAACCGATATCGAAGATCAACGGCCGTACATTTGATAAAATTTCTCTTGACTATCCCGTGCAATCACCTCTCCTCTTTTCTTGATAATGGAGCTCTTGTCCAAAAACTCTCGCAGATCCAACCCCCCATTCCTTTCAAAAATGACCGAACATCTATCTGAAAACCCATCAGATCTATACTACGAAAATGAATTTGTTTCGGTTAGGCCCAAATCAACCAAATCCTCTTCTTTCAATAATCCTCCAACATTTGCGGGAGACTTTCACCCGCAAATAAGTTTGACCCCCTCATTGAATTCTTACTCAAAACATCCAACCACACATAACCACCAACCATCTTGGACTGAACCGCCTTATTCTCAGTTTCTCGCCAATGAAACATTTCAAAATCAAAATCCCTTTGAGTCTCATGACTGTCAGAGAAACCAAACCCAGATGGAAAGACATGCACTGAATGATCATCGACGTTGGATTGACCATAATAGACCCCTCGTCAGACATGATACTCATACAGAGGACTGGACTAACCTCCTAGAAACACATAAACCCCTGTATGCTGACTCCACAATATCGAAGTCTGACCAAGCATGATCAAAGGATTGAACTCCACTCAGATCAAATACACATGCATGGACCATATGAGCAGCCTCCTTCCATTATTTTTGAGGAGAAATTTTAAGAAAATAATGATCATATGTCGGATATTCCAAGAAATTCTCCTCTCAGTACAAACAAGAAAATAGAATATGAAATTATCGAACACACACCGACTGCTCTCATGATCGATCATGAACCGAATTTTGAGGATGATATGTCGAGGATAAATAAGAGATTCAATTCAATAGAGGATAGATTTCAAAAATTTACCGACCGGTTAATCGCATTCTATGGTGGCTCGGACATTAAAATAAATGAGGAAATGATTGGATCTGAGATTGAAAATTCTGAGGATATTCAGGGACCTCGGGATGATTCTGATAATTTCACTTCTACATATTACTCCCCTAGAAATGACTATGTCGGGACTATCGCTCTAAATATCAAGGCCTCTTTTCATCTGAAGAACACTCCATGCCCCCACACCACCTAGAAAATACCAAAAATGGAAATATTTGAAAACCACAAAAAAATGAAAATTCAGAAAATTTCATAAAAATTGAAACTGAAGACGATCTGAGGAATTTGGATCCGACTGTACGGGAAGCACTGGAAAAACGCTTGATGTTTGAACTTCCCTTTATACATGCCATTGAACACTTCCCTGACCTTAAAAGATTTATAACAGATAAATTAATGAACAAAAAGTCGGGTAGGATACGAACAAAGACTGAAAGATATATCTTGTCAATGGCCTCCTTCTTGGTATTGAGGAGAAAAACCAAGAGCCGCATAGTGAAGCGGTTGCCCAGATTTGACTGTGAAATCAAAGACACAATTTTCACCCATGCTCGGATTGATGACGATTCACCGATCAATATCCTCTCGACCTCTGTATTCCATGAACTCAAACTCAAACCGATTCGGAAGATACGAGAGATTGTTCAATTGGCGGACCGATCGATAAAATGGCCGAGAGGAACCATTTCTGTCATCATGAAATTCCAAGGTGCTCCGCTCAAAGTAGAATTCACGATCATTGATATTGAGCATCACGGAGAATTTACCCAGTCTCCAATTATTCTCGAAAAGTCGTTCTTAGCATTGGCTAAGGCAATTATTGATTGTGAGACTCGGAAAATCAATTTCACAGCATTGGAAGTACTTAGATCTGACCATATCTTTGAGGAACCACGGTCTTCTGAAGCAACCCACGAAGTCCCCGACAACCGTAACCATGAAATGGTAGAAGAGCCCTACCCCACAGCCACACCTGAGATAGCGGTTGTTGATAAGACTATTGGTTTATAGAATCTCCCCCTGCTCCATTCTCAGTCGTTCTCACCATGGAGAATCATGAATCATATGATCTGGAGACTTATGCATGGGCACACCCTGGGTCAACCTACTCTGACTACATGGATTACATCTACTCGACACAGGAATGCTCCAACATCGAATCAATTGAGAAAGAACATGTAGAGACTCTCCCAATATTTTAATTCCCGCGGATCTCAAAATAAACAAATCCTTCTTCTATGATCCTGAGACATATGCATGGTCACAACCTGAAGCAACATTCTCTGAATATCTTGACCAAATCATCCCAAATCGAGAGTGCTCAAACATTCGGAAGACTAAGAACAAACACACAAGCCGAGCACCGACCAAGGAGAATTCCAATGGCTATTCATATGGATACTCAAGTGAACCGACACCTTCACAAAGAAATAAAAAGAGAGTCACCTTTGACCTTTCGGAAGAGGAATCAGCTGATGATCCCTCATCAGGTCTGAAAAAGGTAGTCTACATGAGTGAAGTTTGTTCGGCAGCTCTAAAGCCATATCTTCGCAAGGATCCAAAATTCAATTCTCGTTGGACAACTCCCGTTCCGAACTACTACTCATCCAAAGCTGATGCTCCTGCCCTCTTCAAGTACACTGAAATTATTTCGTATGAGTTGACTGAGACCGGTGCTTCTGAGTATTCATCTGAGGACAAACCGATTGACCCCAAGAAGGAATGAATTCTAAGGAAACAACTGAAGAAACAAAAAGACACGAATACTTGGAGTATGTCCACTTTCAAATACTATTCCTCTGAGGATAACTCTGATGACGGATATCTTTCATCTGACTCAAACACTTCATCTATTATCCATCATGATTTTTCTGAGGATGACACTGATCATAGTTGGGAATCTTATGCTTCATCTCCATCTCATCATTACGATCTCCCACCACAGGCTTACAAAAAGATCAGCCGAAAACCGCCTTAATCATCGGCTACCCACCCTCCCTCCCGACCACATCGGTCTCCTTGTACAGCTTCTTCCTCTACTTAGGTCAAGGCCTAAGTATAGGGGGGATCGATGCCATCTGTACATATCATCCTTCTCCTTCTCCCGATCACTTCACTTCCACCCTTCTTCCATACTTAGGCTGACCAGAGCCTAAGTATAGGGGGAACCAACATCCATCTGAATATACTCTCATCATTCACATATCCCTACCACTTCATTTTTCTTTTCATTTTTTTCTCTCTCCCTAACGCTTAGCCCGAGTTATGTCTTCATTACGGTTCTTGTGCTCTGAGGACACAGCACTCGCTAAGTATAGGGGGGTCTGTGTATATACTTTGTATATATTTTACCCATATCTCATACTTTCACGTAAGTCTATATGTATTTACGGGGTGGGTAACTAACTTGAAAAAAAAGGGAAAAAGAAAGAAAAAAAAGATTTGTTGCTACTAACATTAACTTTGCCCAAATTTTTTGAAAAAAAATGGCTTCTTATTTCATTTTTGCATAAAAAATCAAAATCAAATATCAAAATTCACATAAAAAATGTGTCTGCATTTCACACACCTGCACTTCATCCAACAGTACATGCATTTGTATCTGTGAAAAGTCATCGGCTTCTGAACCGAGTTATGAGTAGAAACCGAGAGTGGTCTGGACTTGACCTTAATCCACCTAATTTTCAGAGGAACTTCACCGAGAAATAGGATTTTAAGAGCTTCAGGTCTTTGACTTAATTCTTTAAGTTCCACATGACAATGTACAGCGTTTGACTCTTAGTGTCTAACCTGGTCTCTTCATTCTAGGAACAACTCTGGAATAGGGAATTAATTTGTACTCTCGCACTATGCACTTAGCTCAACTCAGATGGGATATTGGAAGACTGTGTGAGTCTCTTTTCTGGTAGCGTGGAAATCTAAAGACCGGAGTACGGGTTGAAATAAATCTTCGGAAAAGGGATGGACGGCTGGGCACAATTTTCTCTAAGACACCAAAAAATGTACGGAACAAAAAGATTCTATATCCGTAGGGGCACAACAAGATCCAAGCAGAACCACCAAAAATTCCAAATACAAAGAAGCAACTACCAAATAAAATCCGACCAAAAAGGTCCAAGCTTCATGAAACCTGCTAATCTTGGTGGAGACTCGGCTACATTGGCCATCTTCACAAGGAGAGGTGACTACACTGGCCACCCTCCAGTTCTTTTCCCCTTCTTCTATCTTCTCCCCCAAATCGATTGTGAACACAGCGTGACAGACCTTAGAAGGAAATACCTGACTCCCCGAGGACGAGTTACTGGACAGGAGAGGAGCATGGTAGTCCAACATTCTGGATGGGAAGAGCTAAAAACCTTCACACACATGAGTCGGTTATTCAATGTTCATAGGGTATACTTGGGAAGAGGATCGATCTAAGATGACTTCTGAGCCGAAACTGTGTCAATGGTGTGTAGAACTTGAGGGCTGTTGATTTTAAGATTCTAAGTCTCACAGAAGTTCCGCCACAATCCAAAGGTCGATTTCAGTTTCATTTTCACCTTCAGCGCATGGTCTTGGTATGGAACCCAATCTCATTTCACCTCATGGCATTTCTTTTTGATGCTAAGGGACGAGCATGGTTTAAGTATAGGGGGATGATGAATCTCGGATTCATCACTCTAATTCTCATTAATTAAGCTCAGATGCCTCAAAATCAACAGCATTTCTGCATTTATTCTGCATAATTAGCATTCATGCATGTTTTCATAAGAATGGCATTTTATCCATCATTTTTTACCCAAAATAAGAAGCCAAAAATCCAAACCAAATGACCTGTAAATAGCCCAATTTCCTGGATTTCTAACTCCTTCATGCTAACTCCGAATGACACAAGACCAAATCCACTGTGTACATATCACTAACAAGAATAAATGAAAAATACAAAAAAATCACTAACCTTGTTAAGTGGACCAAAGACCCAAACCCTAGTTTCAAGATTTTCAGACTAAAAGCCCCATATCTTCCCCATCCAGTGTTCGATTTCATCCTACTCACTTTTGAACTAATGCACATTCAATTACCTTCAAAACAAGACCCAGTTCAAGTGAATCGGAGCTCGTATGTGAAAGTTGGGTTTTGGGCCTCTTTTGTACATTGTATATTTTAGCGGTTTTCTGACCTATATTTTATGTACATATTCTCTTTATTAATAAAAATCCAAAAAAAATAGATTTAGATGTCTTTTATTTATCTTTGATTTCTCTATATTTTTCCGGATTTTTATCTTGTTTAAAAATGACAAAAAATCAGAAAATCCAAAAATCAAGGTATTCTATGTACATAGGATACCCCAAAAATTCACTTTTTATATTTGACCGATTTTGGCTTTTATGTCCTCATGAAAGTTGTAGATCTCATCGAGATAGGCATTTTTCGTGAAGGAACTTTTTTGATCTGAGGTCATTTGCTATTTTTTTTTGATTTTGCAAAAGTTTTTATTTTCAAATTTTCTGGTGCTGACACGTGGCAGCCCCTGGGGCCGCCACATGTCAGTGGTTTTTCGCCCTTTTTTATATTCATTTTTATAATATATATATATATATTAACGGACGCACGTGCGTCGCACGTGCCTCCCAGGCGCGTGCTCCACACGTGCTCCGCCGTTGCCCCCTTTTGACCGCCACGTGGCTCCATCTCGGTCGTTCGATCTCGGCCGATCGAACGACCGATGATCATCCTCAACCTCTGGCGCCTCCCCCTCCTACTTCTCCGCCCTTCTCCGTAACCTCCGCCCCGATCTCACAACGGTCGCCGCCCCGCATATCCCGCTCTGTCGTTCACCTAACAAACTCTACAACCAACTCCGCGAGTTTCGCCTCCATCGCCGACCCCTCTTCTCTCTCTCCCCTATTTAAAGACCACCGCCGCCACTGTTCCCCTCATCTGCCGATGCTAAGCTCCAAGGTTCAGCGGCGGTGACAGTGCCCGGATTAATCTTCCTCGACGAGATCCGGTTACTCTCGTAGCCGTTGCAGCCACGTCGCCCTCTGCCGCGTACTGCCACGCTTCGGCCTTCGGCGTCGTTGAGCCACCGACCCATCATCGACAACAACCATCTCCGACCTACTTCACCGACGACCACCGACTCTGTCGCACTCCAACAACGACTCCATCTCCGCCTTCGTCCACGACATCGGCCACTATGCTGCCTTCTTCTCCGCCAACGCCACCGTCCACGCCTCTGCTTACTCCGCCTCTTCATCGCCAACAGTCACCTCCAGTGCCACCGCCTACTCCGCCGAGCCCTCTCTGCCTCGCTACTGATCGGACAGGAGGCGCGCCTCCACCTTCGCCTTCACGCGTCGACAACAACTCCAGCTCCTCCGCTCATCTTCTTCCGACTCCGACGCAACGCCATCGACGACCACCAACGTCACTGATTCGCCAGCCCTTCTCCAGTAGCCACCGGAGGCCCACCACCGTCAGCCAGAAGCTCTGACAGACCGTGCCACGAGGGGCGGTGCTCCTCCACTGAGCACCATCCGCACCGCCTTCGCTCCAGCCGACGGGTAAGAGGCCCGCCTCTGCTCCACCATCGCTGACCGGACACAAGGCCCGAGGCCCCAGCACGTGCGAAGCACGTGCGTGGGGAATGGCTCCAGTTCTCATCCCCATGGGTCACGTGCCCAGCACGTGATCGTGTGGGAAAATTGCGTACAGGCCCTTGGAGATCTACCATATCGCACGCAAGCCCCCATCCACGAGGTCACATGCACATGATGAATCTGTGATTCGTCATCTTTATTCATTTATTTTAGCTTAAAATCCCTTATAAAACACCTGCATATAACGCTAACTTCACATTCTTACTAATTTGCATCTGTGTAAATATTGTACATTTCTTACTAATTTTAACCTAAAATAAATAAAGAAAGAAAGAAAGGAAAAATAAAGAAAAGAAAATAAAAAAATAAAGAAAAGAAAATAAAAAAAGGAAGACTGTATACAGGCTGACCCGAACCCCGAGAGAAGGTCACGACTTTACCTGATCGACCACGAATAAAGTAGGGAGAGATAGGGTCCTTAACTGGAAAATCCAAAAAAAATGTGTTCTTACTTATTTTGTAAATATCTGTATAAACTGACACTAATTTATTTGTACCTTAATTGACTTCAAATCAAATAACATTCAAAACCAAAGTTGTAAATAAAAATGTGTTCTAAGTACTAAAATTGATTGCACAATTAAATCATGTACAGAATAAAAGTAGCCACACTTAGAAAAAAACCACTAAGCACTAATTGAAAGACCAATTTCTGCTCTATATGAGCTCAAATTGAATCAATCTCACTTCCATTGAACTCGAAATTAAATTATCTTTAAAACGGTTGTATTTTCATAATTTTTGGAGTTACGGTTGAAAAGTCGGTTTTCTAGGGTGGTTTGTGCAATTTTCCCATGTATTTTGTACATAAATTAATCCCATTGATTTTTTTAAAATAAAAAAAAATAAAAAAATAATAAATTCCTAAAACACAAAAAAGGCTAATTTCATCATTTATCCTTGTATATAGTGTCACATATGTATATAGTATATGTATATAGTTGTTATTTTTAATTAACCTTCATATAAAAACAAAAAAAAATAACCTTTTTTAATTCAATTCAATAAAGTGACGAAAATTCAAAAAAATAGAAAATTTTGTAATGAGTTTTATCTCTCTTTTATTTTCATTTCAAATTTCATCTCCCTTCCACCAAAAAAATTTCAAAAATTCATTTTTATTTTCATCTCTCTTTTTCAAAAATTCACTTCAATTTTCATCTCTCTTTATCCAAAAAAAATCAAAAATTCAAATTTCATCTCTTTTCTATTTATATGGCTCATTCTCCCTCATTCCAACTTGATCAATCTTTAGAGAGAGGAGCCCGATCTCCGAGAGTCTTCTTGTCGAGAAAAGATGTCCAGCCTCCGAGCCGTCTGGTGACAGCGAGTCGGCCTTCGTTGAGTCGATCACGTCCATTTTCCGCTCCTAAGGTGAGATCCAAATTTTTCTTCGCATTTTTATCTTAGTTCAATCGTAGTTTTATTTTTCGCATTTTCGTCTCGTTGTCATTTTTTATCTAGATCATAAAATTCGTCATGATTTATTCCGCCACCGACTCGATTTCATCTCATCTTCTCGATCTCTCCGCCTTCAAATTCTACCGTCCACGATCTCTCAACTCCGGCCGCGTATGGTGGCTGGAGATCGGATTCAAATCCCTCATCTCCGTCGAATCTCCATTCATTTTTCCGATGTGTAAATAAATAAAAAAACAATTGTTTCTTTCTTATTCTCTAACGATTTTTTTGCAGGAAAATATAAAAAAATATTTTTATTTCCTGTTTTTCGGATATAAAAAAACTAAAATAAAAAATATTTTATTTTCTGTTTACATAACAAAATAACTTTACAAAAAAAAAAGAAAAGAAAAGAAAAAAATTTGCTACAGGCTGCGGGGACATCACCCCCCGCCGCCCGTTCTCCACCAAGGCAGTCGCGCTCCCACCGATCGGCGCACCGCCCGAGCACCGTCTCCACCGAAAGCAGCAGGGCCGCCAACTGCTTGATGAATCTCCATTTCATCACCTTTATTCTATTATTTTGGCCTTAAAAACCCCAGCAAATGCATGTAAATAGCATCAATTTGTTCATAATAGCATTCATTATTTATTGTATTAAATGTACATAGATTAAGGTTTTTAATGCCAAAATTATAGAATAAAGAGACGAAAAGAAAAAGGAATAAAATATTGCAAATATTTTATGACCCGAACCCCGAGACCAAGGCCAGCAGGGAATTGGTCGACAAGGAATAAAGTTGGGGAAGATAAGGGCCAATTATACAATAAATACCTCAGTTAATAATTCATTCAGTTATGCATTTTGATACCTATTTTGTATATATTTTTTTATTCATAAAATAGAAAAACTTTGTACATGAAAAGTGTAGATAATAATGTGAATAAAATTACAAAATTCAGTTAGTACAAATATAATATACAGTGTACATTTTATACACAAAATAAAAAGCCAAAATCTCAACTTCACAGACCCATATCTTGCAAATAAAAACTCAAAATCACCCAAAATCACCTTTAATTGTATATAGATTTTCAAGAACTATTTAATAAAATTGGTTTCATAATTTTTGGAGTCCATCTGTGAAAGTTAGGTTTTTGGCCCCCATTGTACAATCTACCCGAATAAAATATTCAATTTATTCTTCATTCATTATTTCCATAAATTTATATTTTTTAGAATTTTGTAAATAATGTATACAATACATGTACATATTGAAATTAAAAGAAAATCAAAAAGAATTTGTAAAATAAAATAAGTCTATGAAATACATAGACAAAATACCTAAGCTATCTATATGTATATAAAATAAAAGGGGATTTCATTATTTTATTCTTTATTCATCTATATTTTTATAATAATGTAAATATTACATATAACTTATTAAAAATACAAATCCAAAATAAAAACCAAGAAAAGACATTAAATAAATAAAGTATATACATTATATAGGTAAAATACCTATAACTATACCTACTTATATATGCACCTATTTATTTAAATATGTAAATAAACTCATAAAATTTAAACAAAAATATATCTACACTCACAAAAATAAGTTATAAATTTATAAAATAAGAAAATAAAATAATAAAATAAAATGTACAAAATAAAAATAAAATACACAAAATACATGTAAATACGCGTATAAACACATTATTAAAATAAAACCATAATAAAATACATCAAAAAATTAAATAAAAATCATAAATAAATACTACATTAATTAATACAAATTTTTTATTTTATAAGTAAAATTTAATAAATTCATTTATTAGGTTAAAATAATGAGTCAAATTCAGGCTGACATGGACCAATCACAGCTCTGCCAATGTTGATCGCGGTCAACTGTCCCTGCAGCCTCTGCAGCCCGTCAAATCTGTTCAGCCTTGCGTTTTTGCCAAATTTTCCCGATCAACCCGTCGCTCCAATGACATCGGTCCCTTCACGGAAATTACTCCCAAAACATTATACATACACGCCCATGGCTTGTTTCCTTTGTATATAGCTTTTATTCCTTATTTTTGGCCGGTCAATAAGGGCTCCCATTATGTTCCTAAATAATTCAGCCACCAGCCCGTCAAATCTGTCAGACCCCCCATTTTCTCCCATTCTTCCCGGCCGCCCCGTCCATAGATTGCAATTTATTCCTTCACAAGAAATGCTCATGGCATATTGTACATCCACGCCCAAGGCTTGTTTCCCTTGTATATATCACTGATTCCTTATTATTTGCCGGTCAATAAGGGCGCATACACATGTTTATAAATAAGTTCCCCCTCCTCCTTGGCCGAATTTGGCCAACTTACTTCCCCCAAAACACCTTGAATCCGGTCCTAGACGAGCCCTTGTGACAAGAGGAGCTCCATAGCACCGTGAATCGGCCGGAGGAGGAAGAAATTTTGTCACGGCGGAGCTCCGGCATCCGTCCTTCTCCCTGGAGGCCCCCAGGTATAAGAGTTGCGCATTTACTCATTTTAGTTAGAATTTTATGTAGCTTTTTATTCGTGCATTTAGATTAGTGTTTAGTTCTTAGGTGTAGCGTAAAATCGAGTACCCGTAGTTCGCCAGAGCTCCGCTCCGGCGAGCATTTCACGGTACCCCCGACGTTTTCCGACCACCCTCTCACCTCCATTTTCCTGCCCTTCATTTTCCCACGCCCCAGGCACCTTCACTCACCTAGATCTTCACCGGATCTGGAGATCCGATCTCCATCCCCCATCCGTCGCTGGAGATCTTCTCCCGAATCCCCCCTCCATCCATTTTCAGTTCTAACGGGACGAGGCAGTTTGCCCTCGTCCCTTGTTTCATTCTGTGCAGGTACAAGGTGCTTTGAGGCACCTGGAGGTGTTCTTTGACGCTCGCCGGAGGTACCTTGAGCGCCATCTTGACATCGACCTGGTGGTGGCGCTCCGGTGACCTCCTGGCCAATCTGAGGCCTCCTGCGGTTAGCTGGAAGCACCTGCAACGTGTTGGGATCCTTGGGAGCAGCAAAGAGCGGTGGGGGAGGGAGAAATCGTCGGAGGAAGTTTGCCCTGGCGAACCTTCCTCCCTGTTCTTCCAGATGCCCTCCCCGCCGTCGGATGAAGGAGGAGTCCCAGGAGGAAGCTCAGCCGTCCGATGGAGCGAAGCCTTCACCGTCATATCAGCCCGGCTGATCTAATCTCCATCGTTCATCGTCGAAGCGGCATCGGCAAACGTGGAGGCGCCACGTGGATAAGTCACGTGTATCAGCTGTTGGATCAAGCGCCCTTGGGGGTAATTTTCATATTTAGCCCCCGCTCTTTTTGTAATTAATTTTTAATATTGCAAAATAAATGTCACGTTGTAAATAAATTGTAATATTTGCTGAAGGGGCCCTGAAGTTTATAGAATTACAAATAGGTCTCTCCGCGCCTCACGTGCAGTCCCACGTGAGGCGTGTGATTTTTGCACTATAGCCCTGGCGCGTTTTTTAAATTGTAATTTAGTTCCAGAAATTTAAATAAATATTTTGTTGGTATTTTTGCATAGAGACCTCTGTATTTATTTTATTTGCAAAAATGCCCCTGCCAGGCTGTTTAATTTTTATGTCTTTTATCTATTTATTAAAAAATACCTATGTAGCTCCTAAAAATCCACAAAAATTCGGTTAGATACTTCATGTAGTGTACCTTCACGCCACGTGTCCATTCTACATTTTTTGCATTTAACCTAATTATTAAAAATGAAAAAGTAGCCCCTTTTACACTGTTTAAATTATAAAATACAAAAAATTATAAAATATTTTTGAAAAATTACAAAAAAATTATATGTGGTATATTTATATATATATTTAGTCCAGAAAATGAAAAACCCTAAAAATAGGAAAAAGAAAATTATAAAAATCATAAAACTCCAAAATCCAACAAAAAAATAGAACAATCCTATAAAAATACCAAAAATATATTTTTTCTCTTTAATAATTATCTATATGTTATTATTAATGTATTAAAACTAATTTGGGTAATTTTGGGAATTATTTTATATTTTTAAAACCCAAATTAGTTTCGGCTTATTTAATTAGTCCATATTAGGGACATTTTTTAAATTAAAAATACATAAAAATTAGAAAAAATTTAGAAAAATAATAAAAATATAAAAATATAAAAAAATAATAAAAAAATAAATATATATATATATATATGTAATATGTTTTGAGTATCTATATATATATATCCATATTTCATATTACTTCTCTCTCTCCTTATATATATATCTCTTTATATATATACCTATATTTATATAATTAAAATATAAAAAAGAAAAATAATATGAAATATAAAACAAAATAAAAAATTAAAAAATTAATTAAAAATTAAATAAAAAACATATAAAATTAAAAACCCACAAAAACAATAAGAAATGGACATGATCATTGAATTGAATAATTGCACAACAATTTTCACCATACAACCTTTCGCCTCCCAGTGTTCGACCTCTACTTGTGCTTACACCTATACATATTTGCATGTAGAGTTATGATAAATTTTAACTCCACATTCTTGGATATTCATTGCATACATTTATTGTGGGTTAATTGTTGATTGATCTGGGTATTTTGGAGCGGTCTCCTCAGCGACTGGATCTCTCGCCTTGTGAGACATCTAGACCCTTTGAAAATCTCAGTCATCAAATGCCGCCGTTGCCGGGGAGGCAACGGATTTTGTATGGTTGTTCACTCATTTATTTAATTCTTTGCTCATGTCCAGTGTCTATTTTATTATTTATTTATTTGACTACTTATTGACATTATTGATTGACTGTTCTGACCTCCTTCTTTCTTTGTCTTTGATGCAAGGGACCGCCAAGCGACGGAGGACCTCTTAGGAGGACCAATGCACTCGAGCGAGGCGGAGCTGGCTTTCAGACCTAGCCGGTAGGAGAGAGCATTAAAGACAGAGGGAGAAGGAATTTTGAAGACAGTCTATCATTTGTGCATTTTATTTTATTATGTATATTTAAGTGAGAGAGCGACTTAGAAACTTGTAATAATTGGACTCTCACAGGTACACTGCGACTCCCAAGGTCCATTGCTCGAGGGATTGTTCCCTTGAGGGCCTCGACGGTTTTGACGTCTTTTCTTTTCTTTATTTTATTTTTATTATGTTGTGTGAATGAGCCCTAGCTTAGGAATTGCTTGATCGAGTAGATTAGGTCCAAACACCTTAATATCTTGCATGTACCTATAGTGCGCTTTGGACCTAGTTTAAACTTGAAACATTCGACCTCATCATCTTCGAGCCTTCGTGCCGCAGCTCACCCTGCCAAGCGCTGCTCCTGAACTCGATGTGTCGAGAGGAGGAGGGGGAGCCTAGACCGGACTCCTGGATTGAAGATCGGTGACCGACTTGTAGTGCTTCACGATAATAGCAGTTACTATCCTAGGGCGATTTCTTCGGCTTGCATTTGCATATAGCATAGGTTTCAAATTCTGTTCTGCATCCCGCATGGAGAGAGCTGGAGGCACTGTAAGTCTTCTTACTTGACATGCATCATCGATTTCTGACTTGCATGGCTTTTCCGACCTTCTCCCTCTGTTTTTGCCAACCTAGGATGCTTAATGGAAATTGAAACCTCGATAGGCACGTGCATTGAAAATACCCAAAAAAAGTGATAACAAAAATAAAACTGGGACTGCTAACTCCACTTGAACCTAAAAATAAAACATAATGGACTTCCTTGTCTCGAGGAGAGCAACCCCCTCATTGTATGCGTTTAAATTGCTCATGTACACCCTAAGGAGTAGAGCCCAAATCCCATCAAGCCTCCTAAGTGTTTGTACAACTTTGTGATTCTCACCTCACTCTAAAATCGAAAAGATAAATGACCATCACCTGACGGTCTTCACTGCGTCGAGTAGGTGAATTGGGGGTTTGCCTTGCGTATTGAATGTGACTTGGAGTCCGTTGCGTTTTCATTTCATTATTAGAGTAGTCGGTCCCATCATGTGAGTCATCTTTTTCATCTTTGAGTCTCTCTACCTCTCTTATATATATATTCCTCCTCATCTGCATCGAGTCGTGATATTGGCGCTTGAGCTCAATCATTTCTTCGCCAAGTCCTCCATTTCCATCTTCTTCACCACCTTCCTCATATCCACCGTACCATCCCCATCTTCTCAGGTTCAAGGGGAGCATGCTCTTCGGACCACCATTTTGACGGTGTTCCCGCCCTGTGTGGAACACCCAATTTTGTCTATGTCTCGATCTTCTTGCCCGCCCTCCTCGTCCCCTCTGTTTCACTCTTCTATCACCGTGATATTGGCGTGCAAGCTCAATCAGCTTCTCCACTTCATTGTGTTACCCTTCTTATCCATCTTCCTTGTGTCCCCCGTATCACCTCTCCCTTTACCCGGGAATGTTGTGCACATCGATAGCCCGCATCGAGGATTCCATGATTACCTTGATTATCTGTGTAAGACGGGCCAATGATGTTGAGGATGCTGAGATTGATTTGGTGGATTTGACTTTGGATACATGCATGCGAGCTTATTGAGGATTTTTTATTATGCATAGAGCATAGATGTGATGCATTATTGAGGAATTTTAGTTCTAGCACACCGGATTGAGGATGTGATATGATGCGATGACTTGGTGATGATTTCATGCGTATTAATTGATCTAGCTATTTTGAGGTTCCACCCATCTTGATTTTAAGGATTGAATGATTATTCTGACTTGGAGTTCCTGATAAAGGTGTGCGGATCCTGCATGATCTCTCATCTTCCTGATTGAACCATCCTTGATCTCCTGACTCTTTGATCCACCCTGGCACTTAGAGGAGTCCTTATGATACGTTGTGCCACCTCAGCCAGATTTGATTGAACCGAGGGATGTTTTGTGTTTGACCTGATGATTTTCTCCCTCACATGATCGTATGCCCTCCGGATGATTGAATGATTGAATGCTTTTGAGGACCTGAGATGACTTGCCAGCATTCCCTTGACCTACATTGATCTAGCTCATATTACTCCCTGAGGACTATTTGCGGGAGAATGCGACAATTTCTAGGACTACAGTTTCATCCACTGGTTGGGTCGCCATTGTGATGGGACCCGGAATCGAGTCAAATGATATGCTTGATTAGCCTCCCCCTGTGATTGTGTACCCGACTTGTCGGTACATGAGGCCAACTATCGGACTGCTCTCCTTGACGGTCCTCACAAGGCAGAGCTCTACTTTTCTGATTATTCCATGCCTGGTTCATAGCGCTCTCTGAGGGTTATCTGCGAAAAGCTATGAGACATTGTAGCTCCCGTGGTCTCTTCTGCTGGTAGACGATCTGCCGTCTATCGAGACTATGTTTTCTGTGGATCCGTCTGATGGATCCAGCTCCATCGAGCCATTCTCTCTCCTTGAAGACCCTCGCAAGGATGAGATGTACTCTGATTATTCACTATGTAGCTCACATCACTTCCCGAGGACTATCTGCGGAAGGATGTGGCACTTTCTTTACAATCGGCTTCACGCACTTATGGTGCCTCCATTTGTTGGGGCACGCTACCGATTTGTCTGATATGGGCAGTCAGTCTCCCTATCTGATTAGGTGCCCGATCTGTTGGGGCATGAGACCGACTTGATTAGACTCCTTTGAGTCCGCTCTCCTTGACGGTCCTCGTAAGGATGAGCTCTTTTCTGATTATTCCTTGACTAGCTCGTAGCTCCCCGAGGGTTATCTGCGGGAGACTACGACATATTTCCTATCTGATTGGTCTTCTGTTGGTAGCTGATTTGTCGAATAGTGAGACCACTATGTGGGTCCGTCTGATGGACCCGGCTCCTTCGAGCCCTTCTCTCTCCTTGACGATCCTCGCAAGGTAGAGACACATTCTGACTATTCTTCGCCTAGATTGCATTACTCCCCGAGGACTATCTGCGGGAGCATGCAACACTCTCTTTACGCTCGGTTCCCCCTGCTGACTGTGTCTCCGATCTGTGGAACACAAAATCGAGTTGTTTGATATATATGATTTTGGTACCATCCTGAATTGCCTATCCGATCTGCGGATCATGGGACCCATCTGATAAGACTCCTTTGAGTCTGCTCGCCTTGACGTTCCTCGCAAGGTTGAGCTCCTGATATCAGTTATTTCCATGCCAAGCTGGCAGCACGTTCCCCGAGGGTTATCTGCAGGACGCTGCCACACTTTCTTGATTTATCGGTCTCTTCTGCGGGTAGTCGATATGTCGCCTACCGAGACTGTACCTAATGATCCGTCTGATGGATCCCTGATGCCTTTACGTCCGCTCGCCTTGACGACCCTCGCAAGGTCGAGTCTCTTTCTGCTTATTGATGATTAGCATGCACCACTCTCTGAGGGTTATCTGCGGGAGGGTACATCACTTTGTAGGTATTCGGTTTCATTTCTGGTGTCTCCTGTCTGTTGGAGCACGAAGCCAAGTCTTCTGAGTAGTGTACTTGGTCCTCTTTCTGATTGTGTATCCGATCTGCGGATCACTGGACCGAGTCTTCTGATTGGTATGATCCCTAGCTCCTTTGAGCTTGCTCACCTTGACGACCCTCGCAGGGTTGAGCCATGTCCATCGGTATTTGGTGTGTACTTATGATTTTCCTACCTCACGATCATCGGATACCATGGAGTCTCCTATTCTCTATCTTCCATATCTTTCTGAGACTCTGATTGACCAGAGGACTCTGTATTGTTCCTACTTCCTCCCGGTCTTACTATATCGGCTCTGTTCCATCATGCCGACCTTATGAGCCGATTGACTGCTTCATGCTACCGGACCCGATATTTGTCCTTTCGATCTCTATTTTGCTCCGGTAGCCGACACCCACCTGATTGTATATCCGTGTGTCTTTTCACCTTCTGACTGCATCCTCGTTCTCACAGGGAGACGACGACGAGAGTACGGTATGCACCTGTCAGATACCGTCCTGTACTTCACCAGTTCTTCACCACTTGTATATATGTGTGCCTTGTGCATTCTTTCTCCCGTATGTTATGTGTGCTCCATATCTATTGTCATATCTTTGTGTCTACACTTAGGACGTACCTTATCCTAAGTATAGGGGGGTACACACCGTGTTGTTCTTTCGTCGTTCGGTTTCGTCACTCATGTTGTTGCCTATACTTAGGGATATCTCACCCTAAGTATAGGGGGAGGAATGCGTATATTCTCCACGATCTTTTCATCTATCTGTATATATCTCTCTTTTCTTCTCTTCTTCTTTTCTTTTTCATATTTCTTTATCTAAATAAAAGGTGTCGCCCCTTTGTGTTAGTTTTCTGTACTTAGGACGTACTTTGTCCTAAGTATAGGGGGTGCACCCCTGATTTGTTACTTCTTTGATATGTTTATTCCCACCCTTGACCCTCCCTGCTTTGTGTACAGTCTGCTATACTTAGGATTACTTGATCCTAAGTATAGGGGGGACGGTCAACTTCTCTTTCCTTCATTTCTTATTTGTATATTCTTTAGACTTGTCTATACTCAGTACGAGTTATGTCTTCTCTTTTTCTTTTCCGATTTATGAGGACATAGCTCAAGCTAAGTATAGGGGGGTCGTATATACTCTGTATATACTTCAGCCATAACTCGTACTTTAGTATTCTCTTAATAATATGGCTAATAATTCTTTAAATTCATTAAAACCTTAATAAAAATATGTGATTATTCCTCAAATTCTTTTTGTATATACTGATTAATAAATCAGGTGAAAATGTTTTTTTGCAAAATGTTTGAAAAATAGTTTGAAAATCTTTGTGAAAATCTTTTGAAAACTATTTTGAAATGTTTTGTTACATGTTTTCAACCTTTGTAAAAACTTTTTGGTTTGTAAAGTTTATTTTCTTTGTGTGAAACAAAATATTTGAAAAATTGTTTGCAAACGATTTGAAAAATGGTTACAAAAATATTTTGAAAAATCTATATATACTGTTTGAAAAACCATTGCAAAATGATTTTCAAATGTGTGTACATGTTTGTAAAAATGTTTGTAAAAATTATTTTGGACTATAGTTTTTCAAAATTGTTTGAAAATGATTTTCAAATAAGATTGAGGAATATATACATCAAATCAATAATAAATATAACAAAAATAAATAATACAAAATTCTTTAATAAGTATACATATATGCCTATTAATAAAAACTAAATAGTAAATCCTGAATTCTTTGTAAATAAAGCAACACGCCCGTGTAAATAGATGTATATATGTTACTTTAAGTGCCAAAATTGTTTTATTTTGTAAAAATTCTTTGTGTAAAAATTTTCTCTTTGTTTCAAATTCTTTGAAAATTGCATAATTCTTTGCATATTTAGCATTTGCATAGCCTTCATATTCTTTGATTGAGCTTGATGATTGAACTAGTCCAATAAAGTCGAAGATTGGAGCTTGGTTGGACCTTACCGCACCTAACTGCACTGGAACCTTATGGGAACTAGGTTTAAGGTACTTTGGGTCTATTCAGACTTAATTCTTTGAGAAATCAGGGCTGGGTTCAAGTCACCTCAGTGGACTAACTAGAACTTTTCGAAACACACGTATGACTCTTGTCGGTCGTGACCTAACTTGGACACTTGCACCTTTCACTTGGCTCAACTCAGTTGGAGTGGTGAGGGGGTTAGATTTGCACGTCTGAGACGCACACGGGTGGAAACATTCGTCCTCGTCTAGGGAGGGAAGTGCACCCCAACCTGGTCCAGTAGCCATGAGGTCTAACGACAGGAGAGTGTGGGTTGCAATAAAGCTTCAAAAGAGGGATAGTCTTCTGGCTCAAGAGGAAAAAGTCCTTATGTAAATGTTGATGTAAATAGTATGTTGAAAAAAAAAACTCCAAAAAAGTGGACAGGCTTGAAAATAAAATAAAGTGCCTGCCGGAGAATGTATATATGTTGTATAGAAAATAAGCAAGCTTGAGCATCAAAGTTAAACCATGTGAGCCTGCAGCTGGATGACTTGACTATACTGGTCTTGCATCCCAGGATAGGTAGCTACACTGGCTACCGTCTATTCTTTTCTCTACCTCCTCCTCTTGAGTTGGATGCCCCTTGAACTTAGAAGGGAATACCCCGCTCCTCGAGGAAAGAGCCGTTGGATTGGGGAATCATTGGGTTGTCATTCTGGAGAAGCTAGTCTCTTTGTCATTTCAGTTGGGGAGAGCCACTATCACTTACACCGAACAAGTCAGCTTCATAGTCATAAGGGTTTGTGTATGATGTAGGCTAGTTCTGACCTGGCTATTGAGGTGATTTGAACCAAGTTCTGTGACTCTCGAAGGCTGTTGTGCTTTAAATTTGGTTCCCAACCAGGGTCCACACAAATTGTAACACCAAGGTCTGACCTGAGCTCCAAACTTTGATTTTGTACAGATGAGTTTAATCATCATGATCAATTCAATCTATTTTTGAATTCTTTATTTTTGCTTCTTCTTTTCTTCTTATTCTTTATTCTTTTTGTACGTATTGCATAAGTATTTGCTAGGGACTAGCAAAGGCAAGTATAGGGGGGTGATGAATCTCCATTTCATCACCTTTATTCTATCATTTTGGCCTTAAAAACCCCAGCAAATGCATGTAAATAGCATCAATTTGTTCATAATAGCATTCATTATTTATTATATTAAATGTACATAGAATAAGGTTTTTAATGCCAAAATTATAGAATAAAGAGAAGAAAAGAAAAAGGAATAAAATATTGCAAATATTTTATGACCCGAACCCCGAGACCAAGGCCGGTAGGGAATTGGTCGATAAGGAATAAAGTAGGGGGGATAAGGGTCAATTATACAATAAATACCTCAGTTATTAATTCGTTCATTTATGCATTTTGATACATATTTTGTATATATTTATTTATTCATCAAATAGAGAAACTTTGTACATGAAAAGTGTAGATAATAATGTGAATAAAATTAAATAATTTAGTTTGTACAAAAATACTATACAGTGTACATTTAATACACAGAATAAAAAGCCAAAATCTCAACTTCACAGACCCATATCTTGCAAATAAAAACTCAAAATCACTCAAAATCACCTTTAATTGTATATAGCTTTTCAATAACTATTTAATAAAATTGGTTTCATAATTTTTGGAGTCCATCTGTGAAAGTTAGGTTTTTGGCCCCCATTGTACAATCTACCCGAATAAAATATTCAATTTATTCTTCATTCATTATTTCCATAAATTTATATTTTTTAGAATTTTGTAAATAATGTATACAATACATGTACATATTGAAATTAAAAGAAAACCAAAAAGAATTTGTAAAATAAAATAAGTCTATGAAATACATAGACAAAATACCTATGCTATCTATATGTATATAAAATAAAAGGGGATTTCATTATTTTATTCTTTATTCATCTATATTTTTATAATAATGTAAATATTACATATAACTTATTAAAAATACAAATCCAAAATATAAACCAAGAAAATACATTAAATAAATAAAGTATATACATTATATAGGTAAAATACCTATAATTATACCTACTTATATATGCACCTATTTATTTAAATATGTAGATAGATCATAAAAATTAAACAAAAATATATCTACACTCACAAAAATAAGTTATAAATTTAAAAAATAAGAAAATAAAATAATAAAATAAAATGTAGAAAATAAAAATAAAATACACAAAATACATGTAAATACATGTATAAACATATTATTAAAATAAAACCATAATAAAATACATCAAAAAATTAAATAAAAATCATAAATAAATACTACATTAATTAATACACATTTTTTATTTTATAAGTAAAATTTAATAAATTCATTTATTAGGTTAAAATAATGAGTCAAATTCGGGCTGACATGGACCAATCACAGCCCTGCCAATGTTGACCACGGTCAACTATCCCCTCAGCCTCTGCAGCCCATCAAATCTGTCCAGCCTTGTGTTTTTGCCAAATTTTCCCGATCAAACCGTCACTCCAATGACATCGGTCCCTTCACGGAAATTACTCCCAAAACATTTTACATACACGCCCATGGCTTGTTTCCTTTGTATATAGCTTTTATTCCTTATTTTTGGTCGGTCAATAAGGGCTCCCATTATGTTCCTAAATAATTCAGCCACCAGCCCGTCAAATCTGTCAGACCCCCTGTCTTCTCCCATTTTTCACGGCCGCCCCGTCCATCGATCGCAATTTATTCCTTCACAACAATTGTTCCTGGCATATTGTACATCCACGCCCAAGGCTTGTTTCCCTTGTATATATCGCCGATTCCTTATTATTTGCCGGTCAATAAGGGCGCATACACATGTTTATAAATAAGTTCCCCCTCCTCCTTGGCCGAATTTGGCCAACTTACTTCCCCAAAACACCTTGAATCCAGTCCTAGACGAGCCCTTGTGACAGGAGGAGCTCCATAGCACCGTGAATCGGTCGGAGGAGGAAGAAGTTTTGTCACGGCGGAGCTCCAGCGTCCGTCCTGCTCCCTGGAGGCCCCCAGGTATAAGAGTTGTGCATTTACTCATTTTAGTTAGAATTTTATGTAGCTTTTTATTCGTGCATTTAGATTAGTGTTTAGTTCTTAGGTGTAGCGTAAAATCGAGTACTCGTAGTTCGCCGGAGCTCCGCTCCGGCGAGCATTTCACGATACCCCCGACGTTTTCCGACCACCCTCTCGCCTCCATTTTCCTGCCCTTTCATTTTCCCATGCCCCAGGCACCTTCACTCACCCAGATCTTCACCGGATCTGGAGATCCGATCTCCATCCCCCACCCGTCGCAGGAGATCTTCACCCGAAGCTCCCCTCCATCCATTTTTAGTTCTAACGGGACGAGGCAGTTTGCCCTCGTCCCTTGTTTCATTCTGTGCAGGTACAAGGTGCTTTGAGGCACCTGGAGGTGTTCTTTGACGCTCACCGGAGGTACCTGGAGCGCCATCTCGACATCGACCTGGTGGCGGCGCTCCGATGACCTCCTGGCCAATCTGAGGCCTCCTGCGGTTAGCTGGAAGCACCTGCGACGTGTTGGTATCCTTGGGAGCAGCAAAGAGCGGCGGGGGAGGGAGAAATCGTCGGAGGAAGTTCGCCCTGGCGAACCTTCCTCCCTGTTCTTCCAGATGCCCTCCCCACCGTCGGATGAAAGAGGAGTCCCAGGAGGAAGCTCAGCCGTTCGATGGAGTGAAGCCTTCACCGTCAGATCAGCCCGGCTGATCTAATCTCCATCGTTCATCATCGAAGCGGCATCGACAAACGTGGAGGCGCCACGTGGATAAGTCACGTGTATCAGCCGTTGGATCAAGCGCCTTTGGGGGTAATTTTCATAGTTAGCCCCCGCTCTTTTTTTAATTAATTTTTAATATTGTAAAATAAATTTCACGTTGTAAATAAATTGTAATATTTTCTGAAGGGACCCTTAAGTTTATAGAATTACAAATAGGTCCCTTTGTGCCTCACGTGCAGTCCCACGTGAGGCGCGTGATTTTTGCACTATAGCCCTGGTGCGTTTTTTGTAAATTGTAATTTAGTTCCAAAAGTTTAAATAAATATTTATTTTGTTGGTATTTTTGCACAGAGACCCCTGTATTTATTTTATTTGAAAAAATACCTCTGCCAGGCTATTTAATTTTTATGTATTTTATCTATTTATTAAAAAATACCTATGTAGCTCTAAAAATCCACAAAAATTACGTTAGATGCTTCATGTAGTGTACCTTCACGCCACGTGTCCATTCTACATTTTTTGCATTTAACCTAATTATTAAAAATGAAAAAGGAACCCCTTTTGACATTGTTTAAATTATAAAATACAAAAAAATTATAAAATGTTTTTGAAAAATTACAAAAAAATTATATATGGTATATTTATATATATATTTAGTCCAAAAAATGAAAACCCCTAAAAATAAGAAAAAAAAATTTAAAAATCATAAACTCCAAAATCCAATAAAAAATAGAAAAATCCTATAAAAATACCAAAAATATATCTTTCTCTTTTATAATTATCTATATGTTATTATTAATGTATTAAAATTAATTTGGGTAATTTTGGGAATTATTTTATATTTTTAAAACCCAAGTTAGTTTCGGCTTATTTAATTAGTCCGTATTAGGGACATTTTTGAAATTAAAAATACATAAAAATTAGAAAAATTTCAGAAAAATAATCAAAAATAAAAATATAAAAAAATAATAAAATATATATATATTATATGTAATATGTTTTGAGTATTACATAATATATCCATATTTCATATTACTTCTCTCTCTCCTTATATATATATATATATATCTTTATATATAGACCTATATTTATATAATTAAAATATTAAAAAAAGAAAAATAATATGAAATATAAAATAAAATACAAAATTAAAAAAATTAATTAAAAATTAAATAAAAAACATATAAAATTAAAAACCCACAAAAACAATAAGAAATGGACATGATCATTGAATTGAATAATTACACAACAATTTTCACCCTACAACCTTTCGCCTCCCAGTGTTCGACCTCTACTTGTGCTTACACCTATACATATTTGCATGTAGAGTTATAATAAATTTTAACTCCACATTCTTGGATATTCATTGCATACATTTATTGTGGGTTAATTGTTGACTGATCTGGGTATTTTGGAGCGGTCGCCTCAGCGACTGAATCTCTCGCCTTGTGAGACATCTAGACCCTCCGAAAATCTCAGTCATCACTACTACGCCGCCTGTAGCCGCCAGCCTAAGATCCAGAGGTGGCGGCCTGCTCCCAATCTCCCTTTGCTTTGAGAACGAAGAAGAAGGAAGAAATTAGGGCTTGAATATTATATTGTCGAAATTACAAGTACGCCCTGGAGAATCTAACAAATTCCAAAAATGCCCCTGCTCAGAGCATGTCACGTGCATTGCATGTGCTACTTGGGTAAATTGCTCATTCCTTCCTGCATTTATTTTCATTATTATTTAATGCAAGAACATTGATTCTTTACATTCCAGTCCCTGAACTACAGAACTATAGTTTGCTTGGTCTTTTCATTGAAATAAATGTTATTCATGATCCAAAAATATTGAGAAAATTGTACTATGTTTCTGATGTGCATATCCATCTAGTATAAAATTTTCATTGCATTTTGCTTTCATTTATTATTTTTAAAAAATCAAAAACATGTCATTTTTCCTTGCTTGAAATTCAAAAATCATAAAAAATCGAAAATAGCTCTAAAAATTTCAAAAAAAAAAGAATAATTGTATTTCATTGTCTTTTAATTTCTGACCAATTTTCATCCATTATTTCATTATAAAAGTCAAAAAAATTGAAAAATAACAAAAATCTTATATAAATCATAAAAAATTCTAGAAAAATCCAAAAATTGTGAGTTCAGTTCCTCTTTATAGATAATTATTTTTAGTTTGTCTTAAAAATAGTTGTCAGGAGTTTTGAGCATTAAAATATTTTTAAATTGCAAATTACTCTAGGTTGTGCACATTTTCTTATTATCTCACTGTTTGATTTTTAGAAAAATACAAAAACATCCGAAAAATTTTACAAAAATTCTCAAAAACATTTTAAAACTTTAAAACTCAAAAACATTTTCTTTAGATTTTTCTGAGTATTTTTGGTATAACTAAAAATTGCAAAAAGAGTTGGAGTGCATATTCTTGACCTTGTTTGTATTGTTTGTTATTTTAAAAAAATAAAAAAAATTCAAAATCAAATTCACTAAAAATTTGAAAAATCAGAAAATACAAAAAAAAATAGAAATAAAAAATAAAAAAATATAAAGATAAAAAAATCACAAAAACCAAGGATAGTTGTCCTTTGATATTCCTGTTTTCTTTTAATTATTTTCTGATTAATTGAATAACCCTCGGGAATTATAGCCTCCCTGAGTTTGACCTTGTCCGCTATACAAGTTAATAAGTATCAAAAAAATTAAAAAAAAATAATCTTTTGTTGACGCGGGATTTTGGGGATAAAAGCAACGACCGATCGACTTTTTTATCATTATTAATTTCCGTCCTCGAGTTTTGCGCTCAACAAAATGGCGTCATTGCTGGGGATAAAATTAAAAAATCAAAAACCCCAAAGTTCGTCTCAACAAAATGGCGCCGTTGTCGGGGAGGCACGGCGAGGGTAGTTAGGTTTCTCTTTTGACCTGCTATTCTTGGTTGTAAATATCTGTTTACATTTTTCCGTTCACTTCATTATTTATATCCACTGCATTCATTTCATTTTTTTCTCATATTTGATAATTGTTTTTCTTACACATTTTCTTTTCTTTTTCTTACGAGGGCCCGCGGAGCGAAGGAGGCGATCCTAGGAGAGCCGAAGCACCCAAGCAACGTAGAGGCGGCTTGATTCTTCACCAAGCTGCATGATAGCGTGAGAAGAGGAGAAGAAGAAGTGAAGGAGACGAAAAAAATATTTTGAAAAGAGAGAGAGAGAGAGAGAGAGTTTCTTTTCCATTTGAACTTTGTAAAAGGACATTCATTTGTTGCGGGGTCAGTTTCGCCAAGTGCCGGTGCACTTGGGGGACCTCAACGGTTTTGTTTTCATCGCCTTAATTTTTCTTTGTTTCCCGCGGATTTCGTGAGCTACCTCTTGATTGCTTTAATTAATTTGCTTGAGCCAGGTAATTAATTAGGTCCAAACACCATAAACAAGATATTTCTGTGCCTATAGAGTAGAGCGTAATTTGGACTTAGTCAAATTAACTTGTTCTTGCACGTTAATCGAAGTTATCATTATGGACGGTTCACTTGCATTGCATATAGGATAGTTTATTTAAATTCTGTGCGGAACACTTGCATGTAGAGTGCTGGCGACAAGGTACGCATCTCTAACCCATGCATGCATCATTGTTTTAATCGCGCATTGGCATTTCCGATCTCCTTCCTTGTTTTCACTCACATAATTAAAAGGAAATTGGACACTCGGTAGGTGATTCATTGAATATATTTTAACCAAGTGATAACTGCTAAAACCGGGACTGCTAAAGAAAACTCGACACTAAAAAAATACAAAGAAAAATCATTGTTTTGGGGAGAGTCACCCCCTCATTGTATTCGTTTTAACTTGCTCTCATACACACTAAGGTTAGTGCCCAAATCCCATAATTCAGCCTAAGTGTTTGTACAACTTTTGTAATTATCACCTAACTCTAAAACAGACAAGATTAAGAGACAGATCTTCACAGTCTTCACATTGCGTGAGTTGGTGAATTGGGGGTTTGTATTGTGTTTGATTGCTTGTGTGCTTGCTAGATCCTTCTGTGCATTTGCGTCTTTTTTTCCATATCTTTTGACTTGACCACTTATGCTCTCTCGATCCCGCCTTTTGTTTCGAAGATGGCCGACTGGAGTTATTTTAACCGATCTTCGCGGATACTTCGTACTCTCCAGACGATCCACCTTCCTTTTTCTAGGAGGACTTTCCTCCTGATTTTTGGGCATATCCGCCTAACCCATTACTTCAGGAAGCAGAGGACTTTGATTTTCACCCACCCTCATTCAGCCCACCCGGTCCTGAGATTTTGGAGTCACCTTTCATGATTTCCACACTTGAGACACTGAACTAGATGGTGGAGCATATGAATTCGAGGATTAATAGTCTCTTTAACATAAATACGAGCCAGAACGCTGCTCCAATATTTGAGGATATGGATTCATTTGAGGATAATCAAGAGAGCTTGCAATCGCCCAAAATACAAAAAAATGAAATTTTAAAAATCCAAAAAGATTCTGGGAGACACATTATTGATTCATTTTGTGAGGAGAGGACCCAAATGCCCAATCATTTTCCCACACAATCATCCACCACATGTCCCAACCTTGACCCCGAGGATGCCACTATACAGACTGCTCTTGGCAATCCTCGTGTAAATGCTAATTCTGACCTCCTCCCTTGTATGGATGAGGTCCAAAAATTCAAAAAAAAATATTGACTGAACCCGAAGTGGTAGCCATCCTTCATGAGATCATTAAATCTCCACTTCAACAGGCCATGACAGATTTATCTACTCCTTAACACAAGAAGAGAAAGCGAAGGAGAAGATCTGAGTGTCACATCTTGACCGTGGCCACTGCCTACGCCATCTCTCACCGTCCGTATTTTAAGAAAGGGAACACGACCACACCTCTTATGAGTTGCTCCATATCTGATTATTCTTGTGATAACACTCTCCTTGATGGTGGTTCATCAATTAATGTAATACCCTTCTCTATGGTACAGTCTCTTTATATTGGGCCTCTCAAGAAAACCAGGATGATAGTTCAATTTGCTGATGGATCTATCAAGAGGCCGAAGGGTATTCTACAAAATGCTGTCATTTCTATTCAAGGCATGAATTTTACTTCGGATTTTGTTGCAATGCCCATGGAGACCTCCGCCCCTGTGGAGTACCCTCCAATCATCCTGGGACGGCCTTTCCTCGCCTTCGCGGGAGCCGTTATTAATTATGGTTCAGGAGAGATTCGCTTCCGTTCTGATATAGGGAGCGATGTGTTGATCACTACACCCACTACTGCCCAGAAACCTGCATCTCAGGAGAACCCGCCCGTGTTAGTCAACCCCAAGGAATTTGACCTCGAGGATAATATCAGAGATTGTTGTTATATGTTGGATGATAATGAAACCCAATAATTCCTCTTGAAGGAGGAAGACTCGGAAAGCATAGACCTTGGAGTTCCCCCTTCTGCTATGTGGCGATGTATTGATGACATCCGCGGAATTTACACGATAGACACCTTAGAGCGGAAGGCAGATTCTGAAACTAGACATGACGGACATGATTTGACTACTTCCACTGATGAGTCTGTTCCTATTCACCCTGATTCAGATGAGACCGAGCAGGTCAAATTTGATTTGATTGCTTCTATAAAATAATTTGGGCCTTTTGATAAAGATGATGATCCGGTAGAGGCTCGCCAGGCTGAAATTGATCCTACTTTTTCGGATAATGATTTCAAGCCATTTTACTTTGATGTTTGCGAGACTTCTCAGGCCAGACATGACAATACTACTTCCAATAATCGGTTTAGGCCTGCACAATCTGAAATCGCTGAGGACACATTCTTGGTCGATCCTACTCAGATCATATCTAGTGATGATCCCAATATCGACCTACACCTTGTCAAATCCATACATCAGCGGTCCCGCAAGAAGGTTCGTTTTTGACCTTCTTGACCTTTGTACATCCACTCCTCTTGTATATCCTTTCGTTTTATTTTGTCTTCTCCTGTTTTATCATTCACCCCTTTTCCGTGTGTGTATATATGCTATACTTAGGATGTGCTTTATCCTAAGTATAGGGGGTGAATGATTTGTGTTGTTCATATTCATCATGTTCATCACTCTTGTTGTTGCCTATACTTAGGGATACTCTACCCTAAGTATAGGGGGGTGATGTTGTTCATATCGTGTCTTTTTATTTTTGAGTCTGTACATTCTCATCATCGGTTTTCCCCTTTTATACACTCTACTATACTTAGGATTACTTTATCCTAAGTATAGGGGGGATCACCATCTTCTCTTCTTTTTATCTTTTCTTGTCACTTTTCTATACTTAGCACGAGTTATGTCTTCCTTTTTCGCTCTCTGATCACTATGAGGACATAGTTCGAGCTAAGTATAGGGGGCGTCGTATATATTGTATATATCATTTAGACATAACTCGTACTTTTAAACACGTTTATTTGGGGGGTTATGTGTATAGTTTGTAAAATCCACGTGCGTAAAAAAACAAACAAAAAAACAACAAAAAAACAAAAAAATCAAAAAAAAACAAAAACAAAACAAAAAAATAAAAAAACAAAAACAAACAAAAACAAACAAAAACAAACAAAAACAAAAGCACAAAAGAAAAATCAACAAAAAAATCAAAAAAAACACAAAACCAAAAAATATCTCTTGTATATACTTGTATATATTTCACTAACCCTTTTCCTTTTAAAAAAACTACAAAACCAAAAATCTATAAAAATTTGCAAAATTCATAAAAAAAACTTTCTTTCATATCTGCATTTTTCCTCCAAAAAAGCCATAAAAAGTTCAAAAGTAGAAAATTATTTTAAAAAATGTGTTCTTTTCACATGTGCATCATTCCTTTTCAAAAAAAACACTCTCTGCATTGTTCATATTTTGCATTTGCATGTGCATTTTTCAGGATAGTATTGACATTTAAACTATGTCTGGAATAAAATTGAAGAATGGAGCTTAGTTGGACCTTAATCCACCTAATTTTCAGAGGAACTTCACCGAGAAATAGGATTTTAGAAGCTTCAGGTCTTTGACTTAATTCTTTGAGTTCCACATGACAATGTGCAGCGTTTGACTCTTAGTGTCTAACCTGATCTCTTCATTCTGGGTATAACTCTGGAATAGGGAATCAATTTGTACTCTCGCACTATGCACTTAGCTCAACTCAGACGGGATGTTGGAAGACTGTGTGAGTTTCTTTTCTGGTAGCATGGAAATCTAAAGACCGGAGTATGGGTTGAAATAAATCTTCGGAAAAGGGATGGACGGCTGGGCACAATTTTTTTCTAAGACCCCAAAAAATGTACGGAAACAAAAGATTCTATATCCGTAGGGGCACAACAAGATCCAAGCAGAACCACCAAAAATCCAAATACAAAGAAGCCACTACCAAATAAATATCTGACCAAAAAGGTCCAAGCTTCAAGAAAACCTACAGATCTTGGTGGAGACTCGGCTACACTGGCCAGCTTCACAAGGAGAGGTGACTACACTGGCCACCCTCCGGTTCTTTTCTCCTTCTTCTATCTTCTCCCCCAATTCGATTGTGAACACAGCACGACAGACCTTAGAAGGAAATACCTGACTCCCTGAGGACGAGTTACTGGTGAGGAGATTTGCAAGGTACTCCGGCATTCTGGATGGGAAGAACTAAACTTTTCACACACATGAGTCGATTGTTCAATGTTCATAGGGTGTGCTTTAGGAAGAGGATTGATCTAAGATGACTTCTGAGCCGAAACTGTGACAATGATGTGTAGAACTTGAAGGCTATCATTTTTTAAAAAATTCTAAGTCTCACAGAAGTTCCAACACACTAATAATACAAAGGTCCGACAGAGCTCCAAACTACAATTTTATGAAGATAAGATTAATACACAATGTTGTCCTACTTTCTTCATTTTCCTTTCTTTTTCTTTTTCTTTTTCTTCACTTATTCTTTCAAATAAGTGTTTGCTAAGGGACTAGCAAAGATAAAGCATAGGGGGATGATGAATCTACGATTCGTCATCTTTATTCATTTATTTTAGCTTAAAATCCCTTATAAAACACCTGCATATAATGCTAACTTCACATTCTTACTAATTTGCATCTGTGTAAATATTGTACATTTCTTACTAATTTTAACCTCAAATAAACAAAGAAAGAAAGGAAAAATAAAGAAAAGAAAATAAAAAATAAAGAAAAGAAAATAAAAAAAAGAAGACTGTATACAGGCTGACCCGAAACCCGAGAGAAGGTCAAGACTTGACCTGATCGACCAGGAAGAAAAGTAGGGAGAGATAGGATCCTTAACTGGAAAATCCAAAAAAAATGTATTATTACTTATTTTGTATATATCTGTATAAACTGACACTAATTTATTTGTACCTTAATTGACTTCAAATCAAATAACATTCAAAACCAAAGTTGTAAATAAAAATGTGTTCTAAGTACTAAAATTGATTGCACAATTAAATCATGTACAGAATAAAAGTAGCCATACTTGGAAAAAAACCACTAATCACTAATTGAAAGACCAATTCCGGCTCCATATGAGCTCAAATTGAATCAATCTCACTTCCATTAAACTCGAAATTAAATTATCTTTAAAATGGCTGTATTTTCATAATTTTTGGAGTTACGGTTGAAAAGTCAGTTTTCTGGGGTGGTTTGTGCAATTTTCCCATGTATTTTGTGCATAAATTAATCCCAATGATTTTTTTAAAATAAAAATAAAAATAAAAAAATAATAAATTCCTAAAACACAAAAAAGGCTAATTTCATCATTTATCCTTGTATATAGTGTCACATATGTATATAGTATATGTATATAGTTGCTATTTTTAATTAACCTTCATATAAAAATAAAAAAATAACATTTTTTAATTCAATTCAATAAAGTGACGAAAATTCAAAAAAATAGATAATTTTGTAATGAGTTTTATCTCTTTTTTATTTTCATTTCAAATTTCATCTCCCTTCCACCCAAAAAAATTCAAAAATTCATTTTAATTTTCATCTCTCTTTTTCAAAAATTCACTTCAATTTTCATCTCTCTTTATCCAAAAAAAATCAAAAATTCAAATTTCATCTCTTTTCTATTTATATGGCTCCTTCTCCCTCATTTCAACTTGATCAATCTTTAGAGAGAGGAGCCCGATCTCCGAGAGTCTTCTTGTCGAGAAAAGGTGTCTAGCCTCCGAGCCGTCCGGTGACAGCGAGTCGGCCTTCGTCGAGCAGATCACGTCCATTTTCCGCTCCTAAGGTGAGATCCAAATTTCTCTTCGCATTTTTATCTTAGTTCAATCGTAGTTTTATTTTTCGCATTTTCGTCTCGTTGTCATTTTTTATCTAGATCATAAAATTCGTCACGATTTATTCTGCCACCGACTCAATTTCATCTCATCTTCTCGATCTCTCCGCCTTCAAATTCTACCGTCCACGATCTCTCAACTTCGACTGCGTACGGTGGCCGGAGATCGGATTCGAATCCCTCATCTCCGTCGAATCTCCATTCATTTTTCCAAGTGTAAATAAATAAAAAACAATTGTTTCTTTCTTGTTCTCTAACGTTTGTTTTGCAGGAAAATATAAAAAATAAATAAAAAAAAAAATATTTCTTTATCAATTTATTTCCTATTTTCGGATATAAAAAATTAAAAAAAATTTATTTTATTTTCTATTTACATAACAAAATAAAATTACAAAAAAAAGAAAAAAAAGAAAAATTTTGCTACATACTTCAGGGACATCACCCCCCGCCGCCCGTCCTCCACCAAGGCAGCCGCGCTTCCACCGACCGGCGCGCCGCCCGACCGCCGTCTCCACCGAAAGCGGCAAGGCCGCCAACTCCTATGCTGCCTGTAGCCGCCAGCCACCTCATCCTTCATCGACCACGGCCTCTCCGCCAACGTCGTGCCACCTGCGCCGCCCTTCCAGCAGCTACCCAGCGGCGGCGGCGGCTGCTCTAACGCGCGTGCGGCCTCCGTAGCCCTCGGTCCAGCCATCGCCCCCCTCCGCGACGCGTAGCCGGCGCGCGACCCCTCTACTGTGGGCCGCCTCCTGCACCTCCACGCATCGGTGCCCACTGCTATCGCGCCACCGCGGCGCCACGTCCCGCATGACTCCCTTCCAGCTGCTTCCATTGCGCGAGCCCCGCCGGCCCAGCCTTGCGCGCCTCTTCTGCCAGCCTAAGATCCAGAGGCGGCGGCCTGCTCCAAATCTCCCTTTGCTTTGAGAACGAAGAAGAAGGAAGAAATTAGGGCTTGAATATTATATTGTCGAAATTACAAGTACGCCCTGGAGAATCTAACAAATTCCAAAAACGCCCCCGCTCAGAGCATGTTACGTGTGTTGCATGTGCTACTTGGGTAAATTACGCATTCCTTCCTGCATTTATTTCATTATTATTTAATGCAAGAACATTGATTCTTTACATTCCAGTCCCTGAACTGCAGAACTATAGTTTGCTTGGTCTTTTCATTGAAATAAATGTTATTCATGATCCAAAAATTTTGAGAAAATTGTACTATATTTCTGATGTACATATCCATCTAGTATAAAATTTTCATTGCATTTTGCCTTCATTTATTGTTATTAAAAAATCAAAAACATGTCAATTTTCCTTGCTTGAAATTCAAAAAATCATAAAAATTCGAAAATAGCTCTAAAAATTTCAAAAAAAATAGAATAATTGTATTTCATTGTTTTTTACTTTCTGACCCATTTTCACCCATTATTTCATTATAAAACCCAAAAAATGAAAAATAACAAAAATCTTATAAAAATAATAAAAAAATTCTAGACTAATCCAAAAATTACGATTTCAGTTCTTGTTTGTAGATAATTATTTTTAGTTTGTCTTAAAAATAGTTGTCAGGACTTTTGGGCATTAAAATACTTTTAAATTGCAAATTACTCTAGGCTGTGCACATTTTCTTATTTTCTCACTGTTTCATTTTTAGAAAAATACAAAAACATCAGAAAATTTTACAAAAATTCTCAAAAACATTTTAAAACTTTTAAAACTCAAAAACATTTTCTTTAGATTTTTCCGAGTACTTTTGGTATAATTAAAAATTGAAAAAAAGTTGGAGTGCATATTCTTGACCTTGTTCGTATTGTTTGTTATTTTCAAAAAAAATGCAAAATCAAATTCACTAAAAATTTGAAAAATCAGAAAACACAAAAAAATAGAAATAAAAAAATAAAAAAATAAAAAGATAAAAAATCACAAAAACCAAGGATAGTTGTCCTTTGAGATTCCTGTTTTCTTTTAATTAGTTTCTGATTAATTGAATAACCCTCGGGAATTGTAGCCTCCCTGAGTTCGACCCTGTTCGCTATACAGGTTAATAAGTAGCAAAAAAATTAAAAAAATAATCTTTTGTTGACGCGGAATTTTGCGGATAAAAGCAACGACCGATCGACTTTTTTATCATTATTAATTTCTGTCCTCGAATTTCACGCTCAACAAAATAGTGTCGTTGTCGGGGATAAAATAAAAAAATCAAAAACCCCAAAGTTCGTCTCAACAGCACAGCACGTGACTTACTGGAGAGATTGCAGAGATACTCTCTGGGTATATGTAATTTCAAACAAGCCCCCCTTCTGCATTCTTTAGTTATTTCTTTTATTTATATTGCACGTATACCCTTGTATTCCCCATTTGTTTTGAACATCTACATGACTTCATTTTATTTATCCAAAAATAGTATGATATTTCTCAGTTAATTCTCTATATTTTGCCATACTGTGGGTATTTTTATGATCAGTGATTGATTAATAATTAATTGTTTGGTGAATATTAGCATATCTTGCCCAATTTGCTCTCTAAAATTCATAGTTGATTAACCATTGCTCTAAAAATCCCCAAAAAACCACGTAGTGTAGAGTTAATTGTGCTTAACATTGTGCCTAAAAATATTTGCATTTGCATGCATAGATTGCTTTGTAAAAATCATTTTGCATATTTTAGTATTTAATTTTTAATAGGTATTAGACCCCACATTTTTGAGGTTTAGGATTTTTCATAGATCCATCACCTAGTGATAGATCTTAGATAATTTTATATCTTGAAAATAATAAGTTTAATATTTATTATAATTAAATATTGGAAATCATTCTGTTTGCATTTAAAAATCCATAAAAAAATCATATTCCATCCAAAAATTCCAAAAACATTACAGAGCATTCATTTCATCATCATTTACATTGTGGCCAAGTTTCATATTTTTCGGAAATTGTTTGATCATAATTGATATTTTAGTCCCTAAAATAGGCTGAATTTGCATTTTGCATCCCTTATTGCATTGAAAAATTCCAAAAATAAACCGCATCGAAAACCGAACACGAAATTGGATAGACATAATTCTAGGTTGTTCCTTTGCCTCCTTGTGATTGACCTTGGGACGTGCCCAAGTAAAATAAACATAAAACCACTTGATTGAAATTGAATAAAATTTGTGGTTATTTCTTGATTGTTTCCAATCGCCGCCTACAACGAACGACTCATTAACTATTTTCACAAACAAGATAAAAACAACTTTTTAAACGTCGCGATTTCGGACTCATCAAGTAACCCCCTCCTTATTTGATTTACTTGCAGCGAGAGAGCGACCTGCACACTAGGATAGAGTCACGCCCGAACTCTCTTCAGACAACTATCTTTGATTAGTTGTTCTCCAGTGAGGACTTCACCAGGTAGTCGGTAATGGTTCCGGGATTTCCTTAGTAGAGTGGGCAGATCAGGTAGTCGGTAAACGGTCCGCACCCATACTGGATGGAAAAACTAGTCGTGAGATTGGGACAGTCTCATGGGAGCATTGGGTTCCTAACAGCTCGTTTAACCACTTTGATAGATTGATTTCTCACCAAACTCTAAAATTAACAAGATAATTGACCAAACCTTCACGATCTTCACATTGCCATTGAGTTGTTAAACTGGGGGTTTGTATTGTGTTCGATTGCTAGTGATAGAGATCCTTCCGCACAATTTGCGCCTTCACTCATTTTCACTCTTGCATTGACCTTCGTGCTCCCGCATCCTGCCTATTGATTTCGAAGATGTCGGACTGGAGTATTTCTCGTTCGGACATTGCGAACTCATTCGACACTCTGACCCGTTCACCTTCTATTTGAAGAGACTCACTTCCCAAATATTCCACATTCTCCACATCACCCTTCACATCATCCGTCAACCCACTGTTTGAGATTGGCTCTAATATCGAACTAGTATCTGAGACTCCATCAATTTTTAGGACTAATTGAGTGTCATGCACATTTTCAAAGTTAGACACCGGACACTTGATGCCACCAAGGGGAAAGGGAACCATGTCAGAGCAGAACGAGATCAACAACTCCATGTTAGCCTCTACCCAATCTATTCAAGCCCAGTTAATAGAGCATGTTGACTTTCAAACCGTATTGAGAGATATGATTCTCGAGCTGAGACAGGAAAGAAAGGACAGGAGAGAGGAGGATAGAAACCCTGGAGGTGGGAATGGAGGAGAAGACCCTGTGATAGAACATGTGGCTAAGCTTACCTTAATGGATGCCTACAATCTAGGGATAGGAAAGACAAATTGTTGGATACGAATACCTGTGATTCATGGGCATTTTGAGCTTAAGCCCACTATTTTGCCTCTTCTCCCAATATTCCATGGAAATATTAATGAAGAACCTTATGTACACCTCCAGCAGTTCGATCGCATTTGTGGAACAGTACACTACCCAAATGTCCCATTGGAGGTAGTGAAGATGATCGCCTTCCCATTCAGTCTGATGGACAAAGCTTTATATTGGTTAAATCACTTGGAGAAGGTTGTCACTACTTGGGAAGAGTTGAGACCCGCATTTCTGAAAAAATATTGCCTGCTCGGACGACTCAACCAAATGCGATCCTTGATTGCAAATTTCTCCCAGATGCCCCAGGAACCTATTCACGAGGCGTGGAAAACATTCAAATATCTAACAGAGAAGTGCCCCATCATGATATTCCAAAGACAGGCCTTGTGCAAAATTTCTTTGGGGGTTTAAGCGTAGAGAATTAGAAGCTGGTAGATGCCTCTTGTGGGGGGAGCCACTTCAACAAGGACAGAGAAGTGCCCCATCATGATATTCCAAAGACAGGCCTTATGCCAAATTTCTTTGGGGGTTTAAGCGTAGAGAATTAGAAGCTGGTAGATGCCTCTTGTGGGGGGAGCCACTTCAACAAGGACGAGTATATCCTTTATCAAATTTTTGAGGAGATGGCAGATAGTTCAGCATCTCTTTCTTCTTCGCGTGTTTTTTAGAAGCACCCCATCACCTACCCTGTAGTAACCCACAAGACTTTAAATATGACGGCATCACATGAAGTGGATAGGGTGGACAACTCTGACCTGACCATCATTGGAAACCACCTATCCAAAGTGGACATTATTGAGAAATGATCCAAGGAGCATGAGAAGTTTCAAGTGATTGAACAGAGGACGAAGAACCTGGATAAGCTGGATCAGATAAAAAAGCACCTGGAGCTTCATGTGAGTTCGATCAGTGCAGTTCACAGTGCGAGTGCAGCAGCCAATACCTCTACTTGGGAACAGACTTCTTCTACCCAACGGAGTAGCGGAGGACCAGCCACAATTCAGGATGTCTACTACGTGCAGACACCTGATCAGGTCCAGCAGCACTCATATCAGATAGTTCGGTACCAACAAGAAGTAACCTACATTCCTGAGCAGCAGCCTCCACCTCCACCTTTCATTCAGGAAGTGAACGGCATCTGGTTCGACTGTAAGAGAAACCAGCCACATCCGTCAGGGCTAGGCCAATTGGGTTTACAGCAGGGTCAGAGACCTGCCCACCAGTTTCTTGGAGGCAGACAACAGCATTACCAGCACCAGCAGTTCCAGACTCACTATCAGTCTCCACTACACTTCCAAAACTGGAGACAAGGCCAACCACAACAGTAGTCTATGTACTTTCCTCATCCCAACCACCAGTAGACTGCATATTATGGACAATATCCTCCTCCTCCTCATTATCAGAATCCGTATGATTACCAACAACCTCTGCACTATCAGTCTCAGCGACAACCAGTCATTGAGCACCCTGAGGCCCCTTCAATCAACCCATCACTGGACTAACTTGCATTACTAATGAAGAACATGAACGAACTAACTCAGCGGATCGATGACCTGACCACCACCAAGACACTAATTCTAGCATAGGTCAAAGCCAACCCCAACAACTTCAGACGCAAGGAGCAGGTAGCCAATAGCCCACCCCCACCCGAGACAGGTATGGCCCTTGATTTTACATGTTTATCTAACGCCATTCATCTCAGGAACGGTAGGAGATTGAAGTCTCCTACGCACCAGTTGGGGTTGGGAGATCGAAACACTGAGAGAGCATCATCTTCTACATCATCTCCTTCACCAGCAGTCGAGAGGCCTAGTGTAGTAGCACCCAAGTTTGGAGTTTCATCACCTTCACTACCACCTTCACCAGGTAGATATAGATCACCATCAACAAGGGAGAATATACCGGTCATGGATTCTTCCTCTTCACCAGCAACAGCATCCCGTTCTATTTTAGATTCTATTTTTCCTTCACATAATTTGGACAACATTGTACAGACTGATTCTGGTTGTCCTTTTGTACATGAGGATTCTACTTTCAATAATGGAATTGAACATTTGAATATTTATTCTGACTCTGTGTCATTTCCTTCTACTCTTAAACCTAAAAAATTAAAAACAACACTATCTGATCCTCGAGTGGTTGAGATCTTACATAACATCTTTTTAAAGATGCCACTCCTTAAGGCCATGGAATACATGCCTACAATAAACACAGGGAATGAAAGAGGCATGTACACAAAAGCGTCAACCAAGGCAGAACAGATGAAAGGAACACAGAGAAATACATCTTGACCATGGCCACAAATCATGCCATCAGTAACCTCCCGCCTAAAAAAATATAAGGGAGCACCCCACATCCGTTGCCATATCTTTAATCAGGAATTTGATCGTACTCTTCTCGATAGAGGTTCCACCATTAATCTCATGCCTTCCTCTTTACTAACTGAATTTCGGTTAGGACCTCTTAAAATAACCATATTGATCCTCCAGTTTGCTAATAGATCGATAAAGAGGCTAAGAGGAATTTTAGAGGACATAATTGTAACGGTGCAGGGAATGAAATTCCCTGTTGATTTTTTTGTCGTGGATATGGACACACCTGCACCATTACTCCATACACCGATCATACTAGGTCGATCGTTCCTCCGAATAGCCAAAGCAGCAGTTGATTATGGTACTGGAGAGAACATCTTTCACTCTCGCAGTGACAAGGTGAAAATTGAGACGATCTCTGATCCTAGACCATCACTACCACCAGTAGCAGATGATACAGAGAAAATTATATCAGAGCCAAATAACTATGATTTTCTTGTTGAATTACAAGAAAATGATCTTTTCACTGATTTTATTTATACTCAAGAGTTTCTTTCCCAAAAGGACTCTATGGATAGCATAGTCGACATGAGTTCCCTTGGTGGTCCAATTGAGCTAGTTGTTGATGGACAGTTTGAGCTGATTTCTGGGGATCAATCTGAGTTTCTAGAGGCACCTTCTGATATTCCTTTGACATACTTTTCTGGTATTACTAATTATATGCCTCCTTCTAAGAGTTCTGGGGTACATATATCTGAGCCATTCGTTGATCTTCCTGATTTATGCACATATGAGAGACATCTTTCTGAGATTATTGCTGAGATATCTGAGCAGTTAATTGATCATAATGTTGAAGACCTTGATGAGACCCTCCTTTTTTAGCAGAGATCATTCATTTCAGATCTATCAGATGTTCTACTTGCTAAGTCGTTAGTAGCCAAGGTGGACAGTCCATAGAGTACAGATCACATACAGTCTACCAGTAAAGTAGCAGAGGTTATTGTAGAGCTAATTCAGACCCCACCTGAGCTCAAGGTTTTACCATCAATGTTGAAATATGCCTTCCTTACGGGTCCCCCCCCCCAAATTTCTGGTGATCCTCGGCTTGCAGTTGGCCGCTGAACAAGAATCTCGTGTGCTAGAGGTTTTTGAGAGAAACCACAAGGCCATAGGATGGAATATCTCGGATCTTCATGGGAATAACCCATCTTTGTGCCCGCATCATATCTACCTAGAAAATGATTGTAAACCCTCTTGTGAATGTCAACGCCATCTAAATCCAAATCTAAGGGAGGTTGTCATGAAGGAGATCGGAAAATGGTGTGATGCTGGCTTTTGTATATCCCATTTTGGATTCCAAGTGGGTCAGCCCTTTACACGTGGTCCCAAAGAAATCGGGGATTACGATTGTAAAGAATGACCATGGTGTAGAGATTCCGACCTGGATACCTACTTCAAGGTGTGTCTGTGTAGATTATCAATGCCTGAACTCAAATACCAAGAAGGATCACTTTCCATTGCCCTTTATTGATCAGATTATTGAGAGGTTGGCAGGGAAAGAGTTCTTCTGCTTCTAGAATGGGTACTTGATGAATCTCCATTTCATCACCTTTATTCTATCATTTTGGCCTTAAAAACCCCAGCAAATGCATGTAAATAGCATCAATTTGTACCTAATAGCATTCATTATTTATTGTATTTATTGTACATAAAATAAGGTTTTTAATGCCAAAATTATAGAATAAAGTGAAGAAAAGAAAAAGGAATAAAATATTGCAAATATTTTATGATCCAAACTCCGAGACCAAGTCAAGAATTGGCTTGGTAGATAAGGAATAAAGTAGGGGGCGATAAGGGCCAATAATACAATAAATACCTCATTTATTTATTCATTCATTTATGCATTTTTGACACCTATTTTGTATTTAAATATTTATTCATCAAATAAAGAAACTTTGTACATGAAAGTTGTAGATAATAATGTGAATAAAAATACAAAATTGAGTTTGTGTAAAAATAATATACATTGTACATTTTATACCCAGAATAAAAAGCCAAAATCTCAACTTCACAGACCATATCTTGCAAATAAAAACTCAAAATCACCCAAAAACTCCTTTAATTGTATATAACTTTTCACGAGCTATTTAATAAAGTTAGTTTCATAATTTTTGGAGTTCATCTGTGAAAGTTAGGTTTTTAGCCCTCATTGTACAGTTGCCTGATTAAAATATTCAATTTATTCATTATTCATTAGTTTTACAAATTTATATTTTCAGAATTTTGTAAATAATGTATGTAATACATGTACATATTGAAATTAGAATAAAACCAAAAAGAATTTGTAAAAGAAAATAAGTCTATGAATTACATAGGCAAAATACCTATGTTATATATGTATATAAATAAAAAGGGAATACATTCTTTAATTACTTTATCCTTTCATATTTTTATATATTATAAATATTTTTCATAATATATAAATATAAAAATCCAAAATAAAAACAAATAAAATTCATTAAATAAATAAAATATATAAAATATAGGTAAAATACCTATAAGCATACTTACATATATATACCTATTTATTTAAAATGTAAATAAACTTATTAAAATTGAATAAAAATATATTTATACTCACAGAAATAATTTATAAATTTACAAAATAAAAAAATAATAAAATAAAATATACAAAATAAAAAATAAAAGTATATAAAATACATGTAAATACACTTAAAAATACATCATTAAATAAACCTATAATAAACTACATCAAAAAATAAATAAAAATCATAAATAAGCACTACATTATTTAATAAAGATTTTTTATTTTATAAGCAAAAAAATAACAAAATCATTTATTATGTTAAATAAATTATTTTCGAATAAATACCTATGTTTTGTCCTGTAGCGATCCTAGGTGGACCAATCAGGACGCGGCCCGAGTTGACCCCTGGTCAACTGTCCCATCTGGGACCTGGCGCGTCAGAAGCATCTTTTCCCTGATATTCTTGCATTTTTACCGCTCGATACAGTGATCAATCACCTTCGATCTCTTCACGGAAGTTTCTCCTAGAATCATCATGATCCACAGCACCCTTGTAGATTGCTTGTACATAGCCTAGATTCTTTGATTTGAGCCGATCCATAAGGGCGCACCACCTTGTTTATAAATAACTCATCTTCTTCCTCCGAACCTTTTTGCCATTTCCCTAACCCTAGAGCCCCCACCTTCAGCCTAGCGTGCATCCAGGTGACAGCTGGAGGTCCCCTGAAGGTTGTGGAAGCTCGCGGAGGAAGGAGATGCGCCCACGGCGGAGCTCCGGCGTCCGTCCGGCTCCCTGGAGACCCCCAAGCATAAGAGCTGCGCATTTACGTTTCTTAGGTAGATTTTCATTTCTGCATTTCATTCCCGCATTTTATTTCGCATTTAGATCCTTAGTGTAGCCTAGGTTAACCAAATCGAAGTTCACCGGAGCTCAGCCCCGGTGACTTCTCCACCGTGCCCTCGACTGTTTCCGACCGTCTTTTCACCTCCATTTCATCCCCTCTCGTGTTCTCCACATCTTGGCCATCTTTGTTCAACCAGAGCATCATCGGCTCTGCAAATCGAAGCTCCTCCACCGCCTTCCGCCGGAGCATCGCCGCCACCCTTCATTTTTATGCTAACAGCTTCACTTTTCTGGTCGAGGAGCATCGCCTCGAGCCGTGCTTTCTTCCTGAGCAGGTTAGGTGCGCTACCAAGCACCATAGGACGCATTTAGAAGCCGGTGGAGGCACCTGGAGCCCACGACCTCCTCCGACCTCGTGGAGGACCTCCAGTACGTCTCTGCCTGATCCAAGACCTCCAGCAGATAGAGCCACCTGCCAGGAACCTTTTGGGATACTTGGGAGCAGAAAAAGCCGGCGGAGAAGCGAGATCTCACCAGGAGAAACTCGCGAGTGGTGAGTTCTTCCCCTGTTCTTCCAGCACCTCTCCTCGCCGTCGGATGAAGAATGAGACCCCAGTTGGAATCCCACTCGTTCGATGGAGCGAAGCTTCAACCGTCACATCAGCTCAGCTGATCTAATCTCAGCCCTCCATCGGCAAACCGGTACCGGCCGCGGGATGAGCGACACGTGTATAAGTGAACCAAATCCAGTCGTTCGTCCGCGCGCCTGTGGGGGTAAATTGCAAAACCAACCCCCGCACTTTTGTATTTAATTTTTAGTTCTGTAAATAAATTGTCACGTTGTAAAATAAATGTAAATTTTGCAGTATGACCCATGTGCTTTATAGAATTACATTTAGGTCCTTCTGTGCCTCACGTGCAGTCCCACGTGAGGCGCATGAAAATTGCATGTGTACCATGGCGCCTTTTGCTAATTGTGAAACAGTCCTTAAAAATAAAATAAATGTTTATTTCCTCAGGCATATTTGCACTGTGGCCCATGTGTTTAATTTTATTTGCATTTATGCCCCTGCCAGGCTGTTTAAATTTTGTGTCTTTTATGTATTTATTGGAAATACCTATGTAGCTCCTAAAAATCCACAAAAATTAGGGTAGATGATTCATGTAGTGTACTTTCACGCCCATATTTTATTTTGCATTTTTTTTGCATTTAACCTAATTACTAAAAATAAAAAGGGAGCCATTTTTGCACTATCTAAATTATAAAATACCAAAAAATAAAAACATTTTGAAAAATTACAAAAAAAATTATATATATTGTATTTATATATATATATATTGAGTCCAGAAAATGAAAAACCCTAAAAATAAGAAAAAGAAAAATTGAAAAAAAATCAGAATGCTCCAAAATCCAACAAAAAATATAAAACCCTAGAAAAATAACAAAAATACATTTTTCTCTTTTATAATTATCTATATATTATTATTAATGTGTTAAAATTAATTTGGGTAATTTTGGGAATTATTTTATATTTTTAAAACCCAAATTAGTTTCAGTTATTTACTTAGTCCTATATTAGAGACATTTTTGGAATTTAAAATACATAAAAAAACTAAACAAAATCCAGAAAAATAACAAAAAATATAAAAATATAAACAGCCAAAAAAATACTATATGTAATATATTTTGAATATTCATATATTAAAACGTATCCATATATTATAGTACTTCTCTCTCTTCTTATATATATATATATATATATATGTATGTATATATGTATACATATCTATATTATATAATTAAAAATTTAAAAGAAAAATAAAAAAATATCAAATATAAAACAAAATAAAAATTAAAAAAATATATAAAATCAAAAACCCACAAAAACAATAAGAATTGGACATGATCATTGAATTGAATAATTGCACAAACAATTTTCACCACATCACCATTCGCCTCCCAGTGTTCGACCTCTACTCATGCTTACACCTATACACCTTGCATGTAGAGTTATAATAAATTTTAACTCCACATTTTTTATTTTAATTGCATATAATTCATTGTGGGTTAAATGTTGATTGATAGAGGTCTTTTGTCGGTCGCCTCTGCGACATTGTGATTCCACCTTGTGCGGATTACTTTAGATCGATGAAAAACCTTAGTCATCAAATGGCGCCGTTGCCGGGGAGGCAACAGATTTTGAATGGTTTTTAATTCATTTATTTAATTCTTTGTTCATGTCCCGAATTCATTTATCTATTTGATTTTTATTGACATTATTGATTGACTATTCTGACCCCTCTCTTTTATTTGTCTTTGATGCGAGGGACCGCCAAGCGAAGGAGGACCTCCTAGGAAGACCAATGCACCCAAGCGAGGTGGAGTTGGCTCTTCTACACCAGCCAACAGGAGAGAGCATCAAAGGCAGATGGAGCAGGATTTTTGAAGGCAGTCTACTTTTTGCATTTTATTTTATTATGTATATTTTTGTGAGAGAGTGACACTTAGAAAAATTGTAATAATACAGGACTCTCACAGGTACACTCCGACTTCCTGAGGTCCAGTGCCCGAGGGATCGTTCCCTTGGGGGCCTCGATGGTTTTGACGCTTTTTCTTTTTATTTTATTTTTATTATTTTGTGTGAATGAGCCCCTAGCTTAGGAATTACTTGCTCGTAGAAATAGGTCCAAACACCCTAATATATTTGCATGTACCTATAGTGCACTTTGGACCTAGATCAAATTCTTAAAATAGTCGACCTCACCATCTTCGAGCCTACGCGTCGCGAGCTCACCCTGCCAAGCGCTTCTCCTGAACTCGATGTGTCGAGAGGAGGAGGGGTGAGCCTAGACCGGACTCCTGGATTGAAGATCGACGACCGACTTGTGGTGCTTCACGATAATAGCAATTTCTGAACCTATGATGATTTCTTCGTCTTGCATTTGCATATAGCATAGGTTTCAAATTCTGTTATTCATCATGCATGGAGAGAGCTGGGAGGCACTGTAAGTCTTCTTACTTGGCATGCATCATCGTTTTCCAACTTGCATGCCTTTTCCTATCTTCTCCCTCTGTTTTTGCCAACCTAGGATGATTAATGGAAATTGGAACCTCGATAGGCACGTGCATTGAAAATACCCAAAAAAAGTGATAACCTAAATAAAATCGGGACCGCTAACTCTATTGAACTTAAAAGAAAACCTAATAGATTCCATTGTCTTGGGGAGAGAAACCCCCTCATTGTATGTGTTTTAATTGCTCACGTACACCCTAAGGAGTAGAGCCCAAATCCCATCAAGCCTCCTAAGTGTTTGTACAACTTTATGATTTTCACCTCACTCTAAAACTGAAAAGATAAATGACCGTCACCTGATGGTCTTCAATGTGTCGAGTAGGTGAATTGGGGGTTTGCCTTGAGTATTGATTGTGACTTGGAGTCCGTTACGTTTTCATTCATTATTTGAGTAGTCGATCCCGTCCGTGTGAGTCATGCATTTTTCATCTTTGAGTCTCGCTACCTCTCTTATACATATACCTCCTCAACTGCATCAAGTCGTAATATTGGCGCTTGAGCTCAATCATTCTCTTCGCCAAGTCCTTCATTTCCCTCTTCTTCACCATTTTCCTCGTACCCACCGTACCACCCCCATCTTCTCAAGTTCGAGGAGAGCATGCTCTTCGGACCACCAGTTTGACGGTGTTCCCGCCTTGTGTGGAACACCCAAATTTTGTCTATGTCCCAATCTTCTCGCCCGCCCTCCTCGTCCCCTCTGTGTCACCCTTCTACCACCCATGATATTGGCGCGTAATCTCAATCAGCTTCTTCACCCCATTGTGTTACCCTTCTTATCCACCTTCCTCGTGTCCCCCGTATCACCTCTTCCTTTACCCGGGAATGATGTGCACATCGATGAGGCCCGCATCAAGGATTTTACGATTACCTTGATTATTTGTGTAAGCCGGGCCAAAGATTGAGGATGCTAAGATAGCTATACTACTCCTGGTGGATTTGATTTGGATACGTACATACGAGCGTATTGAGGATTTTTGATGATGCATGATCATTAGGTGTGATTCTTTATTGAGGATTTAGATCTCACACACCGGATTGAGGATGTGATGTGCTTCAGTGATTTGAGGATGATATCATGATGTTTCTATTGATCTATCCATTTCGAGGTTCTGTCCATCTTTGATTTATGGGTTGGATAGACTATCTTGATATACGCTTCATGGTGACGATGATGGGAACCTGCATGATCTCTCATCTTCTTGATTGAACCATCCTTGATCTCCTGACTCTTTGATCCACCCTAGCCCCTAAAGGAATCCTGATGACATATTGTGCCATCTCAGCTGATTAGAGTAACTTGAGGGAATGTATTGTGATTGACCTGATTATTTGCTCCCTCACATGATCTTATGCCCTCCGAATGATTGAATGATTGATTGCTTTTGAGGAACTGAGATGACTTGCCAGCATTCCCATGACCTACATTGATCTAGCTCGCATTCATCCCCGAGGACTATATGCGGGAGAATGCAACAATTTCTAGGACTACGGTTTCATCCACTGCTTGGGTCGCCATTTTGATGGGACCCAGAACCGAATCAGATGATATGCTTGATTGGCCTCCCCCTATGATTGTGTACCCGACTTGTCGGTATATGAGGCCAACTGCCTGATTGCTCACCTTGACAGTCCTTGCAAGGACGAGCCTTGATATTCTGATTATTTATTGCCTAGTTCATAGCTCTCCGAGGGTTATCTGCGAGAGGCTATGACACATTTTAGCTCTCTTGGTCTCTTCTGCTGGTAGGCGGTCTGCCGTCTATCGAGACCACATTCTCGGTGGACCCGTCTGATGGATCCGGCTCCGTTGAGCCTCTTTCTCTCCTTGACGACCCTCGCAAGGACGAGATGTACTCTGACTATTTACTGTATAGCTCACATTACTTCCCGAGGACTATCTGCAGAAGGATGTGACACTTTCTTTACGATCAGCTTCACTCAATGATGGTGCATCCGTCTGTTGGGGCACGAAGCCGATTCGTCAGATATGGTCAGTTGGTCTCTCTTTCTGATTATGCACCTGATTTGTTGGGGCATGAGATCGACTTGCTCAGACTCCTTTGAGTCCGCTCTCCTTGACGGTCCTCGCAAGGATGAGCTCTTTTCTGATTATTCCTTGACTAGCTCGTAGCTCCCCAAGGGTTATCTGCGGGAGACTACGACATATTTCCGATCTGATTTGGTCTCCTTTTTCGGTAGCCGATTTTGTCAACTACTGAAACCACTATGTAGGTCCGTCTGATGGACCTGGCTCCTTTGAGCCTCTTCTCTCTCCTTGACGATCCTCGCAAGGTAGAGACACATTCTGACTATTCCTTGCCTAGCTCGCATTCGTCCCCGAGGACTATCTGCGGGAGAATGCGACACTCTCTTTACACTCGGTTCCCCTGCTGATTGTGCCTCCGATCTGCGGAGCATGGAACCGAGTCGTTTGATATATATGATGTTGGTCCCATCTTGAGTTGCCTATTCGATCTACTAATCATGGGACCCATTTGTGTAGTCAGATCTTTGACTCCTTTGAGTATGCTTTCCTTGACGGTCCTCGCAAGGTTGAGCTCCTGATATCAGTTATTTCCATGCCTAGCTGGCAGCACGCTCCCTGAGGGTTATCTACGGGACGCTGCCACACTTTCTTGATTTATCGGTCTCTTCTGCGGGTAGTCGATATGTCACCTACCGAGACTGTACCTAATGGTCCGTCTGATGGATCACTGAAGCCTTTGCGTCCGCTAGCCTTGACAACCCTCGCAAGGTCGAGGCTTCTTCTGATTATTCATTGATTAGCATGTACTACTCCCCGAGGGTTATTTGCGGGAGAGTACATCATATTTTAGGTACTCGGCTTCATTTCTGGTGTCTCCTGTCTGTGGAGAATGAAGCCGAGTCTTCTGAGTTGTCTACTCGGTCTCCTTCTGATTGTGTCTCCGATCTACGGAGCACGGAGCCGAGTCTTCTAATTATTCTCTGATTCTACTCACCTTGACAACCCTCGCAGGGTTGATCCATGACTTACGGTATTCGGTGTGTCTCATGTGATCTTCCGACCTCATGACCACCGAATGCCACGATGTCTCTTGATCCTTACCTTTCCATATCTTTCTGAGACTCTGATTGACCGGAGGAATCTGTATTGTTCCTTCTTCCTCCCGGTCGTATAGTATCAGCTCTGTTTCCTCATGCTGACCCTACGAGCTGATTGACTGCTTCATGCTACCGGTCCCGCTTTACTTTCTGATTTGTTCATCCCTGGTAGCTAACACCCACCTGACTTCATATCCGGGTGTCTTTTCACTGTCTAAGTGCATCACTGTTCTCACAGGGAGACAATGGCACAAGTACGGTATTCACCTGTCAGATACCATCCTGTACTCCACCAGTTTTTCACCGCTTGTATATATGTGTGCCTTTTTTCATTCTTCCTCTCGTATGTTTTTGTGTGCCCCATATCTATCGCCATATCTTTGTGTCTACACTTAGGACGTACCTTGCCCTAAGTATAGGGGGTACACACCATGTTGTTCTTTCTTCATTCGGTTTTGTCACTCCTGTTGTTGCCTATACTTAGGGATATCTCACCCTAAGTATAGGGGGAGTGATGCGTATATTCTCCACAATCTTTTCGTCTATCTGAATATATCTCTCTTTTCTTCTTTTCCTCTTTTCCTTTTCTATCTGCTGTAACTAAATAAAAGGTGCGCCCCTTTGTGTTAGTTTTCTGCACTTAGGACGTACTTTGTCCTAAGTATAGGGGGTGCACCCCTGATTTGTTAATTCTTTGGTATGTTTATTCCCACCCTTGACCCTCCCTGCTTTGTGTACAGTCTGCTATACTTAGGTTTACTTGATCCTAAGTATAGGGGGAACGGTCAACTTCTATTTCCTTCATTTCTTATTCGTATATTATTTAGACTTGTATATACTCAGTACGAGTTATGTCTTCTCTTTTTCTTTTCCAATCTATGAGGACATAGCTCAAGCTAAGTATAGGGGGGTCGTATATACTCTGTGCATACTTCAGCCATAACTCGTACTTTAGTATTCTCTTAATAATATGGCTAATAATTCTTTAAATTCATTAATACCTTAATAAAAAGATGTGATTATTCCTCAAATTCTTTTCGTATATACTGATTAATAAATCGGGTGAAAATGTTTTTTGCAAAATGTTTGAAAAATAGTTTGAAAATCTTTTGAAAACTATTTTGAAAACGTTTTGTTACATGTTTTCAACCTTTGTAAAAAAAATTTTGGTTTGAAAAGTTTATTTTCTTTGTGTGAAATAAAACGTTTGAAAAATTATTTGCAAACGGTTTGAAAAATGGTTGCAAAAATATATGACAAATCTATATATACTGTTTGGAAAACCTTTGCAAAATGATTTTCAAATGTGTGTACATGTTTGTAAAGTGCTTAGAAAAAAAATTATTTTGGACTATAGTTTTCAAAATCGTTTGTAAAATGATTTTCAAATAAATTTGAGGACTAAAAGCATCAGTACATAAATAAAATAAATAAAAAATAAAATACATTAAATTCTTTATTAACTGTATATACTCCGAAAATAAATCACTTTGTTAAAACCTGTAAATTCTTTAAGTCCTGTAAAAATAAAAGCGCCACGCCCGTGTAAATAGTTGTACATATTTTATTCTTTTATTTGCAAAAAATTCTTTGTGTAAAAATTTTCTCTTTTGTTTTTAGATTCTTTGAAAAATTGCATTATTCTTTGCATAGTTGTAAATAGCATTTGCATAGCATTCATATTCTTTCATTGACTTGATGATTGAACTAGTCCAATAAGTCGAAGATTGGAGCTTGGTTGGACCTTACCGCACCTAACTGCACTGGAACCTTATGGGAACTAGGTTTAAGTTACTTCGGGTCTATTCAAACTTAATTCTTTGAGAAATCAGGGCTGGGCTGGGTTCAAGTCACCTCAGTGGACTAACTAGAACTTTTCGAGACACACGCATGACTCTTGCCGACCGTGACCTAACTTGGACACTTGCACCTTTCACTTGGCTTAACTCAATTGGAGTGGTGAGGGGGTTGGATTTGCCAGTATGAGACGCACACGGGTGGAAACATTCATCCACGTCTAGGGAGGGAAGTGCACCCCAACCTGGTCCAGTAGCCATGAGGTCTAACGACAGGAGAGTGTGGGTTGCAATAAAGCTTCAAAAGAGGGATAGTCTTCTGGCTCAAGAGGAAAAAGTCCTTATTGTAAATGCTGCTGTAAATAGTATGTTGAAAAAAATCTCCAAAAAAGTGGACAGGCTTGAAAATAAAATAAAGTGCCTACCGGAGAATATAAATATGTTGTATAGAAAATAAGCAAGCTTGAGCATCAAAGTTATACCATGTGAGCCTGCAGCTGGATGACTTGACTACACTGGTCTTGCATCCCAGGATAGGTGGCTACACTGGCTACCGTCCATTCTCTTCTCTACCTCCTCCCCTTGAGTTGGATGCCACTTGAACTTAGAAGGGAATACCCGCTCCTCGAGGAAAGAGCTGTTGGATTGGGGAATCATTGGGTTGTCATTCTGGAGAAGCTAGTCCCTTTGTCATTTCAGTCGGGGAGAGCCACTATCACGTACACTGTACAAGTCAGCGTTATAGTCATAAGGGTTTGCGTGTGATGTTAGGCTAGTTCTGACCTGGCTATTGAGGTAATTTGAACCGAGTTCTGTGACTCTCGAAGGCTGTTGTGTTTTAAAATTTGGTTCCCGACTAGGTTCCACACACATTTTCACACCAAGGTCTAACCTGAGCTCCAAACTTCGATTTTGTACAGATACGTTTAATAATCATGACCAATTCACTCTATTCTTTAATTCTTTTATTTTTGCTTTTTCTTTTCTTCTTATTCTTTATTCTTTTTGTACTTATTGCATAAGTATTTGCTAGGGACTAGCAAAGGCAAGTATAGGGGGGTGACGAATCTCCATTTCATCACCTTTATTCTATCATTTTGCCTTAAAAACCCCAACAAATGCATGTAAATAGCATCAATTTGTACATAATAGCATTCATTATTTATTTTATTTATTGTACATAAAATAAGGTTTTTAATGCCAAAATTATAGAATAAAGAGAAGAAAAGAAAAAGGAATAAAAATATTGCAAAATATTTTATGACTCGAACCTCGAGACCAAGTCAAGAATTGGCTTGGTCGACAAGGAATAAAGTAGGGGGAGATAAGGGCCAATAATACATAAATACCTCATTTATTTATTCATTCATTTATGCATTTTTGACCTATTTTGTATTTAATTATTTATTCATCAAATAAAGAAACTTTGTACATGAAAGTTGTAGATAATAATGTGAATAAAAATACAAAATTGAGTTTGTATAAAAATAATACATAGTGTACATTTTATACCCAGAATAAAAAGCCAAAATCCTCAACTTCACAGACCCATATCTTGCAAATAAAAAACTCAAAATCACCCAAAACCACTTTAATTGTATATAACTTTTCACGAGCTATTTAATAAAATTAGTTTCATAAATTTGGGAGTTCATCTGTGAAATTTAGGTTTTTGGCCCTCATTGTACAGTCTACCTGATTAAAATATTCAATTTATTCATTATTCATTAGTTTTACAAATTTATATTTTCAGAATTTGTAATAATGTATGTAATACATGTACATATTGAAATTAGAATAAAACCAAAAAGAATTTGTAAAATAAAATAACTCTATGAATTACATATGCAAAATACCTATGTTATATATGTATATAAATAAAAAGGGAATACATTCTTTAATTACTTTATTCTTTCATATTTTTATAATATTATAAATATTATTCATAATATATAAAAAAATATAAATCCAAAATAAAAACAAATAAAATTCATTAAATAAATAAAATATATAAAATATAGGTAAAATACCTATAAGCATACTTACATATATATACCTATTTATTTAAAAATGTAAATAAACATAATAAAATTGAATAAAAATATATTTATACTCACAAAAATGATTTATAAATTTATAAAAAAAGAAAATAAAATAATAAAATAAAATATACAAAATAAAAATAAAAGTATATAAAATACATGTAAATACACTTAAAAATACATCATTAAAATAAACCTACAATAAACTACGTCAAAAAAATAAATAAAAATCATAAATAAATACTACATTATTTAATAAAGATTTTTTATTTTATAAGCAAAAATAATAAAATCATTTATTATGTTAAATAAATTATTTTCGAATAAATACCTCTGTTTTGTCCTATAGCGATCCTAGGTGGACCAATCAGGATGCGGCCCGAGTTGACCCCTGGTCAACTGTCCCATCTGGGACCTGACGCGTCAGAAGCATCTTTTCCCTGATATTCTTGCATTTTTCCCGCTCGATACAGTGATCAATCACCTTCGATCTCTTCACGGAAGTTTCTCCTAGAATCATCATGATCCACGCCACCCTCGTAGATTGCTTGTACATAGCCTAGATTCTTTGATTTGAGCCGATCCATAAGGGCGCACCACCTTGTTTATAAATAACTCATCTTCTTCCTCCGAACCTTTTTGGCCATTTCCCTAACCCTAGAGCCCTCACCTTCGGCCTAGCGTGCATCCAGGTGACAGTTGGAGGTCCCCTAAAGGTTGTGGAAGCTCGCGGAGGAAGGAGATGTGCCCACGGCAGAGCTCCGGCATCCGTCCTGCTCCTTGGAGACCCCCAGGTATAAGAGCTGCGCATTTACGTTTCTTAGGTAGATTTTCATTTCTGCATTTCATTCCCGCATTTTATTTCGCATTTAGATCCTTAGTGTAGCCTAGGTTAACCAAATTGAAGTTCGCCGGAGCTCAGCTCCAGCGACTTCTCCACCGTGCCCCTCGATTGTTTCTAACCGTCTTTTCACCTCCATTTCATCCCCTCTCGTGTTCTCCACATCTTGGCCATCTTTGTTCAACCAAAGCATCATCGGCTCTGCGAATCGAATCTCCTCCACTGCCTTCCGCCGGAGCATCGCCGCCACCCTTCATTTTTATGCTAACAGCTTCACTTTTCTAGCCGAGGAGCATCGCCTCGAGCCGTGCTTTCTTCCTGAGCAGGTTAGGTGCGCTACCAAGCACCAGAGGACGCATTAGAAGCCGGCGGAGGCACTTGGAGCCCACGACCTCCTCCGACCTCACGGAGGACCTCCAGTGCGTCTCTGCCTGATCCAAGACCTCCAGCAGATAGAGCCACCTGCTAGGAACCTTTTGGGATACTTGGGTGCAGCAAAAGCCGGTGGAGAAGCGAGATCTCACTGGGAGAAACTCGCCAGTGGCGAGTTCTTCCCCTGTTCTTCCAGCACCTCTCCTCGCCGTCGGATAAAGAACGAGACCCCAGTTGGAATCCCAGTCGTTCGATGGAGCGAAGCTTCAACCGTCAGATCAGCTCAGCTGATCTAATCTCAGCCCTCCATCGGCGAACCAGTACTGGCCGCGGGATGAGCGACACGTGTATAAGTGAACCAAATCCAGTCGTTCGTCCGCGCACCTGTGGGGGTAAATTGCAAAATCAACCCCCGCACTTTTTGTATTTAATTTTTAGTTCTGTAGATAAATCTTCACGTTGTAAAATAAATGTAAATTTTGTAGTAGGACTCCTGTGCTTTATAGAATTACATTTAGGTCCTTCCGCGCCTCACGTGCAGTCCCACGTCAGGCGCGTGAAAATTGCATGTGTACCCTGGCGCCTTTTGCTAATTGTGAAACAGTCCTTAAAAAAATAAATGTTTATTTCCTCAGGTATATTTGCATTGTGGCCCCTGTGTTTAATTTTATTTGCATTTATGCCCCTGCTAGGCTGTTTAAATTTTGTGCCTTTTATGTATTTATTAAAAATACCTATGTAGCTCCAAAAAATTCACAAAAATTAGGGTAGATGCTTCATGTAGTGTACTTTCACGCCCATATTTTATTTTGCATTTTTTGCATTTAACCTAATTATTAAAAATAAAAAGGGAGCCATTTTTGCACTGTCTAAATTATAAAATAACAAAAAAATATAAAAACATTTTGAAAAATTACAAAAAAAATTATATATGGTATATTTATATATATATATATATATATTGAGTCCAGAAAATGAAGAACCCTAAAAATAAGAAAAAGAAAAAAATCAAAAAGCTCCAAAATCCAACAAAAAATATAAAAACCCTAGAAAAATACCAAAAATACATTTTTTTTCTCTTTTATAATTATCTATATATTATTATTAATGTATTAAAATTAATTTGGGTAATTTTGGGAATTATTTATATTTTTAAAACCCAAATTAGTTTCGGCTATTTACTTAGTCCTATATTAGGGACATTTTTGGAATTTAAAATACATAAAAATTAAAAAAAACAAAAACAAAACAAAATCCAGAAAAATAATAAAAAAATAAAAAAATATAAACAACCAAAAAATATTATATGTGATATATTTTGAATATTCATATATTAAAACATATCCATATATTATATTACTTCTCTCCCTTCTTATATATATATATATATCTTTATATATATATATATATCTATGTGTATGTATACATATCTATATTATATAATTAAAAATTTAAAAAGAAAAATAAAAAATATCAAATATAAAACAAAATAAAAATTAAAAAAATATATAAAATCAAAAACCTACAAAAACAATAAGAATTGGACATGATCATTGAATTGAATAATTGCGCAACCAGTTTACACCACATCACCATTCGCCTCCCAGTGTTCGACCTCTACTCATGCTTACACCTATACACCTTGCATGTAGAGTTATAATAAATTTTAACTCCACATTTTTTATTTTAATTGCATATAATTCGTTGTGGGTTAAATGTTGATTGATCGAGGTCTTTTGTCGGTCGCCTCAGCGACATTGTGATTCCACCTTGTGCGGATTACTTTAGACCGATGAAAAACCTCAGTCATCAGTACTCGAGATATAACCAAGTTGCTATCGCTCCTAAGGATCAGGAGAAAACTACTTTTACTTATCCATTTGGCACCTACGCCTTTAGATGGATGCCCTTTGGATTGTGTAATACCCCCACTACATTCCAAAGGTGTATGTTGGTCGTTTTTGCAGACATGGTGGGTAGTTTCCTTGAGGTCTTCATGGATGATTTCTCAGTCTACGGAGATAGTTTTGACACATGTCTTGCTCATTTAGACTGAGTTCTTCAACGTTGTTGTGAGGTAAACCTATTGTTATCATGGGAGAAGAGTCACTTTATGGTGACTAATGGGATTGTATTGGGCCATGTCATCTCCAAACATGGTATGGAGGTTGACTCGACTAAGATTGATGTGATTTCCAAGTTAGAGCGACCGCAGAATTTGAAGCAATTGAGGTCATTTCTAGGACACGTAGGATTCTATAGGTGATTCATAAAGGACTTCAGCAAGATCGCCAGACCTTTGACTGAGCTTCTGTGTAAGGAGAGTGATTTTTTGTCGATGAGAAAGTCCATCTTGCGTTCAATCAGATGAAAGAAATGGTTACTAGTGCTCCTATCTTACAGCCACTGGATTGGTCTCTTCCTTTTGAGATCACGACAGACGCCTCAGATTTCGTAGTTGGAGCAGTTCTAGGATAGAGAAGGGATGGGATACCAATTTTTATACATCATGCTAGTAAGACTCTGGATGAAGCACAATGAAATTATACAGTTACAGAGAAGGATATGTTAGCAATTGTGTTTGGGCTCGAGAAGTTCATATCTTACATCATCGGTTCACATGTTATTGTATACACAGATCACACTGCCATATGATACTTGCAGGCAAAGAAGGAAGCCAAACCACGCCTTATCAGATGGATCCTTCTTCTCCAGGAATTTGATTTAGAGATTCGAGATAAACCTGGAGTGAAAAATATTGTGGCAGATCACCTTCTCGTATCACAGATGCAGAGACCTCTGAGTAGAACATGATCCCTATTTCCAAAACCTTTCCAGATGAGGTCATTTTTTCTGTGGACTCACTCTCATGGTATGTTGATATTTTGAACTATCTTGTCTCCAAGGAAGTTCCACAAGGTTGGCCGAAGTAAAAGGTAGACAGATTTCTGTCAGAGATTCATAATTACCAATGAGAGAATCCGAACCTATTTCGCGAGGGTACATATTGTATATGGAGAAGGTGCATTCCTCGTGAGGAACACACCAGTGTACTTGAGTATTGTCACAAACTAGAATCTGGTGGGCATTATTTGGGGAAATGCACGGCAGCAAAGGTTTTACAAAGTGGCCTATGGTGGCCCAAATTGTTTAAGGATGCTATGCTCGAGGTTGTACCGACTATCAGAAAATGGGAGGTACCCTTGGTTCCAACGATATCATACCCCTAAGATACATACATATTTCTGATGTTTTTAATGCTTGGAGCATAGACTTCAAGGGCCCATTTCCTGTCAGTCTGGGATTTCAGTACATCCTGCTCGTCATGGATTATGTTAGTCGATGGGTGGAGGCTATCCCCACCCGAGCTGCAGATAGTCGTACAGTGTATTCCTTTCTCAGAGACCACATTATTGCGTGGTTCGGGATTCCCAAAATAATGAGTTCAGATGAGGGAAGACATTTCATTAATAGAGAAGTAAAGAAGCTTGTGAAGGAGTATGCCATTGAGCACAGAGTTGCGTCTCATCACCACCCTCAGACTAATGGCTATGCAGAAATTTCAAATAGGGAGATCAAGATGATATTGCAAAAGCTTGTACGTCCACATAGGAAGAACTCGTCCCAGATTCTTGATTCGGTTCTATGGGCTTATCGGACGGCGTACAAGTCTCCTTTGGGTATGTCTCCCTACAGATTGGTGTATGGAAAGCATTGCCACCTGCCAGTGGAATTAATTCACAAATCTTTATGGGCACTCCATGTATGCAATCTTGATTATGAGAAGGCAGGAAAGAACAGGAAGTTGGATTTGAATAGATTATTGGAATTCCGAGACTTTGCATATGATAACTCACTCATGTATAAGAAGAAAGTCAAGCGCTGACATGATAAACACATTCGAAGGAAGACTTTCTCTCCTGATCACAAAGTTTGGTTATTTGATGCTAAGTTGAAGCTGTTTCTAGGAGAATTGAAAAGCAAATGATCAGGACCATTCATCATAAGAGTTGTGCGTGACAATGGAGTATTGTCATATCTGGGTTGTCATCTGACGCACGACCATTTGTTGTGAACGGACAGTTACTGAAGCCATATCTAGATCATGATACATTCATGTCCGCCGTTGATTCTGTATCTGTGGTATCAAACAATGATCTTTTGATTCCATCTTCTGCCTCTGATACATGAGCTGACAACCTTTTGTATATCCTTTCGTTTCATTGTTTCTTCTTCCGTTTTATCATTTACCCCTTTTCCATGTGTGTATATGCTATACTTAGGATGTGCTTTATCCTAAGTATATGGGGGATGAATGATTTGCGTTTTTCATATTCATCCTGTTCATCACTCTTATTGTTGCCTATACGTAGGGATACTCTACCCTAAGTATGGGGGTGATGTTGTTCATATCGTTTTTGTTTTTTCGTTGAGTATGTATATTCTCTTCATCGGTTTTTCCCTTTTGTATAGTCTTCTATACTTAGGATTACTTTATCCTAAGTATAAGGGGGATCACCGACTTCTATTCTTTTCATATTCTCTTTGAGTCATTGTAGCATAGGAGTCTTTTCACTTTTCTATACTTAGCACGAGTTATGTCTTTCTTTGCCGCTCTCTGATCAGTATGAGGACATAGTTCGAGCTAAGTATAGGGGGATGTCGTATATATTGTATATATACTTTAGACATAGCTCATATTTTTAAATATGATTATTTTTTGGAATATGTATATAAATTCGTAAAATCCACGTGAGTTTATATAGACTTTCATCACCTTTCAAAAAAAGCACAAAACAAAACAAAACAACAAAAAAACTCCTTGTATATACTTGTATATATTTTACTAACCCTTTTTCCTTAAAAAAAACCAAAAATTACAAAACTAAAAGTCTGTAAAAAATTGCATAATTAAAATTTCAAAAAAACACTCTATTTACATGTGCATCGTTTTTTTCCTTTATTTTCAAAAAACCCCATAAAAAGATCAAAATTAGATAATTGTTTCAAAAAAATTTGCTTTCTTTTCTTTGCATTGTACATATTTCTTTCATTAGAATGTGCATTTTTCAGGATAGTATTGACATTTAAACTAAGTCTGGAATAAAATTGAAGAATGGAGCTTAGTTGGACCTTAATTTACTTAATTTCATAGGAACCTTATAAGAAATGGAGTAAAGACTATTCAGGTCCTAGCGACTTAATTCTTTGAGTCCATAATACTATGTCCATGTCATCTTGATTAGTCTAAGTAGAACATTTAACAATACACGCATGATTCTTTTAGATCGTGGCTTATCTTGGACAAGCACTCTACATGTAGCTCTTCATGGAGGAGGTAGTGACGAGGCAGAATCTTTTGGCTTGGAGTAGCATACAAGGGTAGTACATCTAGGCGGAACCTCTCGTCATCCTCTAGGGAGGGTTGTGCATCTCAACCTGATCTAGTAGCATTGAGGTCTAAAGACAGGATGTTGTGGGGTTGCAATAATGCTTCAAACGAGGTATAGTCTACTAGCTCAAGAGGAAAAACTCCTTATGTACATGTTGCACCTTGTATATATTTTAAAAAAATGCAGAATCTCCAAAACTGGACGGCATGATTGAAAAGTAAAATGCCTGCCGGAATGTATATACAAGTGAAAAAAAGAAAAAAAAAATAAGACCTTCAAAGTCAAATTTTTGTAAGCTTGCAGCGGATGACTTGGCTACACTGGTCATGCATCCAAGGATAGGTAGCTACACTAGTTACTGTCCATTCTTTTCTCCATCTCCTCTTCTTGAGCTGGTTTGTACTTGAACTTAGAAGGGAATATCCCCACTCCTCGAGGAAAGAGTTGCTAGACGGGGGACTAGAGTTACCTTATTGAGAGAGGTTGTTTCTTTGCTACTTTTGAGATGGGGAGCTATATTTCACTTACACCGTACAAGTAAAGATTCATAGTCATAAGAATTTGTATATGTAGACTTGTTCTGACATGAGTGTTGAGGAGACCTGAATAGGAGTCTTGTGGAACTTAGAGGCTGTTAGATTTTAAATCCATTTCCCATTAAGGTTCAGCCACACTAATAATCCAAAGGTCTGACAGAGCTCCATACTACAATTTCATAAAGATAAGTTTAATACCCAATATGGTCCTAATTTCTTTATTTTTCCTTTCATTTTCTTTTATTCACTTATTCTTTCAAATAAGTGTTTGTTAAAGGACTAGCAAAGGTAAAGCACAGGGGGACGATGAATCTGCATTTCATTATCTTTATTCATTTATTTTAGCTTAAAATCCCTTATAAAACACATGTATATAATACTAACTCCATATTTTTACTAGCTTGTATATGTGTGTAAATATTGTACTTAGATTGTTATTTTAACCTAAAATAAATAAAGAAAGAAATAAAGGAAAATAAAGAAAATAAAAAAAGGAATACTATATATATGTAATAGATATGGGCTGACCTGAACCCCGAGAGAAGGTCAAGACATGACTTGATCGACCAGGAATAAAGTAAGGGGGAGATAGGGTCCTCTATCAGAAAATCAAAAAAAGGTGTTGTAAATATTTTTCAGTGTATATTTGTATATTTACACTATTTTATTTTGTACATAAATTGACCTCAAATAAAATAATTTTCAAAACAAAAGTTGAAAATGTTTCCTAAATAATAAAAATGTTTGTAAAATAAAATCATGTACAAAATAAAATCAACCACACTTGGAAAAAATGTCGTAAAGCGATAATTGAAAGATCAATTCCGGATCCATATGAACTTGAATTAAAGCAAACTCACTTCCATTGTATTCTAAATTAAATTATCTTTAAAATGGCCATGATTTCATAATTTTTGGAATTATGGTTGAAAATTCGATTTTCTGGGGTGGTTTGTGAACTTTTACCGTTTATTATTTTATTTTATTTTTGTACATATTATGTAATTGTATATATTGTTTACTATAATTTAAAGTAAATAAAAAATTTGTATAAAATTATTTCCTTATTTGTACATGTGATAATGTACATTATGTATATATGATATGAATAAAATTAACCTCCTTATATAAAAACCATAAAAAATTATTATCTAAAATTAATAAATTAAATTAATTTAAAGACAAAATTTTGATTGATTTATTTATTTATTCATTTATTTGATTTGAAAACCTACCATGTATATATGATTTAATTGTGTATCTTAAATAACCACCATTAAGGTGGCTAATTAATTTTTACCAATTAAATATTTTATTAATCAATTTATTTCCGAATTTTATTTTTTAATTTATTTAGTTTATCCATTTATTTAATTCCACCATTACTCCCTTCCTTATTTTCCTCTCATTCAAATTTTTAATTTCAAATCTGTTATATTTTCTATTTAATTGGTTCCTCCTCCCTCATTCTCACTTGATCAATCTCTGGTGAGAGAAGCCCATTTTCCGAGAGCTAACTTGTCGCAGAAGGTGCATAACCTCTAAGGCGTCCAGTGATATCGAGTTGGCCTTCGTCGAGGCAATCACGGTCTTTTCCGCTCCTAAGATGAGATCCATTTTCTCTTATTTTTAAACTAGGTTAATCGTAATTTAATTTTCGTATTTCTATTTCGTTGTCATTTTTTATCTCGATCTTAGAATCACACATCACGATTTGATTCGAATTCGATCTGATTTTTCACTTTCACATTTCAATATATTCACGTTCTTATTCTACCTTACGCAATCTTCCAACTCCATTCGTGTACGGTGGTCAGAGACACGGATCCAATCCTCATTTTTCGGCAGATCCTTGTTTACATATTCCGTTCTGATTTTGGGATGGAGCCATCATGCTTGCATCCTAAATTGTTTATAAATAAAATAAAAAAATTAAAAAATTATATAGTTTTCTTCTAATAATTGTTTTGCAGGAATAAAGAAAAAGATTACAGAAAAAAATAAAAAATAAAAAAAATAAAAAAAACTAATTTCTGTAGTTTCTGTTTTTATTAAAAGAAAAAAAAGTTTTTTGATTGTTTATGTTTTTACAAAAAAAATTAATAAAAAAGTTCCTAGAAGTTTCTGTTTACAATAAATATATATATAATAAAAAATAAAAAAAATCAGCAACGGACGCCGCCCTCCCCATCTGTAGGCGGCACCCGCAATTGTCGACCACGGTCGCCCCTCCAGTTGTTGCAGTCGCTGCCTGGGAGACACTGTCCATCTCCAGCGTCGTCGCGGGGCGTGTGTCGCCCCGTCACACTTTCCTCCACTGCTACACCGCAGTAGCACACCAGCCGCCTGGACTACGCACCTCCGCCATCCGGGCGGAGCCTCGTCAGCCGCACCCCCGTCGCTTAGAACTCCAGAAACCTGTCGCAAGCTCCCCCGCCTAGAGCAGAGCACGCCTCCAAATCCAATGAGAGCCCGCGCCCGTCCACCTTCATCGCTCTTGGTCCCTCCGTCGCGACCACCATCATCCTCTAGGAGCCCGCACCCATCCACCTTCGCCGCTGGAGGGAGGTCTCTCTCCACCGACCTCGCCTGCACCTGCCGCCATTGCAACCCCCGGCCAGCCCGCGCCCAGCTTCGTCGATCTGTAAGAGAAGTAGGGGCAGCGCCCCCCATTGCTCCCTAGTGCTTTTGTTTGAGAACGAACAGGAACAAAAAGAGAACCCTAACGGGAGTTAAAAAAATAAATTTGGAAAAAATGTGTTTCAGCCCTGAAAGTTTTATAAATTGTGAAAAGACCCCTTCCAGCATTTAAGCGCGTGCTTTGCATGTTTCTCTTAGGTAATTTTCACTTCCAGTCCGTGAGTTTATTTCTTGTTATTTATTTATGCAAAAACAATAAACTATTTACATTTCAGTCATGTTATACATACCATTAGGTTGTACGTTCTTTTCATACAAATAAATATTTTTGTTGCTCAATAAATTCCCCAAAAATCACATTAGACTCTTGTTGTGTGCATCTTCATTGTATAAAATTTTCAGTGTATTTTATTATCATTTATTATTATTAAAAAATCAAATACATATCATTTTTCCCTGTTTGAACTTTAAAAAATCATTACAAATCAAATATTTTTCGAAAAAATCCAAAAAATTAGAGTAGATTTCTTTTTATGTCTGTTAATTACCATCAAATTTTCACGTAATAATTATTTGTAAACTACTAAAAATTATAAAATATCAAAAATGTTAGAAAATTTGTAGAAAATTCTAGAAAAAATCAAAAATTCTGATTTCAGTTTTTGTTTGTTGATAATTCTTTATATTTTTAAATAAAAATAAGCTCAGTAATTTTTGCACTTATCTGATATTTTTAAATTTGCGAAAAAAAACCTTGTTTAGTGTAATTTGTGACTTCTGAGTTTAAAAAATACTAAAAAAACTAAAATTCTCTAAAAAATTAAAAAAACAGTAGAAATCGTAAAAAACAAAAAGATTTTCTTTGGATTTTTTGAGCATTTCTGATATATTTGAAAAATCCAAAAAAATATTCATTCTTGATTTTTGTATCTAGCTTGTTTGAAATTAATTATTTTTTAAAATTAAAAAATTGTAAAAATTAACATCATTAAAAAATTGAAAATCAGAAAATACAAAAATAGAAAAAAAAAGTAAAAAAAATAAGAAGACAAAATTTTCACAAAAAAACCAAGATAGTTTGCCATTGAGATTCCTTTTTCCCTTAATTGATTTTTGTCGATGAGTTCGATCCTATTACTTGTACAGGTAAATAAGTAGCAAAAATTTCTCTCGCTTCATTTCTTGTAATTAATTTTGTAGCTTGAGAAGAAAAAAATTGTTTGTTTGAGCTGGGAATTTTGGGGATCGCAACGACAACTTTATATCATTAATAACCAATCCTCGAGATATACTCGCTCAACAAAATGGCGTCGTTGCCAGGGAGGCACGACGTGGGTAGTTAGATTTCTCTTTTGACCTACCATTCTTGATTGTACATTTGTGTCTATATTTTTGGACATTTATTCATTGTTCATATTCATTGTATCTAATTTATTCACTTTTGCTCATATTTTCATACACTTATGTCTCTTACATTTTTCTATTTCCTATTTCTTGTGAGGGGCCGACGAGCAAGGGCGGAGTTCATAGGAGCACCGGAGCACCCAAGCGAAGCGGAGGCGGCTTGATTCATCTTGAAGCTGCAGGAGAGCGTGAGAGGAGGAGAAGAAGATTTTGAGAGAGACCAACACTTGGAGTGTTAATATAGTGTAGATATAGAATTTATTTCTTCATTTGAACTCTTGTAAAAGGACACTATAAACCTTGTTTTCGGGGTCTGTTTCGCCAAGTACCGGTGCACTTGGGGGAGCTCACTGGTTTTGATTTTTCATCACTTTATTTTTATTTGTTTCATGCAGATTTTGTGAGCCACTTGCTTGGGCCAGGTAATTTATTAGGTCCAAAACCCTAAACAAGATTTTCTGCACCTATAGAATAGAGCGTAATTTGGACTTAGTCAAATTAACTTGTTCTTGCCCACTAATAGAAGTTATTATTAGGACGGTTCACATGCATCATATAGGTTAGTTTTTTCTGTATTTAAATTCTGCATGGATCACTTGCATGTAAAGTGCTGGTGACAAGGTAACATCTCTAACCCATGCATACATCATAGTATTTAATCGTGCATTGGCATTTCCGATCTCCTTCTTGTTTTCACTCACATAAGTTAAAAAGGAAATTGAACACTCGGTAAGCGATTTATTGAAAATATTCAAACCAAATGACAACTGCCAAAAATTATGACTGCTAATATTACTCGACTGTAAAATAAACATAAGGAAAAATCATTATTTTGGGGTGAGTAATCCCCTTCTTGTTTGATTTATCTACAACGAGAGAGCGGCCCACACTCTAGGATAGAGCCACACCTAACTCTCTTCAGACTACTGTCTTGTGATTAGTTGTCCTCTAGTGAGGACTTCACCGAGTAAACGGTAATCGGTCCAGGATTTCCTTAGCAGAGTGGGCAGATCAGATAGCCGGTAAATGGTCTGCATCCATACTGGTTGGGAAAAACTAGTCATGAGATCAGGACAGTCTCCTGAGAGCATTGGGTTCCTAACATCTCGCTTAACCACTTTGATAGATTGATTTCTCACCAAACTCTAAAAATTGAAAAGATGATTGACAGAACCTTCATGGTCTTCACATTGCGTTGAGTTGGTGAACTGGGTGTTTGTATTGTGTTTGATTGCTAGTGATAGAGACCCTCCCGCACAATTTTCACCTTCACTCATTTTCACTCTTGCATTGACCTTCGTGCTCTTGCATCCTACCTATTGATTTCGAAGATGTCGGACTGGAGTATTTCTCGTTCCGACTTTGCGAACTCATTCGACACTCCGATCCGTTCACCTTCTATTCGGGGAGACTCACTTCCTGAATATTCCACATTCTCCACATCACCCTTCACATCATCCATCAACCCACTGTTTGAGATTGGCTCTAATCTAGAACTAGTATCTGAGACTCCATCAATTTTAGTACTAATCGAATGTCATGCATATTTTCAGAGTCAGACACCGGACACTTGATGCCACCAGGGGAAAAGAAACCATGTCGGAGCAGAACGAGATCAACGGCACCATGTTAGCCTCTATCCAGACTATTCAAGCCCAGTTAATAAAGCATGCTGATTTTCAGACCGCATTGAGAGTTATGATTCTCGAGCTGAGATAGGAAAGAGAAGATAGGAGAGAGAAGGATAGAAACCTTGGAGGTGGGAATGGAGGAGAAGACCCTGTGATAGAATATGTGGCTAAGCTTACCTTAAAGGATGCCTATAATCCAGGGGCAGGACAGACAAATTCTTGGATATGAATCCCTTCGATTCGTGGGCATTTTGAGCTTAAGCCCACTATTTTACCTCTTCTCCCAATATTTCATGGAAATATTAATGAAGGACCTTATGTACACCTCCTGCAGTTCGATCGCATTTGTCGAACAGTACACTACCCAAATGTCCCATTTGAGGTAGTGAAGATGATCGCATTCCCATTCAGTATGATGGACAAAGCTTTATATTGGTTAAATCACTTGGGGAAGGTTGTCACTACTTGGGAAGAGTTGAGATCCGCATTTCTGAACAAATATTACCGCTCGGACGACTCAACCAAATGCGATCCTTGATTGCAAATTTCTCCCAGATGCCCCAGGAGCCTATTCTCGAGGCATGGGAAAGATTCAAAGATCTGACGGAGAAGTGGCCCCATCATGATATTCCAAAGACAAGACTTGTGCAAAATTTCTTTGGGTGTTTAAGCGTCAAGAATCAGAGGTTGGTAGATGTCGCTTGTGGGAGGAGCCACTTCAACAAGGACGAGGATGTCCTTTATCAAATTTTTAAGGAGATGGCGAAGAGTTCAGCAGCTCTTTCTTCTTCACGTGCTTTTCAAAAGCACCCTGTCACCTCCCTTGCAATACCCCACAAGGCTATCAATATGATGGCATCACATGAAGTGGATAGGGTAAATAACTCTGACCTAACCATCATTGGAAACCACCTATCAGAAGTTGACATTATTGAGAAACGATCCAAGGGGCTTGAGAAGCTTCAAGTGATCGAATAGAGGATGAAGAACCTGGATAAGCTGGATGAGATAAAAAAGCACCTGGTTCGATCAGTACAGTTCACAGTGCGAGTGCAACAACCAATACCTCTACTAGGGAGCAGACTTCTTCTATCCAGTAGAGTAGCAGAGGACCAGCCACAGTTCAGCATGTCTACTACGTGCAGACACCTGATCAGGTCAAGCAACACTCATCAGATAGTTTCGTACCAGCAAGAAGTGACCTACAATCTGAGCAGCAGTCTCCACCTCCACCTATCATTCAGGAGGTGAACGGCATTTGGTTCTCCCATGAGTGAAACCAACCCCGTCCATCAGGGCAGGACCAGTTGGGTTCACAACAGGGTCAGAGACCTGCCCACCAGTTTCCAGGAGGTAGACAACAGCAATACCAACACCAGCAGTTCCAGCCTCATTATCAGTCTCCACCACACTTCCAAAACTGGAGACAAGGCCAGCCACAACATCAGTCTATGTACTTTCCTCATCCCAACCAGCAATAGACTACACATTATGGATAGTATCCTCCTCCTCCTCATTATCAAAATCTGTATAGTTACCAACGGCCTCTACACTATCAGTCTCAGCAACTACCGGTCCTCATTATCAGAATTCGTATGGTTACCAACAGCCTCTACACTATCAGTCTCAGCGACTACCGGTCATTGAGCACCCTGAGGCCCCTTCAGTCAACCCAACACTGGACCAACTTGCATTACTAATGAAGAACATGAACAAACTAACTCAGCGGATCGACGACCTGACCACCACCAAGACATTGATTCAAGCACAGGTCGAAGCCAACCCCAACAACTTTAGACACAAGGAGAAGGTAGCTAATAGCCCACCCCCACCTGAGACAGATATGGCCCTTGATTTTACATGTTTATCTGACGCCATTCATCTCAGGAGCGGTAGGAGATTGTAGCCGTCTACATACCAGTTGGGGTTGGGAGATCGAACCACTGAGAGAGCATCATCTTCCACATCATCTTCTTCACCAGCAGTCGAGAGGCCCAGTGTAGCAGCACCCAAGTCTGGAGTTTCACCGCCTTCACCACCACCTTCACCAGGAAGATGTAGATCACCATTAGCAAGGGAGAATATACCAATCGTGGATTCTTCCTCTTCACCAGCAGCAGCATCCCGTTCTATTTTAGATTCTATTTTCCTTCACCTAATTTGGACAACATTGTACAGACTGATTCTGGTTGTCCTTTTGCACATGAGGATTCTACTTTGAATAATGGAAATGAACGTTGAATGTTTATTCTGATTCCGTGCCATTTCCTTCTGGCTTCTACTCTTAAATCTAAAAAAAATAAAAATTAAAAACAACACTATCTGATCCTCGAGTGGCTGAGATCTTACAAAACATCTTATTAAAGATGCCACTCCTTAAGGTCATGGAATACATGCCTACAGTAAAAATAGGGAATGAAAGAGGCATGTACACAAAAACGTCAGCCAAGGCAGAACAAACGAAAGAAAACAAAGAAACGCATCTTGACCATGGCCACAGTTCATGCCATCAGTAACCTCCCGCCAAAAAAGAAAAGCAAGGGAGCACCTCACATCCGTTGCCATATCTTTGATCAGGAATTTGATCGTACTCTTCTCGATAGCGGTTCCTCCATTAATCTCATGCCTTCCTCTTTACTAACTATATTTCGATTAGGACCTCTTAAAATAACCAGAAAGATCCTTCAGTTTGCTGATAGATCGATTAAGAGGCCAAGAGCATTTTCGAGGACGTTATTGTAACGGTGCAGGGAATGAAATTCCCTGTTGATTTTGTTGTCATGGATATGGACACACCTGCACCATTACTTCATACCCCGATCATACTAGGCCGACCGTTCCTCTGAACGGCCGAAACAACAGTTGATTATGGTACTGGAGAGATCATCTTTCACTCTCACAGTGACATGGTGAAACTTGAGGCAATCTCTGATCCTAGACCATCACCGCCACCAGCAGCAGATGATACAAAGAAAGTTATTTCAGTGCCAGACGACTGTGATTTTCTTGATGAATTCCAAGAGACAGATCTTTTCATTGATTTTATTGATACCCAGTAGTTCCTCTCCCAAAAGGACTCTATGGAAAGCACAGTCGACATGAGTTCCCTTGGTGGTCCAATTGAGCTAGTTGTTGATGGGCAGTTTGAGCTGATTTCTGGGGATCAATCTGAGTTTCTAGAGGCACCTTCTGATATTCCTTTGACACACTTTTCTGATATTACTAATGATATGCCTCCTTCTGAGAGTTCTGGGGTACATATATCTGAGCCATTCGTTGAATTTACTGATTTATGCACAGATGAGAGACATCTTTCTGAGATTATTACTGAGATATATGAGCCATTAATTGATAAGAATGTTGAAAACCCTATTGAGCCCCTCCTTTCTGAGCAGAGATAATTCATTGCAGATCTATCAGATGTTCTACTTGCTAATTCATTAGTAGCCAGGGTGGACAGTCCACAGAGTACAAATCACATACTGTCTACCAGTACAGTAGCAGAGGTTATTGTAGAGCTGATTCAGACCCCACCTGAGCTTAAGGTTTTACCATCAACGTTGAAATATGCCTTCCTTGCAGGTCCCCCTAAATGTTTTCTATCATCCTCAGCTCATAGTTGATCGCTGAACAAGAATATTGTGTGCTAGAAGTTCTTGAGAGAAACTACAAGGCCATAGAATGGAATTTCTCGGATCTCTGTGGGATTAACCCATCTTTGTGCTTGCATCATATCTACCTAGAGGATGTCTGTAAACCCTCTCGTGACTGCCAGCCACAACATCAGTCTATGTACTTTCCTCATCCCAACCAGCAATAGACTGCATATTATGGATAATATCCTTCTCCTCCTCATTATCAGAATCCGTATGGTTACCAACAGCCTCTACACTATCAGTCTCAGCGACTACCGGACATTGAGAACCCTGAGGCCCCTTCAGTCAACCCAGCACTGGACCAACTTGCATTACTAATGAAGAACATGAACGAACTAACTCAGCAGATCGACGACCTGACCACCACCAAGACGTAGATTCAAGCACAGGTCGAAGCCAACCCCAACAACTTCATACGCAAGGAGTAGGTAGCCAATAGCCCACCCCACCCGAGATAGATATGGCCCTTGATTTTACATGTTTATCTGACGCCATTCATCTCAGGAGCGGTAGGAGATTGCAGCCGTCTACGCACCAGTCGAGGTTGGGAGATCGAACCACTGAGAGAGCATCATCTTCCACATCATCTTCTTCACCAGCAGTCGAGAGGCCCAGTGTAGCAGCACTCAAGTTTGGAGTTTCACCGCCTTCACCACCACCTTCACCAGGAAGATGTAGATCACCATTAGCAAGGGAGAATATACCAGTCGTGGATTCTTCCTCTTCACCAGCAGCAGCATCCCGTTCTGTTTTAGATTCTATTTTTCCTTCACCTAATTTGGACAACATTGTATAGACTGATTCTGGTTGTCCTTTTGCACATGAGGATTCTACTTTGAATAATGGAAATGAACGTTGAATGTTTATTCTGATTCCGTGCCATTTCCTTCTACTCTTAAATCTATAAAAAAATAAAAAATAAAAAACAACACTATCTGATCCTCGAGTGGCTGAGATCTTACAAAACATCTTTTTAAAGATGCCACTCCCTAAGGCCATGGAATACATGCCTACAGTAAAAAAGGGAATGAAAGAGGCAAGTACACAAAAACGGCAGCCAAGGCAGAACAGACGAAAGAAAACAAAGAAACACATCTTGACCATGGCCATAGTTCATGCCATTAGTAACCTCCCGCCTAAAAAGAAAAGCAAGGGAGCACCTCACATCCGTTGCTATATCTTTGTTCAGGAATTTGATCATATTCTTCTCGATAGCGGTTCCTCCATTAATCTCATGCATTCCTCTTTACTAACTATATTTCGATTAGGACCTCTTAAAACAACCAGAAAGATCCTTCAGTTTGCTGATAGATCGATTAAGAGGCCAAGAGCATTTTAGAGGACATTATTTTAATGGTGCAGGGAATGAAATTCCCTGTTGATTTTGTTGTCATGGATATGGACACACCTGCACCATTACTCCATACCCAGATCATACTACGCCGACCATTCCTCTAAACGGCCGAAGCAGCAGTTGATTATGGTACTGGAGAGATCATCTTTCACTCTCACAATGACAAGGTGAAACTTGAGGTGATCTCTGATCCTAGACCATCACCGCCCCCAGCAGCAGATGATACAAAGAAAGTTATATCAGAGCCAGACGACTGTGATTTTCTTGATGAATTCCAAGAGACAGATCTTTTCATTGATTTTATTGATACCCAGTAGTTCCTCTCCCAAAAGGACTCTATGGAAAGCACAGTCGACATGAGTTCCCTTGGTGGTCCAATTGAGCTAGTTGTTGATGGGCAGTTGATGAATCCATGATTCATAAACTTTTCTGTCGTATTTTATCTTAAAACCCTTAACAAATGCATGTAAATATTCATTAATTCCCATCTTTTATTCAAACTTCATTCATGAATAAATATTCACTTTTAAGCACAAAAATCATGTAAATAAATAAAGAACAAAGAAAAAGAAAAGAAGACATATTGGAGATATGTATATATGTACAATATGACTTATAAATATAAATATAAATGAAAGATATATTTATAGCCTAACCCTCGAGACCAAGTCAGCATGGATTGGTTGACAAACCAATAAGTAGGGGAGATAAGGAAAGAAAACCATAAAAATAAATTAAGACACATTTCATGTACTTCTCACTATTTATCAAATAAATACAAAAATTCAATGATTTCTAATTAATTCATATTTACATATTTTTCACCAAATTCTTTTCCTAATTATTTCTAAAAATATGCATAAAAATATAAAAATAAGTAAAAAATTATTACCATGTATATATGCCAAGAAATCCAGCTTTTAAATTATCAAAATCTCAACTTCCGAACATCATAACTTCTTCATACGAACTCCAATTTCACTCTACTCACCTTTAAAATTCATAAAATAATATTCTCTAATTAATAGAGGTGGTTTTAATTGAATTCGGAGTCCGTTTACAAAAAGTCGGTTTTGGGACCAAATGACAACAGGGTTTCGGAGCTGTTTATTTTATGTAGAACACATTATTTACAGTTTTATTAATTTTATAATTTTTAATTATTTTCATGATCTTGTAATTTAACCTTGGTTTATTTCATAATTTTTGGACCTTATTTATTATTTTAATAAAATCCAAAATCCTAAATTATAAGTAAAAATGAATTGAAAAACTTATACCTATATTTATTAATATATGTAAATTAATTTATTAAAATCCCTAAAAATTCACACAATCCTTATTTATTATTCTAATAATTAAGAAAATATAAAATAATTTTTTAATTATTTATTTATTAAATTAAAAATCCAAAACCTATTTATCTATACATATTTATTAATATAATATTTATATATCGAATAATATTTATAATTTATAAAATGTAATTATTCCATGATTTAGATAATTTTATTATTTACATTTCTTATTTTTATACCTATTTAAAATAACATTATTTACTATTTATTGTTGAATTTATAAAGAATTTTACGCATCTGGCCAACCAGGTGCTGACACGTGTTAGCACTGGTTCATCTTCCAAGAAGTCGGTATTGAAGCTGTTCCAACTGGTTCTCTTCAACTATTTATCCCGCGCACATAACTCATTCATACGATCTAAACCCTTGGCTACAGTCCCCTAACAACCTAGACATTCGGCCACCATTAGATCTAGCTTGGAGATCACGAAAACTCTCTATATAAACCCTCAAAGATCGCAACTCGCAACTAACTCACTCATAACCACCTGAAGCCCAGGCACCCAGTGGCCGACCCCCCTCTTCCTTGCCTCGCTCCGCTCGTCCAGGAGTGACAGCTCCAAGCTACGATGCCTGCGTGGAAGAAGGACCTTCGGGGAGGAGTTCCAAGGCAAAGCTCCGCCTTGCATCGCCGCCTTGCGCGTGTCCAGCTCCGGCGAAGATCGGTCATTGTAGCAGGTATCTGAGGTAATAAACCTCTGCATTCCCAGATCTAATCCTCCACCTTCATCAAATTTTATCTCGATCATCGTGCCACAATTAGCATGGCTAATCACGTAATAGTTAGTCTAATCCTATAGCTTAGACGCTCAATCGGAATCAATTCCAAATTCGTTTCAAATCAATTCGAATCACATTCCATTTTTTAAGTATTTTGCACGCACATTTCATTAATTCTAGAAACCACTAATTTGATCTTGCAAACACTTAATCCATCGGCCGATTTCTAGCAAATCGAGCACATAAACTTGTAAATTGCAGATCCATCTTGCATCAGGAGCGAATTCAAGTCAACTGGAGCCCTCAATCATCAAGAAATTCGTGATTCCAAGAAGCCATAACAAACTCCATCATCTCCAGGAGCAGAGGACCGTGAACTTCATCGAGCTTTCATCGCCGCTCTCAGTCGACTCCGACCGCCGTCCACCGCGGGCGAGCTTGAGGGTTAGAGGAGCTAACCCTCTGGCCCCGCCAGAGGTACAAGTTCGTTGCCAACAGCCCATGGAAAATCGGAGAAGAAGTGCTCGTCATCCACCTGCGAAGAACCTGAAGATCCTCAAGAACAACCGTGTGCTACAGGTTGTTGACACGTGGAGGCAGCGGACGGACCAGATCAACGCTCACGTTATAATCATGATCGTCCATCTGAACCGGTGGAAAAATTACAGACTAAATCCAGAAGAGTTCCAAAATTTCCAAAGCGCTCCAAAACTTTCCAGATATTACATTTAGGTCCCTACGCAGGGACCTAAATGTAAACTTTCTTGTTTTCTTTTCAAAACATTCCCTGACCGAGGATCTTTTTGCATAATTTTTGTTTCTTTTTCTTGCACTTATACCCCTGGCCTGTAGGGGAGTTTTGGACCTATTTTTGACATAATTCTTTGTAATTCTTTTTAGGGTAGTTATGCAACTCCCCAGCAAGTTTTTCAGTACCTTAAGTGTATTTTTGTCGTGTTTTCACCATGTTTTGATTCGTCGCAAATTGTCTTTGTTTTTATTTGTTTTCGTGTGTTCTTCGAGCCTGTTGCTCGACCGTTTCACCTACTATATAATATCATCTATATTTCTTCTATATTTCACCTATTATATAGTAAATAATATGTGTAAAAAATACCACTTTGAAAAATAAATAAAAATTGGAAAAGTATAAAATCAAATAAAAATTAAAAATAAAAAAAATTCCATAAAAATTATCGCTTTTTCCTTGATCGCTTTAAGAAGAGATAAAATAATCACAAATATATTTCTCTTAAAAAATTCAAAATATACTATTCTTCCTCCTTGTGTTCGACCCAGGAACACTTTCATGGTTAAATAATTAGTGTAAGGTTTTTCTTAATAAAACCGATCTTTGTTTGATCGACTATGATCCTTTTACGGTTTTCTACACCAACAACCTCTTCTTTTAAAAAGCCGCAAACCCATTTTTAGCCGCATCAGCAGTTTGAGCTGATTTTTGGGGATCAATCTGAGTTTCTAGAGGCACCTTCTGATATTCCTTTGACATACTTTTCTGAGATTACTAATGATATGCCTCCTTCTGAGAGTTCTGGGGTACATATATCTGAGCCATTCATTGAATTTGCTGATTTATGCACAGATGAGAGACATCTTTATGAGATTATTGCTGAGATATCTGAGCTGTTAATTGATAAGAATGCTGAAAACCCTGTTGAGCCCCTCCTTTCTGAGCAGAGATCATTCATTGCAGATCTATCAGATGTTCTACTTGCTAAGTCATTAGTAGCTAAGGTGGACAGTCCACAGAGTACAAATCACATACCGTCTACCAGTACAGTAGCAGAGGTTATTGTAGAGCTGATTCAGACCCCAGCTGAGCTCAAGGTTTTACCATCAACGTTGAAATATGCCTTCCTTGCAGGTACCCCCAAAGGTTTCCGGTCATCCTCAGCTCACAGTTGACCGCTGAATAAGAATCTCGTGTGCTAGAAGTTCTTGAGAGAAACTACAAGGCCATAGAATGGAATTTCTCGGATCTCTGTGGGATTAACCCATCTTTGTGCTTGCATCATATCTACCTAGAGGATGTCTATAAACCCTCTCGTGAATGTCAGCGCCATCTAAATCCAAATCTAATGGATGTTGTCATAAAGGAGATCAGAAAATGGTGTGATGTTGGCTTTATATATCCCATTTAGGATTCCAAATGGGTCAGCCCTTTACATGTGGTCCCAAAGAAATGTGGGATTACAATTGTAAATAATGATCGTGGTGAGGAGATTCCGACCCGAGTACCTACTTCATGGCGTGTCTGTGTAGACTACCGAGGCCTAAACTCAGCTACCAAGAAGGATCACTTTCTGATTCCCTTTAGTGATCATATTATTAAGAGGTTGGCAGGGAAAGAGTTCTTTTGCTTCTTGGATGGGCACTCGGGATACAGCCAAGTTGCTATCACTCCTAAGGATCATGATAAAACTACTTTCACTTGTTCGTTTTGCACCTACGCCTTTAGATGGATGCCCTTTGGATTGTGTAACGCCCCCGCTATATTTCAAAGGTGTATGTTGGTCGCTTTTGCCGACATGGTGGGTAGTTTCCTTGAGGTCTTCATGGACGATTTCTCAGTCTACAGGGATAGTTTTGACACATGTCTTGCTCATTTAGACCGAGTTCTTCAAGGTTGTTGTGATGTAAACCTAGTGCTCTCGTGGGAGAAGAGTCGTTTTATGGTGACTAATGGGATTGTATTGGGCCATGTCATCTCCAAACATGGTATGGAGGTTGACACGGCTAAGATTGATGTGATTTCTAAGTTAGAGCCACCACAGAATTTGAAGCAGTTGAGGTCATTTCTGGGACACATAGCATTCTATAGGTGATTCATAAAGGACTTCAGCAAGATCGCCAGACCTTTGACTGAGCTTCTGTGTAAGGAGAGTGATTTTGTTGTCGATGAGAAAGTCCTCCTTGCATTCAATCAGATGAAAGAAATGGTTACCAGTGCTCCTATCTTACATCCACCAGATTGGTCTCTTCCTTTCGAGATCATGACGGACACCTCAGATTTCACAGTGGGAGCTGTTCTAGGACAGAGAAAGGAATGGGATATCATTTGCTATACACTATTCTAGCAAGACTCTCGATGAAGCACATCGAAATTATACAATTACAGAGAAGGAGATGTTTGCAGTTGTGTTTGGGCTAGAGAAGTTCATATCTTACCTCATCGGTTCACACGTTATTGTATACATGGATCACACTGCCATACGATACTTGCAGGCAAAGAAGGATGCCAAACCACGTCTTATCAGATAGATCCTTCTTCTTCAAGAATTTGATTTAGAGATTCGAGATAAACCTGGAGTGAAAATGTTGTGACAGATCACCTTTCCCGTATCACAAATGCAGAGACCTATGAGCATAGCATGATCCTATTTCTGAAACCTTTCCATATGAGGTCATTTTGTCTGCGGACTCACTCCCATAGTATGCTGATATTGTGAACTATCTTGTCTCTAAGAAAGTTCCACAAGATTGGACGAAGTACAAGGTAGATAGATTTCTGTCAGAGATTCATTATTACCAATGGAAGGATCCGTACCTATTTCGTGAGGGTGCAGATTGTATCTAAAGAAGGTGCATTTCTCATGAGGAACGCACCAATGTACTTGAGCACTGTCACAAACTAGAATCTAGTGGTCATCATTCAGGGAAATGCACGGTAGCATAGGTTTTACAGAGTGGCTTATGGTGGCCCACATTGTTTAAAGATGCTACAGTATGTTCGAGGTTGTACCGACTGTCAGAAAATGGGAGGAACCGTCGGTTTCAAAGATACCATGCCCCTAAGATACATACAGATTTCTGATGTTTTTAATGCTTGGGGCATAGACTTCATGGGGCCATTTCCTGTCAGTCAGGGATTTCAGTACATCCTGCTCATCGTGGATTATGTTAGTCGATGGGTGGAGGCTATCCCCACCCGAGTTGCAGATAGTCGTACAGTGTGTTCCTTTCTCAACGACCACATTATTGTGTGGTTCAGGATTCCCAAAATACGGATTTCAGATGGAGGAAGTCATTTCATTAATAGATAAGTAAAGAAGCTTGTGAAGGTGTACGTCATTGAGCACAGAGTTGTGTCTCCTTACCACCCTCAGACTAATGGCTTAGCAAAAATTCCAAATAGGGAGATCAAGACGATATTGGAAAAACTTGTACGTCCAGATAGGAAGAACTGGTCCCAGATGCTTGATTCGGTTCTGTGGGATTATCGGACGGTGTACAAGTCTCCTTTGGGTATGTCTCCCTACAGATTGGTGTATGAAAAGCCTTGCCACCTGCCAGTGGAATTAATTCACAAATCTTTATGGGCACTCCGTGTATGCAATCTTGATTATGAGAAGGCAGGAAAGAACAAGAAGTTTGATTTGAATAGATTACTGGAGTTCCGAGACTTTGCATATGATACTCACTCATGTATAAGAAGAAAGTCAAGCGTTGGCATGATAAACACATTCGAAGGAAGATTTCTCTCATGATCGAAAAGTTTGGTTATTTGATGCTAAGTTGAAGCTGTTTCCAAGAAAATTGAAAAGCAAATGGTCAGAACCGTTCATTGTGAGAGCTGTGTGTGACAATGGGAGCATTATCATATCTGGGTTGTCATCTGATGCACAACCATTTGTTGTGAATGGACAGTTGCTGAAGCCATGCTTAGATCATGATACATTCTTGTCCATCATTGATTCTGTATCTGTGGTATCAGGCGATGATCTTTTGATTCCATCTTCTGCGTCTGATACAAGAGCTGACAACCTTTTGTATATCCTTTCATTTCAATCTTTCTTCTTTCATTTTATCATTCACCCCTTTTCCGTGTGTGTATAGATGCTATACTTAGGATGTGTATTATCCTAAGTATGGGGGTGAATGATTTGTGTTGTTCATATTCGTCTTGTTCATCACTCTTGTTGTTGCCTATACTTAGGGATACTATACCCTAAGTATGGTGGGGGTGATGTTGTTCATATCGTTTTTTGTTTTTTCGTTGAGTCTATACATTCTGTTCATCGGTTTTTCCCTTTTATATAGTCTTCTATACTTAAGATTACTTGATCCTAAGTAAGGGGGGATCACCGACTTCTATTCTTTTCATCTTCTCTTTGAGTCGTTGTAGCATAGGAGTCTTTTCACTTTTCTATACTTAGCACGAGTTATGTCTTCCTTTCCCGCTCTCTGATCATTATGAGGACATAGTTTGCGCTAAGTATAGGGGGTGTCGTAAATATTGTATATATACTTTAGACGTAACTCGTACTTTTAAATATGATTATTTTTGGGAATATGTATATAAATTCCTAAAATGCACGTGTGTGTATAGATTTTGATCACCTTTCAAGAAAAAACACAAAACAAAACAAACAACAAAAAACTCCTTGTATATATTTGTATATATTTTACTAACCCTTTCCTTAAAAAAGAAAAGACCAAAAACTACAAAACCAAATGTCTATAAAAGTTTGCATAATTAAAATATCAAAAAATGCTCTTTTTACATGTGCATCATTTTTTCCTTTATTTTCAAAAAACCCACTAAGTTAATAACTAGAAAATTATTTCAAAAAATCTTTTCTTTTCTTTGCTTACATATTTCTTTCATTTGCATGTGCATTTTTCAGGATAGTATTGACATTTAAACTAAGTCTGGATTAAAATTGAAGAATGGGGCTTAGTTGGACCTTAATTTACTTAATTTCAGAGGAACCTTATAAGAAATAGAGTTAAGACTTTTCAGGTCCTAGCGACTTAATTCTTTGAGTCCATAATACTATGTTTACATGTCATCTTGATTAGTCTAAGTAGAACATTTAACAACACACGCATGATTCTTTCAGACTGTGGCTTATCTTGGACAAGCACTCTACACGTAGCTCTTCATGGAGAAGGTAGTGACGAGGCAGAATCTTTTGGCTTGGAGTAGCATACAAGGGTAGTACATCTAGGCGGAACCTCTCGTCTTCCTCTAGGGAGGGTTGTGCATCTCAACCTGATCTAGTATCATTGAGGTCTAAAGACGGGATGTTGTGGGGTTGCAATAATGCTTCAAAAGAGGGATAGTCTACTAGCTTAAGAGAAAAAAAACTCCTTATGTACATGTTGCACCTTGTATATATTTTCAAAAAAAGTGTAGAATCTCCAAAAGTGGACAGACCTGATTGAAAAGTAAAATGCTTGCCGGAGTGTATATACAAGCAAAAAAAAGAAAAAAAGAATAAGAGCTTCAAAGTCAAATTTTTGTAAGCTTGCAGCGGATGACTTGGCTACACTGGTCATGCATACAAGGATAGGTAGCTACAATTTACCGTCCATTCTTTTCTCCATCTCCTCTTCTTGAGCCGGTTGTACTTGAACTTAGAAGGGAATATCCCCGCTCCTCGAGAAAAGAGTTGCTAGACCGGGGGACTAGAGTTACCTTGTTGAGAGATGTTGTTTCTTTGCTACTTTTGAGATGGGGAGCTATATTTCACTTACACCATACAAGTAAAGATTCATAGTCATAAGAATTTGTGTATGTAGACTTATTCTGACCTGACTGTTGAGGAGACTTGAATAGGAGTCTTGTGGATCTTAGAGGTTGTTAGGTTTTAAATCCATTTCTCATTAAGGTTCCGCCACACTAATAATCCAAAGGTCCGACAGAGCTCTATACTACAATGTTATGAAGATAAGTTTAATACTCAATATGGTCCTAATTTCTTTATTTTTCCTTTATTTTTCTTTTATTCACTTATTCTTTCAAATAAGTGTTTGCTAAGGCACTAGTAAAGGTAAAGCAAAGGGGGATGATGAATCTACATTTCATCATCTTTATTCATTTATTTTAGCTTAAAATTCTTTATAAAACACATGTATATAATACTAACTCCATGTTCTTACTAACTTGCATCTGTGTGTAAATATTGTATATATATTGTTATTTTAACCTAAAATAAATAAAGAAATAAAGGATAAATAAAGAAAATAAAAAAAGGAAGACCGTATATATGTAGTAGATATAGACTGACCCGGACCTCGAGAGAAGGTCAAGACTTGATTTGATCGACCGGGAATAAAGTAGGGAGAGATAGGGTCCTTAATCAGAAAATAAAAAAATGTGTTGTAAATATTTTTCTGTGTACATTTGATACTTACACTATTTTATTTTGTACATAAATTGACCTCAAAATAAACAATTTTCAAAACAAAAGTTGTAAATAAAAAAATTTCCTAAATAATAAAAATGTTTGCAAAATAAAATTGTGTACATAATAAAATCAATCACACTTGGAAAAAAGGTCATAAATCAATAATTGAAAGACCAATTCTGGCTCCATATGAACTCCAATTAAATTAAACTCACTTCCATTGTATTTTAAATTAAACTATCTTTAAAATGGTTGTAATTTCATATTTTTGGAGTTACGGTTGAAAAGTCGATTTCTGGGGTGGTTTGTGTAATTTTTCTATTTTTTATTGTATTTATTATTTTATTTTATTTTTATACATATTATATAGTTGCAAATATTATTTACTGTAATTTAAAGTAAATAAAAAAATTTTGTATACAATTATTTCCTTATTTGTACATGTTTATAATGTACATTATGTATATATGATATGTATAAAATTAACCTCCTTATATAAAAATCACAAAAAATTATTATCTATCATTAATTAATTAAATTTATATAATTATGAAATTTTGATTGATTTATTTATTTATTCATTTATTTGATTTGAAAACCTACCATGTATATACGATATAATTGTGTACCTTCAATAACCATCATTATGGTGGCTAATTAATTTTTAACAATTAAATATTTTATTAATTGATTTAATTCCGAATTTTATTTTTTAATTTATTTAATTTATTCATTTATTTAATTCCACCACTAACTCCCTTCCTTATTTTCTTCTCATTCAAAGTTTGAATTTCAAATCCGTTATATTTTCTATTTAATTGGCTCCTCCTCCATCATTATGTATTGATCAATGTTTGGTGAGAGGAGCCTATTCTTTAAGAGCTATCTTGTCGCAGAAGGGAGCCTAACCTCCGAGCCTGCGGTGATAGCGAGTCAGCCTTCGTCGAGGCGATCATGGTCTTTTCCGCTCCTAAGGTGAGATCCATTTTCTCTTATTTTTAACCTAGGTTAATCATAATTTAATTTTCGCATTTTATTTTGTTGTCATTTTTTATCTAGATCTTAGAATCACACATCACGATTTGATCTGAATCCGATCCGATTTTCATTCACATCTCGATCTATTCATATTCTTATTATACCTCACGCAATCTTCTAACTCTGGCCGCGTACGGTGGTCGAGACACGGATCCATTCCTCATTTTTCACTGGATTCATTCACGTATTCCGTTTTGATTTTGAGATGGAGCCGTCATGCTCACGTCCTAATTTGTTTATAAATCAAAAAATAAAAAAATTATATAGTTTTTCTTTCTAACATTTGTTTTGCGGGTATGAAGAAAAAGATTACAAAAAAATAAAAAAAACTAATTTCTGCCATTTCTATTTAAAAAAAAAAGGAAAAAAGTTTTTTTACTGTTTATGTTTTTACAAAAAGTTTAAATAAAAAAAGCTCCTAGAAGTTTCTGTTTACAACAAAAAATATAAAAAATAAAAAAATAATAAAAAAATCGGCGGCGGGTGCCGCCCTCCCCATTCGCAAGTGACGCCCGCCGCCCATCGCCGACCACGGCTGCCCCTCCAGTTGCTGCGACCGCCACCTGGGAGCCACTATCCATTGCCAGCGCTGCCGTGGGCATGTGTCGCCGCCCCGCCGCACCTTACTCCACCGCTCCGCCGTAGGAGCGCGTTAGCTGCCTGGACCGGGCACCTCCACCATCTGGGCGGAGCCTTGTCAGCTGCACCCCTACCGCTCAGAACTCCAGAAAGCCGCTGCAAGCTCCTTCGCCTTGAGCGGAGCACGCCTCCAGATCCGCTGGGAGCCTGCGCCCGTCCACCTTCACTACTCTTGGTCCCTCCGCCGTGACCACCATCATCCGTTGGGAGCCCACACTCATCCACCTTCGCCGTTGGAGGGAGGTCTCTCTCCACCGACCTCGCCTGCACCTGCCGCCACTGCAACCACCGGCCAGCCCGCGCCCAGCTCTGTCGATCTGCAATAGAAGTAGGGGCGGCGCCCCCATTGCCCCCAACTACTTTTGGTTTGAGGATGAACGGGAACAAAAGAGAACCCTAACGGGGGTAAAAAAATAAATTTGGAAAAAGTGTGTTTCAGCCTCGAAAGTTTTATAAATTACAAAAAGACCCCTCCCAACATTCAAGCACGTGCTTTGCACGTTTCTCTTGGGTAATTTTCACTTCCAGCCCATGAGTTTATTTCTTGTTATTTTTTTATTCCAAAACAATAAACTATTTACATTTCAGTCATGTTATTGGGACCATTAGTTTGCATGTTCTTTTCATTCAAATAAATATTTTTGTTGCTCAATAAATTCTCCAAAAATCACATTAGACTCCTGTGGTGTACGTCTTCATTATTTAAAATTTTCATTGCATTTTATTATCATTTGTTATTATTAAAAAAATCAAAAACATGTCATTTCTCCCTGTTTGAACTTCAAAAAATCATTAAAAATCAAATATTACTCAAAAAATTCTAAAAAAAGGGTAGATTTCTTTTTCTGTCTGTTAATTTCCAGCCGATTTTCACGGAATAATTATTTGTAAAACTCCTAAAAATTACAAAATATAAAAAATTTTAGAAAAATTATAATAAACTCCAAAAAATCCAAAAATTCTGATTTTAGTTTCTATTTGTAGATAATTCCTTATATTTTTAAATAAAAATAAGTTCAGTATCTTTCACACTTATTTGATATTTTTAAATTGCTAAAAATTCTTGTTTAGTGTAATTTGTGTTTTCTAACTTAAAAAATCCTAAAAAATCTAAAAATCTCTAAAAATTTACAAAAACAGTAAAAAATTCATAAAAACACAATAAGATTTTCTTTGGATTTTTGAGCATTTCTAATATATTTGAAAAATAAAGAAATACTCATTCTTGATTTTTGTATCTAGCTTGTTTGAAATTAATTATTTTTGAAAATTAAAAAATTGCATAAATTAAAGTCATTAAACATTTGAAAAAACCGAAATAAAAAAATAGAAAAAATTAAAAAAAATAAAAGACAAAATTTTCACAAAAAATACCAAGATAGTTTGCCATTGAGATTCCTTTTTCCCTTAATTGATTTTTGTCGATTATTTGAATAACCTTCGGGAATTGTAGCCTCCCTGAGTTCGATCTTATTAGATATACAGTTAAATAAATAACACAAATTCCTCTCGCTTCATTATTCTTGTAATTAATTTTGTAGCTTGATAAGAAAAAAAATTATTTGTTTGAGCTGGGAATTTTAGGTATCGCAACGACAACTTTATATCATTAATAACCAATCCTTGAGATATACTCGTTCAACAATAGGTCGGAGGGAAACATGCTTGTGTAGACTTAACATGAGTTTCTCCACTAGTGGGATTGAAGAATGGGACCTTCAGAGTAGGGCATGTTGCCCTTAAAGCTGCTTCAACAAAAGTGGTGAAGCATGAGAAAGATGCACTGAGAATCCGCATGCCTTCATTCCTTTTGCTTTTGATACTTTTGGTTTCTTAGCACAAGAAGTTGTTGAGCTTTTGAAGAGGATTCAAAAAGTCATGAGCAGTAATGTGATGGTTCCTAGGTTTACGGATGTAGTGTTTAAAAGGATTGGTTTTGCAATTCAAAAATGGCTAGCGGCGCATCTTATTGCCCGCTTGTCTCCTATTTCGATGTAATTCTATCCATGTATTAATGTTTATTATTTGTAATGAATTTATTTATCACTCATCATCTCCACGTGATTTTAGAATGCACTATAATAAATGCAACAGTGTACCCAACCATTTTTACTCAAGCAAATAAGAGGGAAACAACATTGGAATAACTCTATGGAATGGAAGAATCTTTGTTTCCATTATTACTGATATTTCCATATGTGTTGATTTATTGTTGCTCGTGGAGAGTTAGTTCTACGTCACAAGAGACCTCTACCTAACTCTTCATCTAAATGACTTTTTTTGGAAGGTAAATATGGTTATATTTGATTGAATAAACAGGAAATTGTACAATATAGGGGGCTCAAAGCCATACAAAAAGAAACCAAAAAGTTGTAATAAGTCAAACTGGCTCCAACGAAGCAAAAATTCGTCAACTCCTTCGTGTGCCTTATGATGCCACCAGTCACCTCAACAGTATACAGACCTCCCCAACAATAAGCGATGCAATCTGATCAGCCGAGGAGCTCACATCAGCAGTCCAACGAAGGTTATGTTCCTTCCAGATCCACCATACAGTAACCGCCATAGCAGTTCTTAACTTAGTGACCCCATACTTGTCAACATCCCAGAGCTGCTGGCCCAAGGGATGGAGAGCAGGAGATTGTCACAGCGGGAAGGGTTAGGGAGCGAGAGCGCCATGCAGACTTTCAGCCAAACTTCAAAGAAGAAGGAGCATTCCCAAAACAAATGGTCACGTGATTCCATGGCATGGTCACAGAAAAGGCAGCGAGGATCCAAAGTAATTCCAAAGCGTGTCAACCTGTCTCTAGTGGGAGCCCTATTCTTTACCATCCTATAAAGACAACATTTGTGTTTGTGTGCAACGTTGGATCTCCAGACTTCCAAGTGCCAAGCAACGAGCAGAGCTCTGTAGCGAACCAGGTCAAAAGCAAGTTGGAAGCTGTACACAGCGGACGTCGGATCGGGGTTAGCGATTGAGCCACCCAAAATAGGGGCAAGGATCGGGCGGGCCTTAAGCATAGCTTTCCAGACCATCGATGCTCCCGGGAGACAGTTGCATCCCAAAATCTCTCATCTCTAAGATACTTGGAGCGAAGAAAATCATCCCAAATGGAACCCTCCGCCATTAGGAATCTCCAAGCCCAGGAAATTTTGGAGGCACTAACCAGATCATGTAGAGACATAATACCCAAGCCTCCTTCCTCCTTAGGAAGGCAAATGTCCTTCCACGCAATCTCATGGTGTTTGTAGTCCCAAAGGAAGTCCGAACACATGGAGGAGATACACCCTATGGTGGCGGCAGGAAGAATCAAGCAATTTATCTAAGAAAGCAAGATTCCACATATCACCGAGTTTATGAGCTGAGCACGGCCCGCCAAAGAGAGAGATTTAGCTTTTCATCCATACAGTTGGCCGCAGATTTCCTCTTCCAGGTCTCTCGAAGAGGATCCTCCCAATTTGTGGTCTAGGAGAATACCCAGGTATTTCGTAGGAAGAGTATCACTAAGGAGCCCCGAGATCAAATTCCAAGTGAATGAGCATCCCACAATTTTAGAGCAGAAAAAACTGCTTTTTATAACATTCATACGGAGCCCAGACATATCTCCAAAAGTCCCCATTATCTCGCCAATTGCCAGAATATTTTTTGTGTTGCACTTGGCAAAGAAGAGGAGGTCATCAGCGTAAATGAGGTCCGTAGCAGCCAAGGACCTCCCCCACATAGAGAGGGTTTCCCCTAATAGGGGTGGCCCAAGCATCATTCACCAACGACTCGTAGTCGCTTCTATTAGCCCAGAAATCCAGAAACCTGAACGGCCTTCGAAGATTCTCCTTTTTAGGAAGATCCACTGAGATTAGTAGGTGATCACTAGAAGCCAGGGGGAGTACTTGAATTTTGAACAAGGGAAACATATCAGCCCATCCCGTGTTGCAGAGAGCTCTAGCAAGCCTTGCAGTAATTCTCGTGGAGCCAACGGAAGAGTTACTCCAAGAGAAGGAGTTTCCCCAGGGTTCCAAGTCAATGAGGTAAGCGTTGTCAATGAAGTTGTTGAAGTCCGTGATTGAAGTAGTCCCAGGCAGGCGCCCCCCACCTTTTCAGCCTCACATCTGACAACATTATAATCGCCCAAAAGTAACCAAGGGCAGGTAATAGTGGGGCATAGCTGGAGGAGGTTGGACCAGAGTTCCCTTCTCTCAGACAGGAAGTTGGATGCGTATATGATGGAGAGGCAAATTTAGAGACCCCCATGGTTAGAGCATATTAGAGTAATGGACTGAGAGGTTCTTTGTAAGGGGACACAATCCCAATTTGCCTCTTTCCAGAGGAACCACACCCTCCCAAGAGGAGTGTTATTATGTATGGAGCACCATCCGTCTGGTATAGCAGCCAGGAAGAAGGAAATCCTTTCTGGCTTGTTTTTTGTCTCAACAAGTCCGACAAGTTTGAGGCTTCTTTTGTCCAATTCCCTGATGATGCGCTTCATTTTGGAGGGCTTGTTGAGCCCTCGGACGTTGCATGTTGTAATTGTCATTGAGAAGAGGAGGGGAGGGCAGAGCTGCCCAAGCCATTCTGCTTTTGAGGAGCGTGAGTCGCTCTCTTTTTCTTTCTGTGGTGGACTAGAGCCCATTCTGGGTTCTCAATAGCCACTTGAGGGGGGAAGCACCCGACGTGGTTCCTTCTCAGGGATCGAGGGAGACGTGCAGCGATCGGAGGGACTAGGGTCAGGCAAGTGCATCCCAACTTCAGTGGAGTCCAGCATCTGGACCTCGTTGTCGGAAGGGGAGTTGAGATCAATCCTCTGCCTTGAACCCCCTTTACGAGGATTAGAAATGTTCCCTTATAGGGCAGCTCGGGTTCTCAAAGGGAAAGCGCAGTAGGGATGCCCAGCTGGCTTCTTAGCCCCTCTAGCTGGGGCTAGATGATCTTGCACCGGAGTTGTGACAGTGAAGGAGACGAGCTCTTGATTTGGGGGGGGGGGGCTCATGAACTGGGGGGGTGAGCACCTTCTGAGGCATAGTTGCATTGAGTGCAGATGTCATAGTTTTCTCAGGTTCTAGCAGGGGAACGGAATGGCCATTTTCCAGGGCCTGCGGGGCACATAAGGAACCGGTTCAGCACTGATAATGAAGGTCTCAAGTGCTCTGTTAGGGAGCTGGGATCCCACCTTCGGGGTCTGAGAAGTGGTCTGCAAAGCGGACGAAGCAATATGGCATGTGGCCAGGTTATGACCGAAAGTAGCACAGGTAGAGCAGCGTATAGACCTCCATTCGAGCTCGACTCGAATCAAGGACCTCTGCCCAGAAGGGAGGATAAAGGGAATGCAGTCAAGTATATCCTTGACGGCACTGACAGAGATACAACAACGCGCGAAGTCACGATGCGTCCCAGCAGCAGTAGCTGAATCCATGAATAGTGGAGTGCCAAGCACACTAGCTAGTTTATTAAGAACAATGTCCGAGCAGTGCCCGGGGCTAAGGCCATAAAAATGTACCCACAAGGGTATTTGATGAGCAGTTCCTTCTCTAGGAACATTCCAGCCTCCCAAAGGCGTAGAACAATAAGTCTCCCCTGGAAAAGCCAAGGGCCAGAAGATAGGATTCTCTCGCATTCAGCTGCTGACGATAATTTGATATAAAAAAAGCCATTCTCCCATGAGGATAGCTTGTAAGGGCCAACCAGCCTCTGAACCTTCTCAATGAACTGGGTTAGATGCCTACCAAAGGGTCTCCTACCCAAGACATAGAAGACCAGTGTGTTCTCCCAATGATGATCCAGAGCAGCAATGTCTATCTTTGAGACAAGTGCCACCTCCTGCCCGTCCATGATCACTGGGGGCACATACGCCATTCAGAGCTGGGCTGACGGTGCTCTTTGACCACAAACATCCCTCCAGGAGCGCGAGGGCACGACCGAGGGAGACGGCCAACACGGAGTGGCGGGGCTGGCCGGAGAGAGAATGGGGAGAGGAGGGGGGGAGGAAGCCCAGACCGTAACAGGGTGGAAGAGGGGAGGGTGGTGGGGGCAGCGGGAGGGCAGGGCAGGTCGGGGAAAGGGGGACGAGAGGGTTGACGGTAGGCGAGGGAATTGCTGCGGGTAGGTTGGGTAGGGGGCGTGTGAGGACGGTAGAGGCGGAAAGCCCTGGAATCAAAGGAGGCGGAGATAGAGCCGCCGGGGACCAGGAGGTAGGGAGGGGATGCGACACCGCCGAGGAGGTGGGGGTGAATCGGGGTGGGGGTCGGTAGGGCAACGACAAGGGTTAGGGTTTCCCGGGAGGGGGGGGGGGATGGTGGCGGAGGGGGAGAGGGAGTCGGGGGGGGTGATAACACGGATATTCCACAAGGGTCACAATGAATAATATATATAAGGTGTCGCTGAGGCGACTGCTCGCAGAATACCATGTTAGTCAGCCATTAACCCACAATAAAAGAATGAATGAATTAAGTCCAAAAATGTGAATTAATATTTATTTCTCTACCACAAAATGCATAGTGAACAAGCATGTAGAGGTCGAACCACAGAGAGCAATACAAAAGTGCAATAGCCTACGATATGCATGTACCACAGAGTCATCCTTGTGTCAAGTCTATTTTTGTGGGTTTTTATCTTTTTATATATTTTTTATATATTATTTTTTTAATAATATAGTTAGGTAATATATGTATATATTTTATAGAATATTAATATATAGATATATACCCATAAAGGGCATGTATAAAGCATATAATACATACATATGTATCTAATTATAGATATAATATATATATATTAATTTAATTCTCAGATTATTATACATTAATAAATATATATACATACATATAGATAATATTTTTTTTCAATAAGGGAACATATATATAATGTAGGGAGAGGGGTCATATAATATTTATAAAAATATACACAAATAGTCAACAATTCAGAAATAAATTCTTTTTGGTATTTTCATGATTTTCTACTATTTTTGTGATTTTTGGGTATTTTTAAAAATATTTTTGGTATTTTTAAATACTGGAAGAAGGCAAAACAGTAGAGTAGCTGCTGGCTGGGGGTAAAATGGTAATTAAAAATATCACACAGTCACAAAATTTTTCCAAACTATTTTTAAAGTAATGATGATAAAATATAGAAACTACAGAATTTGAGTTTGCAATTTTTGGGGTTTTCTAGAATTTTTTATATTTTTTAGAAGTTTTTGAGTATTTTTTAATTTTTAAGGTTTTTCTTTTAAGATTTTTAATGATTTTGAAATTGACACTTAATTATGACAAAATAGACCATAGGTAATTTTTTTGGAATTTTTCGAGGTGGTTTAATATTTTTTTGGTATTTTATAAGCTAGACAGTAAATAAAATGCATGTTTTTTATTTTTAATAAATGCAAAAATGCAACAAAATTAAAAACTAAAAATATGGCGAGTAAGAGTAATCTAACAGGAGCTTATATCCATTTTTGCAAAATTTTTCAAATGAATATGAGGCATGAAATAAATGGAAAAAGCATACAAAAATACATGGCCTGGCAGGCGCATTTTTGCAATTAAAATATTTCTCAGGGGCATCCATGCAAAAATTACTACAGAAATAAACATTTACTTTTATTTTCGGGGCCATTTTACAATTAATAAAACCCACTAGGGTTAAAGTGCAAAAATCACCGGAGGGACCAATATGTAAATATAAAAACTCCAGGGGGTGTACTGCAAATAATACAATTTATTTACAACGTGGCAATTTATTTTCAGCATTAAACTATAAATACAAAAAGGCGGGGGGTTATGTCTGAAATTTATTCCCAAAGGTGCACGATCCAATGACGATGGGCGCACCACTTATCCACATGTCGAGCCCTCGAAGCCCGATACCCCTTCGACGATCTTCGGCCGAGATTGCATCTGATGTCTGATCGAACGGCCGAGGCATCTGCTACATGGACGACCCTGATTAGATCTGGGGTCGTCTCCTTCATCCGACGGTGGCTGCTGATCACGAAGAACATGGAAGAACAGCTGGCTTCACTGGCTTCGATCGTTGATTTCTCCGCCCCCAGACGCTCCTGGTTGATGGCGATGGGTTCCATACGTCCGGCGAGGCGGTGCGCACCGTCCGAGGCACTCCAGAAGGTCCAGGTCCCCCTAGATCGGTTCAACGAGCTCGGAGAAGAAAGGGGGGTCCTGGAACCTCGCAGGGGATTGAATCGAGCCCCAGGGGGCTTCGTTCAGCTTCTAATCTGCACCAAAAGCATGAGGGGCTCGAGGAGGTCTTCCTCGACCATGGGTTAAGGCTAAAAAGATAGGGAATGACTGGGGTTGGCGAGGTCCGGTGAAGCGGAGGAGTTGGACCTCGATTCGCAGAGCTGGAGAAGCTCTGGATGATCTGATGCGTGGGTTAAGTGTGGAACGCGTAGGGAAATGAAATGAGGTGAAGCGAGGGGTCGGATGGTGCGTAGATCATGGTAGAGAGGTTCGCCGGAACTGAACTCCGGCGAACTTCGATCTGGGTCTAATCGAGCACCTTAGGTCCTACTGATCTAAAGACTGAATTAAAGATTAAAAACTAAAGCTAAGCTACAAAATGAGATAAATCAGCTCTTATACCTGGTGGTCGACCAGGGAGCAGGACCTCCGGCGAGCGGCGGCCGTGGGCACTTCCTTCGACTCCTCCGACCGACTGAGACTGCCAGAAGTACCCCCCTGTCACGAGGATCCTCCAAGGGCTGGAATTGAGGGTGGAAAGCGACCGAAGGGAGACCAAAATGGGGGAGGAGGTCGAAGGAGTTATTTATAGACATGGGTATGTACCCTTATTGACCGGGGCACCACGAAGAATCGGTAGGTTAGATGGTCGATCTGGGTTGGTGGCGGTGATGTACAATGATCGGAGATCCTTTTGTCAGAAGACGTCAATGGGCAACGATGGACGAGTCGAGCGGGAAAAAAGGAGGAAAACGGGGGACTTGATGGTTCTGACGGGAGTCAGAGGCGCGGGGGGAGTTGACCAGAGGTCAACAGTCCCTGGCCTCTGATTGGCCCACATCAGACCGATCTTGACCCAATTATTAGACATAATAAATGATTTAATTAGAACTTATTTATAAAATAAAAAATGTTTATTAATGTAGTATTTATTTATGATTTTTATTTATTTTTTTGATGTGTTTTATTACGGGTTTATATTTAATAATGTATTTATAAGTATGTTTATATGTATTTATTTTTATTTTGTTTATTTTTATTTTTTTATTTTATTTTTTTATTTTATAAATTTATAACTTTTTTTATGAGTATAAATATATTTTTATTTAATTTTTATGAGTTTATTTACATTTTTAAATAAATAGGTATATGTATATGTAGTTATACTTATAGGTATTTTACTTATATATTATGTATACTTTATTTATTTTAATGTATTTTCTTGGTTTTTATTTTGGATTTGTATTTTTAGTATATTATGTATAATATGTACAACATTATAAAAATATGAGGAAAGAAAATAATTAAAGAATGTTTTCCCTTTTTCTTTATGTACATATTGGATCATAGGTGTTTTGCCTATTATCATGCATTTACTTATTTTATTTTGTAAATACCCTTTAGTTTTATTCTACTTTCAGTATGTTCATGTATTATATATAATATTTACAAAATTCTAAAAATATAATTTGCTAAAAATAATGAACAATGAATATATTGAATATTTTAATCAGGCAGGCTGCACAATGAAGGCAAAAAAACTAACTTTTGCATATGGACTCCAAAAATTATGAAACCAATTTTATTAAATAGTTCTTGGAAATCTATATACAATTAAAGGTGAGTTTGGGTGATTTGGAGTTTTTATTTGCAAGATATGGGTCTGTGAAGTTGAGATTTTGGCTTTTTATTCTGTGTATAAAATGTACATTGAGTAGTATTTTTACACAAACTCAATTTTGTATTTTTATTTACATTATTATCTACAACTTTCATGAACAAAGTTTCTTTATTTGATGAATAAATAATTATGTATAAAATAGGTGTCAAAAATGCATAAATAAATGCATGAATAAATGAGGTATTTATTATACACTGGCCCTTATCTCCCCCTACTTTATTCCTTGTCGACCAATTCCATGTTGGCCTTGGTCTCGGGGTTAGGGTCATAAAATATTTGCAATATTTTACTCCTTTTTCTTTTCTTCTCTTTATTCTATAATTTTGGCATTAAACACCTTATTTAATGTGTAATTAATACAATGAATCATGAATGCTATTATGCACAAATTGGTACTCTTTACATGTATTTGCTGGGGTTTTTGAGGCCAAAATGATAGAATAAAGGTGATGAAATGGAGATTCATCACCCCCTATACTTGCCGTTGCTAGTCCCTAGCAAACACTTATGCAATAAGTACAAAAAGAATAAAGAAAAGAAAAAGGAGACTTATAGAAGGATAGAGTGAATAAGGATGCTTTCAGTGCCATGCATGTCTTTATAAAATCTGAATTTGGAGCTCCTGTCAGACCTTGGGTGTAGATGTGTGTGGAACCTAGTCGGAAACCAGCTCTAAAATACAACAGCCTTCGATAGTCACAGAACTCGGTTCAACCCACCTCAATAGCCTGGTCAGAACTGGTCTACATCATACGCAAACCCTTATAACTATGAAGCTGACTTGTACAGTGTAAGTGATAATGGCTCTCCCCAACTGAAATGATAAAGGAACTGACTTCTCCAGAATGACAACCCAATGATTCCCCAATCCAACAGCTCTTTCCTCGAGGAGCAGGGTACTCCCTTCTAAGTTCAAGTGGCAACCAGCTCAAGAGGAGGAGGTGAAGAGAAGAATGGACGGTAGCCAGTGTAGCTACCTATCCTGGGATGCAAGACCAGTGTAGTCAAGTCATCCAGCTGCAGGCTCACATATTTGACTTTGGAACTCAAGCTTGCTTATTGGCTTTGCAACATATATACATACTTTGCAGGCATTTTATTTTTGTACAGGCCTGACCATTTTTTTTTCAACATACTATTCACAGCAGCATTTACATAAGGAGTTTTTCCTCTTGAGCCAGTAGACTATCCCTCTTTTGAAGCTTTATCGCAACCCACAATCTCCTGTCTTTAGACCTCATGGCTATTAGACCAGGTTGGGGTGCACTTCCCTCCCTAGACTTGGACGAATGTTTCCACCCGTGTGCGTCTCAGACTGGCAAATCCAACCCCCTCACCACTCCAACTAAGTTGAGCCAAGTGAAAGGTGCGAGTGTCCAAGCTAGGTCACGGTCGGCAAGAGTCATGCGTGTGTCTCGAAAAGTTCTAGTTAGTCAGTTGAGGTGACTTGAACCCAGCCCTGATTTCTCAAAGAATTAAGTCTGCATAGACCTGAGGTACCTTAAACCTAGTTCCCGTAAGGTTCCAGAGCAGTTAGGTGCGGTAAGGTCTAACCAGGCTCCAATTTGAGACTTTATTAGACTGATTCAATCATCAAGCTCACTCAAAAAGAATATGAATGGTATGCTCATGCTATGTGCAATGAATGATGCAATTTTTTCACAAAGAGTTTAAAAGAATCAAAGAATATGTTTACACAAAGAATTTTTTGCAAATAAAAAGCTTGACACATACAAAGGTATACACAATTATTTATACGGGTGTACCGCCTTATTTACAAAAGGTCTGGATTTTTAAAGACTTTACAGGTTTTACTGAAGTACTTTATTTAGCTTGTACAGAAAGAATTTTATGTATCTTATTCATAATTTACAAGTATTTGTAATGATGTTTTTATTCCTTAGGTCTAGTTTGAAAATAATTTTGCAAACTATAGTACACAATAATTTTTGCAATCATTTACACACATTTGATAATATTTTTGCAAGGATTTTTCACACTATATACATTTTCCACAATAATTTTGACAAACAATTTTCAAAACATTTGCACATAGGTTTTTTTTTTCAAATCCTTTATTCCACACAAAGAAAAGTTTTGCAAACCAAACAATTTTACACAGGTTGGAAAACATTTCACAGCAAATTTTTCAAACAGTTCACACTATTTTTCAAATCATACTGTATAGGTATCCAACCCGATTTATTAATTAGTATATACAAAATAAGAAAACTGTATTTGATGTATAATATGGTTTTGGCTCTTATAAGCTTTATTTGGGATTATGCTTATTTTTGTATGAGAGATTTTCGTGCAGACTCCTCGGACTTATTCAAGAATCATTTTCACAAGAGTTTTGAAAACTATAGTCCAAACTAATTTGACAAACATGTTCACAAATTTGAAAATGATTTTTTTGCAATAGGTTTACACAGCATAGATAGGTTTTTCAAAACAATTTGACAATCCATTTTTACAATCATTTGCACACTAATTTTCGCACATTTTGATTTCCTCAAAGAAAATAAATTTACACATAAAACTGATTTTTCAAAGGTTGAATACTTGTACACACTATTTTTCAAGCAATTTTCACAAGATTTTTCAAAGAAACATTTTGCAGAAAACGCTTTTCCTGACTTAATAATCAGTACAAGTACAAAGAGTCTGAGGGGCTCACAATCATCTTTTATTATTATAGAACTACTTTTTCCATTATACTTTATATTAAGGTGATATTTTATTTTTCAGTATGAGTTATGGCTTATAGTATATACATGGTATATACGACCCCCTATACTTAGCTTGAGGTATGTCCTCATAGATTGAAAAGAAAAGAGAAGACATAACTCGTACTGAGTATAGACAAGTCGAAAGAATATATGAATGAAAAATGAATGAATGAGAAATTGATCATCCCTCCTATACTTAGGATCAAATAATCCTAAGTATAGCAGACTGTACACAAAGTAGGGAGGGTCAAGGGTGGGAATATACAGATCGTACTCAAATTGTCTCCCCCTATACTTAGGGTAAGATACTCCTAAATATAGACAAGAAGAGGAGACAATGGAGAGGATCAGAATGAAATGAAAAACTCGGGGTGCACATCCCCCCTATACTTAGGACAAAGTACGTCCTAAGTATAGAAAACTATCTACAAGTGCGGCACCTTTTAGATACAACAAGAAGCTAGAAAATGAAAAGAAGGAAAGAAGAAAAGAAGAAAATCAGATAAACAGTTCTTGGAGTACATCGTCTGAATCTTCTGATGCTGCAGCGGTGGTGGAAATGTCTTCGTGGTGCACTACCTGAATGGAGTCTACAACGGCCAAAAATGCATCTGGTTCGAGGTAAGGCTTCAGTAGTTGGCCGTTTACGATGAAGGGTTGTGCGTCAGAGGACAATTCTGATATGGCATTACTTCCATTGTCACGCACTTCACAAACTCGAAATGGCCCTGTCCACTTACTCTTCAATTTGCCTGGGAATATCCGCAACTTTGCATCAAATAACCACACTTTCTGTCCAATATCAAAGGTCTTTCGTCTGATGTGTCGGTCATGCCAGCGTTTCACCTTCTCTTTGTACATCAAGGTGTTATCGTATGCATAGTCTCGGAATTCCAAGAGCATGTTCAGATCATCTTTTCTCTTCTGACCACTTTTGCGTGAGTCCAAATTACAACTGTTGATTGCCCATAAAGACTTGTGAATTAATTCCACGGGCAGATGGCACGGTTTTCCATATACAAGACGATAGGGCGACATGCCCAAGGGAGACTTGTAGGCGGTTCGGTAAGCCCATAGGACCGAGTCCAAGAGTTGAGACCAGTCCTTCTGTTTGGCCTAACAAGTTTCTGTAGGATAGTCTTGATTTCTCTGTTTGATAGCTCCACCATGCCATTGGTCAGAGGATGGTAAGGAGACGTGACACGATGATCGATGCCGTACTCCTTCGTTAACTTCTTGACCTCTTTGTTAATGAAGTGGCTACCCCCGTCTGATATGAGAATTTTCGGTATCCCGAACTGCGAAATTATGTTCTTCTTCAGGAACTGGCATACTGTTCAGTTGTCGGCGGCTCGAGCAGGGATAGCTTCAACCCAACGACTCACGTAATCGACGACAAGAAGGATGTGCTCAAAACCTTGACTGTTAGGGAAAGGTCCCATGAAGTCAATGCCCCATGCATCGAAAACATCTGCTATCTGAATGATTTTCAGGGGCATTGAATCTTTGGCAGTAAGTGTACCTTTCAATCTCTGACAGCCAATACATCTTTTGACAAACTCTGCAGCATCCTTAAATAATGTGGGCCACCAGAAGCCACACTGAAGTACTTTGGCTGCCGTACGATCTCCAGAGTGATGTCCACCAGATTCGAGCGAGTGACAATGCTCGAGGACACTAGATTGCTCCGTCTGAGGGATGCACCTGCGCTAAATGCAATCCGCTCCTTCCCTGAATAAAAGAGGATCCTCCCATTGGTAGAAACGGATGGTCGACATGAATTTGTTTTTCTGATTTTTCGTCCAATCCGCTGGTGTTACCCCAGAGGCGAGGTAGTTGACTATATCTGCATACCAAGGAAGAGAATCCACTGCTAAAATGGCTTCGTCAGGAAAGGTTTCTGTGATAGGTGCATTGTTCAAAGGAGGCTCGTGCTGCTCTATTCTGGAGAGATGGTCTGCTACCACATTTTGAACTCCAGGCTTGTCCTTGATATCCAAATCAAATTCCTGGAGGAAAAGGATCCAACGAATCAGTCTTGGCTTGGCATTGATAAACGCAAATTATCGGGGGTCTAAAAGTATGTCTCACACAAGGCGGAGACAACCGATGTCGATGCGGAGACCCACAATAAGATGTATTTAATCAACAATTAAACCCACACTAAAGATCAATAATTAGAAATAAATGTGGAGTTAAAATTTATTTTTAACTCTGCACAAATGATGTATAGGGACAAGTATGCAAAGAGTTCGAACACAGGGAGGAAACAGGGTAATTCAAATAAATGTGCGTGAGTGAATGTGAATGTGTCTACACTAAGCAAGCAGCAAAGGAATTTTTATGGGTTTTTAATTTTAATTAATTTTTTTTATTTTTTAAATTTTGTATTTTGATTTTTAATTTTCTGATTTTTATAATTTTATATTTTATATTTTTTTAAAAAAATTGGAATATAAGGATAATGTAATAAAAGACAAGATAAAGTATTTATAAAAATGTGCAAAAATAACCAAAAATTCAGAAATAAAATGTTTTTGATATTTTAGGATTTTCTACTATTTTTTGATTTTTGGGTATTTTTCAAGGTGTTTTTGGTATTTTTAAACACTGAAATAAACCAAAACAGTGAAATGTGGACTGGCTGCAAGTTAAATAGGAATTAAAAATGCCAAACAGCCACAGAAATTTTTCACACTAATTTTCAAATAAAGATAATGAAATATAGAACAAATAGGAACTGAGTTTGTATTTTTCTAAGTTTTCTTTGATTTTATATATTTTTTTGAAGTTTTGATGTATTTTTAAATTTTTAAGGTTTTTCTTTTGAGTTTTTTAGTGATTTTTTGGACTGACACTAGAATAGGATAAAAGACACACTAGGGAATTTTTTTGGAATTTTTAGAGGTATTTTACTATTTTTTTGGTATTTTCTAAGCTAGACAGTAGACAAAAAGCTTGTTTTTGACTTTTAATAAATATAAAAATAAAATAAAATCAAAAACTAAAATGCTGGCATCAAAGAACAACCATACAGGAGCTTAAGCCTAATTTTTTAGAATGTTTGGAGGCGAAATGATAATTTAAATAATTAAAACAAGCATCCAAACATTAATCAGGCCTGGCAGGGGTATATATGCAATTTCTCAAACATCCAGGGACATACATGCAATTTACCACAAAAATATAACGCTTAATATTCAATTTCCAGGACCAATTACAAAATACAAAACCCGCAGGGGCTGCGCTAGCAATTTTCCCACCAAGGCGCGTGACTTGCACGCGCCTGGCGAGGACCAATATGTAATTTCCAAAAACTCGGGGGCTAACTTGCAATATTTCCAAAAATATAACACTTAAAATCCAAGTTTTGGTACTGAAACAAAATAATACAAAGACTGAGGGCCTCAACGCAAAATGCCCTCACCTCACGTGTACAGGTCACGTGAGGTGACGTGGTAGAGGACCTAAATGTAAATAAAATAAGTTCGAGGGTCTTTTGCAATTTTTACAAAACTTTTACACTACATACGAAAGTTTTTAGATTAAAAAGTAAATACAAAATGCGCGGGGGCTTAGATGCAAAATACCCTCGGCGCGCGGATCCAACGGCTGCAGATCTTCACTTGGACACGTGGCGTGAATCCAGCAGTCGATGTCGCTTCGCGTGGACAGCAGAGATTAGATCGTGGATGACGATCGGACGGTGGCTACGTGGCGCGATCCAACGGCTGCTGCTCGACCTGGAGGGGATCCCTGATCCAACGGTGCAGGCACGCGGAGGAAGAACAAGGAGGAGCGCCGGCGAGGCGAACTTCCTCGCTCCAGATCTTCGCGCTCCGACGAACTTCAGGCGTCAAAATGGGGTTGCGGCCTCCTGAGGTCCTCCTCTAGCTGCTGGCGGCGGCAAAAAGCCTCGGCGATGGCCGAGGGGCTCGCTGAAGGGCGGCGGAGCTACAGAGCTCGGTTACCTCCGGCGAAGCTCCAGAATCGCCTCCAGGCACTATCAAGTGCGCTTTGACCTGCAAGAAAAGTCAAGGGGTCCAGGGCAAACTGCCTGGACCCTTGGATGGACGTGGGGATGCGTGGAGCGACGGGGCGATGAACGGCCGGAGTTGCGCTCCGGCCAAGTGAGTGAATCGGGCGTTCTAGGCGATGCAACTCGAAATTTTTTTGGGGTTTTCGATCCTAACACTAACAGGAACTAAATGCAAGAGAAAAAGAAAAGGGGGAAGGCCCTCAATGGCCGGAGCCAGAGGGAGTTGCAAACCTCGACTGCCGGTCTTGCGGGAGGTGGTGGAGGCGCCCTCGACCTCGATCGCCTTGGCTGACGGCCTCGCGGTGGAGCTGTCACCTCCAGGGAGCTCGGGAGCACGAAGGTGGCGACGAGGGGTGGACTAAGGGTTCTCAAATTCAAATCGAAAGAGGAGGGTTCATTTTATTTGGTTTGACCCCGAGTTGCAGGGGCTCGAAGATCGACGATTCTAGGGCGTCTCAGTGATCCTTGGCCCAATGTAAACACATGGCGGGCAAGGTGGATGATCGAGGAAGAAGATCACAGAAGAAATCGAGGCGAAATGGTGAAAGATTCGGCCTAGAGAAAGTCGCCAAATGCGCCAAAAAACCATGCCTCTGACAGGGGGTAGGTGGGGAGGACGACCAGTTGACCTGGGTCAACTGGGCTGTCTCCTGATTGGTCCACGTGGACCAATCAGGAAAAATCCCTGGTAAATATTTTGTAAATTCAATTAAAAATAGAAAAAGGCTGAATTAATTAATGATTATAAAATAAAAAATACTCGTTATTTTATGTAGTATTATATCATGATTTTAATTATTTTTATGAGGTATAATTTTATAAGTTTACTTTTTAGCCCTATATAAGTATTTTGCCTATGTATTTTAGCCTTTATTTTTATTCTGTGTATTTTAATGTTATTTATTTTTATTTCTTATTTTATAAAATTATAAGATACTTTTATATTCACAAATATATTTTTATTTTATTTTTCTGATATGTTTTGTATATTTAATAAAATAAAAGTATGTTTTATATAGGTATAAGTATAGGTATAATACCTATGTATCAAATATGTATGTATTTTATTTTGAGTTTTATTTAGGTTTTTATTCCAATTTTAATGTACATAATTATTATAAGTAATATTTACAAGATTATAAAAATATAAAAATAAAGAATAAAGAATAAATTGAATATTTTAATCTCTGCAATTATACAATGAGGGTCCAAAACTCGACTTTCAAATCGTAGCTCCGCCAAATGCGAAACCATCGCCATTAAATAGCTTATTTTATTCTATATACAATTAAAGGTGAGTTTGATGCATTTGGAGTTCTCATTTGTGAGATACGGGTCTGGGAAGTTGGGATTCTGGATTTTTATTCAGACCATAACTTTTTATTTGTATATTATTTTTCTGTGAAATCAATTTTGTATTTTTCTTTATTAAATTATCTACAACTTTCATGTACAAAGTTTCCTTATTTGATGTACAAAAAGTGGAACCAAAAATGGGTCCCAAAATGAATAAAGAATGAATAGAATAAATATAGGTATTTGGCCCTTATCTCCCCCTACTTTATTCCTTGTCAACCTATTCATCAAGATGCCTAGGTCTCGGGGTTTTGGGTCATAAAATATTTACAATATTTTATTCTTTTTCTTTTCTTTTATTTATTCTATAATTTTGGCTTTAATTACAGCATTTTACACACTAATGGAATGCACATGCATGAATGCTAAGATGATGAAATAGAGGTTATTTACAGGTATTTGCTAGGGTTTTTGGTGCCAAAATGATATAATAAAGATGATGAAATGTGGATTCATCATCCCCCTATACTTTACCTTTGCTAGTCCCTAGAAAACACTTATGCAATAAGTGCAAAAAGAAAAAGAAAGAAAAGAAAAAGAAGAACTTGGATTTAGTTCAATTATCAAACTTGTCTTCACAAAATCAAAGTTTGGAGCTTAAGTCGGACCTTTGGAGTTTTAGTGCGGGCAGAACCTTAGTGAGAACCGAATTGGAAATCCAACAGTCCCTGAGAATCCCAAAACTCTGTCCAAGTCTCCTCAATAGTCAGGTCAGAAATACTTCAACTCATACGCAAACTCTTACGACTATGAATCTGACTTGTACAGTGTAAGTGATGGTGGCTCTCCCCAACTAGAATGACAAAGAAACTGACTTCTCCAGTACGACAACCCAATGATTCCTCAATCCAGCAACTCCATCCTCGAGGAGCGGGGTATTCCCTTCTAAGTTCAAGTGGCAACCAGCTCAAGAGGACGGGGTGAAGAGAAGAATGGACGGTAGCCAGTTTAGCTACCTATCTTGGGATGCAAGACCAGTGTAGTCAAGTCATCCTGTTGCAGGCTCACATGATATGACTTTGGAACTCAAGCTTGCTTATTGACTTTGTACATACTTTGCAGGCTCTTTATTTTTGTACATGCCTGAACATTTTTTTTGAATACTATATACAGCAGCATTTACATAAGGAGTTTTTCCTCTTGAGCCAGTAGACTATCCCTCTTTTGAAGCTTTATAGCAACCCACAGCCTCCTGTCTTTATACTTCCTTATCCTGGACGGGTTGGGGTGCACTTCCCTCCCTAGAGGAGGACAAGTGTTTCCACTTGTGTGCGTCTCATACCGGCAAATCCAATCCCCTCACCACTCCAACTGAGTTGAGCCATGTGAAAGGTGCAGGTGTCCAAGTTAGGTCATTATCAACAAGAGTCGTGCGTGTGCTCCGAAATACTCTACTTAGGCAGTCAAGAATCCATTGAACCAAGTCTCGTGATCCTCAAAGAATTAAGTCAACTAGACCTGAAGTACCTCAAACCCAGTTCCTATAAGGTTCCTGTTATTAGGTAGATTTTAAGATCCAATTAAGCTCCAATCTCCGGATTTTACTTAGACTCGTTCAACTATCAAACTCAATCCGAAAAATGCTCATGCAATGCAGAAAATATTTTTGTGCTGCAATTTTCAAGACTTTGAACTTTTTATGGATTTTTGAAAATATGATGATGATGATGCATATGCAGATGCATTTTTTGTATTTTTCAAAGAAATTTTTCAAATGTTTTTGGATTTTAATTTTGCAAATGTTTTTGGGATTTTTGAAAACAAAGAGATTTTGGCTGAAAGCTAGGTGAAAATATGTACACGGGAGTGCTTCTTTATATATACAAGAAATGGATTTTAAGAATTTACAGGGTAAGTGGTCAGTTTTATACATATATAGGAAGTGAATTTTTTGTGTGGTGTATATATTCCTCAAACTTAATTGACACAAGCTTTTTCACACAATATTTTAAGAACTATAGTCCAAAATAATTTAAGCATTTTACAAACATGTACACATATTTGAAAATCATTTTGCAAAGGTTTTCAAACAGTATAGATAGATTTTTCAAAACATTTTTGCAACCATTTTTCAAACCATTTGCAAATCATTTTTCAAACATTTTCTTTCACACAAAGAAAATAAATTTTTTACAAAACACACCTTTTTACACAGGTTGAAAACATGTAACAAAATATTTTCAAAATAGTTTTCAATAGATGTTCACAAAGTTTTTCAAACTATTTTTCAAACATTTTGCAAAAAACATTTTCACCTGATTTATTAATCAGTAAATACATAAAAGAATATGAGGAACAGGACACCTTTTTATTAAAGATTTTTAATGAATTTTTAAAGGATTATTGGCCATATTATTAAGAAAATACGAAAGTACGAGTTATGGCGAAAGTATATACACAGTATATACGACCCCCCTATACTTAGCTTGAGCTATGTCCTCATAGATCGGAGAGAAAAGAGAAGGCATAACTCGTACTAAGTATAGAAAAGTCTAAAGAATAAATAAACGAACCAATGAGAAGTTGATCGTCCCCCCTATACTTAGGATCAAGTAATCCTAAGTATAGCAGACTGTACACAACGCAGGGAGGGTCAAGGGTGGGGATAAACAGATCGTACTCAGATTGTCTCCCCCTATACTTAGGGTAAGATATCCCTAAGTATAGACAAGAAGAGGAGACAATGGAGAGGATCAAAGAATAGGGAAAACTCAGGGTGCACACCCCCCTATACTTAGGACAAAGTACGTCCTAAGTATGGAAGACTGTTTACAAGGGCGGCACCTTTTTGGTAGATAAAGAAAAATAGAAAAGGAAAAGAAGAAAAGAAGAAAAGAAGAAAATAAATCAGCAGATGAAAGAGTGATATGGATAGATGATCTGTACAGCGGAAGATAGAAGTGATCACCATGTATGAGATGCAGATGATGTGAGTCGAGGAACACATCTCATACCAGAAGAATGGGGGCAACGTCAATGGTCGGCGGATCATGATCTAGATATAGCTTCAGGCGTTGACCATTGACGCGGAAGGTAGAGGAAGATGACGTTTCGGATATGTCTATGCTGCCATTGTCATGTACCTTCCTGACCACATACGGTCCTTTCCACTTGCTCTGCAATTTCCCTGGAAATAATTTCAGCCTGGAATCAAACAACCATACTCTCTGATCTGGCTCAAACTGTTTATGGCTGATGTGCGAATCATGCCATGTCTTCACTTTCTCTTTGTACTGTAGGCTGTTGGAAAAGGTTGTGTCTCTCAGTTCTTTCAGGGCTGCCAATTCTGCTCTTCTCTGTTCTCCTATGCTCTCGGGATCTAAAACTAACTCAGTGACTGCCCAAAAAGATTTGTGCTTGATCTCCACTGGCAAATGGCACGGCTTTCCATAGACGAGATGAAAGGGAGTCCGATGAAATGGATTCTTGAAAGAAGTCCGATAACCCCACAAGACTGAGTCCAAAAGCTGTGACCAATCCTTTCGGTCTGGGCGGACAACTTTCTATAAGATTGTTTTTATCTCTCGATTCGAAACTTCGGCAAGACCATTAGTCTGAGGGTGATACGGTGTGGCAACCCGATGGTCAATGCTGAACTCGTCTGCAAGGGCCCTAACCTTGTCATTGATGAAGTGAGACCCCCCGTCTGAAATCAAGACTCTAGGTACCCCGAACGGTGAAATGATATTTTTCCTCAAGAATTTGCACACGGTTTTAGCATCTGCGGCTCGGGCGGGGATAGCCTCAACCCATCGACTGACATAATCTACAGCGAGCAAAATATGCTCGAATCCCTGACTCTTAGGAAATGGGCCCATGAAATCAATCCCCCATGCATCAAAAACCTCACAGAAGTGAATGGGTTGCATGGGCATCATGTCTCTCTGTCCACAGGTTCCCATTTTCAGACAGTCAGTACATCTCTTCACGAACTCATCAGAATCCTTGAAGAGAGTAGGCCACCATAGGCCGGATTGAAGCACCTTCTGTGATGTTCTTTTTCCAGAATGATGTCCTCCTGCCTCAAGCTTGTGGTAGTATGTGAGGACGCTATGATGCTCTTCCTGAGGAATGCACCTCCTCCAGATACTGTCCCCTCCTTCATGATAAAGGACGGGATCCTCCCAATGGTAAAACTTCGCCTTCGCCAGGAAGGTCTCAAGTTTCTGCCTGGGCCAACCTTGTGGGATTGTCTTGGCGACAAGAAAATTCACAATGTCAGCGTACCACAGGAGCGAGGTGACAACCAAGATCGCCTCATCTGGAAATGTCTCTGTGATAGGTGCGCTGGGCTCAGATTCCTCAAGATTCTCCAATCTGGAGAGATGATCCGCCACCACATTCTTGACTCCATGCTTATCTTTAATCTCAATATCAAATTCCTGGAGTAGAAGGATCCATCTGGTCAGACGTGCTTTGGCATCCTTTTTAGACATTAGGTACCGGATGGCGGTGTGATCAGTGTAAATTGTTACTCTAGATCCGAGAATGTAAGATCGATACTTATCCAGAGCAAAAACTACGGCCAGCATCTCTTTCTCAGTCACAGTGTAATTCCGCTGCACGGTATCCAAAGTCCGGCTGGCGTAGTGAATGGCAAACGGTAAACCATCCCTCCTCTGTCCAAGTACAGCCCCAACGGCAAAATCTGAAGCGTCTGTCATGATCTCGAATGGGAGAGACCAATCGGGTGGCTGAAGGACAGGAGCTGAAACAACCATATTTTTGAGAGTCTCAAAAGACGCAAGACACTTATCATTGACAATAAACTCGATGCCTTTTGTCAGCAAGTCAATAAGCAGTCGGGCAATACGACTGAAGTCATGAATGAACCGGTGGTAGAAACCGACATGCCCCAGAAAAGACCGTAACTGACGCAAGTTGGATGACGGATTGAGTTTTCTGATGATATCCACCTTGGCCGGATCGACCTCCATGCCCCTGTTGGAAACGATATGACCGAGGACCGTCCCCTGAGTCACCATAAAGTGGCTCTTCTCCCAAGACAACACAAGATTGACCTCTATGCAGCGCTGAAGCACACGGTCTAGGCAGTCAAGACAAGCATCGAACCCGTCTCCATAGACCGAGAAGTCATCCATGAAGACCTGTAAACAATCACCCACCATGTCCGAGAATATGGACAACATGCACCTTTGGAATGTCGCTGGAGCGTTACATAGACCAAAGGGCATCCGTCTGAAAGCATAAGTCCCAAACGGACAGGTGAATGTCGTTTTCTCCTGATCTTCGGGCGTAATGGCCACTTGATTATATCCAGAGTACCCGTCAAGAAAGCAATAGTGACTCTTCCCGGCTAGCCGCTCGATAATCTGATCAATGAAGGGTAGCGGGAAGTGATCCTTCTTGGTGGCCTCATTCAATCTTCTGTAGTCCACACAGACCCTCCAAGAAGTTGGTACTCTGGTAGCGATCTCCTCTCCAAACTCGTTGACAACTGTAGTGATACCCGTCTTCTTGGGTACCACATGTAGCGGACTGACCCATTTGGAGTCGGAGATGGGGTAGATAAAATCGGCGCTCCACCACTTTGAAATTTCTTTCATGACTACGTCTCGAAGATTCGGGTTCAGTCGTCGTTGGAACTCACACGACGTCCTAGCGTCATCCTCAAGATAGATGTGGTGAGAGCACATAGCCGGACTAATCCCCTGGAGATCAGCTATACTCCAACCTATTGCCTTGCGGTTTCTTTCAAGAACCTCCATCAGACGAGATTCTTGTTCTCTAGTCAAATCTGCTGAGATAATGACTGGGTGCATTTCTGGCTCACCCACAAGGAATCTATATGCCATCGACTGCGGCAGAGGTTTCCGTTCTAGACAACTGGGAGGTGGCAGATCTGGCTTCTGATATGTCTGTGTAAATGCTACCAGGTCTGCATGGGAGAACTCTCGCTCTTCATGAATCTCTGACGAAGGGCAGCTTGCTGAATCATCAATGAACTGCACTGGCTCGCACTCTGTCATGGCTGTTGGCTCAGAAGGAATCAGACAACGTAAATAATCATCAAAGTCATCCCAGTCAATGTCTGAATCCGAGGGATCAGAAGAAGATGAGCAAGAATGAAAATCATCGGCACCACTCATCACGACACTGTCAGCCTCAGGTGTATCCTCATCCAGGGGTATGCTCTCCCGGCTCTCGATTGCCATGAGCTTGAGATATAGTGAATCTATAGGCAAGGTGAGGGTCGGTGCTACAAGATCTGTCCAATTGGATTCATCATCAGTCATCACGAAATCACACACCTGGTGGATGTCTAACTCGTCCTCTGTCATCTGCTCGGCTTCGCTGGATTGCTCTGAGCATGCCAACTCTCTGACTCTGGTCTGGTCGATCGTATCTATTTGTATGCTTTCGCCCTCTACGTGAAAACATACCGTCCCACTGTCATGGTCGGATACCGCCTTGGCAGTGGCCAAGAATGGGCGTCCAAGTATGATGGGGGCATCGGTTACCGATTCAGGGATCTCCATGTCCAGTACAACAAAGTCCACGGGGAATTTCAAGCCCTGAATGGTAATGACCACGTCCTTCAACAACCCCTTCGGCCTCTTAATCGACCTATCAGCAAACTGAAGGACTGTCCTGCTTCGAAGAAGAGGGCCAAACTCGAATCGTTTGAGTAAGGCTGCTGGAAGGAGGTTGATCGAAGACCCGCTGTCTAATAGAGTACGATCAAACTGCTGCTCCTGAATCTCACATCTGACATAGGAGGCTCTTGTATCAGGTCTCTTGACTGGCAATGTGTTCTGAATGGCGCAGCAAGTGTCATGAGTGAGCATATGGATTTGATCTCTGTGCCTCTTCTTCCTTCGGACAGTAGTTGTCTCTTTCAAGTTCTTTTTGAAGAAGGGGATATGCTCAAATGCTTCCCGTAGAGTCAGCTGAATGTGGAACCTGTCAATCATTTGGTTGTCGAACTCTACCTGCTGGTTCTTTTTTGGGTTTTTTTTTTGTTCCCCTTCGCCCGGCGGAGTGCCTCAGGGAAGGGGATGGTAGGGGCCTCCACAGATGGAGGGCTAGGAATAGGTCCCTGTGCCTGTGAAGGAGGAGAATCCATACAATAATCATCATTCACCACATATGGATCCACAATGTGAATAGAAACCTTTCCTTTATTCATATTTTTGCTTTTCTTTTTGTTCCCACAATCCATAGGTACAAAATGTGGTAACATCACAGAGGGGGGCTCAACAAAAGTAGATGTGGTGGCCTTAGCACCACCACCGGCACCTGTCTCTGCGGCATCAGCACCGCGCTCAGGCTGAGCATCCAAAATGGTGGCATCAGCACCACCGTCTGCAACTGGTATCACGACGGCATCAGCACCGTCGTCTGGATCTCCATCATTGGTGGCTTCAGCACCACCGTCTTCAACATCATCATTAGCGGCATCATCACCGCTACTCTGCTCCTCTGGCGCTCCTGGTGCTGCATCTGGTTGTCGCTTAGAAGAGGCGCTGCCGGCGGGCATCCTACCGCTCCTAGTAGTCACAAAATCAGCATCATAGAAAGAATAAGACATATCACTCAAATAGTCACTAGGAGAGGTATCCTCTGTAAACTCTACCTGCTCAGACTTCCTCTTCAGATTGTTCGGGTTAGGTTCAATCTGAGCGGGTATGGCGGCCTTGCCTTTTATTATGTCCCTCATCTCCTGCCGGAATTCATCCATTTCTTGCCTGAAGGATGCTCGCTGTTCGGAGAGCAAGCGGGCAAGATCATCTAATGCTGGGTTCTCAAAGGTGGGACCCTGAGAACCGGATGGTTGTCCCTGCTGGAAATGGGGCTGTTGTTGCTGCTGCGGTTGATACTGGGGATGATGGGAATAAGATTGCTGAGGCTGCTGTCGCTGCCTCCACTGTTGTCCCTGATAGGCGGGACGAGGACCACTCTGATATTGTTGTGGCTGGACATACTGGGGTTGCTGCTGCTGGTGTGGCTGGTTGTTCTGATGTCCTTGGGCAGGATTCTGCTGCTGGGAGGAGGAGCCACCGTTGCCCCAACAGAATCCTAGATGATCACGACAGATCCCAGGCTGAGGGTACCAGTCGTACCAAATCCCATTGACTTCCATCAATGGTTCCTGCTCAAAGGAGGGTGAAGGAAGAACTGCCAGTAGCTGCTCCGGCTGATATACCACCATCTGAGTGTCTGGAGATGGCGGTTGTGCTGGGTAGTACTGTAGCAGTGGAACCGGCTCTGCCTGGATGTGATTCACCTGGCGGTACGAGGTAGAGGCTTGGTTAGAACTGCTACTGCTGGGGTCAGCCCGTGACCTGGGAGGCTGCTGGGACTGAGTCTGTGCCTCCTGGACGCAAAGGATCTGCATCTTCAGGTCACTCATGGTTTTGACGATCTGGTCCATCTGGGCCATGCCTTGCATCTGCTTCTTCTCGAGGATCTAGAGACAGTCCAGCTTCTCACTAATGATGCCCATGTCGGTTGCGGCTGATTCAGCTTGGGCTGCGGCTGCCGACACTGTGTTGGGATCGGCATCAATGCGGGCGATCCTCTGGAATGATCCTGCTCCTTGCGGGGGCTTCTGCTGCGTGTAGACTCGGGCTTGGGCCATCACTGTTGAGTTTTCTGCCATGCCCTCGTAAATGGCCCAGACGTCGTCTTCACCCTTGGAAAAGTACGATCCACCGCAAGAGGCGTTGACAAGCCCCTGCAGCTCCGGTGTCAGCCCACAAAAGAAACTCTGAACTAAGTTGGGCTTGGATATGTCATGATGTGGACACCGGTCAATGATCTCTCTGAATCGATCCCAGGCTTCATGGAATTGTTCATTTGGGATCATGACAAAATTGTTGATCATGGCTCTAGCTGCATTTGTCCGGCCGAGAGGATAGTACTTCTTCAGATATGCGGTCCGGAGATCTGCCCATGTGTCGATGAATCGCCCAAGGTGTTTGAGCCAGTATCCGGCTCTGTCAACCAATGAGAATGGGAAGGCGATCATCTTGATCGTGTCCTCAGTCATCAACCGATCATGGATGGTGCTGCATTTATCTCGAATTCTTGGAGGTGGAGGTGTGGCTCTTCGGTCGGCAACCCATGGAATTTGGGTAGAAGCTGAATGGTGTGGGGCCGCAACTCGAAGTCTCCATGGATAGGCGGGAGTCTGATCCATCGATGTGTAAGGGACGCTGCTGGGTTATGCAATTCTCGCATGATGGTCTGCAGCGGTCTCTCAGCGTAGGGATCGCCTCCCCCTGCATCAGGTCCTCCTCCTCCACCACCGCCACCGCCACCGCCCCCGGGTCGGTTCTCTCTCATCTGAGCAATTTCTCTTATGAGATTACCCATAAAAGTTCCCTGGTCACGAATCTGTCTCTGCATAGTCTCCAGGGATGCTAACAAGGAATTGTTGATGGTCGCCTGATCGAATATGAGCGGAGGGTTATCATGGTCATCTGGGTGCTCGCCTCTATCTGCCATCACTGGATTCTTTGAAAAAGCAAAAGAGGCCATCTCAGGTGCTGTCGAATGCTCTGAACTCTGTGATGCACTGAATTCTGAAACTATTGGACTGAGAGAAGGAGAATGGGAAGGGTGGTCGAGGGGGAACAGGGTGGATGTAAACTCAGGCTCGGAGAGCGGACTCTCCGAGGTATTCCTAGATGAATAAGGAGGAGTGCTGGATAGTGGTGCCGACAAGGTCGGCCTAAGAGATCTCCGTCCCATCATCTTGATTATTGGGAAGAGTAGGGCTAATGCAGAAGAAGAGGAATGAAATGAACTGAGATGCAGCAAAATTGCGCACAATTGTGCGGTGTTTTTGATCTTGATCTAAATAAATCTAGCAATCAAACACAAAGCAAGGGTGAGTTCACCAACTCAACACATGAAGCCGTGAAGGTTCGGCTTTTATTTTGTCAGTTTTAGCTTGTTTTCAGGAATTAATCTTGTCACGAGTCCTTAGAGCGCTATGCCTAAAGGAGAGAGAGTACTGCCGGAAAAGTATTCCCGTACTTGTCCTCCTCCTGTGTAACCTGTAACTTGCGCTTTTTAAGGTCCTTGTAACCCTTCCTGGATCCCTACTCAGCCAAAGAAATAGAGGGAGGAAGCCGATAGGCGAAACCGATACTTCGGACCTCGCTCGCAACGGAATCACCCGTGAGCGTGCAAGATCCTACTCGGACGCAGCCGGTGAGACAGACACACCCGTGAAGGTGTGGCCTAAGCTCGGTACTTCGGACAAGGTTGACGCTCACACAATAGTGAGTCACCAATGGCGACCAAGCCCTACTCGACTATGTACGACAGTAGCGCCAATACTTCGGAAATCCAGGCGATACACAAGGCAGCCACAAGTTGGGTTTTTGGCTCTAATCCTTACGAAGCGCTCACCTCACTTGGAAGGAGACCTTCCCATGCAACCTGAATACAAGTGAGGGTGTTACTCTCCCCAAGCAATGAATCCAATTACCGATTTTATTTTTGGTCAAAGTTTTCTTAACAGTCCCTTTTTAAATTTTTTTAGTGTTATCGCTTCTTTTGAGTCAATTCAATCAAGCGCCTAACGTTTTTGTGTTTTCTTTGTCCTACTTTGTTCCAAAAATAGAGGGAGAATAGAGTCGGAAAAAGCCGTGCAAGTCGACATCAAGGTGGAAATCTCACCTTTGTGCCTAAATGATGGATGCAAAGTGAGAAGACTTACAACGAATCCCAGCTCTCTCCATGCGGGATGCAAAGCAGAATTTATAAACCTAAACTATATGGCGGTATGCAAAGCGTAAATCGTCCTAGAGTAGGCAACTGCTATCGTGAAAAACCACAAGCTAGCCACTAACTCTCAATCCTAATGTCCGGTCTAGGCTCACCACTCCTCTGCTCAGCACATTTGAGTTAGGAGAAAGCGCTTGTGTGGGGAGAGCTCGCGGCACGCGGATCGAAAGCTAATGACCAACTATTTAATTAGTCTAAGTCCAAATACGATCTATAGGAACATGCAAAGGTAATTAGTGTGTTTGGACCTATTCTAATCGAATCAAGCAGGACCTACAACTAAGGGCTCAATCCACAAAAGAAATGAAAAAGGAAAACAAAATCGGAAAATGACAACGGAAAACGCGATAGAAAGCCATGGTGAGCCCCCGGGTGAACAAACACCCGGAAATTAGGCCCTGAGTGTCCAAGAAGCCAATGTACCTGTATTATTACAAATTATCAAAGTCACTCTCTCACAAAAATAAAATGCAACTAATCTACCACTCTCTCTCACTCCTCCTGCTCTCTCCTGCCGGCTTGACCTAAGAAGGCCGGCTCCGCTTCCCAATGTTTCTTCGGGTCACCTAGGCGATCCGCCTTGCTCTGCGGTCCCTCGCAAGAAGACAAGAAAGGATGGTCAGAATAGCTCAACAAGATGTATCAAAAGTGCAAGAGAGATAAATTAAAGCTATGGTAGACAACAAACACAAGCAAACAAAAATGTAAACTACTCGCTGTTGCTCCTCGGCAACGGCGCCATTTGATAAACGCAAATTATCGGGGGTCTAAAAGTATGTCTCACACAAGGCAGAGACAACCGATGTCGATGCGGAGACCCACAATAAGATGTATTTAATCAACAATTAAACCCACACTAAAGATCAATAATTAGAAATAAATGTGGAGTTAAAATTTATTTTTAACTCTGCAGAAATGATGTATAGGGACAAGTATGCAGAGAGTTCAAACACAGGGAGCAAACAGGGTAATTCAAATAAATGTGCGTGAGTGAATGTGAATGTGTCTACACTAAGCAAGCAGCAAAGGAATTTTTGTGGGTTTTAATTTTAATTATTTTTTTTATTTTTTTAATTTTGTATTTTGATTTTTAATTTTCTGATTTTTATAATTTTATATTATATATTTTTTTTAAAATATTGGAATATAAGGACAATGTAATAAAAGATAAGATAAAGTATTTACAAAAATGTGCAAAAATAACCAAAAATTCAGAAATAAAATGTTTTTGATATTTTTAGGATTTTCTACTGTTTTTGTGATTTTTGGGTATTTTTCAAGGTGTTTTTGGTATTTTTAAACACTGAAATAAACCAAAATAGTGAAATGTGGACTGGCTGCAAGTAAAATAGGAATTAAAAATGCCAAACAGCCACAGAAATTTTTCACACTAATTTTCAAATAAAGATAATGAAATATTGAACAAATAGGAACTGAGTTTGTATTTTTCTGAGTTTTCTTTGATTTTATATATTTTTTTTGAAGTTTTGATGTATTTTTGAATTTTTAAGGTTTTTCTTTTGAGATTTTTAGTGATTTTTTGAATTGACATTAGAATAGGATAAAAGACACACTAGGGATTTTTTTTTGAATTTTTAGAGGTATTTTACTATTTTTTGGTATTTTCTAAGCTAGACAGTAGATAAAAAACTTATTTTTGATTTTTAATAAATATAAAAATAAAATAAAATCAAAACTAAAATGCTGGCGTCAAAGAACAACCATACAGGAGCTTAAGCCTAATTTTTGAGAATTTTTGGAGGCGAAATGATAATTTAAATAATTAAAACAAGCATCCAAACATTAATCAGGCCTGGTAGGGGTATATATGCAATTTCTCAAACATCCAGGGACATACATGCAATTTTCCACAAAAATATAACGCTTAATATTCAATTTCTAGGACCAATTACAAAATACAAAACCAGTAGGGGTGCGCTAGCAATTTTCCCACCAAGGCGCGTGACTTACACGCGCCTAGCGAGGACCAATATGTAATTTCCAAAAACCCGGGAGCTAACTTGCAGTATTTCCAAAAATATAACACTTAATATCCAAGTTTTGGTACTGAAACAAAATAAAACAAAGACCGAGGGCCTCAATGCAAAATGCCCTCACCTCACGTGTACAGGTCACGTGAGGTGACGTGGCAGAGGACCTAAGTGTAAATAAAATAAGTCCGAGGGTCTTTTTGCAATTTTTGCAAAACTTTTCACTACATACGAAAGTTTTTAGACTAAAAAGTAAATACAAAATGCGCGGGGGCTTAGATGCAAAATACCCTCGGCGCGCGGATCCAACGGCTGCAGATCTTCACTTGGACACGTGGCGTGAATCCAGCGGTCGATGTTGCTTCGCGTGGATGGCGGAGATTAGATCGTGGATGACGATCGGACGGTGGCTACGTGGCGCGATCCAACGGCTGCTGCTCGACCTGGAGGGGCTCCCTGATCCAACGGTGCAGGCGCGCGGAGGAAGAACAAGGAGGAGCGCCGGCGAGGCGAACTTCCTCGCTCCAGATCTCCGCGCTCCGACAAACTTCAGGCGTCAAAATGGGGCTGCGGACTCCTGAGGTCCTCCTCTAGCTGCTGGCGGCGGCAAAAAGCCTCGGCGATGGCTGAGGGGCTCGCTGAAGGGCGGCGCAGCTACAGAGCTCCGTTACCTCCGACGAAGCTCCAGAATCGCCTCCAGGCACTATCAAGTGCGCTTTGACCTGCAAGAAAAGTCAAGGGATCCAGGGAAAACTGCCTGGACCCTTGTATGGACGTGGGGATGCGTGGAGCGACGGGGCGATGAACGGCCGGAGTTGCGCTCCGGCCAAGTGAGTGAATCGGGCGTTCTAGGCGATGCAACTCGAAATTTTTTTGGGGTTTTTGATCCTAACACTAACAGGAACTAAATGCTAGAGAAAAAGAAAAGGGGGAAGGCCCTCAATGGCCGGAGCCAGAGGGAGTTGCAAACCTCGACCGTCGGTCTTGCGGGAGGTGGTGGAGGCGCCCTCGACCTCGATCGCCTTGGCTGACGGCCTCGTGGTGGAGCTGTCACCTCCAGGGAGCTCGGGAGCACGAAGGTGGTGATGAGGGGTGGACCAATGGTTCTCAAATTCAAATCGAAAGAGGAGGGTTCATTTTATTTGGTTTGACCCCGAGTTGCAGGGGCTCGAAGATCGACGATTCTAGGGCGTCTCAGTGATCCTTGGCCCAATGTAAACACATGGCGGGCAAGGTGGATGATCGAGGAAGAAGATCACAGAAGAAATCGAGGCGAAATGGAGAAAGATTCGGCCTAGAGAAAGTCGTCAAATGCGCCAAAAAACCAGGCCTCTGACAGGGGGTAGGTGGGGAGGACGACCAGTTGACCTGGGTCAACTGGGACCGTCTCCTGATTGGTCCACGTGGACCAATTAGGAAAAATCCATGGTAAATATTTTGTAAATTCAATTAAAAATAGAAAAAGGCTAAATTAATTAATGATTATAAAATAAAAAATACTCGTTATTTTATGTAGTATTTTATCATGATTTTTAATTATTTTTATGAGGTATAATTTTATAAGTTTACTTTTTAGCCCTATATAGGTATTTTACCTATGTATTTTAGCCTTTATTTTTATTCTGTGTATTTTAATGTTATTTATTTTTATTTCTTATTTTATAAAATTATAAGATACTTTTTTATTCACAAATATATTTTTATTTTATTTTTCTGATATGTTTTGTATATTTAATAAAATAAAAGTATATTTTATATAGGTATAAGTATAGGTATAATACCTATGTATCAAATATGTATGTATTTTATTTAGAGTTTTATTTAGGTTTTTATTCCAATTTTAATGTACATAATTATTATAAGTAATATTTACAAGATTATAAAAATATAAAAATAATGGATAAAGAATAAATTGAATATTTTAATCTGTACAATTATAAATGAGGGTCCAAAACTCAACTTTCAAACCGTAGCTCCGCCAAATGCGAAACCACCGCCATTAAATAGCTTATTTTATTATATATACAATTAAAGGAGTTTAATGCATTTGGAGTTCTCATTTGTGAGATATGGGTCTGGGAAGTTGGGATTCTGGATTTTTATTCAGACCATAACTTTTTATCTGTATATTATTTTTCTGTGAAATCAATTTTGTATTTTTCTTTATTAAATTATCTACAACTTTCATTTACAAAGTTTCCTTATTTGATGTACAAAAAGTGGAACCAAAAATGGGTCCCAAAATGAATAAAGAATGAATAGAATAAATATAGGTATTTGGCCCTTATCCCCCCCTACTTTATTCCTTGTCGACCTATTCATCAAGATGCCTAGGTCTCGGGGTTTTGGGTCATAAAATATTTACAATATTTTATTCTTTTTCTTTTCTTTTATTTATTCTATAATTTTGGCTTTAATTACAGCATTTTACACACTAATGGAATGCACATGCATGAATGCTAAGATGATGAAATAGAGGTTATTTACAGGTATTTGCTAGGGTTTTTGGTGCCAAAATGATAGAATAAAGATGATGAAATTCGGATTCATCAGGCATCCTTCTTCTGCTGTAGGTACCGGATAGCAGAGTGGTCTGTAAAAATTGTGACTTTTGATCCCAACAAATAGGATCTGAACTTGTCGAGGGCGAAAACCACAGCCAGCAATTCTTTCTCTGTAACTGTATAATTTCTCTGTACTTCATCCAATGTTCTGCTGGCATAGTGAATGGCATAGGGCGCTCTCTCTTTCCTTTGCCCAAGAACAGCCCCGACTGCAAAATCTGACGCATCAGTCATTATCTCGAAGGGAAGAGTCCAGTCTGGCGGCTGTAAGATCGGAGCCTGAGTATTAAGCTCCTTCAACTGATTGAAAGCAAGGAGAACCCGCTGATCAACAATGAACTCAGTTTCCTTGCACAAAAGTTCTGTCAGAGGTCGGGCAATGCGGCTGAAATCCTTAATGAATCGCCTGTAGAATCCCACATGCCCCAGGAATGACCTCACGTTCTTCACTGACTGAGGTGGCTGGAGATTTGAAATAACATCCACCTTTGCCGGGTCGACTTCCATGCCACGTTTGGAAACGACGTGGCCCAGCACAATGCCTTTAGTGACCATAAAGTGGCTCTTTTCCCATGAAAGCACTAAATTGACCTCTCGGCATTTCTGAAGCACTCTTTCTAGGTGATGAAGACAAGAATCAAAACTATCACCATAGACAGAGAAGTCATCCATGAACACCTCGAGAAAACTGCCTACCATCTCGGCGAAGACTGCTAACATGCATCTTTGGAAGGTTGCAGGTGCATTGCATAATCCAAAGGGCATTCTCTTGAAGGCGTAGGTGCCGAACGGGCAAGTGAAGGTAGTCTTCTCTTGATCTTCAGGGGCGATTGCCACTTGGTTGTACCCGGAGTACCCATCTAAAAAGCAGAAGAACTCCTTTCCTGCGAGTCTTTCCAAAACTTGATCGATGAATGACAAGGGGAAGTGGTCCTTCTTAGTTGCTGCATTAAGACGGCGGTAGTCAACACACACCCGCCATGATGTTGGTACCCGAGTGGAAATTTCCTCTCCTTTGTCATTTGTAACCACGATCAGCCCGGATTTCTTTGGAACTACATGCAGTGGGCTTACCCATTTTGAGTCAGAGATGGGATAGATAAAGCCTGCGTCACACCATTTCGCTATTTCTTTCATGACGACATCCCTGAGGTTAGGGTTCAACCTTCTTTGGAATTCGCGGGACGGTTTGGCATCTTCTTCTTGATAGATGTGGTGTGAACACAGAGCTTGATTTATCCCTCGGAGATCTGATACGCTCCAACCAAGTGCCTTGCGGTTCTTTTCTAGAACCTCGAGAAGACGAGATTCCTGATCCGGATTCAGCCTGCTGCTGATGATGACCGGATACAATTGTTCTTCACCCGCAAGGAAAGCATACTTTAGGCCTGCAGGAAGTGGCTTGAGTTCTGGTGTTGATCTGTCCAACTTGTTGGTCACTTCAGAGACTATGCTGGTGGTGGGATGTACTTCCTTGACGCTGCTGCCATTCTCATCATTCTGTTGAGATCCTGTGATGTGCCGAACGGTTCTGCGCTAAGCTAATCGTGGTTGGTCTGGAGTGAATGATCAAAGAGATGCGCCTGTATATGAGAATCGGTCTCCCAAGAATCGTCGGAGCATAAGCTAACTGCGCTCTCCAAGTCCTCCTCAAGAGTGAGGATTTCTCGGGTCCATTCATCGTCCAATGATATGGATTTGTCTCTGATCTCCGCAATAAAGCCACAGTCTGCTTCACATGCTGCCTGGCTCTCATCAGTCGTGGCGTTCGGTTCTCTGTTCATGTTTATCGTGATTTGCTGGGTGTTCGAGCTGAAAGTTATCTTGCCAGACCCGTAACCAACCACGGTACCTGAAGTACGAAGAAATGGTTGGCCAAGGATGATAGGGGTCTGGAGTAGAGGTACAGGCGAGTCCATATCAAGGACTACAAAATCGACGGGGAATTGCATCTCCTGCAGTTTAACCACTACGTCTTCCAACAGACCTCGGGGCCGCTTGACGGATCGGTCAGCGAACTGAAGGATCATGCGTGTCTGCTTGAGCGGACCCAGCCCGAATTCTTGCATTATGGATGAGGGCAGAAGGTTGATGGAAGATCCACTGTCAAGGAGAGTGCGCTCCAAGACCTGGTCAAAAATCTCACAACTGATCAGAGGTGCTCCTGTGTCTTGCTTCTTCTGCGGGAGGTTACTGATAGCTACTACAGTGGCCAAGGTGAGGACATGCTTCTCAACTTGCTGGTGTCTGTTCTTTCTTGATGGGCGACGCTTGCTGGTACATACCTCCTTTAGTCCTTTCTTCACGGCTGGCATGTACTCCACGGCCTTCAACAAAGGAATCTCAACAGTCAACTTATCTAAAATTTCCACAACTCCTGGATCAGACAATGCCTTTTTTCGTTTTGCATTTTTTTTGGATTTTTCTATTGCATGAGGAAAAGGAATATGTACATCACTGGCAGGAAAATTAGAGTTCTTATTTACATCAAAATCATCGCCCATAGAATGTTGTACATCCGGACTATAAAAAGGAGTACAAACTGTATCTTGGCCTACTGGTGCTGCAGGGCGAGCAAAAAGGGTAGCGTCTGCTCTGTCGGCTGGCGAGGGATCGGCTGCTGCTGGCGGCTCCTCCAATACTGGCGCGGCTTCGCTTCGGCTGCAAACTTCTTTTTGGTGTTTTTGGTTTTGCTGATTTTTTTGTATTTTCTGCTGAGGCTGCTGCAAATGCACGACGGCTGGACTGGCTTCTCCTTCTTCTTCCTCCTCACTCGCCCCTGTAGCTGGCACGACTGATGCGGAAGATGACGATCCACATGTTTCTTTATTCACCCCAATCTTGGTGGCAGGCGGAGGGAAGGCCCTACTGCTCCTGAGAGTAACAGCATTAGAATAAACAGTAATATCATTATCAAACCCGGACAGGACATCACAATCTACCTGCTCTTTCTTCTTGAAATTATTGGGGTTGGCTTCGACCTGAGTCGGAATGGTGGTTCGGGTGGCGGTCAGGTCGTCAAGCTGCTTGGTCATTTCCGCTAGCCCTTTGACAAGCTGGGCCAGACAATCCATGGTGGGGTTCGCAGGGGGTACTTCAGTGGTTTCAGCGTGCAAACCACGCTGCTGTTGCATAGATGGGTGTGGAGGTTGTTGCTGGTGGTGCTGGGGTGGTGCAGGAAGTTGAAGTTGTTGATACGAGGGAGGAGGATACTACTGATATTGCTGAGAGGGAGCAGTCGCGTACTGGTGATACGGCTGTGGGTGGCGGTACTGCGGCTGCTAGTACGGCTGATTCTGCCTCCATTGATTTAAATACTGGGGAGGCTGATGGTATTGCTGATGAGGCTGAGAGGACTGTCCAAAACGACCACCCTGAGGTTGGTGGTACTGTCGGTTGGCAAGTGGCTGACCATGGGGTTGTCCCATAGGACGGGTCGGCTGTGCATCGTTAGTCCATACCCCATTCACTTCTTGAATCAGGGGTGGTGGTGGGAAAACTTGATCAGGTCCTGAAAGGAACTCTGGCTGGTACACAACCATCTGCTGTTGCGGCTGGCCCTGGTCGGGCGCCTGCACGTAGTACACGTGCTGGACTGCCGGTGGCTGCTGGCTCGGCTGAGGCTGATGCTGCGGTTGCTGCTCGTCCTTCTTCTCAGCTGGAGTCTCCGATGGTGTAGCCGACTGAACAGAGTTGATGGTGCCCACCAACAGTTCAAGGTACTTGTTGATCTGATCAAGCTTGTCTAAGTTCTGGGTCCTCTTCTCGATTACAGCGAGTTTTTCGAGGTCCTATGATCGCTTCTCAATGATGTCAACTTTAGAGAGATGGCCCCCGATGATACTGAGGTTGGAGCTCTCATCTCTCTCTGCCTCCTTGGACGCTGCCATGTGTACTTGCTTCTGGAGGATCTGGGGCTGCTTCTGATATGCCTTGGATGAAGAGAGGGCAGCCTCTCCTTCGGCCACTTCTTCAAATATCTGCCAAACTACGTCTTCATCCTTGTTAAAATGTGAGCCCCCACATGTTACGTCAACGAGCATTTGGCTTTCAATGTTCAGTCCCCCGAAGAAGTGTTGGACCAAGCTGGTCTTCGGGATCTCAAGATGGGGACACTTCTCCTGCAGGTCAGTGAATCTCTCCCATGCTTCATGTATCGTCTCATGGGGTCCTTGGAAGAAATTACTGATACGGGCTCGCATCTGGTTGAGCCGACCGAGAGGGTAATACTTATGCAGGAAGGCTGACTTCATCTCCTCCCAGGTCGTCACAACCTTTCCCAGATGGTTGACCCAATAGAGGGCCTTGTCTTGTAGGCTGAAGGGAAACGCCATCATCTTGACAATGTCTAGAGGGACATTGGGATAGTGAGTAGTGCGACAAATGCAGGAAAATTGCTGCAGGTGAATGTACGGCTCCTCACTGGTGATTCCATGGAATGCAGGGAGAAGAGCAATGAACTGGGGCTTCAGCTCAAAGTGAGCGTGTACCGGTGGAATGAGGATCCACTCGGTCATCTGGTTGTCTCCCGAATTGTATGTTTCTTTAAGTATAGGTTTGGGTGGTGGTGGAAATTCTGGATCATCATCTGGACCACCACCTCCACCTCCTCCTCCTCTGCCTCCTCTGCCTCTGCCTCCTCCTCCGTCGTCACGGTTCATCATATCGTTCAACATATCCTGGAATGTTGTCTGCGTGAGGGCCTGCTCGGTCAGCTGCTGCTGGATGGCCTGGATAGATGCCAGTAGTTGTGCATTGACTTGATTCTGATCTGGCACCTGTCCCTCTGATTGGGGTGGCTGCTGACCCTTGCCCTTCCCTCCGGGAGCCATGTCAGGGTCTGAGTCGGACGAAATAAACTCCGGAGTAGTCTCCAGGGCTCGCTCTGTCTTCTATCTGCATAATGAGATAGTCCAAATCAGATCACTTGCAATTGTGTTCAGCTGCCGTGATGAAGCTGGAATTTAGGTCAACCCCAACATGTTGTGAATGGAAAAGGATGTAGACTGTAATTGACTTCCATTCACAACGGTGAAGGTGGGACAAAAGTGATCTCAGTTTATTGGGTGGCCAAGAGGAAGGTAGAAAATGAGGAGTCTGGAGATCGATCCGTAAAGTCCGGATCGGGTTCTCGGGAATCGCCTCGAACTTATTGGCGGAGTTGAGAATCGATGTGGATGTCGGCATGGTCCCGACGAAAACCATCCATGGATCAACTTCGCGAAGCACAAGAGAAGGTTGGATGTTGGAAGAAAGATACGATGGTCAACGAGGAATAAAAGGAGTGTAAAACAGCAGAGAGGCTTGGTTGAGCGGGGTGGTCAAAGGGAGGAACAACAAAATGTGCGCAAAGGCGCGGGACTTGATCTTTGAACCTTAATCTAGATCCATACAAATACAATACAAAATTGGGTTCACCAACTCACGCCATGTGAAGCCGTGAAAGTTCAGCTATTTATTATCTTTTCATTTTTAGAGTTGTGATTTCAGGCATATCTTATAACAAGTCCTTAGTACGCTACCCTATAGAGAGTACTGCCAGAAGAGTATCTCGTACTTGTCCTCCTCCTGTGTAACCTGTAGTCTGTACTTTTTGGAGTCCTTGTAACCCTTCCTGGATCCCTACTCAGCCAAAGAAATAGAGAGAGGAAGTCGATAGGCGAAACCAATACTTCGGTTCTCGCTCGCAACGGAATCACCCGTGAGCGTGAAAGAACCTACTCGGACGCAGGACAATGAGACAGACACCCCCGTGAAGGCGTGGCCTATGCTCAATACTTCGGACAGGGCCGATGCTCTACACAACAGAGAGTCGTCATTGGTGACCAAGCCCTACTCGCCTACGTACGATAGAAGCGCCATTACTTCGGAAATCCAGGCGATACACAAGGCAGTTGCAGACTGGGTTTTTGTCTTTAATCCTTATGGGCCGCACTCGCTCAAGGGAGTAGGGTTTTGGTCCCCCTCCAAGGTACCTGAAAACAATGAGGGCTTTATGAACCCGGTACAATGATAGTCCATTACAGATTTTAATTAAGGTCAAAGTTTATTTAGCAGTCCCCTTATTTTAATTTTTGGGTTTTCACTTTTTTTTAGTCTGTTTTCATACCAGCGCCTAACGTTTTTGTAGATTCTCATTTAAGTCCTAAGTGCTCAAAATAAGAGAGAGATAGCAGAAAAACCGTGCAAGTGGTTCTAAGATGGAAATCTCACCATTGAACCGAATGATGCATGCTGAGTTAGAAGACTTACAGTGTATCCCAGCTCTCTCCATGCGGTATGTGTAACACCCCGTAATTTTCGGATTTTTCTAAAATTTTAAAACCTATTCAATAAGAAGCGTCTCGTCGCAAGCTTTCCAACGAGCCCAAAAACGCATAATTCCGAGTTCGGATGTGGGAGATATGCCTGTTTTGGTGAAGATGGGTCATGGTTTTTGAGGGGATTGATGGTTACGGTATTAGATAAGTTAAGTACGAATTAAGGCTATTTTAGGGTTTCTAAAACTAAGATTTTAATCTCCAACTATATAAAGACCCACACCCTTTATCTCCCCTCATTCCTACTCCTTTTCCAAACCCTAATCCATCCTTTCTTCCTCCCCAAGTCATTCTCTTATCTCTTTTTCCATCTTCTTCTTCAGAGAATCAAGGAGAGAACGGTGTCACCGCCGTTATCAAAAACTCTCGAAGTCTCGTAGACTCGCGACAAGAAGAAGACGAGGAGGGCCATCGCAAGGGAAAAGCAACCCTCTCATCGGATTCGTGATCGGTCGATCGAGCACGTGGATCAAAGACGTGCACGAGTATAGGTAACGGATCTTGACATTCTCCTATTTATTTCTCGTGCCTTGCGATGATGGAGTTTGTTGAAGTTGGGGTTTGACGCTTCGATTTCGATCCTTCCCCGGGATCGTCTCTTGCTGTTGGTATACCTAGAATCTTATAGAAAATTATTTTCTCATGAGTTGATCTTGCTAATAGATGATAATCGGATTTAATGTTTACAAGAATAAGGTATCATGTAGTATTTCACACGTTATGAGCTTTGAGATTAACATTATTCATACGTGAATGGGGAATGTATCAATAATTAGAATTTAGTTTTTTTTTTATAATCTAATCATATATGATGTGACGGTTGTGGGCTTTGAATATCAAACATTAGTCTGGTGTATTATATGATAAATACATAAACTAATCGGTATTACGCTATAACTATTGCCTTGTTATTTGTAATTATCGTGCTGTTATATAATGAATAGAGTATATTTTATAGGGCCTGGTTGTTGCAATACCATGGGATGTTAAATCTAAGTCGTAACTTTCTATATACACACTTTTAGCGTAGCATTGTTACGTGTGTTCGTTCAGTACTCGCCGTAAATAACGGTGCTGATTGTTTCCATATTTATGAATATCAAAAGAAACATTAAATATTGTTACCGCTTAATAGGCTTGCTGGAACAATAATAAGAGGGGATCTATCGAATATCTACTGGTATTATACCTACATCCTATCCCAAAACGTCACAAATATTTGGTATACGATACACCATAGATATATGAACACATAAGATTTCTACCTCCCTTGGATAAAATAACCCGTTTTATTTCGATAATATTATGCTTGGTATACAATATAGAACTTCCATGTGTGGTCTTTGTGAACATTACATATTGCCCTTTCTTTTTTTATCTACCAATCAGCAATGGTATTCTGGTTAATATGATAAACATATAGCATATAGGTTGGATTTATCACTCACGTGTCTTTCCTCTTGACATAATTATCTGGTCATAGGAATCTTTGTGCGAACTTTACAGTTTGGATTATACTTGGTTTATGGTTATCTGGAAATAGACATGGTATCTCTTAGATGAGCAATGTGAATCAGAGTGCTCGACTCTTCCTTCGTCACCTTGGATATGATTTAGATCAATGGCTAATGATAAGCCAATGGGTTGTGACCTGAGGGTCACAAATAATTTATGTTTTTTTGAATGATTAGTTTAGGCCTTTGATTAACATTCAAGAATTAAGTTTTATGTGGAAAAAAAACAATAATACATGTGGGGACAGGAAGATAAATACTACAAGGTGGGTGCACACCCTTGTAGTCCGGTTGAGCCAACAATGAGTCACCCCCACTCGAGGGGCATCACAGAGTGGGGTGGTGGTAGGTACTCTGGTGGAATTGAGGTGGATGCATGTGTGCATCGCACTTACGGATCCGTTTTGTTGCACTTTTTAGGGAGCGAGCGAGACTCCTCCGGCAGACTCGATTGACAGGGTTGAGACTCATTGGACATATATGCCCGTCTCGAGTGTCAGAGTATATCAACTAGACTAGCTGAAGGATCACGTTTGCGCACAGGTTTTGGGTTGCACTTTAAATGAAGTGTTGCAGACTTCATTTCTAGTGTAATCTTTCTCCTTTGACGGGCGAATCCGGGATAAGTAAATGAAATTAAGGATTAAGATATGTCAAGGAATTAAATTTTGGTTACGTAAAAGTTAAAGGCATGAATTATATCTGATTGTATATTACTAGATGCTTTTATGTTGTTCTCCATTAAACTTGTTCAGTTACTGCATTTGCATTACCTACCTATATTCTTTTGATTTAATTTATTTTATCCTTACTGAGTCAGTTGACTCATGAGTTACATTCTTTGGAAATCCAACAGGAAGTGTCGAACAAGAGACGGAGGCTCGCATTTTCGGTGGTGCATCTGTAGGACATTGTTGAGGTTGAGGCTTAGTTCTATAGTTGCTTTATCTCCCTTTGTTTCGTCTAATTATTGTAATAAAGAGACATCTGATATTTTATGTTCATTCTTATGTGGACGTTGGTGATCAATGGAAACTTAGATTTTCTTCCCTATTTTCTTTTTTTGTTGTTTAAATGGTATATCATGCAGGTTGTTTATGATTGTTGTTGGGTAATATTGAGAATGGGTGTTGAGATGCGCTACCGTCGAAGCGGGGCGTTACATTTGGTATCAGAGCCCAATTGCCCCATCAGTCATTGACAACTGTATGGTAGGAGAAATACCATTGTACATTAGACAAGTAGTCTTCTGACTACAATAAAAAAAATGATCAAGGTTGACTAATGACCTCTACTCTTAGATCTAATCACAATTCCCTTTTTATTTCTACTCATGCAGATCATGCCGCCTCGTAGGGATCAGACTGCGCAACAATTGGCTGCGATGATGGCAATGTTGTAGGATGTGCAGCAGAGACAGCTTATGCTAGAGGAGCGATTGTCAAGATCTACGTCTGAAGGTGGGTCTGGAATGGGTAGGGGAGATGGCAATCCACCACCACCACCACCTCCTCCTCCTCCTCCGTCGCCACCACCACCGCGACAAGAGGACATATTTTCAAAATATCGCAAGGAGAAAGTTCCAGAGTTTCTAGGCAATACAAGCCCAGATGTGGCAGAGAGATGGCTGAAGCGTGTGGAAAAGGTATTCCGCACCATACATGTACCAGATGAGGAGAAGGTTACCCATGCCACTTACTCCTTAGCGGGCTATGCTGAGGAATGGTGGAGTTCCATGGAGCCGCAGATTACAACGCCAGTTACTTGGGAGAAATTTACTGAGGCGTTCCGAGAGCATTTCTATCCGGAATACTGGCTAGAGCAGCGTCGCGTGGAGTTCACACTACTCGAGCAAGGGAACAAGACTGTGACTGCTTATCTAAACAGGTTCGAAGTTGCTGAAGTATGCTGCTAGCATTGTGCCGTCTGAGGCTGACAAAGCATTCAAGTTCTTTCGATGTCTCCGTAAGGAAATTCGCGAGAGACTAGTACCCCTTAGATTGGTTACTATGAAGGAAGTGGTTGATGTTGCATCACGAGTGGAGGAGGACTTGCGTGAAGGCAGGTCAGTACAAACCAGGCAAGGAGGATCGAGCTATTATGGGAAGACTGCTCGTAATGATCATTCAACAGCACGAAGAGGACAACGTATCCACCCCTACTGGCATGGCATGTCTACCAGGTCCGCACATGGAGGAGCTCCTACCTTGAGGCAAGCACTTTCTGAGCCATCACGACCAACACATCCAATGGTGAACAGCATAACCGATGCACGTGTTTGCTACCGATGCAACCAAGAGGGGCACATCAGGTCCAACTGTCCGTTGGGAGCTTCACAGGTGCGAGGTACTGTACGAGGGGGACGTCCACAGCACCAGGGACGTGGTTCTACCTCTCGTAGTGGCAGGGGACATCCCAAACAGACTCGAGGCACGACAGGTTCCAGTGGGCCACGAAGAGAAGGCCAACTCCATGCCATCACCGATGGGCAAGCACATGCTTCGGGATCAGTAGTACGAGGTATGATTTTAGTAGGCGACTTTACAGCTCATGCTCTTTTTGATTCGGATGCATCTCATTCCTTCGTGTCATGGAGTTTTGCGGATACCTTAGGCCGAGAGCCTACCATAGTTTCAGACCCTTATCTTATTAAGGGACCTAGAGGTCAGGTGTTTGTTGTCCATCGGGTGTTTCCCGATTGCCCGGTCTATAATGGAGGTTATATGCTCGAGGCCTACTTGCTGCTTATCCAGATGGAGGATTTTGATGTTATTCTTGGCATGGATTGGTTAGAGAATCACCATGCATGTCTAGACTGCTTCCAGAAACAGATTATCTTCAGGATACCTGAGCTACAAGAATTTGTATTTGATGGAAGCACTTCGTCGAGAGGGGTAACCTGCATATCAGCATTGCAAGCTCATCATCTGTTATCCCAAGGATGCGAAGGATTTATTGCTCACGTCATTGGGAATCAAACTCCCATGGAAGGAATAGAGGCGATTGAAATAGTAAACAACTTCCCAGATGTATTTCCTGTAGATCTTCCTGGGCTTCCCCCACCTCGTGAGGTGGAGTTTGAGATTTCTATCATTCCAGGAACTCAACCAGTATCCATGACACCATACAAGATGGCACCGACTGAGCTGAAGGAACTCAAGGTGCAATTACAAGAACTGCTGGAGAAGGGTTTCATACGCCCTAGTACATCTCCATGGGGAGCGCATGTCCTTTTTGTTAAGAAGAAGGATGGATCTATGCGCATGTGTATAGATTATCGGCAGTTGAATAAAGTAACAATCAATAATCGTTACCCTTTGCCACGCATTGACGATCTCTTTGATCAGTTACAAGGGTCATCCATCTTCTCCAAGATTGATCTACGATCTGGTTATCACCAACTACGTATTCGGGATGTGGATATACCCAAGTCTGCCTTCAGAACCATATATGGTCACTATGAGTTCTTGGTGATGCACTTTGGCTTGACAAATGCCCCAGCAGCATTCATGGACATGATGAATCGGGTTTTTCAGCCTTTCCTCGATAATTTTGTTGTGGTTTTCATTGATGATGTCCTTATCTACTCTCGGGATGAGAAGGAACATCGCACTCACTTACAGACAGTGCTGGAGACCTTGCGAAGGCACAAGCTATATGCAAAGTTTAGTAAGTGTGAGTTTTGGCTTCAAGAAGTATCATTCTTAGGCCATGTTATCTCAGGTGCAGGAGTGTCTGTGGATCCTGCAAAAATCGAAGCAGTCCTTAGTTGGGAACGACAGAAGAACGTGTCTGAGATCTGAAGTTTTCTTGGTTTAGCCGGTTATTACAAACGGTTTGCGAAGGGATTTTCTCAGATTGCCCTTCCTCTCACCCAGCTGACCAAGAAGGAGATGCCATATGCTTGGTCAGAAGAGTGCGAGGATAGCTTCCAGACACTGAAGGAAAGGCTCACTACAGCTCCCATCTTGACAATTCCGTCGGGTCCAAACGGATTCACGGTTTACACTGATGCATCAAAGGAGGGTCTGGGTGCGGTTTTGATGCAACATGGTAAGGTTGTTGCATATGGATCTAGACAGTTGAAGCCACATGAGAAAAATTACCCAACTCATGATATGGAATTGGCAGCAGTTATCTTTGCTCTTAAAATGTGGAGACATTATCTTTATGGTGTTGCTTTCGAAATCTTCACAGATCACAAGAGTCTCAAGCATCTTTTTGATCAGAAGGAGCTCAATATGAGGCAAAGGAGATGGCTGGAGCTGTTAAAGGATTATGAGTGCACCATCTCTTACCATCCTGGTAAGGCGAATGTGGTTGCTGATGACCTTAGTCGTAGGCCTCATTCAAGTCAATCTCGTCCTCAGCTTAAAGCATGGGGTCTTCTTGCAGCTTTCAGTGATTGGCATCCATTTCAGAGTAGTCGAGAGACTGTCATAGTTCCATCCCCTTCTCGTCCAGAGTTAGTTGAGCGAATCATCCAAGGGAAACATGAAGACCTGAGTATGCAGAGACTCAAGGAGAAGGCTATCGCAGGAACCTTAGTTGGCTTTTCTTATCAAGATGGTGTGCTACGAAATGGGAATCGATTGTGTGTTCCAGCAGATGTACAATTGAGGGAAGAGATCATGCGTGAGGCACATAGTTCACGTTTGTCAATACATCCTGGTGGCACAAGGATGTATAAGGATTTGAAAAGGAATTTTTGGTGGAAGCAAATGAGAAGGGATGTGGCCAAGTTTGTGGCAAAATGCCTGACGTGTCAGCAAATTAAGGCTGAGCATAAGAGGCCACCTGGACTTTTGCAATCCCTTCCTATTCCTGAGTGGAAGTGGGAGGGTATATCTATGGATTTTGTGACGGGTCTTCCTAAGACCACTAGTAGTCATGATGCCATCTGGGTCGTGGTTGATAGGCTTACTAAGTCAGCACATTTCATACCTGTGAGCATGGCATGCACTCCCTTACAGCTTGCAGTGGTCTTTATTAAGGAGATTGTCAGACTTCATGGGCTGCCGAAGCAGATTGTATCTGATTGTGACCCAAGGTTCACCTCTCACTACTGGAGGGAATTCATGAGTTCTTTAGAAGTACAACTCTGCTTACCATCCACAGACCGACGGACAATCCGAGAGGACAATTCAGACACTGGAGGATCTTCTTCGAGCATGTGTGCTGGAGTGGAAAGGGTCGTGGAAGGACCATTTGCTGTTAGCAGAGTTTACGTATAATAACAGTTACCATGCCAGCATAGGCATGGCTCCTTTTGAAGCATTGTATGGAAGACGATGCTCTACACCTCTGAGTTGGCAGGAGATTGGGCATAACCTTCTACATAAGGTAGAGTACTTGGAGGAGACTGCTAAGGCAATCAAGATAGCTCGGAAGAAATTTCTTACTGCACAGAGCAGGCAAAAGAGCTATAGCGATAGACAACGCACTGATCTTAGCTTTGAAGTTGGAGATTTTGTCTTCTTGAGAGTTTCTCCCACAAAGGGAGTTCAGCGATTTGGAGTAAAGGGAAAGTTAGCACCCCGGTTTGTCGGACCGTTCGAGATTCTCGATAAGATTGGTAAAGTTACGTACAGGATTGCTCTTCCTCCTCACCTTGTTGGTGTGCATGATGTTTTTCATATCTCCAACTTGAGAAAATATGTGCATGATCCATCGCATGTGATTAGTTATGATGACCTTCATGTGGATACTGACCTGAGTTATCCGGAGGAACCAGTTCGAATCATCGATCGTTCAATGAAGAAGTTAAGGCACAAGGAGATACCTTTGGTGAAGATCCTTTGGCAACGACACAACTCCAAGGAGGCCACCTGGGAACCTGAGGCGGATATGCGACGGGACTACCCATACCTTTTTGAAGGTAATATATGAGCTACTTTCATCCTTTTTTAAGGTTGTTATCTTTTACTCGAGAGAATCCAACCTTTTAAGGTTGTTATGATTACACCTTTTGCATCCTAAGTCTTGGGGACGAGACTGTTTTTAAGGTTGTTATAATGTAACACCCCGTAATGTTCAGATTTTTCTGAAATTTTAAAACCTATTCAATATTATATTCAAAAGAAGCGTCTCGTCGCAAGCTTTCCAACGTGCCCAAAAACGCATAATTCCGAGTTCGGATGTGGGAGATATGCCTGTTTTGGTGAAGATGGGTCATGGTTTTTGAGGGGATTGATGGTTACGGGATTAGATAAGTTAAGTACGAATTAAGGCTATTTTAGGGTTTCTAAAACTAAGATTTTAATCCCCAACTATATAAAGACCCACACCCTTTATCTCCCCTCATTCCTACTCCTTTTCCAAACCCTAATCCATCCTTTCTTCTTCCCCAAGTCATTCTCTTATCTCTTTTTCCATCTCCTTCTTCAGAGAATCAAGGAGAGAACGGTGTCACCACCGTTATCAAAAACTCTCGAAGTCTCGTAGACTCGCGACAAGAAGAAGACGAGGAGGGCCATCGCAAGGAAAAAGCAACCCTCTCATCGGATTCGTGATCGGTCGATCGAGCACGTGGATCAAAGACGTGCACGAGTATAGGTAACGGATCTTGACATTCTTCTATTTATTTCGTGTACCTTGCGATGATGGAGTTTGTTGAATTTGGGGTTTGACGCTTCGATTTCGATCCTTTCCCGGGATCGCCTCTTGCTGTTGGTATACCTAGAATCTTATAGAAAATTATTTTCTCATGAGTTGATCTTGCTAATAGATGATAATCGGATTTAATGTTTACAAGAATAAGGTATCATGTAGTATTTCACACGTTATGAGCTTTGAGATTAACATTATTCATACGTGAATGGGGAATGTATCAATAATTAGAATTTAGTTTTTTTTATAATCTAATCATATATGGTGTGACGGTTGTGGGCTTTGAATATCAAACATTAGTCTGGTGTATTATATGATAAATACATAAACTAATCGGTATTACGCTATAACTATTGCCTTGTTATTTGTAATTATCGTGCTGTTATATAATGAATAGAGTATATTTTATAGGGCCTGGTTGTTGCAATACCACGGGATGTTAAATCTAAGTCATAACTTTCTATATACATACTTTTAGCGTAGCATTGTTACGTGTGTTCGTTCAGTACTCGCCGTAAATAACGGTGCTGATTGTTTCCATATTTATGAGTATCAAAAGAAACATTAAATATTGTTACCGCTTAATAGGCTTGCTGGAACAATAATAAGAGGGGATCTATCGAATATCTACTGGTATTATACCTACATCCTATCCCAAAACGTCACAAATATTTGGTATACGATACACCATAGATATATGAACACATAAGATTTCTACCTCCCTTGGATAAAATAACCTGTTTTATTTTGATAATATTATGCTTGGTATAGAATATAGAACTTCCATGTGTGGTCTTTGTGAACATTACATATTGTCCTCTCTTTTTTTTATCTACTAATCAGCAAAGGTATTCTGGTTAATATGATAAACGTATAGCATATAGGTTGGATTTATCACTCGCGTGTCTTTCCTCTTGACATAATTATCTGGTCATAGGAATCTTTGTGCGAACTTTACAGTTTGGATTATACTTGGTTTATGGTTATCTGGAAATAGACATGGTATCTCTTAGATGAGCAATGTGAATCAGAGTGCTCGACTCTTCCTTCGTCACCTTGGATATGCTTTAGATCAATGGCTAATGATAAGCCAATGGGTTGTGACCTGAGGGTCATAAATAATTTATGTTTTTTTGAATGATTAGTTTAGGCCTTTGATTAACATTCAAGAATTAAGTTTTATGTGGAAAAAAAAACAATAATACATGTGGGGACAGGAAGATAAACACTACAAGGTGGGTGCACACCCTTGTAGTCCGGTTGAGCCAACAGTGAGTCACCCCCACTCGAGGGGCATCACAGAGTGGGGTGGTGGTAGGTACTCTGGTGGAATTGAGGTGGATGCATGTGTGCATCGCACTTACGGATCCGTTTTGTTGCACTTTTTAGGGAGCGAGCGAGACTCCTCCGGCAGACTCGATTGACAGGGTTGAGACTCATTGGACATATATGCCCGTCTCGAGTGTCAGAGTACTATCAACTAGACTAGCTGAAGGATCACGTTTGCGCACAGGTTTTGGGTTGCTCTTTAAATGAAGTGTTCCAGACTTCATTTCTAGTGTAATCTTTCTCCTTTGACGGGCGAATCCGGGATAAGTAAATGAAATTAAGGATTAAGATATGTCAAGGAATTAATTTTTGGTTACGTAAAAGTTAAAGGCCTAAATTATATCTGATTGTATATTACTAGATGCTTTTATATTGTTCTCCATTAAACTTGTCCAGTTACTGCATTTGCATTACCTACCTATATTCTTTTGATTTAATTTATTTTATCCTTACTGAGTCAGTAGACTCATGAGTTACATTCTTTAGAAATCCAACAGGAAGTGTCGAACAAGAGACGGAGGCTCGCATTTTCGGTGGTGCATCTGTAGGACATTGTTGAGGTTGAGGCTTAGTTCTATAGTTGCTTTATCTCCCTTTGTTTCGTCTAATTATTGTAATAAAGAGACATCTGATATTTTATGTTCATTCTTATGTGGACGTTGGTGATCAATGGAAACTTAGATTTTCTTCCCTATTTTCTTTTTTTGTTGTATAAATGGTATATCATGTAGGTTGTTTATGATTGTTGTTGGGTAATATTGAGAATGGGTGTTGAGATGCGCTACCGTCGAGGCGGGGCGTTACAGTATGCAAAACAGAATTTTTAAACCTATCTGCATGTCGGTATGCAAGGTACAAAATTGCCCTAAACATTAGCTGCTATTAGCGTGAAGAACCATAAGTCGCTCATTCATATCTAGCCTGGAAGGTCCGATCTTGGCTCACCCCTCCTCTGCTCAACACACTTGAGTTTAGGAGATAGCGCTTTGCGGAACTCGCTGTGGCACAAGGGCTAAGAGACAAATGAACGGCTTGTTTAAGTTTGACTAGATCCATACGAAGTAGACTATAGGAACATGCATTCTTATTAATGTTTGGACCTAGCTACCGAATCAAGCAACCTATATCTAGGGGCTCCAAGCACACAAAACAAAGTAAAAATAAAGGCGGAAAGCTCAAAACTGCGGAAAACAAAGAAAAGAAAGCGATGGAAAACTCGAAAAGCCGTGATGAGGCCCCCAGGTGAACAATCACCAGGGCACTGGACCTCATTGTGAAGAGTAGAGTCCTGTGAATTATTACATGCCAAAATTGTCTCTCTCTCTCACCATAAATTACAAAAATAATCCTAAGTGTTCTAGACCTATCTAATCCCCATCTCTTTGCTTCCTTGATGCTCTCTCCAGTTGGTCATGAGGTGAAGACCACCCTCCTCCAAGCTCAGCTGCCTTGGCTCCCTAAGAAGACATCCTCGCATGGCGGACCCTCGCATCAAAGTCACAAAGAAATTGAATCAGTATAGCTCAATCAATCATCTAAAGCAGGAAAGAATCAATCACAATAAATAGATCAATGAAGCATGGTGATTAATTACATTAGAAATAGCTGCTCACACAATCAATGATGAATCAAGAAATTTTTACATAAGAATGACAAAATAAAGTAGGCTATGCTCATTGCTCCCCGGCAACGGCACCATCTGATAACACGAATATTCCACAAGGGTCACAATGAATAATATATATAAGGTGTCGCTGAGGCGACCGCTCGCAGAATACCATGTTAGTCAGCCATTAACCCACAATAAAAGAATGAATGAATTAAGTCCAAAAATGTGAATTAATATTTATTTCTCTACAACAAAATGCATAGTGAACAAGCATGTAGAGGTCGAACCACAGAGAGCAATACAAAAGTGCAATAGCCTAAGATGTGCATGTACCACAGAGTCATCCTTGTGTCAAGTCTATTTTTGTGGGTTTTTATCTTTTTATATTTTTTTATATATTATTTTTTAATAATATAGTTAGGTAATATATGGATATATTTTATAGAATATTAATATATAGATATATACCCATAAAGGGCATGTATAAAGCATATAATACATACATATGTATCTAATTATAGATATAATATATATATATATATTTAATTTAATTCTCAGATTATTATACATTAATAAATATATATACATACATACAAATAATATATTTTTTTTCAATAAGGGAACATATATATAATGTAGGGAGAGGGGTCATATAATATTTATAAAAATATACACAAATAGTAAAAAATTCAGAAATAAATTATTTTTGGTATTTTCATGATTTTCTACTGTTTTTATGATTTTTGGGTATTTTAAAAATATTTTTGGTATTTTTAAATACTGGAAGAAGGTAAAATAGTAGAGTAGCTACTGGCTGGGGTAAAATGGTAATTAAAAATATCACACAACCACAAAATTTTTCCAAACTATTTTTAAAGTAATGAGGATAAAATATAGAAACTACAGAACTTGAGTTTGTAATTTTTGGGGTTTTTTAAATTTTTTTATATTTTTTAGAAGTTTTTGAGTATTTTTTAATTTTTAAGGTTTTCTTTTAAGATTTTTAATGATTTTTGGACTGACACTTAATTATGATAAAATAGACCATAGTTAATTTTTTTGGAATTTTTCGAGGTGGCTTGATATTTTTTTGGTATTTTATAAGCTAGACAGTAAATAAAATGCATGTTTTTGATTTTTAATAAATGCAAAAATGCAACAAAATTAAAAACTAAAAATATGGCGAGCAAGAGTAATCTAACAGGAGCTTATATCCATTTTTGCAAAAATTTTCAAGTGAATATGAGGCATGAAATAAATGGACAAATCATACAAAAATACATGGCCTGGCAGGGGCATTTTTGCAATTAAAATATTTCTCAGGGGCATCCATGCAAAAATTACTACAGAAATAAACATTTACTTTTATTTTCGGGACCATTTTACAATTAATAAAACCCACCAGGGTTAAAGTGCAAAAATCACGCGCCTCACGTGGGACTGCACGTGAGGCGCGGAGGGACCAATATGCAAATATAAAAACTCCAGAGGGCGTACTGCAAATAATACAATTTATTTACAACGTGGCAATTTATTTTCAGCATTAGACTATAAATGCAAAAGGCGGGGGGTTATGTCTGAAATTTACCCCCAAAGGCGCGCGATCCAACGATGATGGGCGCGCCATTTATCCACGTGTCGAGCCCTCGAAGCCCGATACCCCTTCGACGATCTTCAGCCGAGATTGCATCTGATGTCTGATCGAACGGCCGAGGCATCTGCTACATGGACGACCCTGATTAGATCTGGGGCCGTCTCCTTCATCCGATGGTGGCTGCTGTTCACGAAGAACAGGGAAGAACAGCTGGCTTCCCTGGATTCGATCGTTGATTTCTCCGCCTTCAGACGCTCCTCCGAGGCGAGGCGGTGCGCACCGTCCGAGGCACTCCAGAAGGTCCAGGACCCCCTAGATCGGTTCAACGAGCTCGGAGAAGAAAGGGGGGGGGGTCCTGGAACCTCGCAGGGGATTGAATCAAGCCCCAGGGGGCTCCGTTCAGCTTCTAACCTGCACCAAAAGCATGGGGGGCTCGAGGGGGTCTTCCTCGACTAGGGGTTAAGGCTAAAAAGATAGGGAATGACTGGGGGTGGCGAGGTTCGGCGAAGCGGAGGAGTTGGACCTCGATTCGCAGAGCTGGAGAAGCTCTGGATGATCTGATGCGTGGGTTAAGCGTGGAACGTGTAGGGAAATGAAATGAGGTGAAGCGAGGGGTCGGATGGTGCGTAGATCAGGGTAGAGAGGTTCGCCGGAACTGAACTCCGACGAACTTCGATCTGGGTTTAATCGAGCACCTTAGGTTCTACTGATTACTCTAAAGACTGGATTAAAGATTAAAAACTAAAGCTAAGCTACAAAACGAGATAAATCAGCTCTTATACCTGGTGGTCGACCAGGGAGCAGGACCTCCGGCTAGCGGCGGCCGTGGGCACTTCCTTCGACTCCTCCGACCGACTGAGACTGTCAGGAGTACCCCCCCTGTCACGAGGATCCTCCAAGGGCTGGAATTGAGGGTGGAAAGAGACTGAAGGGAGACCAAAATGGGGGAGGAGGTCGAAGGAGTTATTTATAGACATGGGTATGTACCCTTATTGACCGGGGCACCATGAAGAATCGGCAGGTTAGATGGTCGATCTGGGTTGGTGGCGGTGATGTACAATGATCGGAGATCCTTTTGTCAGAAGACGTCGATGGGCAACGATGGACGAGTCGAGCGGGAAAAAAGGAGGAAAACGGGGGACTTGATGGTTCTGACGGGAGTCAGAGGCGCAGGGGGGAGTTGACCAGAGGTCAACAATCCCTGGCCTCTGATTGGCCCACATCAGACCGATCTTGACCCAATTATTAGACATAATAAATGATTTAATTAGAACTTATTTATAAAATAAAAATGTTTTTTAATTAATGTAGTATTTATTTGTGATTTTTATTTATTTTTTTGATGTGTTTTATTACGGGTTTATTTCAATAATGTATTTATAAGTATGTTTATATGTATTTATTTTTATTTTGTTTATTTTTATTTTATTATTTTATTTTATAAATTTATAACTTGTTTTTATGAGTATAAATATATTTTTATTTAATTTTTATGAGTTTATTTACATTTTTAAATAAATAGGTATATGTATATGTAGTTATACTTATAGGTATATTACATATATATTATGTATACTTTATTTATTTTAATGTATTTTCTTGGTTTTTATTTTGGATTTGTATTTTTAATATATTATGTATAATATGTACAACATTATAAAAATAAGAGGAAAGAAAATAATTAAAGAACGTTTTCCCTTTTTTTATGTACATATTGGATCATAGGTGTTTTGCCTATTATCTTGCATTTACTTATTTTATTTTGTAAATCTCCTTTAGTTTTATTCTACTTTCAGTATGTTCATGTATTATATATATTATTTACAAAATTCTAAAAATATAATTTGCTAAAAATAACGAACAATGAATATATTGAATATTTTAATCAGGCATGCTGCACAACGAAGGCAAAAATCCTAACTTTTGCAGATGGACTCCAAAAATTATGAAACCAATTTTATTAAATAGTTCTTGGAAATCTATATACAATTAAAGGTGAGTTTGGGTGATTTGGAGTTTTTATTTGCAAGATATGGGTCTGTGAAGTTGAGATTTTGGCTTTTTATTCTGTGTATAAAATGTACACTGAGTATTATTTTTACACAAACTCAATTTTGTTTTTATTTACATTATTGTCTACAATTTTCATGAACAAAGTTTCTTTATTTGATGAATAAATAATTATGTACAAAATATGTGCCGAAAATACATAAATAAATGAATGAATAAATGAGGTATTTATTATACACTGGCCCTTATCTCCCCCTACTTTATTCCTTGTCGACCAATTTCATGCTGACCTTGGTCTCGGGGTTAGGGTCATAATATTTGCAATATTTTACTCCTTTTTCTTTTCTTCTCTTTATTCTATAATTTTGGCATTAAACACCTTATTTAATGTGTAATTAATACAATGAATCATGAATGCTATTATGCACAAATTGGTGCTCTTTACATGCATTTGCTGGGATTTTTGAGGCCAAAATGATAGAATAAAGGTGATGAAATGGAGATTCATCAGGGGAGTCCATAGGTTGTGAATGTAGCATATTGACATTCTTCATCTAAATGACTTACAACCAACGGGAATACCTGTTTATAAAGCCTTCACATTTTGTTATATTGGGCAAAAAAGAGAAGGTTCATTTGCAGTTTTATACCTATTCTTTGTTTCACGCGTCCATTTGGCCGCTCGTCTCGAGCGTCGAGCGGTGCATCTCTGTTCCGGGCAGCAAATGGTAACGTAAGTGATTTTTTTTCAGCTCTCTGACAAATCAATAAATCATTTTTTTTGTGTGGATCATATCATGATGGACACTCCCCCTCTTCCTTCAAATACACATTTCCGCAACTAAAGTTCCTCCACCCCTTCGCATTGTCGTCAGCCCGCTCGTTCCCCTCCCCCTTCCCGTCTACGATTCCACACGCCTGCAACTTGCAGTCCCGCGACCACACCCCCGCGCCCGCCGCTGCCCCCTCTTCCCCGGCGATCCTCTTCCGTTTCCTGGATTCGACGGCCTGAACGGCTGGTTCTCGCCGCGACTGTCCTCCGCGCCTCAGCTCCACGAGCCGAGCCTCCTCTTCCGTCGATCCGTGGAGACGCACGGATATTAACATCTTCAAATATATCGCAGCCCTTCAGTTTTTTAAGTGATTTCACGACAGATCGGTAAGAGTGCGATAAAAAGCTTGCAGAAGTTCACTCCATATGCATTCGTATCTACTTATTAAAGGATTTGGTTTTCAAAATCCATATCCGAGTAGTATCCGTATCAGAATTTTTTATTCAATATTGATGAACCGAATATGGATATGGAAATTAGCCATATCCGAACCATGTTCGATTAACTTTCATCCCTAGTTGTTCATGGCTACTTATCACGAGGAGAGACCTTTTATTGAACTCTTTATTTAAATGACCTACAACGTATAAGATTACTCCTTGATTATGGAGTTTTCATTTTTTGTTATAATGGGCAAAGAATAGAAAGTCTATTTGCAGTGTTGTGCATTTCTTTGTTTCATGCATCCGTTTAGCTACTTGTCACGAACGGTCTATCTCTGTTTATGGTATCACTGGTAACATGTGTTTTTTTCCAGGTCTCTAATAAATCAATAAATCATTTGCTTGGATCATATCACGATGCACACTTCGGAGGCTGTTCTGCATTTTCCTGGGGTTGTGCCCCACGATGTTTCTTGTGTTGTGAACACAAGTTCTTTCTCCATCCCAACTTTCCGGCCAAAGTTCAGGAGAATGTCAATGTATACACAATTTTCAGATCGACCCAGTATAGCTCAACATATTTTGACAACAGGAAGAAGCCAACATATATCAAAATTCTTAATTTGCAAATGCCAGGAGGATGACAGTGCCAGTCATATCACAAATGGCAGTGGAGAGGGAAACAGTTCCTGGGTCAAAGAAGCAATTAACCAAACAAGCCAAATTCTTGGAGAAATGAACCAAAACATTTTGGGGATTGAGGAGCTTCAATATTTAAATAGACAAGATGATTTTCAACCAAAAAATGTTAGATTAATTACAAAGGGAATACCACAGACCTCTAATAGAGGGGAACTCTTTGAGGAAGAAGCTTGGCATCTTCTTCGGGAATCTGTAGTGCATTATTGCGGCAGTCCAGTTGGGACAATTGCTGCAAATGATCCATCTGATTCTAATGTTTTAAACTATGATCAGGTGTTTATTCGTGACTTTATTCCTTCTGGGATTGCATTTCTCTTGAAAGGGGAGCATGACATTGTCCGGAATTTCATTCTGCATACGCTTCAGTTGCAGGTACACGGTGAATTCTTATTACTTGCAGCTCCACCTTTTGCGATTTGTTGTTTCGCGTGTGAATTGATCAATCAGTTGTGAAATGTCATCATAGTGGATTGCTTACTTTAATTCTTCGCATAGTAAGGCTGTTCGAAATTTTCTCAAGACGGGGGAATTGTGGAACAATGGAAAAAAGGATTTTACATGCGCCATCCACTTACCTATGTCCAAAGAATCTTTTATCAGGCCAATTTTTGGAACAAATTATGTGTAATGACTCCTGGGATTTATTTATTGAATTCTAAAGTCACCAGATGGCTAGAGTAGTGGAATAAAAATACTTATTGAAAACCTAATTTGTTTTGCACATTCTGTGAAAATTTATTTTGAATTGCACATAGTGGGGTCATTCACAATTTCGTTGTTTTTTTCAAGACAAATGTGCTCTTTTTAAACATAAACAAATCTAATTGTCTTGTAAAATCTTGAATACATGCAATGAGAGAAAAAATGACCTTAACAAACAAGCTTGTATCCAATAAATTTGCTTTAGTTAACAATTAATATATTCTCAACTTTCGGCATAACAATGTAAAACCACCCTGAATAGTATCTTGAAATTTCCGATATTCATCCAAATTAATGGGAGCATAATAGGTGACAACGTGTTTTCCAAAATTTTGGCTTTGAATTACTTAAATCGAATTTAGCACTTCCTTCAAGATTTTATAAGATACGTTTGAACCCTGTTGAAATTATGTTTATCTATGTTTATTGAAGAAACTTTTACCTTCAAATCAAACTTCTACTACTTTACCATGCTCTGTTAGACTCTCCACTTTTGCCTATCTATGGAAGTGAGTAGTAAATCAACCAATATTCCCATGTATTATAAAAACACAAAACTGCTCACCTAAAGGTTATTAAGTTGGACTTGTTTATACCTCCCACATTTTCCCTCAGAAACTGCAGGATGTTACGAGTGCTAAGTAGTCATCCAGAAAACATGCTTAGGAATTTCTCGAAAGATAAAGTCCTGAACTGACTTATTTTTATGCATCTGAAATACATATAATGGCAGAGCTGGGAGAAAACTATGGACTGTTACAGCCCTGGACAAGGTTTAATGCCTGCCAGTTTTAAAGTGCGTACTGTTCCCCTTGATAGTGATAGTTCTGCCACTGAAGAGGTTCTGGACCCTGATTTTGGGGAATCTGCAATAGGCCGTGTAGCACCCGTTGATTCTGGTATGCATCAATGTTTTTCTTGGTATATTTGTTACATTTATTATTGAGAATGATTAGCGTTAGATCAATCAATATATACCCAAACGAGCATTGAATTGACTTTCACTTATAAACGTTAGGACTGTGGTGGATCATACTGCTGCGTGCATATGGTAAATGCTCTGGAGATCTTTCAGTTCAAGAGAGAATTGATGTCCAAACAGGAATCAAGATGATACTAAAGCTCTGTCTTGCTGATGGTTTTGATATGTTCCCCACTTTGCTCGTCACTGACGGCTCGTGCATGGTTGACCGGCGCATGGGGATTCATGGCCATCCTTTGGAAATTCAGGTAAAGCAACTCACTTTTTGTAGGGTATCCAACCGCTATGATCTAATGTAAATATTAATGTATGCAATGCATCTATGCATTTGTCTTCTTGTAAAAAGAGAGAATGCTCACAGTAATGGTTCAATATTAAACTATTGGCAAAGTAATTAGGGGTTCTTCAGTTGTACTTTGCATTTAGCCTCTTGCTAACATTTAAATAGAAGGAACAAGCGGGAGAAGGAGCGGGGGCGGTGGGATGCCGTAAGAGCAGCAAGCACTGGAGAAAGAGAGGGGAGAGGGCACCAAGAGTGACGTGAGGGCCACCGATGAGAGGTCCGATGCAGAGATGGAGGACTTGGAGGGCCTGGCTGGAGATGGACCTTGGAGTGCACCCACGAAGAAGCGGCCAACAAAGATCTCCAAGGGCACCGTGAAGTGGTGCTTCCGCTGTGGGTCGTTGGAGCACCTCTCCTTCACGTGCGGGGCAAAGGAACAACTTTGCTTTGGGTGTGGGAACCCCGGCCATCACCGCAAGGAATACAAGGGCGCCTGGAAGCCGATGAAGAAAGCGACCGAATCTGAGCAAGACCGAGCAAAGGGAGAGAACAAGGTCGGGGGGAAGAGTCATACCTATGCTGATCGGTGGGCAGTTGATGGGGCCAGATTATTTGGTCGGAGGGGTGAAGGCCCATGTCAGAGGTGTTGAGCTCTGTTCTGAATGGGCTCACAAAAGGGGCGGAGCGGTCTGAGCTGGTGGATGGCATCTTGATCGAGGAGAGCGGCCTTGTGATTCTGAGCAGGTTTTGCGACAGATTGCTCACTGCAAGGGAGGAGGGAGCCTCTGTGGACGTGATTTGGCTTTAAGGTGGCTCGCTTTGCATCAGAGGTATCTCACGGGAAGGTGCAAGGAAGGTTTTGGGCGGTGCGTTAGAGGAGGGGTTACCACAGGACCTGCGCGGAGCAATAATGTGGAGAAGACTGAGGTTCTTGGATGGTGGAGAAAGGTTAGAAGTTGAGACTTGGAAGGCGAAGATCTCACGCATTCCGTTCCGATGCAGGAGGTTAGAAAAGCTGCGCAAGGCGATGAAACATATTGGGGAGGTAGAGGAGCTCTGTTCCTCTGGGATGCGACCGGGCGAAGGATCAACAATCACCATCTCGGTGCGTGGGCTGCGTCCTTCATCCTCGCTGCGCCTCTCGATGAACATCGGAAGAAGGTTGATGCTGCTTTGGTTGGTTGTGTTGGATCAGGAAGCTACGTCGGAGGATCAGTCAACGTCAGAGCAATCTGCGACGGAGGGCGAGGAAGCTGAAAGGGTGAACGCGAAGGAAGGGGAGGCGACCGGTTTTGGGGAAAAGCAATCTTCACCTTTCTTTGAAAGACACAACGACCTTTTTTCGGGAAAGGATATGGATTCAGACTTGGGTCCTGTCAAATCGATTACATGCCCAATTACAACCTCTACCGAACGGGCGGGCGCATCGGGCCCGACTAGGATGGTGGCGGACTCCCATGTACCAACTATTGCTATCCAATTTTCAGGTTCAATACTGGACCCGAGGGCGGGAGGTGGATCTTTGGCTCAACCGTCCTCTTCGCGGGCTAGAGTGGTGATGCTTACCCCACTGCTTGGCTCGCAACAGCTGGTCATGGGGAACATTTCAAAGAAGCCGCTCTCGGCTTTAGCGGTAATGAAGGGGCCCTCATCGGAGACTCCTTTCCAATGTTCAGAAATGCGGTCCATGTGGCCGCATATGCGTATTCGGTCACTTGACCGAAGCGTATATGCCATATGCGGCAATATGCGGTCAAAACGCATATGCGGTCCGCATATGCGGCATATGTGGCTGCATATGTGGCCACATATCTGATAGGATTCATGTTAACCCATGACATGTTGATGACGCATTAACTCGATTTTTTTCCGAGCAACTCCTATATCATCATTTACATTGATGCATCTTTTCATTATTCTCATATATGTTGCATTTGGGAATATAATTTAGGATATTTTTTTCTCATATCCATTTCCCCCATTGTTTTTAACACTTATTAAGGAACTGCTTACTGCTTTTGAATTTTCTATCTAATGAAATTCATTCTAATTCTTCAAAGGAAATATGAAATAATTGACTAACAGTCTGACACTTTACATTTTTGTGCTTCTAATAAATTTTATATGCAAATGCAATCTTCCCCAATATTTTGTGTCAATATATTTTGTCCCTTGAAGATACATATATATGCATAATTTTGGGTGTATGATTTGTATATCTATGATTATTCTTTAGCTTTTGTTATCTGTATGATCTATATATACATTAAAGGTTCTCTTATAGAATTCATGTGTTCCATGTTGAATCCAAATTTGTATATGTATATATATGCATTAAATTCAAAATACACACTAAAAAATAATCAATTTATAATATCATGCTTATATATCTTATTGATTATATTATCTTATTTGAATTTTTGATTATGGATTTTGTTAGATCATCAACTTTTTTATATAATCACATTTTATTGTTCATTTTATAATATTTTAAATTAAAATATTATAAACTGCATAAACTGCATATACTTCCATATACTCCTCCGCGTATCCTCTTACTCGATGTAGACCGCATGTCTGAACGAATACCGCATACCACATTTCTGAACCTTGCTCCTTTCACTTCAGTGGGCTTGAAGTTCGGTTCCCTAACTTCGACTTTGGTTGCGGCCATAAAACCCTGATTGAGGAATGCGACGGTCAGGAGGATAGGCACATGGGTGCGAGAATAAATATGGTGCGCTCGCAGCAGAAGAGGGGAGCTACTTCATTTGGGCGAGTAAGGCATGGATGAGGATCATCAGTCCATGGCTTTCGTTTCTAGAAAGCGTCACCAGATATAAACTCTGGGGTGCGAGAAGAGGATGTTGGAAACCTGCGAAGATGCATCAACCCGTGACGAATCTGGAAAGGGTGTGGTGATCTGCGAAGGAGTATCGCACTCGAGCTTTGTTGGAGGAGCCACTGTTGAAGATGTTGACCATACAATCGATAAAATCCTTGAGAAGGGGATATTCCTCTTAAGAAATGGAGATGATGAGTTCAAAATCAGTAAGCATTTTGAATCGGATGTAGCAAAAATGACGGGTGTTCTAGTCGCATGGGGGTCCCCCTTGGTTGCTCAATGAAGTGCCTAACTTGGAATGTCCGAGGGTTGGGTCAACCGGAAAAAAGGTTGGCTGTTAGCAATATGTTTGGGGCTTGGAAGGTTGATTTATAGCTTGTCAGCAAGAAAGGAAGATCGAACGATGGGGCTCAATGCAGTGGAGCTCAGCTGGTCGATCTCACCTCATTGATTTCAGGTCATCCCTTGTGGTTGGTAGTGCTGGGGGGATCGTCGTTGCTTGGAATGGTAGCCTATTCAAGTTAGTGGATGAGGTGATTTCGACACACTCGGTGTCTTGCTGGTCAGCAAGAGTGATCGATTGCGTCTTCTGGTCACGTTGGTCTATGGAGCCACATGCAATTCATAAAATATTGACTTATGGATGGAGCTACGGGAGGTGACTCATCGTCGTCGCTGTCGTGAGGATAAGCGGGTCAAGAAGTCATCATTACGGGGGACCTAATCTGCTGTCGCTGTCACGAGGATGCTAGGAATGCAGACCACCTTTCTTTGGCTGTTCGGGATCGGATGAGGCATGGGCACTCATTGGGAACAATAACATATCCACTGTTGGGGCCACTGAGTTTTGGGAGTCTATTGGTGCTGGCTGGCGTGGTTCTGATTTGGAGCGTGTGAGGTGTGTGGCTTTGATTTGGGTGCTTTGGTTGGACAGAATTGTGTGTTGTTCCGCCATGACCGCTTTTACTGTGGCAATGTGATGGCTCATGCCAGGGTGTTGGCAGAGAGTTGGAACACTTAGTGAGCGTATCATGTTTGCTCTATATTAGCCTTGTACATTTTTAGTGATTAATGGTGAAGTTTTTGGGCATAGACGTATACGGTGGAGGCCCTTTTTTCTAAAAAAACATCTAAATAGAAAGGTATTCATTTCTTTAAAATACTAAGTGTTTTGATGACAATGTTGATCGTTAAGATATGATTTCAAAGGTGCTAGTTAATTCATCACATGTCTAGCACTTTAGACAATTTAATATCTAACTCCCTCGGTCATATCAAGTCATCGCTTGAGCACCTACGGGTAAGGGTATGCATGCTACGGTGCATTACATTTGTTACTTCTAGAACATATGGCAATATAAATACCCAACATTTTGTGAGAATAATAGGTATCAATCATATTTATTTGTTTCTAAATACCCAAATAGGGGTATGGGTGTATCTTCCTATGTAAATAGGACTTGGTTTCATTAATAAACCCATTACATTCCATTTCTACTTGATATCAAAGAGATAGTCCTATGCTGGGTCCCGATATCTTCTTTGTTTTGCAAAGAAAGAGGAGAAAGTGACCACTGAAGGAAGCTCTTAATATAGATACATGCACGTTGATGATGCTTATTGTGGCCACTGCCTTCGTCGCCATCATGAGCATCACATTGTTGCTCTTGGGCATTACCTTGCCGTGCTTGGTCTAGCCATTAATGTTCGAGTTTGGTGCATGTCCAATACCCTTGCTTGTGTTAAGTATTGGATCCAAGGAGGAAAGCTACACCATATCTGGGCGTAGTCCTTTGAAGATTGATCTTGATGCTTGAAGGTCTTCTCTAATGTCTTTTTTGCCAACGTGCATCAAAATCTAGGTTTGATCACTAGTGACAATCTCTAGATCTTACCACCACCAAGCTCCATATCCCAGTACTACTGCTATTCATTTTTTAGATGTCCTTCATATTTTCAAGCATCAACAAACACTAAGAGTTCCAATGACAGAGTGATAGATTTTCAACGTATTTTTGAGGAAAAAGAGGGTGTGATGTCGTGTAGATGCCCACTTGTAAGCTATATATATTCACAATAAGTATCGAAAAGGAGTTACAAAGATCAAAAAGTCTTTAAATTTTTCACATGCGCTATAACATTCTCCGTATACATTCTTTCTCCACGGAAAATATTCCCGTTCCGTGCAAGCCATATGGACCAAAAAATAACCGCCACCCGCACCTTGATATAATCACTCACGTTTCCCAATCATCCATCGAGTCCCAAAATCTAGCTCAATCAATTGTTGACTCCAGCTCCACATGTGATGCCGTCCACAACTCCTTTACAATCGGGCAAAGAAAGAAGAGGTGCTCAACATCCTCGTTCGCTACAAGACATTATTGACATGTGCTGCCAGTACCTGGGAAATACCTGGTGGCTCGTTGCTCGGCATTCAATAGGTGATTCCTGCGTAGCAACCAAATAAATATCCTCATCTTCAAAGGGACCTTCTACCTCCAAATGTTGGTAAACCTGTCCGAAGCGCTCTCTGGATCAAAGACCATCGTCCGATATAAGGCCATGTAGGCCTTAAGAACACAAAAATGCCCATCAACCTAGATCAAATGGTCCCAAATATCATAAAACCCTCGCATACCGGCAGAGTATTCGAAAGACAAACTCTACAAAGTGCTGGTCAGAAAGCTCAGAGGGACTCAACTCCCGACCTCTGAACAATCCTCCACGGAGGCCCGAACAGAAGCTGCCATAGCGAACAATCAGGGAAAACAAGCACGAACAACCCATGGCTGGTCCAATCATCAATCCAGAATCGAAAGCCACGACTGTCACCAAAAGCCAGTTGCCAGAGTGGGATCACCCATGGAAGCACCACGTGAATCCCCCTCCAAAAGTTGGAAGGCTCGGGAATAGCAACAACTTGTGAAGTATGGTCCCAAGAGACTCCATAAATTGACTGCAACGTCCTACATAGCAGATCAGAGTCTCCTCCCCAAACTCTAGTCGCTTACTTCTCCAAAAGGGAGTTGTTCATCATGTCCAAGCTTCGGATCTCCAACCCATCATCCTCCTTTCTAAGGACTAGAGTTTTCCACCTAACCAACGACATCTCCTGAGACTTCCCATAGGCGGACCAAAAAAATCTCCGCATTATCACCTCCAACTTCACCTTCACTAGAGCAGGTAAGAGGCATGTAAACGAGAACACATGAATAGCTGAGAGAACCGCCTTCAACAGGACCAGACATCCACCTCTAGACAAGCAAACCACACAACTACCCGCTAGCTTCTTCTCCATCATCTCAACAACAGGAGCCCAGTTCATCGCCTACCACCTATCGGTAACATCCTAAGGTACATGATCAGTAGAGCCCCCTTGATGTATACAAAGCTGCCTCACAAAAAGCGACCTCCTCCTCATTCACCCCGAAAGGAACAATAATAGACTTTGCATGATTGATTCGGAGGTCGAATATTAACTTAAACAACTCAAGGACTATGCTCATCCCTTCTACAGATGTCAATTGCCCCTCCTAAAAAAATAGTATCATCTGCATAATGGAGCACAGGGATGGAAATCTCCCCTAATTGAAGCCTGCCAAAAAATCTCCATCAGCGGTCTTCGACACCATCCTCGTCAGAGCATCTGCAACCATAAAAAAGCAATGGAGCCAATGGACACCCCTGCCTTACTCCGCGCCGAGGTTGGAAAAATTCACCCTCCTGTTTCCCAGTCAATAAGATCACGTGAGAAGATGTTGTAATACATCTCTTCATCCAGGCAATCCATTCACTTGTGAAGCCCCTAGATGAAGGGACACCCACACACCTCCAATTCACGCAATCGTAGGCCTTTGCGAAATCCACCTTCCACACGAACCGCTTCATTTTCTTTCTCCACCACTCCACCAACATTTCTGAAGCCAAAACAACACCATCCATCATGTGGTTGTCGTGGATGAAAGCTGTCTGAGATGTGTCGATAATAGTGCCAAGAACCTCCTGCATCCTGTTGGCAAGGTCCTTCACCAGAATGAGATAAATGGCATTTGATAAGGCAATAGGATGTAAGTCCTCCATCCGCATCACCACATCCTTCTTAGGAAGAAGGAACAACAAGGACTTGTTCAGTCACTCAAAGCCACCATTGATCAAGCGAAGCTTTTCCACCACTTTCAAAGTCTCCCGTTCAAGTCTCAGAACTCCTTGAAAAAGATAACTGCGAAGTCGTCTTATCTCGGAGAACCATCTGCATTCAAATTAAGAGTGACACGCTTGGCTTTCAAAAGCAAGAAAGGTCGCACTGACTCCTCTGAGTGCAAGTCAGTCAGGGGCAAACTATCTCGCTTGTCCATCTGGCACCACTATAAGGACCACACTCGTTGAGCACAAAGTAGTGACGTCTCGTTGCCTCACCCATAGGTTGATCTCCCACCAACACCTCCCCACCAACATCAATTGAGTGAATCAAGTTGCACCTTCTGCGTCCGCTTGCCGACACATGGAAGAACCTTGTGTTCGCATCACCCTCCTTCAATTACCTTCGCTTCGAACGTTGCTTCCACTCATAGGATGCGATTTTTCTCACATCTCGCTGCCTTCTCGATCTCCTGAAGATCCCTAGTATCTTCCAACTGGTCAAGGCACACCACCTCAGCTTGTGCAAAACTCTAAGGACACGACACTCTCTACCGAAAGGAATCAACATGCTTCACAATGCTCTGAGCTTATCTATTATTCGTCTAAAAGCCGAGCCAGAGTCCAGACACTTCGTGGTCCTACCAACATCTAGTGACCCTTTCTTGAAAAACCCACCTCTTGTAACCAAAAGCGCTTAAAACGAAACAAACTACCAAGGTGCTAACTTTCACATGAGTCCTAGCAAATCAACGTATGTCTGAGTGTGAGGGTTTCAGACAATGTTGCAATAATCGTAGGACTAGATCGATTAGTCAGTCTGACTATGCTATTCAGTGGGGTGAAAGCAAAGTTAAAGTTAGATGTGTACAATAAGATTGTAAATCAATTTGAACTTTTATCTTGTTAAGTAATGACCATATAATTAGAAATATTTAAGATGACATTGATGAATATGTGATTCATCACTCTAAAAGTTGAAAATAGCTGCCTTCAAAAAAAAGTTGAAAATAGAGCTCTGTTACCAAGTAATTAGTCGTCTTTATTCATCTATATTGCATTATTATCATTCATGCACATGTAAATAATATTCATATTTTAGCATTCATATTTGAATTAAATAAAGAAGCCAAATTCCCTTGTAAATTATCACCTGTATAATACCAAATTTTCTCCTATTTAATTATTTTTTACTAACTCAAAATCAAATAAAATCAACTCTATAATATACATATTACTAACACTAATAAAGTAAAAATACCAAAAATATACTAACTTGTATATTTGCCCAATAAAACCCAAACCCTAGTTTTGAGACTAAAAGCTGTAAAAGTGAATATCTCTCTCATATAGTCTCCTATGGACCCTGCTCACTTTTGAATTAATGTACATTCAATTATCTACAAAACAAGACCAAATTCAAAAGAATCAGAATTCATATGTGAAATTTGGATTTTGGAATCTCATTGTATATTGTACATATTGACTATTTTGACCCCATTATTTTATGTACAAAAATAACTCCTTTTGATTTATTTCCTTTTCATTTATTTTTTTGATTTATGTTTTAATAAAATGTGTAAAGATACAAATAAAAAATACAGCAAAAATCAAAGAAAATAAATAACCCTGAGTATGCATATATTGATCTGTACATAAACATCTTTATTTTATTTCTTTATTTTCTTGATTATTAAAAATCCAAGAAATTAGATTAAGATGTAATTATTTTTATTTTATTTTTATTGATTTTTTTTGAATTTTACTTATTTAAAATTACAAAAAATGTGCAAAATATAAAATGGTATTTTATATCTATAGAGTACCACCAAAAATACTTTTTATACAAATGATCTTCTTTGATTTTGGTTCCTTCACGAAAGTTGTAGATCTCATCGAGACGGACAACTTTCATGTAGACAACTTTTTAATTTGGCTTCATTTGCTATTTCTTTTTGAATTTTCTTTTGATTTAATTTTTAAATTTTTTGGGAGCGACATGTGGCCGCTCCTGGAGTTGCCACGTGTCACCCCCTTTTTATTTTATTTTATTATTTTAATAATAATATTAATTAATAATAATAATAATTTATTTTATTTAGTTCATTTTTACTTGCCACGTGACTGTTCGTTTGCATGCCACATGGCGCCCTCCTCTTCCCCCTTCTCCCACGCCGCTCCGCCTCCCGCGTCGACCTGCTTCGTGCGGCCATCCCACAGTTGCCGCACCCCGGCGCTCCACCTCCCACGCCCGCTTCCTTCGCCAACCGCCCCCTTGCCTCACTACCTTCTCCATCACCCTCTTCCTCCGCCCAACCCCACAATCCCCAACCGTCGTCGCATCCTTTGCCAACCACACATCAAAACCCTCGCTACTTCCTACATCCGACCCCATCCACCATTTCCAGCAAGGAGAGAGAGAGAGAGGGCTCCCAGGCGAGTTCGAGTGATAGTAGGATGAGCCCAGGTCGAGCGACGACCTTCTCTTCCTCCAAGCAAGATCCAACGAAGAGCCTTCGTCGTTGCTATCGCCACTCCGCAGCAGCTTGAGCTCCACCGCCCACTGAGGTGTTGAGCGATGATCGGAGGAGCTTTCCAAACCTCTTCCCCATGCGAGCAATTCGTGCATCCCGATCAGGTAGACCCCTCTCCCCCTTGCCTCCTTCCTCTCCTTTTCTTTTGCCGCTTCTTTTTCCATTTTCTCCTCCTTGCTCTTCTTGGGCCTTAGCATCGCTTATTGCTCCACCCTTGGGTTTCACCGCCTCCACCCATCTCCCTTTGACCTCCACCTCTGTACATAGCATCTCCACTCGTCACTCTGCTCGCCGACGCCATCAGCCCCACGTGCCATTCCGCCACTGTCGGTTCTAGCTCCTCCGCCACATCTCCCAGTCGCTCTGCCTTCCACACAACTGGAGCCCTACCACCTCGCCTATCCTCGTCGCCATCACATCTCCCAATGCAACTGTTACCCACACACGCAAGACACCTGCTCGGTCTTTGCGAAAGATCGAGCTCCGCCTGTTTCCCATCTTCCTCCTCCGTAATATGGACCTCCATTCCATACACGACTCCTGTTCTAACCCCCCTCCCCACGCGTTCTCTCCGCCCTCGCAGTACAACCCCCCACCTCCAGCGAACACGTTGCCGGAGCGTAGCTCCAGATCCTCTGCATCCCGAAGGAGCTATATCTTGTTCTCTAATCCTCTGGTCGAGACCTTGGATTGAGCCTTAACCTATTTGCATGTCTCCTTGAGGAGCAAGCATCAGAGCCTTCAACCCAATCGTCGGAGCATCTCCACCATTCACCACCACGAGAAGACCACCGCCCACTATCGACTCCACTTCCATTTGGTCCACCTCGAACAACAACCATCAACCATCAGAGTGAGCTCTTTTGCTTGGTCTTGGATGCCTACTTGCATTCCTGAGAAACGTGGATCGAAGCCGCATATTGTGGCATCCACTCGCCTCTAGCATTAGATCGTCACTGCCCTTCACTAGAGCCAAGCCTCCAGCGCTCATCTACCTCGCCTTCGAGCACTGCCCTTGCTGCCGAGCTCCTCCACCACCTCGACCCGAGGTCCAAGCAATCGTCGACGTCAGCAACCTCCTTCGCTCGCCCTCACGCCTCGACGACAACACCTCCACCACCTTTGGCAGTCGCTCTCCTGGAGTCGCACTGCCACCCGCTCGCCACCTCGCCTCCGGGCTTGAGCCCCTGTCTGTCGCCCCAGCATCCTGCTCCTGGAAGCACGCGGAGCGGGGGAGAAATTGCGTCAAGGCCCTTGTCTGTCTCAATCGCTTGGAGGTCCCCGCTCCAGAAGCACGTGCGACACGTGCTGCCCAATGAAAAATTGCACAAAAACACTTGCAAGATTTGGTAAATAAAAAAGGACCCTTTGCCTTTTATTTTGTATTTTCTTTATTTTATTGTATTGCATTTTTACCCCTGTCTTTAAGACATTGTTACTGCGGCGGTTATTGCGACGGATGTTCAGACTTATATGGTGGATCAGGTTGTCAACGACATCACTGCCGGTTACTCCGTTGATGATATTTCCATCCCTCTATTGCAGTATACAGATGATACTATCTTCTTCATTGAGGGTGGTAAGGAGGAGGCTAGTGGTATGGCTACAACCCTGGAGCTCTTCAGCGAATTGTTGGGGCTGGCTCTCAACCACGCTAAGTCGACTACCATTCCTTTTAATGTCTCTGATGAGGTTGTCAGAGATTGTGCTGAGGAACTGGGTACATCATGTGGTTCTCTCCCTATCCGCTATCTGGGCGTTCCACTCACGTGCGAAAGAATCGTGACTGCGGAGTAGCTCCCAATTATTGAGAAATTAGAGAAAAAGTTATCGGGCTGGAAAGCGGCAATCCTATCGGGGTAGGGGGGACTTGTGCTTATTAAGGCGGTTCTTTCTGCTATTCCAATATTTTTATGTCTTATCGCCTTCTGCCGGTCAGTGTTAGGAGCAGACTTGAAAATATCATGCGTAGATTTTTATAGGGTAAATCTGGGCAGGCTAGTTCTGGACTACATCTAGTGGACTGGGAGACTGTTACTCGTTCTAAGGCGGATGGTGGCCTCAGAGTCAAGAATCTGAGGACAATAAATAAGACTTTTCTACTTAAATGGGCTAGTAGAATCTGGGGTAGTGGTGAAGATATTTCCTGTAGACTCATCCGAAAAATATATGAGATTGGGAACCCTAGCAACTTTCCGCAGCGTCCCCATATGCATTCCTCGGCCTTTTGGAAAGGAATTTCTTTGGTAATGCCTCAATTCTTGGAGTTTTTCAGGCCGATGCTTGGTGATCTTTTTCCTTCTGGAAAGACAATTGGACGGGCGATGGATCTTTCTCTTCGACGTTTCCCCGTCTTTTTGCTTTGGCTGGTAACCGTGACGCCAAAGTCACGGATTGCTGGAGGGATGATAATTAGATGCCTCACTTTCTGGCGGGATTCTCAGACCAACGTCTAGAGGACTTCATCAACTTGTTGGAAATTTTGAGACATGTTGATAAACCCTCGAGGGGCAGAAATCATTGGGTCTGGAAGGCTAACTCTTTCTCAGTGAAATGAGCATGTCGGGCGATCTCAAGACCTCCACCATCTAGATCGGATTCCCTTATCCGTGATTGCAACCTCATCTGGGAGCTTCGTCTGCCGGTAATAATTGATTTTTTTATGTGGCTTCTTAGGCGAAGACATATAATGACTAGGAACCATTGTGCAAGAATCTTTCCGGACATGTCCAACCGATGCCTGTTTGGTGAGACACATTGAAACAATAGACCACCTCTTCTTCCACCATGCTAGGACTGCTCCAATATAGACCCGAGTCAACTCAAGTTGGCTTAATCTCCAGGACCTTGAACTTTTCTGGGAATCTTTGTTCACAACGAAGCACCGTGCTAGAGTTGACATCCTTCAATCGTTGACAATAATTTGGGCAATCTGGTTAGGCAGAAATGATACACTCTTTTCTTCTCATCGCTTCTACTGTTAAAATGTATTTTTTCACTCTAGCTACTTCTTGAATCTTGGATCATGCAAGTCTCTCTGTAACTTTCTTTTATATTTAATAAATTTGGGGCGGACACCATAGCGTGTTTCTCCCTTTTGGCTTAAAAAAATGAACGTCAATTTTTAGTTCGATAGCTTAACGAACTGAACATGAACATAACATATGTTCGTTCAATTAAAGTTCGAGTTTGATATATGTATATATATGTGTATTTGTGTGTGTAACTTCATATTTATACACATGATAAATTTTGGGTTAAAGGAATTATGGTATTTATTGGACTTTGTACCTCTTTAATTTGACTAATTTCTTATTTTTACTCGAATGTTATTATCGAACTCCAGTTTTGAACTTGTTCATATAAACAAGTTTGAGTTAAATTAAATCACTAACGGATTATTATCAAATCGAACTCCAATATTCGTTTTCTAAATGAACTCGAACTCGAACGTATCCGATCGAACATTATCGAACCGAATTCGAACATTCGAACTTTCTTATTGAATCGAACTTGAACAGAGGTTTGTTCGTTAAAGTTCGGTTTGATTAGCAGCCCTAGCGGCTACATGGAGGAACCAAGTTTTGGCATCCCTTTTTTAACAAAACGAACATGGACCTCTGTCACCACTCTAGCTCATGCTCCTTGTTCTCCTCCAGCAAAATCATGTGGTGCTCCCTCTTAGCCAACCTCTCCTACAACAACTCCATGGCGTCTCAAGGGTGTCGATGCAGAACACCTCCTCATGTGCCCTCACCATCCTTTCCTCCATCGAGTCTGTAACTCCATCTTGAACTCCTACAATATCTTACATAAAGCCTCAAGATTTGCCATCATCACCTTCGAAGTTGTCCAGTCATTGATAACCCTGCCAGCATTTGACCACTCGCTCTTAAAACCATCCTCAAGCAGCCATGAACATTCAAAATGAAACATCCCACCAACTTGACAACCCTAACAAATGTGTGTGTGATTAAAGTGAGAACACGACAAAGATAAACACAAATGTCAAGGGGAATGCCTCCAACAGCTCCACTAAGGCATGAAAGTGATCCAAGCGGGATCATGGTGTTGAACTCTTTCAATTTCCAATAGATGTTCATCGCATCTAAAACCTCTGGAGACATATTTCTTAGAAAGGTAGCAACTTGAGAGAACCACAATCTCCCAGAAGTGGTCTACAATGAACAATATGATGTTGAAATCACCTCCCGCTAGCCACATCAACTCAAGAAAGTAGCAAGGTCTTAAATATTGGTTCGATCACCATATCGGTTTTGGATCGAAACAAAATCTCGTCCGAAATTTAATAAAAAGCTCGACCATTTCAGTCAATAATGCTTCTATTGACAGCCATTAATGTTGAAGTTTTGGCCATTTCGGTCGGATTTTGTTCTCATGGCAATTGAAATTTGACTGAAATTCAAAGAAATTTGATGCCACTGAAAGTGAGCATGTACCACTGTAGCTTATCCCACACGTCTGAAGTATTACTCCTTAGAAGGCCTATACACTGCATAGAACAAGAAATGCAAACCATCTGAACGTTGGAGAAGCACGATAGGCAAATAATGACATGCCCTCTTTTACATCAACTAGCTCTAGACATTCACCATTTCATCCCACAATAATGCCCCCCAATGCATCCACTGAGGGCATTGTACGAAACTCAGGAATCTATGAGCCAACAATCGATCGCGAAATGTATGCATCCCAGCTTTTCACTTATTCTCCTTCATGCATCCACATCATAGTTATTAAGGCGGCAAGGCGACTGGCTTGGGCGCCCAGGCGCGCTTAGGCATTTTTTATTTTTATTTATAAATACATATGTATGGAAATTTCCATAGATATTGGATTTCTTTATCTGTTTAGATTTTATAAATACCTAGTAATAAAGAGTGTAAGAGTAATAAATGTTATTTAATAAAAACGTAGTGATTAATCACAACATAAAAGTAACATGAGCAAATAATTTAACAATCTATCCAATTAAAACTAAAAATGTGGAAGTGTAGAATACATGTAGATTGTTTAGCATAACATAACATTTCAAAGATTGAAAGACAAGATTTTAATGGACGAAAAATGATGAAGTGAATGCTTCAACCATCATAATCAAACAGGGTTGTTTCTTCTTCATGTCCTTCATCTTGCTCTTGCTCATCATGATGTAGATCCATCCAGTAATCTTCCTCTTCCTCCTCATCGGGGATAGGTGGAGGTACATATTCCCGCCTAATCACATGTGCACGACGAGGACCACGACCACCACGACCACGGAGACTGCCGCGTGTTGAAGTGCTTGGTTGTGCTTGTAGATGACTCCTAGGATGGGAGCCTTCATATACTAGAGAAGCACCTAGTGCCTCGTCAATGACTCTCAGTGTAAGCCTTGGGACCACCTATGGTACCACATAAAGATCTGTCGTCCATTTACTCGACCAATCTAACTCTGAAAGAGCAACTGGATCAAAATCTTTTGCTAAATTCCCCAGCCTCCTATTTTTGAATCCCTCCTCAAGTTGCTTGTTATATTAGATGTAAACAAGCTTGGACAGTCTATCAACCTCCAACTTATTCCTCCTTTTTGTGTGGATCCGCACATTCATACAAGTATTACAAAAATTTATAAGTTTAAATTGATAATTATATTTGTAAATTAATAAATGTTTTTGATACACAAAATCAAAGGCACTCCTATTGCGTTTACAGGGGAAGATGTGCAGTGTAGTCCCAAAATACGTTTTGTCACCTACTTCTGATCACGGGTTCCCATAAGTATCCCACCTTTCCACTGCGCAATAAGTTCATAATGTAAACACATATTACCATTCACGCATTCAATATAAAAATAATGAAATGTAACTTACATGGAGGTTTTTTTTTTCCGTTTGTCTAATAACAATTGCCCTGCAAACAAATCACGAGCTCCTTTGTAGACCCCCATTTCAGAGCATATGAAGTCTTGTTGATTGGGATCATAAACCATTCTCTCAAGGCAAAATATGAAGTCACCTTCGTACCTTCCCATTAATGCCTCATTGTTGTCCTTCACTTTATAATAAAATACAAGATTTAAGAAACATCCTCCATACAGAGGGCGAGTCATCTGATTATCCCAGCAAGAATCAATAATATGTAGAATGGACATGTAATACGTTTCCCTCCTGCCAAAGTTTTCAATAATCATTTCCTTTGTAGTGTCAAATGCCCTAGCAATGTAGGCCATGGGTGGCTTTGTTGGACATGTGAGCCCACGGCGAGCCATTATGCAATAAATGTTATTGCAATTCACTCCTTGATCTGAAATAAAGAGTATATAATTTGCATAATAGGTCCCTTAGTACAATTAGGGTTATGTACCATGGCCATCTTAATGATCATACAGCTGTTGATTCAATTATTGAATCATAGAGGCTGGTGCTTAGATGAATATCTAATGAGTTAGATTGAGGACTCGTCAAGCACCGTCAAATGATTATTAAGAGATGATCTCCAGCCTGAGTAGGAGATGGCAATCCTATCTCAGTTAGGCTGATATCTGACCGACCTCTTGATGCAGGTCCTCTGCATAGGAATAGAGATTCGGAGGTGTCAGATTAGTTAGGTCAAAGAGTTGACTTAACGAGATCGAGATAACCAAAGTCCTATATCGTATGCTGTCACGATACAGGCACACATCCTCTGACCGGAGACAGATGTGTTACTATATGTTTGAGTATGTACATTTGGCAGACCAATAGGTTGATGACCTAATCAAGGTCTATACACCGGCGCGCTGGTGTGCATATAAGGGCATATGAGTAATACGATCTCTCAAAGGGATCATACAGGTTCACTACTGAACCGGAAGACATGAGCTCACTCATGAGATATTTGGAAGAATCAAATTCCATGCGCATGGTCGTCTCGCTTTAGAAGCTTGACTGAATTTGTAGGTTTGATGTATACTTTTGGAAAGTATATGATCAAAACCTAGGTATGATATATGCTTTTGGAAAGTATATGATCGATACCGACTTCCAATGATCGAATGAGAAACTTACTGATAGAACCTTGAAGTAGGCAGTGTAAAGTTGATCTAATACTTCGGGTTTAATCTGAGTCTTCCAGTATGCAGGATGTACAGGTGTTGGGAATACCTGAGGGTGATGTGATCATAAACGATTGTATAACCATGACGCTTCCATTCCTAGGGAGTGATGAAACGGGTCTGGATTTTAGTGACTCCTCTCAGTAGAGAAGTAATCTGATCTTAGTCCAAATGTTGGACATTGATCTGAATGTGATTCAGATTCAATGAGAAGATTAGATTTACGGTCTTGATTTAATCAAGCATCTATGGGAGGCCCGAGATCTGGATTTGAGATGTGATCTCAATATCCATGTCACTATACGTGGAACAATACAATCGCCCTGTCCTTATCTCCAAGTATTCGCGGAGAAAGCGCATTATCCTTGAAAGAGTTCATGGATAATTCTATTGTTGATATATGTATCCGAGCATTGAGAAAATGGATAATTAAATGTAATTTAATTATCATGAGTAATATGAATTTGATTCATATTATAAGGAGAATTATCTTAGATAATTAAATGTGATTTAATTATCAAAAGATGTAAATAATGTGAATGTGATTCATATTATTTGAGAACATGAGAATAAGGTATCCAATATAATTAAATGTGATTTAATTATTATGGATAAGAATAATGTGGATAGTAATATCCAATTATTCATAATATATTATAAATGTGATTTATAATATATTAGAGAGAGCTAATTATAATTTATATGTGTTGATTAATTATTATGTGTATTAGATACACATTGTGTAATTAATTGACAATGTAAATTATATGTTGTTTTGGGTTGTGAATGTGATTCACAATATTCCAATGTCAAGATTGCAATATTCCCAAAATTAATTGAGAATTATTTTTGGTGAAAATTGTTGGGAAAATAAGTAGAGAGAAATATTAGGAGATATGCAATCCCATGTAATCCATGGGATTGCCCTCCCCATAAGGAAGAGGGGGGGCGGCACCAATTCCCTTTAGGAGTTGGTGGCCGTCCCCCTCTCCCTAATGGGAAGGTGGCTCCCAATTGTCTTCTCACTCCTTATTTGATTGGTTTGATTTGGTATTAATATATATTTGATTTATCAAATATATTTAATCAAAATTAAATCACAAGTTGTTGGCTTTTGCCAACAACAATCTTGACCATTGGATTATCATAAATCAATCTCAACCATTGATTTTATGAGACACATGGATTGAGATCCATGGATCCCAAAACCCTATAAATAGAGAGGCATACCCATGCTCTCTCTTTACACACAATGCTTGAGAAGCATCTCTCTCTCTCTCTCTCTCTCTCTTTCTAGAGGTCAGCCCTCTCTCTCCCTCTCATGGCCGTCCACCATGGATGCCATGGAGAGGTTCTCCATCGCCGCGGCATCGTCGTTATGCTGCCCGTTCTTCTGCTCGTGGATCTCCGTCTCCTTCGGTGCGCCTCGCTCGTGAAGAAGACGTCGGATCTCGTGTGTCGAGATCAGGAGATCCGCCGCTTGGATCATCAACATGGATTGCGAGAAGCACGCGGTTCATCCCCGCGCTCGCAAGCGTCTCCTCCGTCGGATCGGACTTGAGACAGGAGGTCTCTTCGTTTAGAGACTTGATCGCAACCACGCTTCAAGAGGTAATCCTATTACTTATTTGTGGTTTAGACGAAACGATTCGAGAAGTGTTCTTGGATCATGTGGTTTCGTCGTATGAAAAAATTTTAAATTCCGCTGCATCGAGCAACTAGTGCGACTAGTCGCTCATCGTCGTATTCGATGCGACGCTCACGCTTCCGTGATGCGCTTGAGGATCTAACCATATCCTTCAAGTGGTATCAGAGCCTTAGGTCGACGGTTTCGAATATGATTCGCTAACCGAGGACGACTTGGGTTCGTTAAGGTCGCGAAAGTTTTCATCGCATTTGATTTCGCAGATCTGTTTAGTAAATAAATTCGGCACTGTTTAAATTGTTTAAACACGAATTTTATACTTGGATTATGTTCCCCATTAAATAAGGAAACCATAGGATCTGAGTTTGCGTAAATCGGATTTCGTATGCTCGAGATATGGTCGTTTTAATGGACATGTATGCACTGTTGCGGGAACTGTGAATCTGAACGTGATTAAAATGTTAATTACTGTTTAGACTTGCCTCGAAATGCGTGAAACATCACTTAGGTTCTGTCCTAAATCAAATTAGCAAACTTTAGAAATTGACTTTGCTTAATTTGGATTTAATATGATTGAGATATGCCAATTTTAGTAAGTAGGGGTCACTGCTGAAATTGCTTTCCTAATCTAGAACCAAGTGATTGTCAATTAGTGAAATTAATTGTTAATTTCGTGAAATAATCTTGAAAAATATTTGTGAAATATTGAAACATGATTATTTGCCTAATTGACTTGGCCCCAACCAATTAGTTGATTAGATTTGATCTAAACCTTAATTGGAATTACAATCATCAAACTTCTTGCTTGAATAGGACTTGGGAACTTGCCTAGCAAATTTCCTTAAAATCAAAATTGTTTTGATTACTATATGGTATAATTTCGGTTGAAGAACCGATGATCATCTCAAGTACAAAATAATCAATTTGGCATTATCCTTTCCCGAGGTGGATATGGTGTCTAGTCGGGGATCGCTGGTCAGCGGGTTGCAACGTATGTGGTCCGCCCCACTCCCGTCGGTACTGGCCATGACAGCGGGTAGGGCCGGGATAATGTCCGAGGGATTATGATGTATTTTTCTAATTATTAAAATTCGAATTAATACATACTTTGAGAATAATATCATATATGTATATTCAAGCATAAAATTAAGTTTGATTGATTAAATTGGATTGATAATTAATTTAATATGATTAAGTTAATTATATCCAATTAAGAATACTCTAATATGATTAGAGTTAATAATTCCCTTGGAAGAATTAATTATATGAATGTGATTCATAGTAATTAATTAAATTTGAATAAGAGGTGGAGGATCACATAAGTGACATCCATGGTCTCCCGTCAAGGCGAAGGGTTTCCGTCGCCAGGGATTGTATATAGGAGACGCCTGTACGAAGTGACAGCTCCTATATGCAAGCGCATCTGGATCGGACTCTTTGCTTCTCGAAAGAGTAAGGCCGTATGCGTAGTGACCCCAATATCGGATCCTCATATTATTGGGGCGATATTGGATTGCGCATAGCGAGTTCTATTCCTGTTGACGGTTGGTTCAATTAATGACGGGTCAACATCACCTTAGGGGTGGTGGGCCCGGGTATTAAAGACCGAATTGGGAGATGCAAGTTGGACTTGCAAGGCGGAATGTGTTCCCGCTTCTTTTTATCCGAGTTGCAGTTTCTCATATTATTGGGATGTAACAAAGATAAGGAAGGAGATCCCAGATCTTGCTGAGATATGATGGTAAGTATATCTCTTACATTGAAAGTGATTAAGGGAATGAACTTTCAGTGTTGACAAGGCAAGACAACTTTGATATAAAAATTCCTAAATCAAAGTAAATTAAATATTTATATATATTTATGCAAATTTCTTATTTCAGATAATCCTTCATTAAACCCACTCAATGATATACTCAATGATAACCAGTAAAATATCATGGATAGACTCTTGATCCAGATATTGTACTTGCAGTTGGACACATAATGTATGTGGTTACAATATGCAAGCTTCCTCATAATAATGAGGAATGACAATTAAATAGATAATAGGACTTCAAACCTAGGGTTTGGATGTTTCTATGATCTTGATATCATCAAATGTGCTTTGGAAGTGACATGTTGATGATGATCGCAATTGTCAAATTAATCCTTATAAAATCAATAAAGATATTCTGGCATACATATGTGCTCTCAACATTCAATCATGAATGACATGGTTCTCTGCATCATGCAGAATGGTGGCTCTATAAGAGATGATGTATTCAAATTGTTTGAATATCTACCTGAACCTATGTTTTAAGAGTTTAGATGGATGTAGATGATGAGTGTCATCATTCTACTGTCTATACTCTAGTCATTCATGAAGCCTCATGATATTCATATTATATGAACTTAAATGAAGCTTGTGTAAATGTTGAAATACTCTTATATTGAAATTTTTGATTTTAACATAAGAGATCCTTGGTCTTGAGCAAAGGTTGCTTATGGACAAAGGGAGCGCAGTGGAAGCATGGGTTGGACCCAAGTAAGAGGTATAGTCAAAGAGTTGACTGTACTTCTGTGACTTCCATATGACATCCAAAGAGTTGGATGAATGCCAATACTGCAATAAGTTGATGTGTTGATAGTATGACTACCAAGTCTGTCTAGAATCCTCAGAAAAGGACTTGGATGGAGCATCAGTATAATCTACATATAATCATTGATATTGACTTACTTATTTGATAAGATAAAGTCTAATAATTGTATCTCAAATTTTCTAATGACACTTGCAATTGGTTGCATATGTATTAGAAATTTGATCTTAAGGTTTATTGGTCATCAATGTTGAAAGTGATGCAAGTGTTGCAACAATTTCAATGAGATCAATAGACTTCATATTTTCAGTGGGAGCCCTTAGTCTTAGAGAATGTCTCTATGACCTAGATATTAGAATACACTCATTGTTTATTTCTAATTGTTGGATATGAACATGAATTCTGTAATAAATCTATCATAAAGAGTTATGATGGAAATATTTCAGATAGTAATCTAAAATCTAGTGGACTCTATTAAATTAGAAAATTATTGAATGGTTCATTAAGATTTCTAATACTGAAAATTAAACCTTTAAAAGATCAATAGGAGGATAAAGATCATTTGACAATGATCTGGCATCAAATTTTGGACACATGTCTGTTGATGAAATCAATGGACTGGTAAGACATGAAACTTTAGATTGTCTAAAGATTCAAATCTCTCATACTTGTGAATATTGTATTCAAAGTAAAATGTCTAATACATCCTTCCTTGGGAAATGTGTAAGATGCCTAGGTATTAAGGATCTCATACATATTGATGTATGTGAATCATCTATATCAGAATAAACATTATGGATATGTGATATCTATTAGTGATTATTTGTGATATGAGATTTCTTCTCTTCACTTAGAAAACTTTGAAATGTTCAAAGATTTCGCAATTTTGGTTTAGAACCAAAGTTTGAAGGAAGATGAAATGAATTTGATCTAACCAAGGTAGCCCGTACCTATTCGATGAATTGAAGAAATACCTTATAGAGATATGAATATCATTCCTATCTCAATCCTCCTAATGAACCTTAACTCAAAGGAGTTGTAGGGAGATACAATTGATCATGTGTGACATGATTTAATCAATGATTAATCCTAGCATAATTATCTCTTAAGTTTCCAAGATATATATGTAGTAGAGACTGCATTATATACTTAATAAGGTTCCATGCAAGTAAGCTGGAATCTAGCACTAGAGAGTGCTACTTCATTAGGAAAATAAAGGATGGTGTTGGATACCTACTTTATGACCTTGAGATTCTTAAAAAATCTCATCTTTGAGAATATGATTCTTATAGGATGACTCTCTTGAGAATCAAGATAAAAATGAAGTAAAGGAACTCATTTAATCTTGAAAAGATAATGAGGCTCCTGAAATCGGAAACTAAAATAGATAATTAAAGATGAAACATTAATACCTCTTCAAATAAGTTTGAGGATGGATTCCATGTGTCAGTTAAATCTGACGATGATCGGATTTCATGTGATGAAGCTCCTGAGGATCATGACATGGAAAGATGGATGTTAGCAATAAAAGTCTAATGTAGACTTCATATACAAGTGTCGTATATGGACCCTCGAGGATCCACCTATATGGGTCAGACCCATTAAGGTGTAAATGGATCTTCAAGAGAAAGAGGAAACCTGATGAGAAGGTAGAGACCTTCAAAGCACGGTTCGTAGCCATGAGCTACACACCGAAGAGAAGGCATCGCTTGCGATAAGACTTGCTCTCCAGTGACCTTGCTTTAACCCATCAGAATATTGCTAACTATAGCTACACAACTTGACTATGACATCTTCATGATGTAAGTCAAGATTGCATTCCTCTATGAATACCTCTCTAAGGATATTCATATGAAGTAGCCCCAGGGCTTCATGGTTGAGGAAAGCAAGGTGTGCTAGCTGAAGAATTCCATCTTTGGACTCAAATAAGCTTCCTGCAGTTGGAACATAAGATTTGATGAAATTATAAATGTTATGATTTCAGATAGAATCTTGATGAACCATGTGAAGCTTAGTGGGAGTGCCATTGTGTTCATCGTGCTAAATGTAGATATTATTCTAATCATTTGGAATGATATAAGGATAATAATAAGTGTTTTAAAATTTGGCTGTTTCATACCTTGAGATACGATTTCAAGGACACCTCTTAGATCTTAGTTCTGAAGTCGTTCAGAAACAAAGAGAAGAGGATATTGGGACCGTCACATTAGTAGTACATCTTGGACTTATTCCATTTTCTGGAAAAATTCCATGAAAGGCTTCCTTCCCTTAAGACGTGGTAGTGACCTGTCTAAAGGGATAGCACCTCAAAGAGTTGAGAAAGTGAATGCTAGAACTGCTTGCACTTGTGCATCAGTTATGAGAAGCTGGGTATTTGCTAGATGTGTACGAGAGCCAGATATCTGCCATGCAGTGGGAGTAGTAAACTGTTACTAATCCTACTATGGAGATAAAACACTTGATTGCGGTAATAATAATATCTTCAAAGATGATAAAACTTAGAGATAGTGATCTCAAAGTCTTATCTTCAAAGGTTTAAGATCTTGTAGATAGTGATCTATAAGGGTCTTGACTGCAGAAACCTTAGGAGATAGAGATCTCCAGGAATGAAGGTATTCTAATAAGGATTATGGGAATACTGGTTATGATAATTAATAAGATGTAGTGTCAAGGACACTATAACCAACAAAATTGAGTATCGGTTGCATGAGATGCAACATTCGCATTGGATGCGAGCACTGTTACTAGGAGATATGCACGTGCCGTAAAAGGACTTGGCATAGTCTCTTGGGGACAGAGTGACTGATCAGCTTACCTAGCTATTTTCTAAATAGCCTATGACTGTCACATGAGTGTGGGTTTAAATGATTAGCCCATTAATGGCTCTTTGGGCTAGTGGGAGATTGTTGGACATGTGAGCCCACGGCGAGCCATTATGCAATAAATGTTATTGCAATTCACTCCTTGATCTGAAATAAAGAGTATATAATTTGCATAATAGGTCCCTTAGTACAATTAGGGTTATGTACCATGGCCATCTTAATGATCATACAGCTGTTGATTCAATTATTGAATCATAGAGGCTGGTGCTTAGATGAATATCTAATGAGTTAGATTGAGGACTCGTCAAGCACCGTCAAATGATTATTAAGAGATGATCTCCAGCCTGAGTAGGAGATGGCAATCCTATCTCAGTTAGGCTGATATCTGACCGACCTCTTGATGCAGGTCCTCTGCATAGGAATAGAGATTCGGAGGTGTCAGATTAGTTAGGTCAAAGAGTTGACTTAACGAGATCGAGATAACCAAAGTCCTATATCGTATGCTGTCACGATACAGGCACACATCCTCTGACCGGAGACAGATGTGTTACTATATGTTTGAGTATGTACATTTGGCAGACCAATAGGTTGATGACCTAATCAAGGTCTATACACCGGCGCGCTGGTGTGCATATAAGGGCATATGAGTAATACGATCTCTCAAAGGGATCATACAGGTTCACTACTGAACCGGAAGACATGAGCTCACTCATGAGATATTTGGAAGAATCAAATTCCATGCGCATGGTCGTCTCGCTTTAGAAGCTTGACTGAATTTGTAGGTTTGATGTATACTTTTGGAAAGTATATGATCAAAACCTAGGTATGATATATGCTTTTGGAAAGTATATGATCGATACCGACTTCCAATGATCGAATGAGAAACTTACTGATAGAACCCTGAAGTAGGCAGTGTAAAGTTGATCTAATACTTCGGGTTTAATCTGAGTCTTCCAGTATGCAGGATGTACAGGTGTTGGGAATACCTGAGGGTGATGTGATCATAAACGATTGTATAACCATGACGCTTCCATTCCTAGGGAGTGATGAAACGGGTCTGGATTTTAGTGACTCCTCTCAGTAGAGAAGTAATCTGATCTTAGTCCAAATGTTGGACATTGATCTGAATGTGATTCAGATTCAATGAGAAGATTAGATTTACGGTCTTGATTTAATCAAGCATCTATGGGAGGCCCGAGATCTGGATTTGAGATGTGATCTCAATATCCATGTCACTATACGTGGAACAATACAATCGCCCTGTCCTTATCTCCAAGTATTCGCGGAGAAAGCGCATTATCCTTGAAAGAGTTCATGGATAATTCTATTGTTGATATATGTATCCGAGCATTGAGAAAATGGATAATTAAATGTGATTTAATTATCATGAGTAATATGAATTTGATTCATATTATAAGGAGAATTATCTTAGATAATTAAATGTGATTTAATTATCAAAAGATGTAAATAATGTGAATGTGATTCATATTATTTGAGAACATGAGAATAAGGTATCCAATATAATTAAATGTGATTTAATTATTATGGATAAGAATAATGTGGATAGTAATATCCAATTATTCATAATATATTATAAATGTGATTTATAATATATTAGAGAGAGCTAATTATAATTTATATGTGTTGATTAATTATTATGTGTGTTAGATACACATTGTGTAATTAATTGACAATGTAAATTATATGTTGTTTTGGGTTGTGAATGTGATTCACAATATTCCAATGTCAAGATTGCAATATTCCCAAAATTAATTGAGAATTATTTTTGGTGAAAATTGTTGGGAAAATAAGTAGAGAGAAATATTAGGAGATATGCAATCCCATGTAATCCATGGGATTGCCCTCCCCATAAGGAAGAGGGGGGGCGGCACCAATTCCCTTTAGGAGTTGGTGGCCGTCCCCCTCTCCCTAATGGGAAGGTGGCTCCCAATTGTCTTCTCACTCCTTATTTGATTGGTTTGATTTGGTATTAATATATATTTGATTTATCAAATATATTTAATCAAAATTAAATCACAAGTTGTTGGCTTTTGCCAACAACAATCTTGACCATTGGATTATCATAAATCAATCTCAACCATTGATTTTATGAGACACATGGATTGAGATCCATGGATCCCAAAACCCTATAAATAGAGAGGCATACCCATGCTCTCTCTTTACACACAATGCTTGAGAAGCATCTCTCTCTCTCTCTCTTTCTAGAGGTCAGCCCTCTCTCTCCCTCTCATGGCCGTCCACCATGGATGCCATGGAGAGGTTCTCCATCGCCGCGGCATCGTCGTTATGCTGCCCGTTCTTCTGCTCGTGGATCTCCGTCTCCTTCGGTGCGCCTCGCTCGTGAAGAAGACGTCGGATCTCGTGTGTCGAGATCAGGAGATCCGCCGCTTGGATCATCAACATGGATTGCGAGAAGCACGCGGTTCATCCCCGCGCTCGCAAGCGTCTCCTCCGTCGGATCGGACTTGAGACAGGAGGTCTCTTCGTTTAGAGACTTGATCGCAACCACGCTTCAAGAGGTAATCCTATTACTTATTTGTGGTTTAGACGAAACGATTCGAGAAGTGTTCTTGGATCATGTGGTTTCGTCGTATGAAAAAATTTTAAATTCCGCTGCATCGAGCAACTAGTGCGACTAGTCGCTCATCGTCGTATTCGATGCGACGCTCACGCTTCCGTGATGCGCTTGAGGATCTAACCATATCCTTCAGGCTTCTCATCAGCATCCACCAAACACAACCCTGTAACAATGGATTGCACAACTCTAAGGCAATCTTTATTTTTTTCCCAAAAAGCATTCGTCATCATAGTTTCATAGACATAGTTTCCATCTTGTGTCTTTAAACAAGAACTAGTGTTCTACACCTCAGAAATAAACAAGGACGCCAACGCTCTTCTTGCTTTAGCAAACTAGCGAGTGTTAAGTAGTTGGTAGCAAAGCAGGTAACTCCGCTTCTAGTCAGCTCTTGGTGCTCCTCACTGAACTGTAGAAAAGCATCGTGCAACCGAATATGTTGATAAATATATGCTGTTACTTTTCTGGCCCTCTTGATAACCCCTGCAAATTTCTATAACTTGGAAATATCCTCAAGCATCAAATCCAAGCAATGTGCAGCACATGGAGTTCAGAAGAGGTCTTTCATCTTCTCCATCAGTAACTTTCCCGCTAAAACAAAATTGCTTGCATTGTCAGTGACAACTTGTACAACGTTCTCCTCACCCACCATCTCCACAGCATCATCTATCAATTTGAACACATATTCCCCAGTGTATATATCGGATGTTGCATTCTTCGCATAAATAAAAAAAGACCCTTTTGGAGAATTAACAATAAAGTTTATCAGTACATGCATCACACATAATCGTGCAGTCGTGTGTCCTCCAATGACTTTCATGCTTCACCTGTAAGTCTTTGTTCCTTGCATATAATCCGTCAATTAGTGGCTTTCGCAATTGTGATAAGATGGTGGAACAAATCCTCTCCCATCTTAGACAATAGCCTCTACTGCCACCTCAAATGCTTCTTGCTGTGCAACAATAACATGGATGCCACCTGTATAGAATAGCTCAGCTATGCTATCATATGCCACATGTGTAGCATCCTTTTTTAAAGCAGACTCAATTGTAGTTTGTTGTGATTCTTCACGAGCCCGTGCTGTCTTCCTTTGTGCCACAACCTCCCATAGGCTAGCAGAACTAAACGAGTCCATAGGATCCTTGCCGTGTGAATACTTCTGTACGGGTGGTCTATTTGCAGAACATGAACCGGAACCAGAAATAACATTTTTACTTGTTGTAGGTTGTTAGTCGTCCAAGATGACAGCATGTTCACCACCGTCACCATCTCCTGTATCTGGAATGTTCGAGTCATGTCCACTGTAGCTATAATCAATGGTCACCTTCCTCTTCTTGTTATGGTTTTGAAGTTAGCCATCTCTTTCTTAATCTCCACAGTGGCTTTCAGACACAAATACATCCCGATAACCACTAATCAAGTGTTCCTTCTACCTTTTGATGCCACCATTAGTAATGCAGCCGTACAATGCATATTGCACTTATTCTTGTCTTGTGTATCCAGCCAAAAAGAGTACTTCCACCCTGGATCCTTCGATGCCGCCTTCAATGACAGATCATTCATCTTGTCGGTGAACTGAGGATCAATTTCCCCATGCCTTTGCACAACAGGCGAGATTGGTGTAGGAATGACATCCCCATCCATTCAAGTCATTCTACAAGGGGAGCACACAGGGGGGCTGCCGGGGATGCAGGGAGGCCGTTGCTACAAGGGGAGCATGTCGGGAAGCCACCGGAGAAGGAGGGAGGTGGTCGGAGAAGGCGGCAAGCCGCTGGCTACAAGGGGAGCACACAGGGAGGCCACCGATATAGGGGGGGGGGCACACAGGGAGGCCGCCGGTGCATGGGGAGCACTTAGGGAGACCGCCGGTACTGGGGGGCACACAGGGAGGTTGTCAGAGAAGAAGGGACGCCTTTGGAGAAGTAGGGAGGCTGCCAAAGAAGAAGGGAGGCTTCCAGAGAAGCAGGGAGCACTCGGGAGCACGTTAGGGATGCATGGACAATGCTGGAACGGGGTTCGGCGGCTACAGGGTCGGCCCCAAGGGGTAATTTAGGTTGGCACCTTGGGCGCGTTGGCGACTAGGCACGCATTAACGCCTAGGCGTCCCAAGGTGTGCGCCATATCAAGTCCAGGTAAGGCGGTCTGACAAGGCACCATGCCGAGGGTGCCTGGGTGCCTAGGCCCGCACCTAGGCGCACGCCTTGACAACCATGATCCAAATCTGTTTGCCCATCACCAAGAAGAGTCCCTACCACCCTCTATTGGTGGTTGCCCCTGCTAACTCAACCTCCGCACATCTTGGAATTTGGAGCTCCATAACAGGGAGTCGTCGGACATAAGCATCCTCGATGCAATTTGCACATCACCATAGAAACCCAACCATGACTGTTATTTCGCAACCCTCGCCAATCAACACCTCGTCAACAACAACACCCACACACATGTCCTCCGTCATACCCCTTTTACCGTTTCACAACCAAAACAAACCATCTCCCCGTTACAGGCCTTTGCAAAGTGCCCATCACCATCCCGTCAAGAGCACCACCGCAGACGTCGTTCTGAGGAGGCATGACATTGCCAACGAACCCGTGGCAACATCTAACCTCCTCGCTTACACTCGAAGCTTCCTTCGCTCCTCGCCTTTTCTATCCATAATAATAGTTTTGCATGCTTATTGTGGTCAAGACCCCTGTATAGAGCCACCATCACCTCCAAAACCAGTCCACACAACACAACTGCCCCCTTGGCATAGTGTTGCCAGGTCCAACTAATGAACCCACGACTTCATCGAACCCCCTACTCGCTTACACTCGGAGCCTCCTTCGCTCCTTGCCTTTTTTTTTCATAATATTCTATTGGTTCTACATCCTTATCATGCAGTCAAGACCCCTATATAGAGCCACCATCACCTCCAAAATCAGCCTCCACAACATAACAACACCCCTAGACTTGCGCTGCCAGGTCAAGCTTCGAAGACTCGACTCCTGTCAACCATGATAGGGCTCGTGCAATTGCCACTATGCACCAACCCATACTCAGGCTTAGATATCACTTTTGCCTCCCAATGCTTTCTTTCGCTCTGTCTCTCTCTCTCTCTCTTTGCTAGCTTTGTCTTCCCCTGTCCCTCCCATCACCCTCTCCTTTCCTCAGGTCTGTTAGCTATTGCAGTATCTTTATGCTGCTTCAACCATTCTACTTGTATGGAGTAACTCTTACTATCAGTGGCATTTCTATTTGGCTACCTACCTTTGACTATGCTACCGCATGTTATATCCAAGTATCTGCAAAGGCCACCTTCAATTGTGAGGCATTCTAGCTGGGAAAACATATCACATGAGCACCTTTCCTTCTAATCAAAGTTGTAAGTTTGAATTTTATAACTCATAATTTGTGAGTACTAGATGTGCGACTACCTTTGGGGTGATAAATACATCTCTTGTTAGAAAGTTGTATGACATGATTACAAGATTGAATGTATCTCTTGCAATGAGCAAGGTCAGTCAATTAATAGAATGATCTTTGCAAACTCATTAGAAGCAACCATGATGATTTTGAGATATTTGAAGTTATGTTTATATAATATAAACAAGGAGGAATGTATCCTTTGTAATGAGTAAGATGTGTTTGCTGTCCTAGAGGAGTTCAAGCATGGTAATGTCGATTTTGAAAGAATCAATAGGGCTCTCATTTTCTTACTGCTGAAGGAGGCTTCAGAACAAGGGGAAGGCTTCCACCTCATTGCTCGTTCGAATGTCATCCATCTGATTATTTCCAAGGTTCTTGAAGAGAAGCTCAGTGATGTCTTAGATGCTTTAATGTTATCGTTCCAATCAGCTTTCATTCTTGGCAGACGAATTGGTGAGATCTTGGTTATGACATCTAAGATTATTTCTAACTGTCAGAGGTGGCAAGTACATGGTGTTCTGTGGAAACTTGACTTCTCGAAGGCTTATGTTAGTGCAGACTGGCATTTTTTGTGGTTGGTTCTGACTAGAAGAGGCTTCACAGACCTGTGGATCTCTCGGATGAAAAGATGCATCACCGTTGCCTCGTTCTCCGTCCACAAAGTGGAGTTAGGCAGGGATGTTCGTCGACAACCCTTTTTGTGCTGGCCACAGATGTGCTTCCACGAATGGTGAATCAGGTAGTGTCACATGGTCTCATGGTGAGATTTTCTATGAGCGAAATTTCGATTCCAGTGCTTCAGTATATTGACGACATTGTTTCTTCATTGTGTGTGCATGTGTGGGGGATGACGGTGGTGTTGGAGACTTTTGAGGAGCTCTCAGGGCTGAGGATCAATAGTGTGAAGTCCAACATGATCCCCTTCAACTTGAATGGCGAGGAGGCGAAGGCGTGTGGGAGGGAGTTGGCGTGCTCTTATGGTATATTGTCGATTAAATGTCCCAGATTACCTCTTGCATTGGTCGTCTCCACCTTTCAGATTGGCTACTTATAGTTGAGAAATTGGAGAGGAAGTTAATATGACGTCTGGTTCTTGTGAAAGCAGTGCTTGCAACCATTCATGTGTTCTTCATGTTGTCTAGTTTGCTTCCTGTAGGGATATGCTGTAAAATGGAGATGATTGTGAGAAGTTTTTTCTGGGGTACGACAGGTCAGGCTGGACATGGATTACATCCTACAATCTGGGAAATGGTAACTTTGGCCGAGGAGTGAGGACTTGGTGTCCTGAGACCGGAGGAGTTTGCTTTAGAAGTGGATTACGAGAATTTTTGTGTGTGGGGGGGATGGTATTAGTTGTAGGCTAACCTATATAATTTATGTTATTAGTGCACATGGCTTGGAGGGCCTACGATCTCTACGGTATGACTCAACTTTTTTGGAAGGGTATATGTGTGGTCCTACCTGGCCTGCCTCATTTTTCTGGTCGAAGCTAGGGGATGAGTATAACTTTTCTTTCTGGAATGATAACGGGACATATGACGAGACTGTAGCCGCTTGTTTCCATAGGCTTTGTGCATTGACTACTGTAGAGATATTTATGTAGTCTGTGTACTGCTTATTATTTTTTATTTCCATAGTTGCTACTTATGTAATTTACCCATAGGTTTTCCTCTATATAAAAGAGCCTAGGGCCTGTTTGGTTGCTGGGTTGGACTGGGTTGGGTTGGGTTGGGGTACCCCTATGAATAGTAAACTGTGAGGAGGATTGAGAGGGTTGGAAGGAGGGGTACACCGGTGTACGCCAACCCAACTCAGTCCAAGCCAGCAACCAAACAGGCCCCTAGGGTTCTTTGGAATAATAGATTGCTCCTTTCCACCAACATGGTATCATAGCCAAAGCCCTAACCCTAAAACCCTTCCACCGTTGCCCCCCCGCCCCCTCCCTCTCTCTCTCTCGGCACCGCCACCGACCCGCCTCTCCCCTTCTCCTTCTCCCTCCACCGCCGGGGGCACCCTCCACCACCGAGCCCTCCACCGCTGGCCTCTCTCTCCACCGCTGGCCTCTCCACCGTAGGGGCCCTCCACCACCGGGCCCTCTCCAATGCAGGCGTCTCCTCCTCCGTTGGCCTCTCTCTCTCCATGGATTTGAGTGTGTAACGTATACACATGCACTCAAATCCTGTCCAGTTTATGTAGACAATTCTCTTTTGGTCTACGAATCCTAGTTCTTCGTCTCCGGTGTCATGTCAGACACCAAAGTAGATATACCCTCCATAGGCGCGTTCAAAGGTCCCACGCCAATAGTCAAGATAGATGGGATGAATTATGAGCTATGGGCGATGCAGTTCATGAGTCTCATGAAGTCGAATAGTAAGAAGCACATTCTTACCGAGGAAGAACCGACATCGAAGACTGGGATTTATGCTTCCTGGGAGGCTGATGATTCATATGCCAAGGTCTGGCTCTCAGGCACGTTGACGATGGAGATTGCAAATGATGTTCTCCATCAACCCACCGCTAAGGCGATGTGGGACATCCTGGCGGCCACTTATTCGCAGGTGCGAAATGAAACAAAGATGTTACAGCTCCAGCATGATATATTCACCATGAAGCAGAATGGCCGGTCACTACATTCCTTGTATACTTCCCTATGGAGGATGTTTGAGAAACTCTACAGTACTATACCTCTCACGGCTACCCATGAGCAGCAGAAGACTTTCCGGAATGCTACCATGGTGGGGGTACTGCTCGCGGCACTTGATCTGAGTATGATGCAACCTGATCTCAGATACTTGCCGATGCTACCATTCCTCCTATGGAGGAAGTTTACCGTAGGCTTAGCCGCATCTTTGTTCCTTCCAGTACTTTTACTCCACCACATTCGGCGATGGTTGTGTCATGAGGGAGAGGTGGTCAGTTTTCATTTCATGGACGTGGACCTCGTGATCGAGGAGGTCGTTTTCGCCGACTATGCACTTTCTGCCATCGTACAGGTCACTCTGAGGACACATGCTATTCTAAGCATGTATTTCTAGCATCAGCGCGCGTAGCGGAGCATGTTACATCTCCGTCGGCATCCACTTCAGATCACATGTTTGAGGAGCTTGTGACGCGATTGCGCGGTATTATGCCTCAAACATCTACAGATTCTTCAGGTGGTTCTTCAGATATTGCTGCTTCAGCATCTGCCAGTACTTCTGCCTATGCTAGCACCTCTAGTAGTGCTTCTGCTTTTACATCCTGTCATTATATCTCAGATTGGATCATGGACTCCGGCACAACCCATCATCTCTGCCGCGACAGAGATAGACTTGAGTCATACATAGACATTCCACCTGGACGGTCAGTAATCATAGCTGATGGGACTCATTCCCCCATCGTTGGACAAGGGGAGATTACCTTGTCACCGTCCATGCATTTACAGAATGTTCTACATGCCCTTGATTGTTGGAAAGAGACCATATGAAGGGGTCTTTGTTTTGTGGATATAAGCCCGGGATTGACCTAAGATAGATCTGAATGGAGGCGAAGAATCCATGTAGCCGACCCTACTTAATTGTGGGAAAAGGCTTTGTTGTTGTTGTTGTCTACATGCCCCTGATTTTTCCATGAATCTACTATCTATTAGTCAGATTACAAAGGATTTGCACTATTGCGCTATATTTGACCCATCTTCTCTTATTTTTCAGGACATACTAATGGATTGGCTGTGGCTCTGAGCAAGATGGTCTCTATCGTCTGGTCCAGAATTCCTATGCTGACGTCTCTTCCTACTCAGCCGGATCAGTCTCTTCGTACACGTGGCATCTACGCTTTGGTCACCTCCCGCTTCGGAAGATGCGTCACCTCTTGCCTCAGATTCCGCTGAGTTCTTCTTTTCGGTATGAAGCCTGCCAGTTGGGAAAGCACCATTGAGTTAGCTTCCCTGGTCGTCAGTGTCGGAGCAATAGCTCTCTGTTTGAATTATTTCATGTTGATATTTGGAGTCGTGTTCCTGATCATCAGGGACACATATTCTATCTTGTAGTAGTTGATGACTTTTCTCATGTGTCGTGGGTATTTCTATTAAAGAATAAATCTGAAGCATGGGATGTTATTAGAAATGTTATAATTGAAGTGCAAAATATTTTTTCCTCTCATGTCAAATATGTTCGTACGGACAATGCGTTGAAATTTTGCACTCGCTCTCTCTCCCATTTCTTCTCGTCCAAATGTATTATTCATCAAACCACCTGTGCTTACACATCTCAACAGAATGGAGTGGCAGAGCGGAAACATCGTCATCTCCTTGATATTACTCGAACCCTGCTTATCCAGAGTTGTGCGCCTATCTCTTTTTTTTTTGGGGGGGGGGGATGTTGTTCTTATGGCCTGCTACCTTGTGAATCGTATGGCGTCCTCAGTACTCGGTGAGAAAATTTCTCTTTTTGTTATTTTTCCAGAGAAGGAATTATTTTCTCTTACCCCTCGTGTCTTTGGTGTTGTTGCTTTTGTTCACCAGTTGTCTCCAGGACTTGACAAACTCTCACCTAGAGCTGTCAAGTGTGTCTTTGTGGGTTACTCTCGGACTCAGAAGGGGTACCGTTATGATCCTGTCAACAGAAATTATTTCGTCAGTGCTGATGTTACATTTTTGAGTCAGTTATGTACTTCTCCCCTGCAGGTGACAGGTTGGCTTCTCCACATCTAATGATGATGTTTATGTTCCTCCTCGTATGAGTCCACCTTTGTCCATTCCTATCTCGGTCGTCACGCCAATGTCATCCCCATCACCACCACCACCACAACCACCTATCATGCCATTACCTAAATACTATACACGTCGGTCAGGTCGTGCTCAGGCTACACGTCAATCATCCATTACGCCTCCGGTATGTTCAGATGCTATTGCTAATGATGGGTCGGGTAGTGTGCTTGCAGGATTCTTCTTTGCAGGAGGAATGCGCACCGCCGAGTACAGTGGAAGATGATCTTGATGTCCCTATTGCTATTCAGAAGCAGAAACGGACTTGGCGTCTTATCCCCTTGCTTCCCAGGTTTCTTTTCACCGTCTCACCGACGACTTCCAGAGATTTGTTGTGGCTTTGTCTTCCGTGGAGATACCACGGAATTATCAGGATGCTATGAAAATTTTTTTTTTGACGCTCTGATGCTATGAAAATTGACTGCTAGCGGTTGGCTATGGAAGAAGAAATGGTTGCTTTACAATCACGGTGTACATGGAGCTTGGTTCCTGCTCCCTCCGACGCATCTATTGTTAGCTGCAAATGAGTATTCACAGTAAAGTACCACGCAGATGGGAGCCTTGATCGGTACAAGGCAAGGCTAGTGGCAAGAGGCTTCACTCAAACATATGGTGTGGACTATATGGATACATTCTCTCCAGTGGCTCGTCATTCTACTCTTCGCATTCTTCTATCTGTTGCTGTGGTACGTGACTGGTCCATATTTCAACTTGATGTCAAGAATGCATTCTTGTATGGCGATCTGCAGGAAGAAGTCTACATGCAATAGCCACCGAGGTTTGCTGCTGAGGGGGAGAATCATATGGTGTGTAGACTTCACAAGGCGATATATGGTCTTAAACAGAGCCCAAGGGCGTGGTTCCAGAAGCTTTCCCATCTAATTGAACATCAGGGATTCAAAAGATCAAATGCGAACCACTCATTGTTCATTCAGAAGACTTCTAAAGGTACAGTTGTCATCATGGTATATGTTGGTGATATTATAGCTACATGAGATGATGCTCAGGGGATAGAGATGGCAAAAGCATTTTGGACCGCCAGTTTGTCACGAAGGATCTTGGTACCCTACGATACTTTCCGGGGCTGGAGTTTGCCAGGAATGCACATGGTCTTGTGATGACCCAAAGGAAATATATTACATATTTGCTGGTTGAAACGGGCATGGTTGGATGTAGACCATCGAGCACTCCTATGGATCCAAGTATGAAATTACATGACAACGATACTGAAGAGGTTGACAGGAGAAGATATAGAGAAATGGTGGGTAAGCTTTTTTACATCACTATAACTCGACCTGATATCGCCTTAGCAATAAGTCGAGTGAGCCAATTCATGGAACAACCAAGATAGATACATATGGATGCCATATATGTGAGATACTAAGGTATCTAAAGTCCTCTCCAGGCTCAGGATTACTGTTTAGAAAGAACACATATTTATCTATTTCGGCATGTGCAGATGCAGACTATGCAGGATGTCCTAAGGATCGCAAGTCTACTACAGGCTTTACAGTTTCTGTGGGTAGCTCTCTGGTTTCTTGAAAAAGCAAGAAACAAACTGTTGTGGCTAGATCTAGTGCTGAATCTGAATATAGGGCCATGGCACAAGCAGGCACGGAGATGATGTGGGTTCGAGCTGTACTAGAAGACTTGCATATAGATGTACCTCTACCCATGCAGCTACAATGTGACAATCAAGCTGCTTTGTTCATTGCCAATAATGCAACCTTCCATGAAAGAACAAAACATATTGAGGTAGACTGCCACTACACTAGAGATATGATCCAGAAGGGCATGATTTCTACTTCACATGTTAGTTCCGGGGAGCATACTGCCGACATCTTCACCAAGCCATTGCTTAGAGGACCATTCAAGAGATGTTCTTCCAAGCTGAGCATGATTGATATCTATGCTCCATCTTGAGTTGGAGTGTAGAGATATTTATGTAGTCGGTGTACTGTTATTATTTTTTATTTCTGTAGTTGCTACTTATGTAATTTACCCATAGGCTTTCCTCTATATAAGAGAGACTAGGGTTCTTTGGAATAATAGATTGCTCCTTTCCACCACCAACTACGAATAAAGATGCCATCTAGGCAGAAGGGATATGGCTGGACAGGGCAACACTAGTGGGATTTCATTGGTCTCATTGAGTCGCTAAGTCCAATTGATGGACCAACTACCGGTAGAAATCACTGGGTCTGGAGAGAAGATTTCTCTGTGAAGAGGACTTACAAGCTATTATTTGGTAGAATTGAGACACCACAGGAGGAGTTGATTAGAGACCACATAACGATTTGGGACTTGAAAATCCCATCTTGTATGAAGGTCTTCCTTGGATTTTGAGACACGACTTAATCCTCACTAGATATAGATTGTCTCGTATTTTTTGCTCAGGGGAGAGCTCCTGCTTGATTCAGGGTTTGGAGTTGGAGTCATTTGACCACCTTTTCTTTGATTGCGTGAAAGTTGTGGACGTTTGGTTGGCAATGGAGATCGGGTGGATGGGATGTAGTAACCAGTCCTCTATCTGGGAGTCAGCTTTTCAACTCCCGCTTCGACGGATTCAAGCCGATCGCGGTTATTGGGCACTTTGGTTAGCACATGTTGGGAAAATTAGAGAACTTGTTTATTCCATCAGCCCTAGGCTCTCTTATATAGGAGAGTAGCCTATGGGTAAATTACATAAAGAGTCCAACGAGAAATAAAAATAACAAAAAGGTACATAAGTGAATAATATATATTTACACTCCCCCTCAAGATGGAGCATAGATATCAATCATGCTCAGCTTGGACGCACTTCTGAAACGGGCCTCGCAGTAATGCCTTGGTAAAAATATCTGCCGTTTGATTCTCTGAACTAACATGGGATGTAGCAATGAATCCTTTCTGAATCATGTCACGTATAAAGTGACAGTCAACTTCAATGTGCTTGGTTCGTTCATGGAATGCTGGATTATTTGCAATTAACAAGGCCACCTGATTGTCACATTCCAAAGCCATAGGAAGTGGGACTTCTATATGTAAATCTGTAAGCACAGCCTTTACCCACATCATTTCTGTGCTAACCTGGGCCATAGCCCTATATTCAGATTCAACACTAGACCTTGCCACCATAGTTTGTTTCTTGCTCCTCCATGAGACTAGAGAATCTCCAACATATACAGCAAACCCAGAGGTGGACTTCCTGTCCTTGGGACACCCTGCGTAATCTGCATCTGCACAGGCTGAGATAGTAATCACCTTGCCTTTCTTGAACAACAAACCCGCACCTGGAGATGACTTGAGGTACATGAGTATCATATGTATGGCATCCATGTGTACCTGACGTGGTTGCTCCATGAACTGGCTCACTCGACTCACAACAAAGGATATATCGGGCCTAGTAATAGTGACATACTGAAGTTTGCCCACCAGTTCTCTGTATCTTCTCCTATCCACCTCCTCTGTATCACCATCATATAGCTTCATACTAGGGTCCATAGGTGTGGTAGCAGGTCGGCAACCAATCATTACTGTTTCAATCAACAGGTCAGTGACATATTTCCTCTGAGACATTACCAACCCATAAGGATTTCTGGCGAACTCCAGTCCCAGAAAATATCTAAGAACTCCAAAGTCCTTGGTAACAAATTCACGACCCAACATTTCTTTCGCCTCCTTTATTCCCTGTTCATCATCACCTGTGATCAGAATGTCGTCTACGTAGACCATGATTGCAATAATACCTGTGGAAGTCTTTTGTACAAACAAGGAATGATCAGCATTAGAACATTTGTATCCCTGTTTCTCAAAGAGATCTGAGAGCTTCCGGAACCACGCTCTGGGGCTCTGCTTAAGGCCATAGATAGCCTTATGAAGTCTGCACACCTTAGGATACTCCCCCTCAACAGCAAAACCAGGCGGCTGTTGCATATAGACTTCCTCCTGTAAGTCACCATATAAGAACGCATTCTTCACATTCAACTGGTATAGCGGCCACTCACGAGTGACCGCAACAGACAACAAGATCCGTAGAGTGGAATGGCGGGCCACTGGCGAGAATGTATCAAGATAATCCACCCCATATGTCTGTGTAAAGCCACGAGCAACAAGACGAGCCTTGTATCTGTCAATACTGCCATCTGCATTCTGCTTGACTGTAAATACCCACTTGCAGCTCACTGGTGACACATTAGCAGGTACATGAAGCAGACTCCAAGTTCCTCTAGACTGAAGAGCTTCCATTTCTTCCTCCATGGCTAGACGCCATCTGCTATCCTTCAGTACGTCTTGGTAATTCCGTGGAGTAGCTACTGCTGACAATGCGACTACGAAATTCCTGAAATCTCCGGTTAGTCGATCAAATGACACAGAAGCTGCTAAAGGATATGATGCACAGCTCCGCTTCGACTTTCGTATAGCAATAGGAACATCTAAATCATCTATGTTCTCGTCTGGCCTCTGTAACACATCCTGCTCAGAAAAATCATCAGATCCATCAATAGTAATATCTTTAGAACATACCTTAGGCGAGCTAGGTGATGAGCACTGACCATGAGCTGAAGCAGGCCTGCGGGTATAATGAAACGGTACTGGTGAAACAGGTATAGTGACATGAGGTGTAGAGGATGGTAACGGTTCTGGTGGTGGTGTTGTTGTTGGTGGTAGTAGTGATGGTGAAGGGATGAAAACGAATGTGAATATATTCCTATCCGATCCGCTATCGTATTCGTTTTATACATATTTTGACATTCGTATTCGTATTCGTTTTAAAATGGATGCGGATATGGATATCATTTTGACATTCGTAATATTCGCATTCGTATTCGTATATTCGTTTTCGTACATATGCATAGTAATATATTTATTTATAACTGCGCGTGACAACATTTTATGATTGCATTCACCATTATTGATATAATTGGTATACTTATTTTATGTGTAAACCGTTCTAAACATGTATATTTTAGATAATCTATTGAAAGTTTCTGTTATTGTTCGTATCCGATTCGTATTCATTTTACATTCGTATTCGTTTTTAAGGATATGATAACCCATTTTTTACATTCGTCAATATTCGTATCCGCATTCGTATTCATACTTTAAAATGGATAAGGATATGATTATACCAATATTCGTATCCGTATCCGACCGTTTCATCCCTAGATGGTGGTAATGGTGGTGGTGGTGACATGTAAATGGCATCAGTATTAGCAGGGGGTATCAACTGATCACCTGAGGCTGAGAAATACATAACAGATTCAAAAAATGTAACATCTGCACTGACAAGGTACCACATGCGCATTGGATCATAACACTTGTACCCCTTCTGAGTTCTGGAGTACCCAACGAAGACACACTTGACAACCCTAGGAGAAAGCTTGTCAGTCCCGGGAGACAACTGGTATACGAAAGCAACCGAACCGAACACACGAGGAGTAAGGGAGATCAATTCTTTTCCAGGGAAGATAAGATAGAAAGGGATCTTCTCACCTAGAATAGATGACGTCATACGATTGATTAGGTAACATGCTGTAAGAACAACGTCACCCCAATAAGAATGATGAGCATGACTATGTATAAGGAGCGACCTGGTTACATCCAGTAAATGGCGATGTTTCCTTTCAGCGACCCCATTCTGTTGGGAGGTATAGGCACATGATGTCTGGGGGATGATCTCTTGGGATGAGAAATAACTGGATAGGACATGAGTACACTATTCCAGGGCATTATCACTTCTCACAATTTTAACAGATGCAGAAAAAACATTACGAATCTCATTAAGAAAATTGATGATAATATTCCCTACTTCAGATTTATTCTTTAATAAGAAAACCCATGACACACGAGAGAAATCGTCCACAATAACTATATAAAACCTGTGTCCCTGATGATCAGGAACACGACTCGGATCCCAGGTATCGACGTGAAACAACTCAAACTTGGAGGTACTACTCCGACACTGACGACTGGGAAAGGTAGACCGATGATGCTTTCCCAACTGATAAGCCTCACATTGAATAGACGTGTGAAGCAAAACCTGGGGTAATATACGACGCAGTTTCTGAAGCGGTAGATGTCCAAAGCGTAGGTGCCATAGCAGAGGAGAGACGGGTCCAGCAGATAGAGATGAGGTTCCAGCAAAAGGAGTCTGACTGAGGCGATAGAGGCCTCCTTGCTCATAGCCACACCCAATCACGTTGCCCGTAAGGATGTCCTGAAAAACAAGAGAAGATGGATAAAAAATCGCCCAACACTGTAAATCCTTTGTAATTTGACTGATAGACAACAAATTCATTGAAAAATCAGGTGCGTGTAACACATTCTTGAGCTGCATAGATGACGTTAGTCTAATCTCCCCCTGACCAGTAATCGGGGAATGTGTACCATTAGCAATGACCACTGTTCGACCTGGAGGGATCTGTCTGTATCCTGTAAGTAGACTTTGATCGCCACATAGATGATGTGTGGCGCCAGAGTCCATAATCCATGCTAAAGTATCTGATCCACTACTAGTAAATGCATATGTGCTACCTGATGCGTTGGTAGATGCAGAGGCGGATGCGGCAACATCAGACTGGTTTTCAGTAGTAGGTGGTGGGCCAGATGGAGGAATAATGCCCCTTAGACGGGCAACAAGATCATCAAAGCGCTGATCCAAAGAGGCAGCAGATGGAGGCTCTATCTGCTCAGCGACTCGTGCAGATGCAGGAAATCCATGCTTAGAGTAGCATGTGTCTTCGGTATGTCCAGTGCGATGGCAGTGGGTACACGTTGGCTGAACACGACCTCTGCCACGAGGGCCACGGCCACGGGCCTGATGATGGTGACCTCCACGACCTTGGTTGGCAGCCATGGCTGAAGCAGTCTGATTTGTAGTCGTAGAAGGAACAGTGATGCGGCTCAGTCTATGAAAGGCTTCCTCCATAGGAGGAATAGTAGAATCTGCCAAGATCTGGGACCGTGCTGCCTCATACTCAGGATCAAGGGCAGCGAGGAAAACTCCTACCATAGTAGCATTCCCGTAGGTCTTCTGTTTCTCTGGTGTGGCTGTCAGGGGCATGAAGCTATAAAGCTTCTCGAACATTCCTCGTAGAGATGTGTACAGTGAGTGTAGAGGACGTCCATTCTGCTTGATAGTGAATATGTCATGCTGGAGTTGCAGAATCTTTGTCTCATTCTTCGCTTGAGAATATGTGGCAGCCAGAATATCCCACATTGCTTTGGCTGTGGGTTGATGAAGAATATCATTGGCAATCTCAATTGCCAGAGTTCCAGATAGCTATACTTTGGCATATGCATCATCTGCCTCCCACGAGGCATTAACTCCAGTCTTCTCAGCATGCTCTTCTTCAGTAAGAATGTGTTTCTTACCGGTGGACTTCATCATACTCATGAATTGCATAGCCCACAGTTCATAGTTCGAACCATCCATCTTCACAATCGGCGCTGGACCTCGGAAGGCGCCTATAGATGGAATATCTGCCTTGCTTTCTAACATACTGATAACATAAGACTGGAGTAGTAGACTGAAGATATGATCGTCTACACGTATATAAACGGGTTTAGTTGCATGTGTAGACTTCACGCAACCAAACCCATTACTTTGGAGGCGCGCGCGCTTGACTTAGGGTTCTGTCTGCACGAGAATCGAGACCTTTAGGGGGTCGTGCGCAGATCCAGAACCAAGAACACAACACGTAGATCTTGGACAAGGGCTCACAGATCTCGCAGCCCGATGCACGCAGGGGCGCTTTAGGCGCTAGGAGCACGCGCGGGCTGGACAGACGCGCGAGGCTGAAGGCGCTAGGAGTGCACACGGCGCATGCGAGACCGAATGCATGAGACAGGAGGCACGCGGGAGGCGCAGGCGCACTCGGAAGGCACAAGGCACGCGGGAGGCGCAAGGCACAGAGCGCGCTGGAAGGCCGAGGCGCGAGACCGGAGGTGCGCTGGAGGCCGAGGCACGAGACTAGGGATGAGCATGGCCGGGCCTGGGCCGGGCCCTACAAGGCCCCAGGCACATTTATATTTGTAGGCTTTGGGCCGGGTGATGCAAATCGAGATCGGCGACGACAAAATAATGATAATATATTTTATGGTGGTCATTTGGTAGAAGAACGAGAGGGGTTGAGAAGAGAAATTGGAAGGGTTGAGAAGAGAACTCGCCGGGAATACGAGAGGTTGAAGGAGGAGAACCGCGGAGATCGCGTGAGGAGAGAGGAGAGAGAGAGGGAAAGAGATAACAATCTCAACTTTAATTCATACTTGACTCCATAAAAACAATGGGCTAACCCTCTCTTTATATAGAGAGAGGGTTTACAAAAATAGTAACTAACTTAAATTGACAACCGACTTGCCTAATTGGACTCTAACAAATTTTAATTGACCTCTAATTACCTTAATTAGACTCTAACTTATTCAATTGACCAAAATTACAATTAAACTCTACGAAATAAACGTTGAGATCACATGCGATCTCAATTATTTAATTAGGCCATTACGACCACGAAAAACGTAAATAAAATTGACTACTAATTACTTAAATAAATGTGGCCCTATAATTTGGGGTCACGCTGCATCAACTCTCCACCGCTTTAAAAATTCGGCTCCTGACGAATTGCTGGAACCGCAGGGATGGAGGATGAATCGGCGGTTTCAATTGGCTTCTGGAAGGACATGAGGGGCGCGAACGGCGGGATCCATATGCGTGCGGGAATGGTGCGGCTGTCGTGGTTGAAGAACAGTTGGCGGGGCGCACGGCGGTGTTGTCTTGATCGTTGTCTTCTCCCGTGATGCTCGAAAATAGATGCGGCATGGAGAATATGGTTCTTGGAGAATCCATAATGAAGCAATGGCACAAGGAGAGGAGAAGAGGGGATGTGGCTAAGGAATGAAGCCATGGGGTCCTTAAATAGGGAAAACCCAAGATGATAGTCCTATTTGGGATAAGGAGCAGCCCCTTTTTTTAAAGATTCTCGCCGCAGGGGGTGTGGGCGTAATTTTCGCACCCCTTTGTTTTTCCCCTCTTTCCCATAATGTTCTGGACCTTTCTGTAAATATGGGTTTTAGGGAATTTTTTCTTGCAAGTTTCCCAGCTAATTTTCCTCAATTCCCTACAATTGAGGGATTCGGTTCCTTCCTCACCCGATAGGGTTTCTTCCCCCATCAGTAAAAGGCGGCGGTGCGGTCGCTGGCGGGGGTCCATACGACCCCATTCTCGCGCGGAAGGCGGGAGAACCACCTGGCTAGGCGGGGCGCATCGCGATAAGGGGGCGGGGGTGACCATTGGCGGAGGGGCGGCGAGGGAGGGCGCGGGGGCGAGGCCAGTTGGCGGGGGAGGGGGGCGGCGCTCTCGTGAGCCACACGTAGAAGGCGCAGGTTGTTGGGCGGCGAGGTTGGGAGGATGGGGGGGGGGTGTTGACGCGGTGTAGGTGGGCGTGCGGGAGGGGATCTGGGGGCGGGGCGTGGGACGGCAGCGGGAAGGGTTGGGAGGCGACGGGAGGAGGGAGAGGGGCGGCGGGGAAGATGGCGGCGCTGTGGCCGGGAGTTGCGCCGCTGGGGACCTGGGAGCTGTCGAAGGGGTTGCCGGAGCGGGGCTGGCGGCCGCGCGAGTCCGGGGAGGGCAGGAGCGGTACCTGGGAAGGTTGGGGTGGCGCCGGGATGGTCGGCGGGGTAGTGGGGTCGATTCCGGCGACGGATTTGGTGCTGGGAAGTGCTGGACAGCGGCCGATTCATTGATTTTTTCTTCTAACATGATCTGGACAGCGGCTTGGTCGGCTTCCGCGGCGAGTTTTTCGTCGTTAAAACTCGCGGTAGCGGCTTCGGTGGTTGACAGCTTCGATTGGGCGTTGCGGTAGGCCTCAAAGTATGCCATTAGGTCCCGAGACATGGTCTGGAGGTTGTTCTGCAAATCACGTATCATGTCCCCCGCCTCTTTGAAGGAGGTGTCGATGGTGGAGATGGCTCGCCGTGTTTGTTCGGACGAACGATGATGCCGGTGCGAGCGCCTGGATGGATCGTTAGGTCGTGAGAACGATCTAACGCCATGCTCTGATACCAAATGATGCAAATCGAGATCGGCGACGACAAAATAATGATAATATATTTTATGGTGGATATTTGGTAGAAGAACGAGAGGGGTTGAGAAGAGAAATTGGAAGGGTTGAGAAGAGAACTCGCCGGGAATACGAGAGGTTGAAGGAGGAGAACCGCAGAGATCGCGTGAGGAGAGAGGAGAGAGAGAGGGAAAGAGATAACAATCTCAACTTTAATTCATACTTGACTCCATAAAAACAATGGGCTACCCTCTCTTTATATAGAGATGAGGGGTTTACAAAAATAGTAAACTAACTTAAATTGACAACCGACTTGCCTAATTGGACTCTAACAAATTTTAATTGACCTCTAATTACCTTAATTAGACTCTAACTTATTCAATTGACCAAAATTACAATTAAACTCTACGAAATAAACGTTGAGATCACATGCGATCTCAATTATTTAATTAGACCATTACGACCACGAAAACGTAAATAAAATTGACTACTAATTAATTAAATAGATGTGGCCCCTATAATTTTGGGGTCACGCTGTGGGCTACCCTCTCTTTATATAGGAGAGAGGGTTTACAAAATAGTAAACTAACTTAAATTGACAACCGACTTGCCTAATTGGACTCTAACAAATTTTAATTGACCTCTAATTACCTTAGTTAGACTCTAACTTATTCAATTGACCAAAATTACAATTAAACTCTACGAAATAAACGTTGAGATCACATGCGATCTCAATTATTTAATTAGACCATTACGACCACGAAAAACGTAAATAAAATTGACTACTAATTAATTAAATAAATGTGGCCCTATAATTTGGGGTCACGCTGCATCACCGGGCCTAGGCCCATTAATTTTTTTGAAGGCCCAGGCCCAAGCCCAACCCAATTATTATGGGTCGGGCCTAGGCCGGGCCGGCCCATAATGTCTCAAAAATCAATTGGATTTGGACCGGCCTAAAACTTATGAGTCTAGACTTGGTGGGCCCATAAACTTGGCGTATCCTCGTTTGGTTATTTTGATTGTAGTCTTCATTGTGAAGTATTTATTAGTTATTTAGGTCTTTATTATTTAGTTATCCTACTGTTTTGCACGGATTTGGTCATATCTATGATTCTACAGTATCTAGTGGAAAGAGTTTGATAGAGATATTACAGAAACATGTGTAAATGATAGTAAACAAATAGATTGAAAATGTAACTCAAGTGGATTAATTTGTCGACGTCGTCGACTCCATCATTCAATCCAGATGAATATATCAAAGTGAGAGATCAAAGTCTATACACATATGAGCTCTATGTGAGCCAGACTATCGGGCCTAACGGGCCTAATTTTGGGCTTTTATGCGGGCTGGGCTATCGGGCCTAATGGGCTGGGCCGGGCTAAGCCCGAGCCCGGCCCAATTATTAAATGGGCCTACATCTTTGGCCCAAGCCTGGCCCATAAATAATTCGGGCTCGGGCTGGGCCGGGCTATGCGGCCTGGCCCGAAGCCCAGCCCAATGCTCATCCCTACACGAGACCGGAGGTGCGCAGAGGGAGAGAGAGAGAGAGAGGGGCTGACGGTGGGGCTAGGGTTAGGGTTTCTTTGGCTCGAGAACTCTGGTCTAGGACTGTCGCTCTGATACCATGTTGGGAAAATAAGAGAACTTGTTTATTCCATCAACCCTAGGCTCTCTTATATAGGAGAGTAGCCTATGGGTAAATTACATAAAGAGTCTAACGGGAAAGAGAAATAACAAAAAGGTACATAAGTGAATAATATATATTTACAGCACATAATGGAGTTATTTTCTGCTTTGACCGTAGAATGTGATTCATCGTGTAAAGACTATCCTCGAGTCTTGGCTTCGGTACTGCTTTTTCTATTCTTTAAATTACACACATGCATATTATGTTGGTCGCCCCTAGGACGTGAAATCTTACTAGTTTTTGTACCAACGTGGGAGGTAGCCAACTAAGAAGAGAACATTGTTGTACATTCCATTTTGCAGATGCCGAGTATCGAGCCATGGTGCAAGTCAAAAGGCATCACAGTTCAATTCGATCAGTCCTTTCTTACACGAGATGACCAAGCATGTGGTTGTTGATGGCCACTATACATGGGCATGGTCTAGAAAACGTCATCTACATAACTCATGTTATCTTAGAGGATCATGTCATTGTTCAACCGCTGCAGTTCCAAACTGGAGAATGATTGATGTCTATGCCAAATTTTAGGGGGGGAGGTTGAGGATTAGATGCTTGAGTCGTCTGGATATTTGGATCCGATTCCACTTTTATGTATTTGTTCAACTCCCCCAATTAGGGTCACATGTAATTTACTGATATGCCTTTCTATATAAAGAGGACTTGGAGTTGATGACATATCCCATTACACCAATTCAACTATTTTATTCCATGATGTGTTCAAGTTCTTTCGTTGTAGGAGTCATTAATTCATAGACGTGTGCTCCTGTGCAGGCACTTTTTTATTCGGCATTGTTGTGTGCACGAGAGATGCTTGTGCCAGGTGATGGGTCAGCTGATCTCATCAGAGCATTGAATAACAGGTTGATTGCACTGTCTTTCCATATCAGAGAATATTACTGGATTGACATGAAAAAACTCAATGAGATTTACCGTTACAAAACAGAGGAGTATTCTTATGATGCAGTGAATAAATTCAACATTTATCCCGATCAGATTCCCCCATGGCTAGTAGAGTGGATGCCAGATAAGGGAGGATATCTTATTGGCAATCTTCAGCCTGCTCACATGGATTTTCGTTTCTTTTCTCTTGGAAATTTATAGTCTATAGTGAGTAGTCTTGCAACATGGCATCAATCTCATGCAATCTTAGACCTTATTGAAGCTAAATGGACTGATTTGGTGGGTGATATGCCTTTTAAAATTTGTTACCCTGCACTTGAAGGTCAAGAATGGGCAATAATTACCGGATGTGATCCAAAGAACACGTTAGTTTTCTGCTTTCATTTCCGTTGCTATAATTTTCTACTCGTCTGCTTCTCACAGAGTTTACTACAACTTTTATCTGCAGGCCATGGTCATATCACAATGGAGGTTCTTGGCCGACATTGCTCTGGCAGGTAATCACAATTTAAAATGTCACTGCTATTCGCAAGTTTATCCTAATTACTTGTTGTACTCTGTAACTCTGTTATCCGTGTGTATCCCATAGTGGCCATCTTGGAGAACGATCTTGATAATTAACCATTGGGTTCCCTGAAAAACACTAGTATAGATTTCAACTTGCATTGATTTCATCGTCGATGGACGACCGTGACAAGTGTTGGATTATCTTTAAGGTAGGAAATTCTATAAAAATTATGACGTTGGCAGGGTGTGATGTGGCATCACCAGTGGTTCAGTAATAATTTTGATGTTGGCAGGGTGTGATATGGCATCACCAGTGGGTTACTCATTTGAAGTGATGAATAATGGTTGGTCTAATTTATCTCTTGGGTGGGAAACTTTTGTTTCTTTGATTTTACTTAACATCCCGAAGCCCTAAAAACGTTTTGTCATAATTGAGGGTCAACTACATGCATTCGTTGTCCTAAACAACCCATTATTTGCCATATTTGGACATAGAGCCAGATAGGCAAATCATGTGCCATAGTGTCCTAAGACTCCTAACAACTATTCGGTTTTTACGGACTTCATCCGTTGGCCTCATCAATCTTTATCTTTGAAATTGGGGTCTTGATGTTCTTCACCACTCCCAATCTATTTTCAATGTCTTTTTAGTTATATCTTCTTCTGGATGCGCACACATTTTTTGATAATCTCATATGTAATTGGTTTTCTTCACTAATCATCTTGACAACTTTATTCTCTTTAGAAAGGCTGAAATTCTGAAGAAAAAAAGATCCGTTTTTGTATCAACAGTGTCGGTAGGCAAAAAGATGAGAAGTTCGAAGATAAATCTCTAATTTTTTAGAAGAGGGAGGGTGATTGATCACCCATGCTAGGTTATTTTATTGTTGGCTTCTCGGGTATATTTCAATTTTTCTTTTCTGCAGGACAAACAAATTAAAGATTAGCTAGTATTATATGCTGATGTACTTATCACCGGGACCATGCAATATGTGCCATTCTTCACTTTACACAGTCTATAGAGGGAAATCAAGGCTTTGAGCATGGACACCACATTTTCGGAATAAAAAGATGCCCTTAGACCAGATTCTTCAAGCAATAGCCCACTAAAACTTGTACAATGAGATAGCTCTATGAAATGTCTCATCTGCCATTCTTAAATGTTATCATATTTTATGCAGTGATTAATCAGTAAAAGTTGGCCACACAGTGGATGTTACTGGAAACATCAGCTTAATAATATTTGTATATCATTAACTAGAAAATGCAGGCAATCCATCAAAATAGACAAGTGCCTGCAATTTTCAAGGAGGGATGAAGGTGTCTATGGGGGATCCTTTTGCTGGTATTTGGTATAGTTTTTTTTGGTGTATATTGATAGTTTTAATAGCATCCTTGATTCCTTGCACTGTATATGGGATGTAACAACAGAGTCTCGTATAGGTCAAACAATTCACTGAAACTGGCTTCCAAACCAAGGTCGGCCAAACCCCCTATAATGACGCAGGAAATGCTCCCCCTTTTCTCTCATTCTTCTTAAAGCCAGTAGCCCGCTAACTGAGACGACTATTTCTATAGGATTTTCTGTAGAGAAGAGAGCGAAGCAAAACAGGATCCATTGATCCAATCTGCATGTGAGAGGCCGATCCCCCGTCCTTGCTTAGACTGAGTGCAGCTGCGATGTCTGCAAGGTCCAATCCGCCAATACTGTTGGTTGAGTTATAGGGCTCCTCGAGAACCGCCATGAATTACCTGTCTACATCCATCCACTTATTATTTAATTTTCATCAGGGAAACTTCTTTCCTTTAGTTATTTCTTTTTCGTCCTTTCAGGAAATGTTTCTCTCCATCCTCAGGGATCTCGATCCAAGAGTAGCTAGTTTTTTTAATCACTGATATAAGTTTTGATCATTTGCATTGCAGCTCACAGTAGCCTGCATAAAGATGGAGCGCCCTGAGATATCTACAATGGCAATTGAAGTTGCTGAAAAGCGCATATCAAAGGATAAATGGCCTGAATACTATGACACCAGAAGCGCTCGTTTCATAGGAAAACAAGCACGGCTCTACCAGACATGGTCCATTGCTGGATATCTAGTGGCAAAACAGCTCATTGCCAAACCGGAAATGGTGAAAATTCTCATGAATGAAGAAGATGCAGAACTCATAAATGCCTTTACATGCATGTTTGACTCTAATCCAGGGAGAAAACGAAGGTCGAAGGGGCCAACAAGGTTTATAGTATGAGAAGGGAAGGGCATGGCCGACATGCTAGAATTTACTCCCCAAAGTAAATTCATTCGTTGCATATTTCAGATGCTATTGTGTTGTTTACCAAATTTTATCATGTATTATTTTAAATTTACATAAGTTATACATGTGATTTCGTAGATCCTTGATCTGCTCAGAACAGAGGCATCTGCTTGTGCATGGGGTATATTTTTAGCCAGTGCACCTATTTATTGTAAAGGGTTGATAAATGAGAATGCTAATTCCTGCTTGTAGGAAACTGTAATGGAGTCATATTTTATGAAACATTTGAAGGCACAAGATAGTATGTTGCACAAGTATCATATTTACTCAGATCACGCATCTGCTTCGAGCTCTCTTGAATATATGTTTGGTGATTCAATTCGAGAGGTGTATTTGCTGATATATTTGTTTTAATTGCTGTTTTAGTCATTGCCAACATGAAGTCTGAGTGATAAGAGGGAGAATATAGAGTGCAACCGAGTAAGAGATTGTACAGCTCTTGAATTGAAGACAACTGCATTGGGGAAAACAGAACTAACACCGGGCAAGTAAATTCGTGCCCGCCAACTTTCCAGATAGACCTGTAAAAGGAAAACACCAACAAACCAGCAACACGAGTTAAATGAATGAAAGAGATTCATTCTAATCCTTGGAGCTAAATAAATTAGAGATGTGATAACATTCGTCTCTCTTTCTAGCAGATCCGAATCAATGAATCATTGCTAACGAAGAAACAAGAATTAGAATCAGGGGACGAATCTATGTTCAAAATAAAATTCTTAAAAAATAGGGAGAGGATAATAGATTCTCGCAAGTTAAAAATGAAACCACAAGAAGGGTATAACTGCTCAGAACAAACGTTGAGGCAGAACACGTATCTGCTAGCAAGCAAGTATTACCTTTTATAATGTTACCAGTTGTTCCAATCGCGCTTTTCCGCAGAACGGTTTTTTTATTGTTTACAACATTGTTATATAGTTATAACAATATCAACAAAAATATGTTAGAAATCCAGATATCTATGAATCGTATCTTAAGTTATTGGAAAGAAAATGTTGAATAATGATTGATAGATTTGTAAATTTATGATAAATCTAAGTGGTTAAATATGTACGAGCCGTTATGCAATAAATGTTACTGCTTCTATTCCATTATTTTCTATTCCATTATTTGAAGGGATATTTACACCCATCATCCTGAGTAATTTCGTAATTACGTTCATAACCCTGCGTAATCACGAATTACACGAGAAACTCCGGATAGTCACTTTGTCTCGCACCCATAACCCTCCATTAGTTATCCGTTAACTCAACCACATCATTGAGTTAATCTAACCTATATTTCATCCAACGACTATTATTAAAATACAAATAAAATTTAAAAAACCATAATCCCCACCCCTTCTTCCTCCACCAGCACCCTTAACTCTTCAGCCCCATCGCCTGATGCCCCCTCTGCTCAGTCGTAGCTGCCTGAAGCCCCCTCCCTTTCAGCCCCCTAAGCCCGATGACCCTTCTCCTCCATAGCCGCTGCCTGAAGTTCCCTCTCCTCCATCCATTCCTCTACCTAAATCCCATTTCCTCCAACCCCATGCTCTCGATGCCCCTCCCCTCCAGCCCCCTGCGCCCGATGACCCCTCTCCTCCATCGTCGTTGCCTGAAGACCCCTCCCCTCCAGCCTCCTATGCCTGAGTGCCACCCCCCGGATGGCATATCTAGTCCCATATAACCAACGATTGTCTTCTAAAGCCTGTACTTTGTGTCGAATGGCAACAACCCGTGATCCTCCCTGGTCACGTCCGTCGGCTTCTCCAGGAATCTCTCCGGACGGAACTCCTTTGGAGACTCTCAAATCTCTGGGTTTCTCATGATGGTGTAGACGTTGATGACAATATGCGTGCCAGAGGGGATGTCGTAGATGTCGATGTTGTGGTGCTCGCGGGACAGGCGGGGGAAGAGGACTGGGGCGATGGGGTATAGCCGCATCGCCTCCTTGACTATGGATGCCAGGTAAGGGAGTTGGGGGATGCCCCCTTCCTTGACCCATCATGAATTGTTGATCACGTTGTCGACCTCCTCCATGGCCTTGTCTAGCATGTGCGGAAGCCGGAGGAGCTCTGACAATGCCCACTCGTCCGTTATCGAGCAACCACCCATGCCAGATACATGACAAGCCTCGGATGGCACCTTTTGCAAATATAATTCAGTTCTAGGGACAAAATGGTCAAAATTTGATGGATTCTGTCGAAGAGAATGGATGAAAGTTAACACATGATCTTGTTGTGTAAGAGTTAACCATTACTCAAGCTTCCTCATGTAATTTGCGATTACACGGGGTTATGAACATAATTACAAAATTACTCATGGTTATGGGTGTAAATATCTCTTATTTGAATTAAAGAAATAATTATGTTTGCACTAATAATTAGGTCCCTCTATAAAAATGAGGTTATGTATACCGAGGTCGTCTTGTACAACTGTTGATTTAAAGTGTAAGATCATAGAGGCTGGTGCAAAGTTATAGATCTAAAGATTAGACTGAGAATACAATTGGCATAGTCTAGTAATATCCAAGAAGGATTTCTTGTCTGATAAGGGATGCAAATCTTCTCTAAAGACTGATATCCAACTGATGCTCTTGGTGCATGTCCTCTACATACAAATAGATATTTGGAGGTGTCAGATGAGTCAAGTTAAAGAGTTAACTTGACGAGACCAGGATACTAAAAACTTGTATTGTATTGTCACAAACATGCACACATCCTTTAACAGGAGATAAGTATACATCTATATATCCGAGTGTATATATTTGGCAAACAAATAGCTTAATGGCCTAACAAGGTCTAAATACTAAATAGATGATGCGTATACAAGGAATTATAAGATGTGTGATCTCTCTAAAGATTCATACAAGTTCATATTTACTAAACTGGAAGGCATGAGCTCACTCATGAGATATCTGGAAGGCATGATCTCACTCATGAGATATTGGGTCTGCAACGAATTCAATTGATGGTCATCATGTTCATGAAACATGATAATAATTCAAGAATATTGATGTCTTTTAGGAAAGCATATGATTGATATTGTTGCTTAATAAGCGATTGAGAATATATTGAAAAACTTTTAAGGAGACAACCAAACATGTGATTGAACTTTGGGTTATTCATAATCTTCTAGTATGCATGATACATGAGTATTGAGAATACTCGAGGTCAATGTGATTGTAATAGATTGTATACCATAAAGCTTCTATTCCACAAGAATGATGAAACCATTTGGATTTTAGAAACTTCATTTTGAGTCCAAATAAATAAAAATTAATCAGATTAAATCTCAAACATATAACTATATTCTAAATTTATTTGGAAATTGATCTCAAACCTTTCATAGTCGTTGATTCAATGTTTGATTAGATTGGATAACTCCAACTTGTTTGAATCCTAATATTATATATAAATCTAAATATCGAGTCACTAAATATGATCTATATATTCTCTCTTATATTATCTCCAACTATTCTTGAATGTTTATCATGAGTCCTAATCGAATTAGGAATCATACATTGAGAAAATGATGATCAAGATAATAAATATTATTAGCATAGATTAATTATTTGAAAGTATGCCAATGTGATCATGCATATGATATTTAATTAATACGGATATGTATCTATAATAATATGAACACGGTTCATCTTTATTTTAGTTCTTATGTGAATGTGATTTGCATATTAATAAAGATGTGAATTGTATTCACATTCTTCATTAAATAAATGTTGATTGGATTTACTCTTTATTTTAGATTAATGAATTGGATTTATTAATAAGTAGGGTGGTTTTGTAATTGTCTCATTATAGTTAATGTCAATTGCATAATAAAAAATTCACATTTATCGTGGACCAAGTATATGAAGGATATGAATTAAAAGGAGGAGAGAGGATATAGAGTCTTGACTCTCTAGTCCTCTCACATATCCATCCACCCTTGCTATAGAAGAAGGGTTTGACCTCCTTTATTCATTGAGTTCAAGTGTTCTCTAGTCCTATTAGCAAGAGGAGTCTCTCTCTCTCTCTCTATCTCTTAAATCTCGTCCCCTATCATACCCTCTCCCATTTACCTTTTTCCATCCATTACATCTCCCCTTAACCACTCTGTTAGTGTGCCTAATTACCGAGGATGGTTTCAAACCAAAACAACTAGAATCCATCTTTTTCCGATCCTCCAACCCTTTTATATCAATTTATATATTATATTATTTATTCCCACCAATTATTTATATAGTTTTGAAATGAGGGTCTTCATACTTTATAGTCGAGAGCGTATACCCTATGTGCTCTACTACAAGCATGATTTCCTATTATGGATTCAATCCGAGTAATATGGTCCTTTCAACTAACTGATTTCAAGAATTTTTCTTAGCAGGTTAAGAGACTTCATTTGAAACTACAACTTTTGCAAATTAATATATTTTGATAGTCGAGAGCACATACCTTATGTGCTTTGCTGCAAGCACGATTTCCTATTTATGGATTTTAATCAAGTAATATGGTCCAGACAACTGATTGGTTTTGAGTATTTTTCTCAGTGGGTTGAGGGACTTCATTTAAAATTACAACATTTGCACTTTCGTATAAGGACATATGAGATGCATGATTTCTCAAAGGGATCATAGAGATTCATACTTGTTGAACCTAAAGACAGAGCTCACTCATGAGATATTTGAGATCAAATAGAATTCCATGATGGTCATCTTATTTGTGAAATAAAAAATGGATTCGAAAATGTTAATATACACTTTTAGAAAGCATATGATTAATATTGTCGCATAAATTATCGATTGAGAAGTCTATTGATATACTCTGGAAGGAGACAATCAAACAAGGCTTCGACCTTCAAGTTTATCAAAATCTTCCAGTATGAAGGATGATCGAATATTGGAAACACTCTGGGTTGATGCACTCGTAATAGATCATACACCATGACAATTCCATTCTGAGGGAGTGATGGAACCAGGTGGATTTTAGTGACTCCTTTTTATGTCTATATGACTGAGAATTAATTCACATCATAGAGCTTGTTCTTTTACCCATTTCTGAGCTCAAACATAGTATGAAGCATTTTGAAATGGAAATAAAAATGGAGATGACCTTACTTCCATAACCCATTTCTAAGCTCAAAATGATTTGGAAAAATGGTTAGAAAAAGAAATTGTTATTTCTTTCTTCTCCATGATTTTAAAGATGACACATATACATATATCGTAGTCACTTGCATATTCTTTGTGATTGCATGACTGCAATTATGGATTTCAACTCAATACGACTATGAAGAGTCATTGCCTTTAAACGAAGCACAAGCTCAACCTTGTTGCTTGTCTTTGTTCAAAAATGTTGCAATTGTTTATTTGCACTATTTTGGAAATTTGTAACCTCAAGTAAGGTTCAACTGAAAGTTCTAAATCAGAAGATCAAGTATTAAATGAAGTGTTGATCATCCTTTTTCATTGATCAATCATCACCTATTGATCATGTCCTTTTTACATATCAATCATGCCTTATCGATAACCATTATTGAACTCATCGATCATATTTTGAACTCCATCCCAACGTTCAACAATTGATCGATCATAGCTTCTTAGTTGATCGATCATTTATAGTTGATTGATCAACACTTTGACCTGATCGATCATATCAGGAAATCATATCTGATTTCTTACTTATTTTATTTCCAATGACCATATTCTCTTGGACTGCTATATACGAGACCCCATACCCATTATTGGAAGACACACAACTCGAGCAACCACTCCTACATTCCCTATAAATGCGAAAAACTTTCTATGAGTGATTTCCTCAATATTCTTTCTCCAGTTCATCGATTCATTCGACCTTTAGAGAAGAATATTTTGGTTGAAATCTATGAAGCAAAGTTTTTCAGTTCAATAGAGTTTGATTGCTTGCCTTCTCTCAAGTCATGATTGGAGTCAGAGTACTTTTGGCAACATTTTTAGCGTAGTAATATCTATTATTTGTCTGATGTTGATTATTCGTATGCGGTATATCTGTAATATAACTGTTGTGCTACTATTTGTGAATCTTAATGAAATTATATTTGAAGGGAGTCGATAAAGGACTCACACCTCACATAAGCATGGAGATCGAATGTTTGATCTAGATCGACTAGTCATACTAGTCGCAGGTGCAATGGAATTTTAAAAAAAATTCAATGAAACCAGATGAAATGAGAATGATTCCCATGATGTCTCATCATGATCACATAAGTATAAGGTTTACCTCTTGAAGTGTGACCTCGATCTCAAAGACTCTAAAGTAAGAGGTCTCATGTCTCAAGTCCAATCCAATGAGAGAGCATTTGTGGATGCGTGGATGAAACACGTGCTTCATATAATCCAAGGCGACAATCCGAGCAAAGAATCTCCTGATTGCATCTCACAAAATATAATGTATTATTCAAAAGCACGAGGCATCGAAGAAGGTGAAGATCCATGTGCAATCAGTCCGACAACACGATGACAATACGACGAAGATCGCTGTCTCCGTGAACCCTATGTGGATGGCCTTAAGGGTTGGAGAGGGAGAGAGGGTCGACATGTAGAGAGAGAGATTTGTTGTAACAATTACATTCCTTGATTTATTGAATAAAGAGGCTTGGGTTAGCCTCTCTTTTATAGAATAGTAGATGGTGGGGATGCACTCCTAATTAATAATCAATGGTTGAGATTAAATGATTTTAGTTACACTCCAAGTAAAATATAATTTAGAATTAGTAAATCAATTATTAATTTATACTCTATTTTAATCTCAAAAATATATCTTTCTTATGAATAAAGATGAAAGAGAGAGAAAGAGAGCCTCCTTCCGAAAATGAGGAAAATAGATAGCCTCCTTCCTCATTTGCACCATGGATGTCCACCATGGAATTGGGGAGAGATTTTTTCTCTCCACTTATCTTGATGTAATTTTATTACATCAAATCTTTATTCATAGAATTATTTTATCAACAAAATATTACCAAATAATTTACATCTTATTTGTGATAATTACATGTAGACCATTGATATTTATGGATCATATTCATCCATCTCAAATTATATGTAAATCACATTTACATTTAATTGCTCAATATGAATCCAATTGACATTAATATTTAAATTGTGAATCCTATTCACAATTAATCCTCTCTATGATATTGTGGATCACATCTACATTATCCGTGATTATTGTGGATAGTGCTACCCACGTTAATCCCATCTATGATAGTTAAACCCAATTAATTATTCTAGATGACACATGTCTAAATAATGTGAATCACATCCACATTATTTATGATAATTTAATCATCATTATCTCTCTTTATTTTACAATACTCTGATATTATTTAATGGAACCATACTTGAACTCTTTCAAGGATAGTATGCCTTCTCCAAAGATACTTGGAAATAAGTACATGCCAATTGTATATTCTATGTATAGTGACTTGGATAGTGAGATTTTATCTTATATCCATATCTAACAGACCTCTTAGAGATGTTTGATCAAGTCAAATATAATATCCAATCTTCTCGTTGCATCCGAACCATATTTAGATCAATGTTCAATATTTAGACTAAGACTGGATAACTAGTCTATTGAGTAGAGTCACTAAAATCCAATCCGGTTTCATTACTCCCTCGGAATGGAAGTGTCATGGTTATACAATCGATTAAGATCACATCACCCTTGAGTAATCCCATTACCCATACATCCTGCATACTGGAAGACTATGATAAACCTGAAGTTCTGATCTTATTTGAACTGTCCCCTTCAAGGTTTTATCGTTAAGTTCCTCATTTGATCATTGGGAGTTGGTATCAATCATATCCTTTCTGAAAGCATATATCATACCTTCAAATTTTGTCTTGTTTCCAAAATAGAATGACCAACTTTAGAATTTGGCTTATCCCAATATCTTACAAGTGAGCTCATTCTTCCAGTTCAGTAATGAACCTGTACAATCCCTTTGAGAGATCGTATTACTCATATGTCCTCGTATGCACAACAACTCGTCGATGTATAGACCTTGATTAGGTCATCGATCTAATGGTATGTATAATTTCAGAAGATGCATGTCTATACATGACAACATACATTATAAGTCTTATTTATCTTGATCTAGCAAAGTCAACTCTTTGAGTTATTTCATACAACACCTCCGAATATCTGTTCTTATGCAGAGGACCAACATCAAGAGGTCGGTCGGATGTCAACCTTTGGAGCAAGGATTTCCATTTCCTTCTCAAGTTGGAGATCCCTTATTGATAATCATTTGACGGTGCGGTTGAGTCCTCAATCTAACTCTTTAGATATTCAACCCCACCAACCTCTATGATCCAACTTTGGATCGATTGCTGTATGATATCAATATGTCCATGGTACATAACCAAAATTGTACTAAGGGACCTATTACACAAATTAGTTATTCTTCATTTCATATTGAGGAATGATTTGCAATAATTTTTATTGCATAATGGCTTACCATGGGCTCACATATCTAACAATATTCTGCTGATTTATCTCTAATCACTATTGTTATTCATTAGATAATTATTTATTGATATCTTTGAACGTAATACTTTCTAGAAAATATTATTGCTCTATTTCTTTGTTTCCAGCTATAATCTTTGTGCAGGACTTTATGTATCTGATCCTAAGTTGCAGTAAAGCTCTTGGACATGGATATCGATGGAAGCACGAAGAAAGTTGAAGCTCGTCTGTTATTCTACTTAGGCTATAGTGTCTGATCTGTAGTATTGATCTTGGTGTTTGATTTAAGATTATGAAGCATCAACTTTGTAAATAATAAAGATATCTGTGTAAATATCTCTGGCCTTAGTGAAGCACTTCAATAGCTTAGCTAATTGGAAAATCCTGAATAAAGAAGACTCAACATAAGATCCCAAATAATTAATTTCATTAAAACTCTATATTAGTCCTGATATAATATCTAAATTAGACAACTAAGCACTCCATCTTATTTGTACATATCGAGATGTTTCCAACGAGCATAACACTATCGAAGTCAGAGTTCGTATGCGAGAGTTATGTGCGAAATACGAATGGGTTGTGACTGTTGGTTTGTATATGGATCTGGATCTGATTATACTCAACCCTATATAAGGGGGAACCAAATGCACTTGTCTAACCAGGCCACTCCTCCCCATTACCGGAGCTCCATCGTCGGAGAGAAACCCCGATCATCGATCGAGGATCCGAGTATGCCATTTCGAAGAGCTCGACACAAGGATCATTGTGGATACATTCGTATTCCACAAAACACCATGGAGCTCTCGTTTCGAGCAAAGGAAAGTCACAGGTGACAATTTCCGTAGGTATGGTTTTAACCTCCTCCTGCTGTTGGATTCATGCGTATTTCACACCATGGCTTTGGGGTAGGGTATACCACTTGTAGGTGGTCTTTATTTTAGATTTGCATGAGATTTGTGCTGAAAACAGTCTCATATTGTGACATATTTTCACGATTTCCTACCAATCTACGAGTTACGTGAGAAAGATAAAAAGTATTTGTGATGTGGATAACATCAGGAACATGGGGGTATAACTGGTTTTACGATCGGAGCAACTTCATCGGACATTGTCGGAGTGATTTCGACCAATGTTTTAGGTATGATCGATCATACCATTTGGATGATCTATCATGCATGATCAATCATCTCATTAAGGATGATCGATCATTTGGCACCCAAATGATAGATCATTATGGAAAATGTGGACTCAATGGACCTTAAAAATGATGGATATTGACTTTAAAAAGATGTAGACCTACCTAGTATATTATGATATTTGATAAATGTATGGATTAATTATAATGGGTTGATAAATGGTTGAAATGTATCCATTGTGAGCTAAGGCGAGTTAAAACTAGATGCAGGAAGAGCATATTGATCATCAATCGAATGGTTAAGGGAGATTTCCAGATCTATTATACATACATCTTGTGTTCAGCGGATGCCTTTTCCACCATGTCCTTTGTTCCATGTTGCAATCATTTTCTTAAGTGACAGGTGAGTATTGTGATGTAATGGTGAAATAAATGTGCCATGACTCCTCTATGAGTTAGGCTATGTATCATGGTTTATATTGTATGTCTAAACCCAATAAGTGGGTACATAAAGATAGTTGATTCTAATGATACACTGGTATCATGTAAAAGGGGATGAACTTAAATGTAAATTTAGGGACAATGAGTGAGAATGTAAGAAAACCCATTTAAGGATGGAGAAGCCTAGAAGTACACGCCATAAAATAATTATAAATAAGTATTTATAATGGATTGTGGGAGTGCTGGGAACATAGAGAGGATGTATGCACTTCAAATCCATGCCTATGAAGGCACTCCAACCCTAAAGTGATAAATACTTTAAAGTCATAGCATGAGATCCTGCATGTGTCAAGACTGCATACTTACCACAATAGTAAAGTGGACCAATGGAGCATATTGACTATTGGGAACTTAGTTAGGATGCACACATCTGAAGAACCCTGAAATTATCCTTGCTAATATTATCGTGTTATTGTAGCCGTGCAAACAAGGATTAGTCAGAAACCACTTAATTTAATTAATGAACTAATGTATGAAGCAGTCGAATTTATTTTACTTGGGCAAAGCCCAAGGTCGATCATAGGGAGGAATTTGTCTCCTTAGAATGATTTTCAGATAATTTAGAGACTAGGTTTTCGAGGAGTAATAGGTTTTCGAGGAGTGTTTTTTAGTTTTTTTATGCAATTAATGAATGGAATACAAATATGGTTGAGTCCAAGGGTCTAATTATAAAATTTTAATCAAATGATGTCCAAAAATTCCTAAACTTGGCCAGAATGTTATTGCATAAAAATTAAGCTACTTTGAATTTTTGATAATTTTCGTATGCAAAATGAATATTATGTGAATTAAATATATAGACACTGTGAATTTTAGTAAATGAATTTTAATAAATATCGAATATTAATATTTCAGAGAATAAAATTATCCTAATTATGTATAATTAATAGGCACCTAGGGAAAATTCCAAATCCTAAAAATATTAACTCCACAATTAATTAAAATTAGATTATTAAAATCACTAATGAATTTATTCAAAGGATATTATGCAAGCACGTGAGATGAATTTTGGGCATATTAAATAATTAAAGTAAATATACTAAATATGATATTTTTGGATTTTTTAGATTAAGGAATAATTTAGTATGGACTTTCAATTACAGACAAGACAAAGTATGATAAATATCACCACAATAAATATAATAAATCAATCAATGCTCATAAAGATACCATTAAATAACCACAAGAAAGAAAATTAACTGATCTACAATATGTAATTTTTAGAGTTAAAATATGATGACAAATAATAAATCAAAAATTGATGGGTCTATATGAAAAATAATAAATAAAATTAAACTAAAGAAAGAAAATGGCATAATGGAGCCTCTTTAATTACCAAATAATGCATGGGGCATCTTGCAATTTGTACAACAGGGCGTACCGTGCACATGAGGGTGGGCTGGCAGGGGATGATGCGTAAATCTCCATGAAAGTGGGTGTGTGTGTGTAATTGTACCTCACACACGTACGCATGCTCCTAGATGACTCGGGTGAAGGCTTGGATGCGGGGCTGAGCTTTGAGCGCGGAGCTCTATGTGGCTGCTTGTGAGTGCTTTGGTTTGCCCGAGACTGGAAGCTCGATGTGTCTATCAAATTTAATGCACGGTTATTGAGGTGGATTTTTGGTATTTTTTAATGTAATTTTAAGGATGCAAATGCAAAATCGAGCAATTTCGATGACTAAAATGCAAACAATGATCAAGTGAAGTCTAAAAATTATGAAATATGGTCAGGATTGATAAGATGGATTTTACGAGGGTCTTGTCAATCCACAAGGCAGATCAACAATCGTCGAAGCAACAACTCACGAAACTCATCAAAATCAACATTTAACTCACAATATGTATTAAGCAGTGAAAAGCAAAATATGCGGAGTTAAAATTTATTATAACTCTAAAATATATGTGTATATGTGTAAGTATTGTAGAGGTCGAACACAAGGAGCAAACATGAGAATGGTTCATGTAAATGCAAAAATGTGTGCTTCTTGTTGTCTACGTATTTTTGTGGGTTTCTAATGTTTTTATATTTTTTAATCTTTATTTTTAATTTTTATTTTTAATTATATTTTTTATATTTTTTGAACTTTTAAATTTGTTTTTCCTTTTAAATATATAATATAGAGTATATATGGATATATATACAATATAGGATAATATAGATATAAATACAACTAAAAATAAATAAAAATTGCATAATTAAATATTTTTGATTTTTAAATACTTTTTTTACTATTTTTGATTTTTTAAGTATTTTTGCTAATATTTATGGATTTTTAAAGTCAAAGGTATCCCAAATTAGGGATTAAATAAATAAGATGAATTGAAATGGAAATTAAAAATAGAAAATAATATCCAAAAGTTTCCAAATCAAATTTAATATATAAATAATGAGATAGGGAAAATTATAAAATAGAAATTGATGTTTTTGGAAGTTTTTAAGAATTTTTTAGATTTTTATAATGATTTTTGGGGTTTTTTGATTTTTATGTAATTTCTCTTTCTATTTTTAGTGATTTTTGATCTGAAGGCTCAAAATACTTAAATAAACAAAAAAAATATATTTTTTGGAATTTTCGAAATGATTTTATATTTTTGGTATTTTTAAATCTAAACAGGGAATATTTGTGCTCTTTTTTATTTTTAATAATACTAAAAGTCTTAAATTGCAAATATAAAAATATGCTATGAAAATGTGTGAAATCAAGAGCTTAACCCATATTTTTGGTGGGCAGTATAATTAATAAATAGAATAAATGTCTAAAAATTACTGAACCAGTAGGGGCATATATGTAATTAAAATAAAGTATGAGGGCCTTTTTGCAAAATGTCCAGAAACAAGTTCTTGGACTAATTAAAAAAGCCCACAGGGATATCAGTACAAAATGCCCACCTCACATGGGACGACACGTGAGGTAAGCTCTCATGGACTCAACTATAATTAAAATAACTTCGAGGGTCTTTTTACAAATATCAAAAAATGATAAAATGACAAATGAAAGTTTATGCACTTAATATTAAATACAAAAAGTATGACGGGCTAAGTTTGCAAAATACCCAACAAAGGGTGCGATCCAACAGTGGCCATCGATTTACTAATGCATGTGTCACCTCTTGGTGCGACAATGATGGTTCGCTGATGAATGGATGAGATCAGATCACCCGGCAGATCTGATGGTGCAGAGCGAGGCTAATCTAACAGTGCCCGATCAAACTATGGCGGGCGTTCAATCGGACGGTGGAGGAAGGATAGAGAAGAACAGGGAGGAAGCTCCGGCGAGGCGAGCTTCCTCCGACGTGATCTCCTTCCTCCGATGTGCTCTGCAGCTCCAAAACAACCTCAATGCTCCTGGGGAGGTCCTCTATTTGCTGGAAGCCTCAAAACACTCCAGGGATCACTAGAGTTCTCCCAGGAGGATGGAGGAGCAAAGGTCTCCAGGTACCTTTAGCGAGATCTTAAAATGACCTCCAGCTAGTCTTTGGCCTTCAATCCTGCACATGAAGCAAACTCGGGTCAAGGGCAAACTACCTCGACCTGATTAAAGGGGAATGGGGTCATGAATGGATCGGATGGAAGTGCTCCGGTGAGGTGCTGGTGGTGGAGCACCATGATCCAGCTCCAGGGAGGAGCATGTTGTATGAAGAGGTCTGGGGCTTGGAGAAACGTCAGGGGAAGAAGGTGCAGGTGGGAGGTTCGGCGAAAAATGGTCGGAAAGGGGCGGAGTTGTTTGCCGGAGCTAGCCTCCAGCAAACTGCGAACCTAGTGTTTTACACTATTGTGATGAATCTCAAGCTAATCTAAATGCATTAAATAAATTCTACAACTAAAAGCTACCTAAAAGCATGGAAAAGATACCTCACTTGATCGGAGCCAAGGAAGCAAACCTCACGTTGGTGAGCGGCGGAGATGGTGGAATCGACCTTAAGACCTTGCCTTGACTTGCTTCCAACAGTTGGAGAGGAGGCTGTCACCCTCCTTCGATACAGAGCACACGAAAGGGAGCAAAAATGGGTGTCAAAGGATTCAAATTTAAAAGGAGGAAGAGGGGGTCTTTTGTACAGGATGACAAAGCAGGGCCAAAGAACGAGGGAGAACTGGCAATGTAGAGCTCCTCGGCCCGAGAGATCAAGCCTGCATGATAGGGTGAGAATCGAGGAAGAAAATCACAAAAGAAATCCAACCAAATCGATGCTTGTATCGACTTGGGAAAAAGGGAGAAGAGAGGTCAAAACCTAGGTCTGACAGATTTAAGACCTCGGTCAGAGAGTTGACTGAGGTCAACTGGAGGTGGAACCGTTGATCCACGTGGACCAACCAGAAAAAAAGATTCTAAATTATTTATAAAATCGATAATAAATAATAAATGATTTTTATTAATTTTAAGTTATAAAATAAAAAAACATTTATTATTTTCTAAAGTATATTATTATTATTATTTAATTTTTGTGTTCTTTTATTACAAGTTTATTTTTAGGGTTCCATTTTTAGGTATATTTACCTATGTTTGAGGCATTTTATTTTTATTTTACATTTTTGATTTTAATATTTTATTCTCTTATTTTATAAAATTACGACTTATTTTTATATACGTAAATATATTTTTATTTTATGTTTCTGATATATTTTGTACATTTAAATAAATAGGTACATATAGTATATATGTATAAGTATATGAATTTTATTTATGTATTTTGTATACATATTTATTTTAATGGTTTATTTGTGGTTTTAATTTATTTGAAATATGTATAGATGTTATAAACAATATTTATAAAATTATAAAAATGTAAAATTATAAAATAATAAATAATATATAAATGAATATTTTATATAGGTAAACTATACAATAGGGGTCCAAAACCTAAACTGCACATCGTAACTTCAAAAAATATGAAACTACCTTCATTAAATAGCTTATTAAACATTATATATAATAAGTATTTTGATACATTTTGAGTTTTTATTTAGGAGATATGGGTCTGGAAAGTTGGGATTTTGGCTTTTTATTTTGAGTATAAAATGAACATAGTATATTATTTTTGTATAAACTCAATTTTTTATTTTCTTATATTATTATCTACAACTTTCATGTACAAAGTTTCTTTATTTGAGATATACAAAATAGAAAATAAAATAGAGCCCAAAAATACAATATTTATGAATTAAAGAATGTAATTTTTATTCTATTTTGACCCTTATCTCCCCATACTTTATTCTTTGTCGGCCAAGTCATCAAGATGCCTAGGTCTCAGGGTTTAGGGTCATAAAATTCCTTCGTAATTTTATTCTTTTTCTTTTCTTTTCTTTATTCTATAATTTTGACATTAAAAACGATATTTTATACACAATAAATGAAACAAATAATGAATTTTAATTTGTACAAAATGATGCTATATACATGCATTAGCTATGGTTTTTGAGTCCAAAATGATAGAATAAAGGTGATGAAATGGAGATTCATCACCCCCATATACTTGCCTTTGCTAGTCCCTAGAAAACACTTATGCAATAAGTCCAGAGAATGAAAATAAAGAAAAGAAAAAGAAAGAACTTGAAATGAATTTAATTTCAAACTTGTCTTCACAAAATCAAAGTTTTGAGCTGAAGTCAGACCTTGGTTTGAGAATGTGTGTGCAACCTGATCGGGAACCTGATTTAAAACACAACAGCCTTCGAGAGTTACAGAACCCGATTCAATCCACCTCAATAGCCATGTCAAAACCACTCTACATCATATGCAAACCCTTACTTGCGCTTCCAGTGCCCCAGCTTCTTGCAGTGATGACAGACATCGGTTTTCTTCGATGCTATCAAAGTGGATGTATTGGAAGATGAGCCGAGGCCTTGAATCTTCTTCTTTCTCTTCTGGGTCAGGCCCTTCCAAGAACCATGCTTCCGACCATTTTCCTTTGACTTGTGCAACCATTGCACTACCAGAGGGGCCATCCTTCTTCATTACGTCTCCTGCAGACTTTAATGCAGCCAATAGACCATCGTTAATATAATCAACTTTGCTCATGTGGTACGTGACAACAAAGTTGTTGAAAGACTTAGGGAGAAATAACGGGATGAAGTCAGCTTGCATATCTGAATCCTTGTCAGCTCCTAGGGTTTCCAACTCAGAAAGGTACTCGAACATTTTGAGTACATGTTCTCTGACAGAGGTCCCCTCCTGCATATTGCAGTAAATAAGTTCTTTCATTATATTATAATATTATGTGCAGTTTACAACACCGAACATTTCTCTCAGATTCAGCATGATCTCTTGGCAAGTGTTCGTTTCCACATGCTGCTTCTGAAGCACATTGGACAATGAACCCATAATGTATCACCTTGCCAAATTATGATCTTCATTATATTTTTCATTAAAATTAATTTCTTTTGGAGTCTTCGGGTCTGTGTACTCGTCCTTTAACAACACATAAGACATGTGCTCAGCGGATAGGATAAGATCCAAATTTTGGATCCAATCTGAATAATTTGGTCCAGTCAACTGATTGACCTCTAGGAGCCTGCTAAGCGGGTTCATGAACTTCATTTTCTGAAATTAAGAATGCACTATATTAGAACATATAAATAATTATATATTCAATTGTATTTCTTTGATTAAGGAATTTTTAATCAAACTAGTCTTGCTTTTTCAACTTTGAAAGTTCATTCCCTTAATCACTTTCAAAGAAAGAGATATACTTACCGATATATCTCTAGCAAGATCTGGGATCTCCTCTTTACCTTTGTCACATCCCAATAATATGAAAATGTGCAACTCGGATAAAAAGAAGCGGGAACACTTTCCGCCTTGTGAGTCCAACTTGCATTTCCCAATTTAATCTTTAACACCTGGGCCCACCACCCCTAAGGTGATGTTGACCCATTACTAATTGAACCAACCATCAACAGGATTAGAACTCGCTATACGCAATTCAATATCGCCCCAATAATATGAGGACTCGATATTGGGGTCACTACGTGTACGACCTTACTCTTTCGAGAAGCAAAGAGCCCGATCCAGATGCACTCGTATACATGAGCTATCACTTCGGACATGCGTCTCCTACATACAATCCCTAGAGACAGAACCCTTCACCTTGACGGGAGACCATGGATGTCACTTGTTGATCCTCCACCTTATATTCAAATTCCAATTAATTATAATGAATCACATCATATAATTAATTCTTCCAAGAGAAATACACATCTATTCATAATAAAGTATTTTAATTTGGATATAATTTATTTAATCATATTAAATCAATTATCAATCCAATTCAATCAACCAACAAACTTGGTTGTTATTTTAAAGGATGGTATTATCTCAAAAATATGTATTACTCGAATTTTAATAATTAGAAAAATACATCATGATCTCTCAAGCATTATCCCTTCCCTACCCGCTATCATGGTGATGAATATCCATTTCATCACCTTTATTCTATTATTTTGGCCTTAAAAACCCTAGCTAATGCATGTAAATAACATTAATTTGTAGAAAATAACATTCATCATTTATTGCATTTATTGTGTAAATAATATGGTTTTTAATGCCAAAAGTATAGAATAAAGAGAAGAAAAGAAAAAGAATAAAATATCAAAAATATTTTATGACCCTAAACCCTGAGACCAAGTCAAGAATTGAATTGGTCGACAAGGAATAAAGTAGGAGGAGATAAGGCCCAAGAAAACAATAAAAATCAGATTTATTTATTTCCCAATGAAGCATTTTTTACACCTATTTTATTCTTTATTATTTATGCATCAAATAAAGAACTCTATACATGAAAGTTATAGATAATAATGTAAATAAAAATATAAAATTGAGTTTCTAAAAAATAACACATAGTGTACTTTTTATACACAAAATAAAAGGCCAAATTCCCAACTTCACAGACCCATGTCTTCCAAATAAAAACTCAAAATGTATTAAAATCACCTTTAATTATATATAACTTTTCATAAGATATTTAGTGGAGGTGGTTTCATGTTCTTTGGAGTTAAGGTGTGAAAGTTAGGTTTTCTACCCTAATTATACATTATACCCGATTAAAATATTTATTTTATTCATTCTTTATTATTTCAATAATTTTATATTTTTATAATTTTATAATTATTATTTATAACTTATGTACACATTAAAACCAAAATAAAACCAAAAAGAAAATACATTATAAAATAAGTCTATATAATATGTAGGCAAAATACCTATGTTGATACATGTATATAAATAAAAGTGAAATTTATTCTTTCATTATTTATTTATTCTTTTATATTTTTATACTATTGTAAATACTACTTATGTTCTATTAAAAATATAAAACCAACATAAAACCAAATAAAAGATATTAAAATAAAATAATGCATATAAAATATAGATGAAATACCAATAAGTATACATATATAATTTATATACCTATTTATTTAAGTGTGCAAATAACACCATAAAAATATAATAAAAATATATTTATGCACATAAAAATAACTTATAAATATATAAAATAAGAGAATAAAATAATAAGATAAAACATATAAAATAAAAATAAATTAATCAAAATATAGATAAATGTACCTATAATTATACCCTTAAAAATTAACTACTAATAAACAACATCAAAAAAAATAAAAATCATAATTAAATACTACATAAAATAATAAACATTTTTTATTTTGTACATAAAATTTTTTAAAATCATTTACTATTATAAATAATTATTTTTGAATAAAACTTGTTGTTTTGTCTTTTAGTGCTTGAGCTTGACAAATCAGCGCCCTCTGATGGTTGACCTCCGGTCAACTATCCCATCAGACTCTGACTTTTGTCAGAACTGTCTTCTCCTGCGTTTTCCTCCATTTTTCCTGTTTGATATATCCATCTATCACTCTCGATCTCTTCACGAGATTTGCTCCTGGAATCATCATGATCCACGCCGACCCCTTTATTTATTTGTACATAGCTTCAATCTCTTCCATTTAGCTGGTCAATAAGGGTGCCCTATCTTGTATATAAATAAAAATCTTCTTCTGCCATTTCTTCTTTGGTCAGTTCCTAACTACTAAAGTCTCCGCCTCCGGCCTAGCGTGACTCCATGTAACAGATGGAGCTCCCCTGGAGGGTCTGCGCGGGCTGATGGACGACGGAGGTGCACCGACGACGGAGTTCTGGCGACGCCCTGCTCCCTGAGCTCCTTCAGTAAGAGTTGCGCCCTTTAGGTTTTTTAGGTAGATTTTAATTCCGTGTTTTATTTTATGTATTTAGATTAACCAGTAGGCCTTAGTTTTAGCCCAATAGATCTGATTCGTAGTTCGCCGGAGCTCTACTCCAGCAAACGATTTCACATGTGTTTGACTATCCTCCGACCACGCTTTCACCCTCACCTCGCTACCCTTCTCCCTCTCGTCACCCATGTCACCTCCATTCTCCGAGATCCCTAGTGGATCTGGAGATCCGCTCTCCGTCCTCCACCTATCGCCAAAGAGCGCCACCCATTGTCCTCCCTTCTCCCGTTCTCCCTTCTAACGGGACGAGGCAGTTTGCCCTTATCCCTAGTTTCGACCAGTGCATGGTAAATACACAAAGAAATGCCTGGGGACGATCTGGGTCCTCGTCGGAGGTACATGGGGTGTTACTTCTTCGTCGACCTCGTGGTGGCGTTCCGGTGACCCTCCCCTCTTTCTGACACCCAATCATGTAGAGAACCCCCGTAGGAACCTTTTGTACCATGGAGGAGGCCTGAGATCACCAGAGCTATGCTGCATTGACGATCGAAGTTCATCCTTGCTTCGTTCGTTCTTCCACCTGACCTCAGAGCCGTCCGATCAAGAGCGCGTCTCCAGTTTCGATCACCACCGTCCATTCAACCCTAATCTTGGCCGTTCGATGGAGTCCAAGATCAAATCAGAACCCCTCATCGACGAACCAGTATCAAGCGTTGAGGGCTCGACACATGGATAAGTGGATGGCTCTACGCTGTCCGATGACACACTAATTGAGGCAAATTGCATACTTTAGCCCCACATTTTTGTATATTTATTAATTAATTCTGTAAATAAATTGTAATGTATTAAATAAATTGGACATTTTGCAATGAGACCCCTGTAATTACTTTATTTGCATTTAGGTCCTGTCCAACTCAGCTCACTGTAGTCCCACGTGAGCTGGGCAATTTGCAGGGATACCCCTTTGACTTTTTATATTTATTCTAAGTCCAAAAAATGTTAAATATGTTGTATATCTTGGTAAAATTGCATTGACCTCTTGAAGTTTATTTTTATTGCAAATATGCCCTGCTAGGACATGTATTTTTACGCATTTCATCTATTTAATAAAAATAGCTATTGTGCTCCTAAAAAATGCAAAAATAGGGATAAATGCCTGTTGCCATGTACTTTTACGTCATGTATTTATCTCACATTTTTGAGCTTTTTATCCATTTATTAAACAACAAAAGGAGCCTATTTTTGTACTGACTAGCTTAGAAAATACCAAAAAAATATAAAAACATCTCGAAAAATTCCAAAAAAGTTATATATTATTAATTTATTATATTTTAACTATAGATCAAAAATAATTAAAAATGGAAAAAGAAAAGCCTAAAAATCCAAAATCCTTCATAAAAATCTAAAAATTCATTAAAAAAATCCAAAAAGTGTTTCTGTTCTGCAATTTTCTTTGCATAAATATTTATTTATTACAATTGATTTGGATAATTTTGGACCTTAATTACTATTTCTAAAACTAAAATCAATTTTAGGTATTTATTAAATCCTTAATTTAGCATATTTTTACTTTAAAAGTCCATAAAAATTAGCAAAAATTCTAGAAATATTAAAAAACATTAAAACATATATAAAACACAAAAACAATTTTTATTTTGTATTTTATTTATATTTATTATTAATTATAAATATATTACTCTATATGTATATATACACCCTTATATATCATATATATATGTATTTAAAAAAAAGGAATTACAAAATCTAAAAATATAAAAAGAAAATATAAAATTATAAAATTGAAAATGAAATACAAAAATATAAAATAAAAATAAATTATATATAATCAAAATCCCACAAAAATAATAAAAATGGACAAGAGATGAAAGACAAGTTTTGTGCGCATTATTTTTGCCCCCATCTACCGTTTGCTCCCTGAGTTCGACCTCTACCATTGCTGACACCTATACATGTTTTGTTGTAGAGTTATAATAAATTTTAACTACACATTTTTGATATTCATCGCTTTATTCGTATTATGGGTTAATTGTCGATTTTCACATGTTCTCGTTTGAGGTCGCTTCGATGACTGTCGGTCCGCCTTGTGGATTGACATGACTTCAGCGAAAATCTCTATCATCACATGGCCAGTACCAATGGGAGTGGGACAGATCGCTCACGGAGCAACCTGCTACCCCAACGCTCCTCAGCTAGACATCATATTCGCCTTGGGTTAGGATAATGCCAATTGATCACTTTGTATTTGAGATGATAATCGATTTTTCAACCAAAGTTATACCATATAATAATAATCTAAACCATATTTATTTATATTATAAGTAAATTTGCTAAACAAATTATCAATCCTATTCAAGCAAGTTTGTTTGTTGAAAAGAAGACTGAGCAACCAATTTGTGATCAAGATCATATCTAATCAATTATTAGTTAAGGTAATGTCATTTAAGGAAATAATTATCATAAAATATTTCTCAAATATTTATCGATAATTATTCCAGGTAATTAACCATTAATTTCACTAATTTATTAAATGACAATCACAAGGTTCTTGATTAGGAATGTAATTTCCGGCAGTGACCCTCACTTACAAAAATTATCATATCTCAATCAATTTAAATCCAAATCATGAAAAGTAAGTTTATAAAGTTTGCTAATTTGATTTACAAGAGAACCCAAGTTATTTGCATGCATTTCAAGGCATTTCAAATAGTAACTAACTCTTTAATTACGTCAAGATTCGCCATCTCCAAAATAATGGATATATGATCTAAAAAGATCATAAATTGAGTTATCGGATTCCAAATCATGCAATCTCAAATCCCACGATTTCCTTATTTAATGAGAAACATAATCCAAGTGATAATTTCGTGTTTAAACATTTTAACAGGGACGAAAATAATCACAAAATATGGCTGCGTGAATGAAATGCAACAAAATTTTCACATACCCTAATGAGCCCAAGTCTTCCTAAGTTTATGGATCGTATCCAAAACCTCCAAACTGGCCCTGATACCACTTGAAGGATATGGAAGAATTTTTAAGTGTATCACGGAAGCGTGAGGATCGTATCATATACGATCGAGAGCGACTAGTCGCACTAGTTGCTCGGTGCAATGGAATTTAAAAAAATTTTAATTGATGAAACCACATGATCCCAGGATACTTCTTGAATCGTTTCATCTAACCACACAATAGATAAAGGAATACATATTGTAGTGTGGTTGTGATCAAGCCTCTAAGAGAAGAGACCTCCTGTCTTAAGTCTGATCTGTCGAAGGAGACACATGCAAGCGTGGAGATGAGTCACGTGCTTATCGCAATCTAAGTTGTTGATCCAAGCCATGGATCTCCTGATCTCATGCCATGAGATCAAATGCATTCTTCACGAGAGAGTCACACCAAAGAAGATGCATACCCAAGAGTCGTCGAAGCGACAACACAACGACGATGCGACAACAGAGGCGACCTTCTCTCTTTGAGAGGAGTGGATGGCCACACAAGGAGAAGGAGAAGGCTTGGCATGAGAATGAGAGAGAGTTGTCGTAATTATCTTCCGAAGAGCAAGGGGTGCCACTTCTTATATAGGGTTTTGGGAGTCCATGGATCACAATCCATGGACAAACAAAAAATTAATGGATGAGATTGATTTTTATTTCTTTCAATGGCCATGATGTTGTTATAAAAACACAATAATAAATAATTTAATTTAAATAATATATATCGACAAATCAATATAATTAATTCCAAATCAAATCAATTAATTATTCTTGGAGATAATGAGAAGATTGACCATATCCCCTAGGGGGGGTGGGGCGACCACCCTACTCCTAACCACCCTCTTTAGATGGAATAGGTCTATCTCTTTAATATCTCATGAGATCTCATTATCTTATGATATTTGCAAGATTTAAAACGACACTTGTTGTAAATTAATTCACAAAAATAGTCCATAATTATCTTTTGAATTTTGCAATCATGCCATTGGAAAAGTATGAATCACATTCACAACCTAAAACAAAATGTAAACTATTTTCGATTAATCATCCAATGTGAATCAAGTTCACATCAATAATTAATTAACAAATATAAACCACAATAGTCTCTCTCCAATATACTATAAATCACATTTATAATATATATGAATACTTGGATAGTACTATCCACATTATTCACATTCATAATAATTAAATCTTATTTAATTATATTGGATTATCATTCCCATGTATTCAAATAATATGAATCAAATTCATATTATTCATGATAATTAAATAACATTTAATAATCCATTTCTCAATGCTTAGATATAATTCAACAATGGAATTATTCTTGAACTCTTATAAGAATAATGTGATTTCTCCGCAGATACTTGGAGATAAGGAAAGGACGATTGTGTGTTCCACGTATACTGACTTGGATATTGAGATTACATCTCAACTACAGATCTCATGGGCCTCTCATAGATGCCTGATTTGATCAAGGCCGTAAATCTAATCTTCTCATTGCATCTGAATCTCATTCAGATCAATATCCAACACTTGGACCAAGATCATATTACTTCTCTACTAAGAGGAGTCACTAAAATTCAGACATGTTTCATCACTCCCTCAGAATGGAAGCGTCATAGTTATACAATCGTTTATGATCACATCACCCTCAATATTCCTAATACCTGTACATCCTGCATACTGGAAGACCTATGATAAAACGGAGGATACATATCAATTTCACACTGTCATCGTAAGGCTTTCATCATCAAGTTTCTCATTCTTGGTCATTGGGAGTTGGTATCGTTCATATGCTTTCTAAAAGCATATATCATACCTTCAAATTCTTGTCATGCTTCCAAAGCACGATGACCATTCATGAACTTGATCAGTCCCAATGCCTCACGAGTGAGCTCATGTCTTTTGGTTCACAAGTGACCTTGTATGATCCCTTTGAGAGATCGTATTATTCATATGCCCTCATATGCACACTAGATCGTCAGTGTATAGACCTTGGTTAGGTCATCAACCTATTGGTCTACCAAATGTACATATGTAGACATATAGTAGCATATCTGTCTCCAGTCGTAGGATGTGTACCTATATTGCGACAACATACGATATAGGACTTTGGTTATCTCGATCTCGTCAAGTCAACTCTTTGACCTAACTAATTTGACACATTCGAATCCCTTTTCCCATGTAGAGGACATGCATCAAGAGGTTAGTCAGATATCAGCCTAATGAGAAAGGATTGCCATCTTCTACTCAGACTGAAGATCATCTCTTAATAATCATTTGACGGTGCTTGATGAGTCCTCAATCTAACTCCTTAGATATTTATCCAAGCACCTGCCTCTATGATTCAATTATTGGATTAATAACTGTATGATTATTAAGATGGCCATGGTACATAACCCTAAATGTATAGAGGGACCTTATAGTGCATTCATTCATTTAATCTCAGAAAGGGAGTGAAAAAAATCAATAACTTTTGTTGATAAATCGAATATTACAATAACATTTATTGTAGGAATGGTTTTCTTCGGGATCACATGGCTAACATCATCCGCTCCCATGGTGAGATCCACACTCCGTTATTTCTCGATCTTTCATCTAGATAATTTTAGGTATAATTTTAGTTTTCATTTCATAGTCATTTTATAGATCTGCAAACATAGTTAATCGTTGTTAATCATTGTTCAAAACGATTTGATCCACCTCCAATTGATCCGATCATCCATGCCATCTTCGTGATCTCTACATTTCCATTCTACCTCACGCAACCACGCATCTCCGACCACACCCGATGATTGAGATCCAGATCCATTCATCCACTTCTCCAGATCCATGTCCACTCACATTTTCTCTATTTGATTTTTGTGGATCGAGATGTCATGCTCGAGTCGGTTTTGTATTCTATTTTATTGCAGGTACACAGGATTTAAAAAAAACAATTACAAAAAAACCAGTTGTTGTTCTTCAAAAAAATTACAAAAAAGTATTCTTCTTGGACGGTACTAACACCGTCGTATGGAATCACGCACCCGCTGCTCCGTTGTCCGTCATCGCCGCCCTTGATCACTAGAGGGTGTGTGTCACCTCCCACCATGGTTGCCGATTGACACGTCGCGCACCACCGCTCGAAGGGATCGCCATCGACTATCACGAACCTTCGCCGACCTCCGCTAGGACCTTGAAGCCCCTCTACCATTCACGACGAAACCATGTCATCCTCCGTCACCACTGTAGAGCTATCGCCATCGTTCCTCGCACCTCATCCCCTTTGTTTGAAGCTCCTCCATTTCCATATCTTGGCCACACCGCCCCATCAAAAGAGCCACCGCAACCCAATTAATCCCTGAAGGCACACGCCTGTAGCTCCGCCTCCCGCCACCGCAGAGCACCGCCATCTCGCCATCGCCCCATGAAAAACGAGAAGATGGGAGTCACTAAGTAATGGCCTGACAACTCATGCTCACTGTCGCTGAGGCGACTACTCCAATCCTCACATTGATCACTAATTAACCCACATAAATAATTGAGTAATTAAAAGCAAGAGTTAAAGTTTATTATACCCTACTAAAATTGTATAGTGGCAAGCAAGTAGGGGTCGAACATGGGAAGCAAAGGTGTCAAGCATGCGAGATAAAAATCAAGCACTCAATACCCTATCAAATACTTAACCAAATGGAAACCTTTTTTTGTCGGTTTTTAATTTTTAATTTTTAATTTTTAATTTTTTTTATTTTTAGGTTTTGATTTTTAATTTCTGATTTTATATTTTCTTTTTATATTTTATATTTTTTATATTTTTTCTTTTAAAAAGTAAAATAATATATATATATTTATATGTAATAAAGAAAAGAGAGATGTAAGATATATATATATAAATATAAATAGGTAAAAATAAGCAAAATACAGGAAATAAAATATTTTTGGGCTTTTTATAATTTTCTACTATTTTTGTGATTTTTCTATATTTTTTCTATTTTCTTTGGTATTTTTAAAGTCCAAAATACTCAAAACAGGGAATAAAATAAATATCTAAAATTAAAATAGAGATAAAATATCAAACAGTAACCAAAATTCTCCAAATTAATTTTAAATTAAAAATAATAAAATATAGAAAATTCAGACATAGAAACTATATTTTTGTGATTTTTATGGATTTTTAATATTTTATAGAGATTTGAGGGGTTTTGTAATTTTTATTAGTTTTCTTTTGTATTTTTTAGTGGTCTTTGGTCTAAAGATAAAAAACACAAAAATATATTTTTTTGGGAATTTTTCAAAGATGTTTTATAATTTTTACGCATTTTCTAATGCAAACAAGGATGAAAATGCATATTTTTTATTTTTTTATAAATAATAAAATGATGCAAAAATGCAAAATAAAATAGGGTATTAATGTTCAATGAAATAGGAAGTTAAATATATTTTGGGGATTTTTTTAGGATTTTATAGATGCATGAAATAAATAGAGAAAATAAAAAGAAATTACACTACTAGCAAGGGTATATTTATAAATATCCAGAACTATCAGTGCCATAGTGCAATTGTTCCAAAAAATATATAGCTCATTAAAAAGTTATAGGGACGAATAGGAAATAGCTAAACACCCAAGGGTAGCCGTGCAAAATTTCCAGAGTCGCACGTGACAATCACGTGCCTAGTAGGGACCTTTTATTAATTAATGAAAACTTGTTGGTGAAAATGCAATTCACCCCAAAAGATACTAACTTAATTAAAAAGTTTCAGGGTCAAATATAAATAACCAGAACGACCGGGCGTCCCCCGCAAAAAGGCCACACCTCACGTGCACACATCACGTGAGGTAACGTGGCTAGGGACCCTATTGCAAATATTAAAACTACGGGGTCGTTTTCGCAAAATTTACAAAACTATTAAACTACTGAGGAAAGATTTAGTACTAAATGACTACTACAAAAATGGTGGGGGTGCTGGTTGTAAAATACCCTCACCAAAGCAGATCGGACGGTTGATGGATGCTCACTTATGCCACGTGTCCACTAGAGAAGCGGCGATGACGGTTCGCGAGCAACGGCTAGGATTAAATGATCCTCAACGCGATCGACGGCCAAGGACATCTTGATCGAACGACAACTGCTCGCTTGGAAGATCTGGCCAGATCTAACGATGCTGGAGGGCGGTAAACGAACTGGGAAGCAGCTCAGGCGAAGCGAGCTTCCCCGAGCTCGATCTCCGTCCTCCGATGATCTTTCAAGCTCCAAAATGGCTGGGAGGGTCCTGTGGAGGTCTTCTACACACTGGAGTTCTCAAAAGACCCCAGCGATGATCGGAGAGCTCACACGAAGGCGGCAGAGCTGGAAGCTCCCAGGTATCTCTGGCGGTTGATCAAAATGAACCCCATGTTCTTTTTCGTCTATGGACCTACAGAAAATAGGTGAAAGGGTCTAGGGCAAGTTGCCTCGACCCCGCGGAGGGTAGAAATGACCGGATGAGCAAGGGGGACGCGGCCAAAATCGGCCGACAAACACGACACATTGAATTGAATCAACGAGAGGGATGTGCGACGATAAACTACAGATATCCTAAAGATGGAAAAATCACAAAAGAAAGAAGAAAACTCACCGAGGGGGCGCCAACGGCTAGCTCCGGCGGCTCAACTCCAGCGAGTTGGATCTACTCAATTTGATGCCCTTGCGACTTCCTGGAGAGTTCTATCCACTCCTGATGTCACCGGGAGGGTGCTCGAGCTCCAAGGCTTGAGTTTTGCGGGTGGAAGAGAGATCAAACTCCAAGGGAAGTCAAGGGTTATTTTTATGCGGGTTGACAGGCGACTCCCAAGAACGATGCGAATTAGGCACATCGATGATCCACGCCCCAAGATAATCCTTGGGCGTGTATCCTCGATGAAAGGTGAAGAAAAGACACGAAGGCATCATCACGAAATAATGAAAGTCCTGCCCTCGAAAAATGGTTGAAAACGGGTCAAATAACATTTGACAAGGGGTCAGGCGTTGGGCAGAGAGTTGACCAAAGGTCAACTTCTACCGCTACCTGGTTGGTCCACGTGGACGAACCAGGAAAAGCCTGGAAAAATCCTTGTAAAATCAATTAAAAATAAGAGATGATTTTATTAAGTTTAGGTTATTAAATGAAAAATATTTATTTTTTTTATAATTTTTTATTATGATTTTTTTTATTTTTTTGAGGTTCGGAATTACAAGTTACCTTTTATGAGCTATATAAGTATATTTATCTATATATTTTAATATTTTATTTTTATTGTGTATTTTTAATTTTATTAATTTTGTTTATTATTTTATATATTTATAACTTATTTTTATACACTTAAATATATTTTTATTTTTTGATGTATTTTATATATTTAAATAAATAGTGGTATAGTTTATATAGGTATATTTATAGGTATTATACCTATGTATTTTATACAAGTATTTTATTTTTTTATTTTAATGCTATTTTTATTCTAGTTTTGATATGTACATTTATTATAAATGATATTTAAAAACTTATAAAAATATAAATTAACAAAAATAATGAATAATAAATAAAATGAATATTTTAATCGGGTAAAGTGTACAATAGGGGTCCAAAACCTAACTTTCACACTGTAACTCAGAAAAATATGAAACCACCTTCATTAAATATCTTATTAAAAATTATATACAGTTAAAGATGATTTTGATACATTTCGAGTTTTTATTTGAGAGATACATGTCTAGGAAGTTGGGATTTTGGAATCTTATTCAGATCATAACTTTTTAGCTGTACATTATTTTTGGGTGAAATTGATTTTGTATCTTTCTATATTTAATTATCTACAACTTTCATGTACAAAGTTTCTTTATTTGAGGTATAAAAAGTGGAACTAAAAATAGGTCCCAAAAATGAAGGAAGAATGAATTAAGTAAAAGGTATTTTTATTGGTTTTTGGCCCTTATCTCCCCCTATTTTATTCCTTGTCGACCTAGTCATCGAGATGCCTAGGTCTAAGGGTTTCAGGTCATAAAATATATGCAATATTTTATTCTTTTTCTTTTCTTTTCTTTATTCTATAATTTTGGCATTAAAAATAATGTTTTATACAATATTTACACAAATACGAATGAATGTTAAAATGCCTAAATTAAGCCTATTTACACGCATTTACTAGGGTTTTTAAGGCCAAAATGATAGAATAAAGATGACGAAATAGAGATTCATCATCTTATGCAAACACTTATGTCCCTAGCAGACACTTATGCAATAAGTGCAGAAAAAGAAAAACAAAGAAAAGAAAAAAAGAAGAAAATTGGATTAAATTTAATTATCAAACTTATCTTGACAAAATCAAAGTTTGGAGCTTAAATCAGACCTTTGGAATTTAGTGCGGGCGGAACCTTAATGGGAATCAGATTTGAAATCCAACAACCTTCGAGAATCCCAAAACCCTGCTCAAGTCTCCTCAATAGCCAGGTCAGAAATATTCCAACTCATACGTAAACCCTTACGACTATGAAGCTGACTCGTACAGTGTAAGTGATAATGGCTCTCCCCAACTAAAATGATAAAGAGACTGACTTCTCCGGGATGACAGTCCAATGATTCCCCAATCCAGTAACTCCTTCCTCGAGGAGTGGGGTATTCCCTTCTAAGTTCAAGTGGCAACCGACTCAAGAGGAGGGGGTGAAGAGAAGAATGGACGATAGCCAGTGTAGCTATCTATCCTAGGATGCAAGACCAGTGTAGTCAAGTCATCTAGCTGAAGGCTTACATGATTTGACTTTGAAGCTCAAGCTTGCTTATTGACTATACAACATATGCACACTTCGGCAGGCATTTTATTTTTATACATGCCTGTCCACTTTTTTAGATTTAAGCAAACATACAGATTTCGTTGGGGCGTTCCCAACTTGCGACGCGTTGCATCACCCGAATGCAATTAAAAATTGGCAAGGGCCGCTACATCGCAGCCTGGATGTAGTTCAAAATTTGTAAGGGTTCTCGCATGAGGAACACATGCGGGTAATTAAGCTAGTTCCGCTACGTCACCGCCCGGATGCAGTCCAAAATTTACAAGGGTTCTCGCATAATGGACGCATGCGAGTAAAGAAGTTAGTCCAAAAGAGATTGCAACAGAAGTTGCAGATTGGTAGTTGGAATATTGGTACTTTGATTGGAAAATTGATGGATATAGTGGATACGATAAAAAGAAGGAAGATTCATATACTATGTCTTCAAGAGACTAAATGGGTTGGAGATAAAGCAAGGGAGATCGAGAAGACATGCTTTAAACTTTGGTATTCAGGTAAAGATAAGGGTAGAAACGGTGTTGGAGTGGTTGTTCATAAGGATTTAAAGGAGTGTGTCGTTGAGATGCAAATATTCGGGGATTGGATTATTTTGCTAAAATTGGTGCTTGAAGAAGAAATTCTGAATATAATCTCAGTTTATGCACCGCAAATTGGTTTAGATGAAAGGACTAAACAAGGTTTTTGGGAGGATCTAGATAAGATTTTACAAGGAATCCCACAAAGAGAGATGATTTGCATAGGTGGAGATCTTAATGGACATGTGGGAAAAGATGCTTCAGGGTATGCTAGTGTTCATGGAGGACATGGTTTTGGGGATAGAAATGAAGAGGGAAAAGTCATCCTGGATTTTGTAACGGCATATGATCTTTTCATAACAAACACTCTCTTCAAGAAGAGGAAGGAGCATTTAATTACTTATAAGAGTGGGCCAACGAGAACATAGATAGATTACTTTGCGTTGAGGAGAAGAGATCAGTTGTGTTGTAAAGACTGCAAAGTAATCCCAGAAGAGAGTTTGACAACCCAACATCGCTTATTAGTCTTGGATGTACAAATAAAAGGGTTGGTAAAGAAAAGGAGGGTTCCTAAGATCACTAGAACTAGATGGTAGAATATTCCACTGAAGCAATCAAGCTTCAGGGAGAAGGTTTTAGAAGATTTATCTTGGGATTGTAGTGGAAGTGCAAACGAGATGTGGGAGGCAGTAGCATCTTGTATCCAAAAGGTAGCCAAAGAGATGCTAGGCGAGTCAAAGGGAGGAGCCCCAAGTCAAAAGGAGGCTTGGTGGTGGAGTGAAGGGGTGCAAGAGACGCTAAAAATTAAAAGAGCATGCTTTAAAGCTATGTCTAAGGATAAAACAGAGGAAACTGTCACAGACTACAAAATAGCAAAGAAGGAAGCAAAGAAGGCTGTAAGCGAAGCTAAGTTGAAAGCTTATGAAGTTTTGTATAAAAATCTCAACTCTAAGGAGGGCCAGAAGGATATATTCAGGTTGGCTAAAGCAAGAGAAAGAAAGACCAAAGACCTTTCTCAAGTGAGATGCATTAAGGATGAGGAAGGTCACGTGCTTGTTACTCAGAAGGACATAGAGACTAGATAGGAGTAGTACTTCCATAAACTTTTCATTGGGGAAGGAAATGGAGAAATCACTTTGGGTGATCTAGCTAGTAGTGAAAGTTACTTGAATTGTGCAAGCTATAGACGAATACAAAGAAAGGAAGTAGAAGAGGCTTTGAAGGTTATGAGACCTGAGAAAGGTGTAGGTCCGGATGACATCCCTGTAGAAGTATGGAAAGTTTTAGGTGAGCGTAGTTTGACTTGGTTTACAAATCTTTTTAATGTTATTTGGCGAAGCAATAAAATGCCTGAAGATTGGAGGAGGAATATCGTGGCGCCTCTTTATAAGAATAAAGGAGACATTCAAAATTGTTCAAACTATAGAGGTATCAAGCTGATGATTCATACTATGAAAATTTGGGAACGTGTGATCAAGAGAAGGTTGAGGCAAGTTTCCAACGTCAAAGAAAATCAATTCGGATTCATGCCAGGTCGCTCAACTATTGAAGCCATCCATTTGCTGAGGAGAACAATGGAGATTTATAGAGTTAAAAGGAAGAACCTCCATATGATCTTTATTGATTTGGAGAAGGCTTATGATTCTGTCCCACGAGAGATATTGTGGACAGTTTTGGAGAAGAGACAACTGCCTGTCCTATACATTAACCTCATAAAGGACATGTATGATAGGGCTTTATCTTGTGTAAGGACCCCTTCTAGGAAGACTGGCTATTTTGACATCAACATTGGTTTACATCAAGGTTCTGCTTTGAGTTTACTTTGATTATGGACGAGTTGACAAGTCACATTCAGGATAAGTTACCTTGGTGTATGTTATTTGCTGATGATATTGTGTTGATTGACGAGACTAGAGATGGAGTAAATGAGAAGCTTGAGGTCTGGAGACATGAGTTGGAGAGTAAAGGATTTCGTATAAGTAGGGCTAAGACAGAATATATGGAGTGCACCTTTGATGGAAGCAATGGTGAAGAAATTGAGGTGAAGATTGGTGATGATAACATTTGGAAGAGAGATTTTTTTAGATACCTGGGATCTATTTTGCAACATGATGGGGAAATTGATGGAGATGTTACTAATAGAATAAATGCAGGTTGTAAAGTGGAGAGGAGCCTCTGCTGTTCTCTGTGATAAGAAAATTCCTTTAAAAATTAAAGGAAAGTTTTACAAAGCAGCCGTGAGACCTGCTATGCTCTATGGATCTAAATGTTGGCCTGTGAACCATAGACATGTGCAGAGAATGGCTATAGCAGAAATGAAAATGCTAAGGTGGATGTGTGGACACGCACGTAAAGATCGGATTCAGAATGATGCAATCAGAAAGAAAGTTGGTGTTGCTCCGATCGAGGATAAGATGCGAGAAAACCGCTTAAGATGGTTTGGCCATTTGCAAAGAAGATCAGCTGACGCACCAATTAGGAGATGCGAGTGTTGGGATGTTGAGCCGGCTAACAGAGGGTAGGGACGGCCTAAGAAGTGTTGGAAAGAGACCATACGAAGGGATCTTTGTTTTGTGGATATAAGCCCGAGATTGACCCAAGATAGATCTGAATGGAGGCAAAGAATCCATGTAGCCGACCCTACTTAATTGTGGGAAAAGGCTTTGTTGTTGTTGTATACAATTCACATCAGCATTTACATAAGAAGTTTTTCCTCTTGAGCCAGTAGACTATCCCTCTTTTGAAGCTTTATTGCAACCCACACTCTCCTGTCTTTAGAATTCCTCATCACTGAACGGGTTGGGGTGCACTTCCCTCCTTAGAGGAGGACAAATGTTTCCACTTGTGTGCGTCTCATACCGGCAAATCCAACCCCCTCACCACTCCAACTGAGTCGAGCCAAGTGAAAGGTGCAGGTGTCTACATTAGGTCATTATCAACAAGAGTCATGCGTGTGCTCCGAAATACTCTACTTAGGCAGTCAAGAATACATTGAACCAAGTCTCGTGATCCTCAAAGAATTAAGTCAACTAGACCTGAAGTACCTCAATTCCAGCTCCTATAGGGTTTCTGTTATTAGGTAGATTTTAAGGTCCAACCACGCTCCAATCTCCGGATTTTACTTAGACTTGTTCAACTATCAAACTCAATCCGAAAAATGCTCATGCTATGCAGAATGCAGAACATATTTTTGTGATGCAATTCCAAAGATTTTGAACTTTATATTGATTTTTGAGAAGATGATGCATATGCATTTTTTGTATTTTCAAAGGGGTTTTCAAATGTTTTTGGTATTTTAGTTTTTGCAAATGCTTTTGGGATTTTTGAAAACAAAAGATTTTGGCTAAAACTAGGTACAAAATATTTACACGAGGAATATTCTTGTATTTACAAGAACTGGATTTTAAGCATTTACAATGGGTAAGTGGCCAATTTTATAGATATCTAGATAATGAATAAATAATTTTAGTGTGATGTATATATATTCCTCAAACTTATTTGAAAAGGTTTTACAAACAATTTTGAAAACTATAGTCCAAAATAATTTTTACAAACAATTTTTACAAACATGTACACACATTTGAAAACCATTTTGCAAAGATTTTTCAAATAGTATAGATAGATTTTTCCAAATATTTTTGCAACCATTTTCAAACCATTTGCAAGTCATTTTTCACACATTTATTTCACACAGAGAAAATAAATTTTCAAAATTAAATAATTTTACAAAAGTTTGAAAACATGTAACAAAACATTTTCAAAATAGTTTTCAAAAGATTTTCAAAGAAATTTTCAAACTATTTTTCAAAAAATTTGCAAAAAACATTTTCACATGATTTATTAATCAGTAAATAGAAAAAGAATTTGAGGAATAATAACATCTTTTTATTAGGTGATTTTAATGAATTTAGTAGTGTTATTAGCCATACTTATTAACAAAAATACGAGTTATTTCTAAAGTATATATGCAATATATGCGAACCCCCTATACTTAGCTTGAGCCATGTCCTCATAGATCAGAGAGAAAAGAGAAGACATAACTCGTACTGAGTATAGAAAAGTCTAAAGAATAAATGAATGAAGAAAGATATGAATGAATGAGAAGTTGATCACCCCCTATACTTAGGATCAAATAATCCAAAGTATAGCAGACTATACACAGAGCATGGAGGGTCAAGGGTGGGAATGAACAGATCGTACTCAGACTGTCTCCCCCTATACTTAGGGTAAGATATCCCTAAGTATATACAAAAGGAGGAGACAATGGAGAGGATCAAAGCATAGAAGACTCGGGGTGCACTCGGGGTCTGATACACCGAGTACCATGTATTCGGGGGATCATGGCACCCACCGTGGTTTTCTCGCCTCATCGGTTTTTCCGTGACTTTTCCGATGGATGCTTGCTTAGTTTTTTTATTCTATCTGATTGTGCTTACGTAGCTAATTTCAGGACTTGCAACCTAGGTGCATGATTTTAGGATCCTTATAAAAAGAAAATAAAAAAGTAGACGTTTGCTTGAAAAAACTCAAAAAAATTATAAAACCACAAAATAAAATCGGGACTGCTAAAGATATCTGACCTAAAAACTGTAAAGATTCATCTGAATTGGGAGAGTAATCCCCGCACATCTTCTCAGAGTGCGCGAGTGAGAGACGACCCATAAGTCTAGAGCCAAAACCCCGTATTTCTCATGAAATATTGCTTAGTCTATGCACCTAATCATTGTTCCTCAGTGGGTACACTTGGGTAGCCGGAAACGATCCGGGTTTACTTAGCAGAGTGGGAGGTTTAGAGGACCCTGCGCAAGGCTCCATCCTCAAGTAACACGGGTAGCCGGAAACGGTCCGTACTTACTCCCATACTGGCTGAGTGCAAGTGATTTTCTGGAAAGACTCGGGCCAGTGTTTCGGAGAAACTATCGGGCACCTATCAGCTCGCATCAGCTCACGATAACCGATTAGACTTGTTTGCTAATTACAATCCTAAAACTGACAAAATAAAAGACCGAACTCTTACGGTCTTCATCGGGTTGTGTTGGTGAAAGCGGGATTTGCTTTGTGTTTGCTTGCGGGGCATGAGTTACCGCAGCTTTATGCATTTTCCCCTCTCTTTTGAATCGTAAATCGTGCTCTCCCGATCATTATCTTGATATCGAAGATGACGTCTCGACGGCTTTTCTGCTCAGACTCCGTGAGCTTTCGACCTTCCACCGTCGTTCGTACATCTTCACAAGCTCGGGATGGCCCTCTTCCCGAGCTGGTCCCTTCTGATCTTGAGGAGAGTCAGACCCATACTCCCTCGCCTCCTGGCCAGAATATTAAGACAAACCCTTGTCTCAATACATCATCAAGATCTCCAGCCGATTTTTCGCTGAGTTCTTACGAGAGCTTTTCTTTCAGAGAAGATTTGAAGCAGATGGCTCGCGACAAAGGACCAACAGATGAGAGGCCACCAACTGAGGAACATCACGAAGGAAGAACAGACTCCACATATATTACGACCGAGATTCTCGACACGCTCCAACAGATGAACATATAGATTTGAGAACAATTCAGAACTCAGAATGAGTTGTGGGCTGAGATAGCCTCGTTGCGAGCAGGGGCAGGGAACCAGTTACCGCCTGCAGTGGTTCCTGCTACTTTACGGGAAGAGTATGACCCGAGCACGAGAACACTCCATCACTGGATTCGGCTATCGCCGAATCAAGAATCATACGAGTTGAGACTGTCCTTCATATCACTGCTTCCCAAGTTCTACGGGAATGCCACAGAGGAGCCGTTTACCTTTCTACAGCAATTCAAGATGTTTTCCGTTACAGCTAGCTATCCAGGAGTTACACAGGAGGCTGTCCGCCTCAAGGCCTTTCACTTTACCTTAGCCGATAAGGCACTTTACTGGCTGAGTCACCTGGGAAGGGAAATTTCTACATGGGACGATCTGAAGTCCACATTCATGTGTAAATATTTTCCTCCGGGGAGGACAAACATGATGAGGAGTCAGATCTCCAATTTCACACAACTTCCGCATGAATCTTTCCATGAGGCATGAGATAGATTCAAAGACTTACGGAGAGATGTCCGCATCATGAGATACCAATGAAGGTGCTAGTTCAAAATTATTTTGGAGGACTCCAGCTGAACATCCAGGGGCTAGTGACTGCTGCATGTGGCGGCAACTATTTGAACAAGGATGCCGAATCAGTCTGGGCCATCTTCGAAGGGATGGCTGAGAACTCAAGAGTCGTTGACTCTACTCAGGCATTTCAGAAAACCCCGCAGCCACCACATCACCGAGAGTATCATAAGGTGGCTAACATCTCAGAATCTGAATCAAACACCAATATGGGATTCATTAGCGAGAAGTTAACGTTGGTGGATGTGATTCAGAAACAAGTCCAGGACTTACAACCGCCGCGAGAGTTGGAGAAACTCTCATCTCTAACTCAGCAGCTGAGTGATCTTTCGAAGAAGGTTTCAGAGATTCAGCTTCAATACCAGCAGAGCCAATCTTCTTCGTCCGCATAACCTACACGGAGGATCTTACCCGCTCCACCCACCCGTCAGATTCACTACGTGCAGAGCGAGCCCGAGACTGCAGATTGATTGGCATGAGGATCAGTCTCATGCCAATCCTGGGCAGATCACTAGCGCTACAGATATGGAGGTTGAGCCGCAAGCCACTCTCGAGATTAATGGGATTTGGTATACTCCGATTCAGCAATCGAGTATACCGCATCATCAGCAGCAGCCGTACAGCCAACTGCAGCATGGACATCCACATTTTCAACACCGCAGAACTTCACGCAGCAGCAGTCTCACCAGAATGTTTATCAGAGACCACAATCATATCAATATCCTGCTCATTATTCACAGACATATCCTTGTCAGCAGACGCAACAATCTTCCTCCACACCGCAGAGATTCTCCCAGCCTTCCACCTCTTAGCAATACACGCCAAGGCAGGAGAGAGGAGCAAGCCAGGGCCACCACACCGAACCGGAGATGTCTTCACAGGCCTTGGCACTAAATCAGATCATGCTCCAGATTACGCATAAGACCAAGATGGAGCAGGTTAACCGTCGTCTGGATGAGTTAACTGCACTGAAGACCACTCTTCCAGCCCAGCCTCAGATGAACCCAAACAACAAGAGGAGGCATCCAGACCAGGTAGACACACTACAGGTAAGATATCGTTTCCTAAATTTTTATCTAACTTCATTCATCTCAGGAGCGGTAGATCACCACGAGTACCTGCTGGAGTAAAGGAGAGGGCACTAGAGGAGTAGGAGCAAATCCATGAGCAGCAAGAGTCTGATGCTGAGGAGGAGAACCAGCACGTTGATGAGGACCACCTTGAAGACCCAAGAGAAGGGAGCGATGATGATACAATTGACATGGACACTGGCGAATCAGACGATGACATCACGCCAGACCATGCAGATACTCCCGAGAAAAACATTTCTTCCCCTGTTTTAGAGAGTTTTGTACATAATTCTGAAACTCTCGATTGTATAAGCTGATTCCAATAGCAATAAAAATTCAGATTTTCTGATTCCTGACATTGTTCCTTTTCCCGATGCTCTGTTTGGAAAAGGAAAGAAAAATAACAAAAAGAATGCTGTGACTCTAGATACCGAGCGTTTACTTAAAGATCACATCTTTTTGAAGACCCCGCTTCATGATACCTTAGATCATTTTCCTACGCTTAAGAATTAATTGAAAAACCATGCACCACATGTAGGAAAAAGAGATCCCGTACAGAGAAACATGTTTTGACTAAGGCTACATCTTATGCTATTCAGAATAAGTTATCGAAGAAGAAGAAGGACTTGGGTGCACATTATGTCAGATACGAGATCGCAAATGCCGAATTCAATCACACTCTCTTAGATAACGGTTCCTCGATCAATCTGATACCCTCTTCTTTACTCGATAAGCTCGAGTTAGGTCCTCTTTACAAATCCCGCGCGATCCTGCAATTTGCTGATAAATCCGTAAAGAGACCTAAGTATATATTAAGGAATGTTATCGTAACTGTGCAGGGTCTGCAATTCCCAATGGACTTTACGGTCCTGGACATGGATTACCCTACACCTTACTCCGATTATTCTCAGGAGACCTTTCTTAGAGACCGCAAAGGCTCTCTTCGATTATGATACATGGAAGGTATTTTTTCGCGCCGAGGGCGAGAAGGTACATATAGAGATGGCGAGAGATTCCAACACATCTAGTGATGTATCTTCTAATTTTTTGAGTTCTTTAGCCACCTGCGATTACATGGATGAGGTCTGTCTTGACGACCTTGAAAGATATCAAGTAGAGACCCAAGAGTGCTTAACAGAGGATGGGTCTGAGACTACAGGGGGCGAATCTTCAGAAGGTACTTTATATTTTAGTCTGGATGATGAGAAGCAAAGGGATCAGATTGCTGAGTAGTTTATTGCAGACCTTTCAGATTCAGAGACCTTACACAATTCCTCCACTTCAGATGATATAGAGACCGAATTTCATTTACTGAGTTGTTTTCCTCTGATCAGTCTGAGGATGAGCATAGTAGCGAGTCAGATGATGCCTTGAACATCTTCTGTAGTCTGACTCTAGAGCATATTGAGATGGTGGATAACCAAATCGCAGACAAATCCATGACCAATACAGATCCCAATACACATATGGATGAGGTTTTAACAGAGCCAGAATCTACCTTACCAGAATTAAAGACTTTGCCACCAAATATGAAATATGCCTTCCTTGCGGGTCCACATCGACAGTTTCCAGTCATTATTAGTTCATCTTTGACCGAAGAACAAGAATCTTGTTTGATGGAGATTCTAGAATGAAACCACAAGGCTATTGGGTGGACTGTATCCGATCTCTGTGGGATTAATCCTGCTTTGTGTTCTCATCATATATATCTCGATCATGACAGCAAACCCTCCAGAGAATTTCAGTGTAGGCTGAATCTGGTTTTACGAGAAGTTGTCAAGAAAGAGATTACGAAATGGTGCGACGCAGGCTTTATTTATCCCATCTCCAACTCTGAATGGGTCAGCCCATTACATGTTGTTCCAAAGAAGTCGGGAATTCAAATGAGTAAGAATGAGAGTGGAGAGGAGATTCAAAAGAGAGTAACCACGTCGTGGCGGGTGTGTGTTGATTACAGAAAATTGAACGCCGCAACAAAGAAGGACCACTTCCCTTTGCCTTTTATAGACCAAGTCATAGAACGGTTGGCAGGGAAGGAGTACTTCTATTTCCTTGACGGTTACTTCGGATACAACCAAGTAACAATTGCTCCTGAAGACCAGGAGAAAACCACCTTCACATGTCCGTTCGACACGTATGCCTTTAGACGGATGACCTTTGGATTGTGCAATGCTCCTACTACTTTCCAGAGGTGTATGCTTGCTATTTTTGAGGACATGGTCGGTGATTTTCTAGAGGTTTTTATGGATGATTTTTCGGTCTATGGTGAGTCCTTTGACGATTGTTTAGCGCACCTAGATCGGGTACTTCGAAAGTGTTGTGAGGTAGATCTCGTTTTGTCCTAGGAAAAGAGCCATTTTATGGTTACACACGGGATCATGTTGGGGCACGTCATCTCCCAGCAAGGCATGGAGGTTGACCCTGCCAAGGTGGATGTCATCAAGCACCTCGAACCACCATCAAACATCAAGCAGTTACGATCATTTCTGGGGCATGTCGGCTTTTTCGATGGTTCATCCAATACTTCTCCAAGATTGCCCGACTGTTAACTGAATTATTAGGAAAAGACATCGAGTTCTTGATAGATGATAAATGTCTTAATGCCTTCCTCACATTGAAAGAAAATATTATCAGTGCTCCTATCCTACAACCGCCTGATTGGTCTCTATCCTTCGAGATCATAACGGATGCTTCGGATTTTGTGGTCGGGGCTGTATTAGGACAGAGGAGGAATGGACTTCCCGTTGCTATCCACTATGCCAACAGAACTTTAGACGATGCTCAGAGAAATTACACAGTGACATAAAAGGAGATGTTGGCAGTAGTGTTTGCATTAGAAAAATTCCGATCTTATCTTCTTGGCTCGAAAATCACAATATACACAGATCATTCAGCTATCCGGTTTCTGATGGAAAAGAAAGATGCTAAGGCACACATTCTTAGATGGATTCTATTACTTTAGGAATTCGATTTGGACATTAAAGATAAACCTCGTGTAAAGAATGTGGTAGCTGATCACCTCTCCCGATTACAGACAGAACAACCTCCAGATGAGTACACGCCAGAGATTGCAGAGAGATTTCCTGACGAGAGCATCTTTGCAGTTACCGAACTCCCATGGTATGCAGATATAGTGAATTTTCTGGTCACACAGAAAAGTCCTCAAGGTTGGCCAAAGAATCGAGTTGATAAACTAGTTTCTGAGGCACGATACTACCATTGGGAGGATCCGATTCTTTTTCGTGAAGGACCGGATTGTGTTTACAGGCGTTGTATTCCTCCGGAGGAATATAATAGTTTCCTCAATTTGTGTCATTCTTTAGAGGAAGGGGGACATCACTCAGGGAAGAGGACAATGCAGAAGGTACTTCAGAGCGGATTATGGTGGCTGACTCTTACTAGAGATGCCTGCACATTTGTGAAGAGTTGCCCAGATTGTCAGAGAGCAGTAGGGACAATCAGTGCTAGAGATGCAATGCCGATGCGACCCATCATTATTTGCGAGATCTTTGACGCATGGGGCATAGATTTCATGGGACCATTCCCTTCTAGCAGCGACTTTGAGTACATTCTTCTCGCTGTAGACTATGTTAGTAGATGGGTGGAGGCTATACCCGCACGAACCGCAGACAATAAGATAGTTTGCAAATTCTTAAGGAAACACATTATTTCGCGGTTCGGGATCCCACATATTCTTATTTCAGATGGGGGTATCCATTTCATTAATAAGGAGGGGAAAAAACTAGTGAAGCAATACAACATTGATCACAGAGTAGCTTCTCCTTACCACCCACAGACGAACGACATGGCTGAAGTTTCAAATAGGGAGGTGAAATCAATTCTCCAGAAAATTGTACGACTGGATAGGAAGAACGGGTCACAGCTTCTAGATCAGGTTCTTTGGGCATATCGTACTGCATACATAACTCCCTTAAGTACTTCACCATTTAGATTGGTTTATGGAAAGCCGTGCCATTTGCCCGTAGAGATCATGCACAAATCTGAATGGGCTATTCGAGAAATTTTACTGGATACACAGAAAGAAGGAGACAAGAGAAAGATAGATCTAAATGAGCTGGTAGAGATTCGAAATCAAGCATACGAGAACACACTCATTTATAAGGACAAAGTGAAGAAATGGCATGATAGACATATTCGGCACAAGATCTTTGTCCCGGGGCAGAAAGTCTGGTTGTTCAATGTGAGATTGAGAATTTTTCCTGGCAAATTAAAAAGCAAGTGGGAAGGACCTTATATAGTCAGAACGGTGCACGACAATGGAAGCATAGCAATATCAGATGTGTCACCTGGTGCAGAACCGTTCGTGGTTAACGGGCAGATGCTGAAGCACTTCGTCGAGATTACTGATCATCTGGCCCGTACTGAAGTGATCTCTTTTGTACAGGATTCATGATCATTCTTTCACTTCAACTCATCCTGTACAAATTCTTTTGAGCCATTCGATTTCTAGAGATCCGCAACACTTGTATATTCTTCGTAGACCACAATCGTCCCCATTTTTGCTCGTCTTCTATGCTTAGGATACCAGATCCTAAGTATAGGGGGGGACCAATTGTTCGCTGATTAACATTTTATATTTTGTTCTGATTCTTTTGTATATCCCTTATTTTTCACAAATCACTAGTCTCCGATTTTTGGCTACACTCTATCCTAAGTATAGGGGGGACAGAGTAATTTCGATGATTTCATTTTCTTTATTTCTTTTGTGCTTCGTTGTATATTCTTTTTACCCAGTCACCTCGTTTTTGCTCTTCCGTTATACTTAAGATGACCTGATTGTAAGTATAGGGGGGGTTGACTGACTTGTATTCTCTATTATTTTTCACCCACTTTTACTTAGCACAAGTTATGTCCTCCTTTTTTTCTTTCGACGCTATGAGGACATAGCACAAGCTAAGTATAAGGGGGTGCGTATATATTATATATATACTTTTGTCCATAACTCGTACTTTTATGTATTTTCTATATCTATAAAATCCATAAAAAGTGGGTAAGGGTTAATTTAAAATCCACTTATATATTTATTATTTATAAAATCCTTGTAAATAAGTAAAATATGTCTAAAACTTGTAATTAAAATCTGTAATTAAAATATGAATTTAAAATTTGTACTTAAAATTTGTATAATACTTATTTTAAAATCCTATTTATTAAAACATGTGTAAAAATCATTTAATCCTTGTAAAATCCTTTGTAGATAAAATCCGTAAAATACATTAGAGATTTAACCCAAATAAAATATATCTTATAAAATTCATGTACAAAAACTTTTTTATAAAAATCAGGAAATCCATAAAAAATACAAAGTCCTAAAAGTCATAAAAATTACAAAAGCCTTAAAATCCATAAAAATGAGTAAAATTCAGAAAATATACTTCACAAAAACATGGTTGCATTTGCATTCGCATTTTTCAGAATAAGTTTGATTTCTAAAACTAAGGATTGAGTCTAGTCTAAAGGATGGAGCTTGATTACAACCTTTAACTTTCGTTGTAAGGAGCCTAGTTAGGATCTGGAATTTAGACTCTTCAGGTCTTTTGACTTAAAATCTTTGGGTTCCATAAGCCCATATTCGAGAAATCAAGTCATATGTGCTTAAGTAGACCATTTGGTTTCATACGTACAACTCTACACCAGTGAACCAATCTTGAACACATGCACTCTGCACTTACCTCAACTCGCATGAAGTTACGAAGGGCAGTACATCTTGGTAGTGCGTTTCTATCCTTATCTTTGCGGCATTGACGTCTAAAGACGGGAGAGATTGGGGTTGCGATAGTTGCTTCGGATGAGGGAAGGATCTGCTGACACAATTTTTCTAAGACCTCAAAAAAGGGACGGAATAAAAAGATGCTATATCCGTCGAGGCACAAAAAGATGAATGCAGTGCAAGCAAATTACAAAGTCAAATCAAAGAAGAAGCCACCAAATACGACCACAATGGTCCAAGCTTCCACCAAAAATGCCTGCACATCTTAGTGGAGACTTAGCTATACCGGTTGAGCTTCACATGGAGATGCGTATACACTGGTCGCACTCCACTTTTTTTCTCATTCTTCTACTTTCTCGTTATATTCGATTATGAACATAGCACAAACTGACCTCAGAAGGGAATACCTCCCTCCCCGAGGAAAAAGTAGCTGGATGAGGAAGCCGTAGAAGTGTATATCCGGGATGTACGGTTTCTTCGTTTCTCTAAGCAGGAATAGCTAAATCAATTCACACTGTGCAAATTGACTTCAAGGATGATAGAGTTTGCGATATGAATAAGTGAGTTTGAACTAGTTGATGAAGTGATCTTGAATAAGGATTTGTGGAACTTGAGGACTATTGAGGATAAAATCCTAATCCTAGTTAAGGCTCCGACAAAATGCTTGTTTTAGGCCCGATCGAGCTCTGTCCTTTGTCTGTTCTCATGAATTGGTTTAGGAAAACAAATTCATTCTAACTTTCTTTCTTTTTCACTTACTTTTTCAAATAAGTGTTTGCTAAGGGATTAGCAAAGTTTAAGTATAGGAGGTTGATGAATCCATGATTCATTATTTTTTCTGTAGTATTTTGTCTTAAAACCCTTAACAAATGCACGTAAATATTCATTAATTTCCATCTTTTATAAAAACTTCATTCATGAATAAAGATTCACTTTTAAGCATCAAAATCATGTAAATAAATAAAAGAACAAAGAAAAGAAAATAAGACAGATTGGAGATATGTATATATGTACAATATGACTTATAAATATAAATATAACTTCAAGGTATATTTATAGCCTAACCCCGAGATCAAGTCAGCATGGATTGGTCGACAAACCAATAAGTAGGGGGAGATAAGGAAAGAAAACCCTAAAAATAAATTAAGACAAATTTCATATACTTCTCATTATATATCAAATAAATACAAAACTTCAATGATTTTTAATTAATTCATATGCATATTTTTCACCAAATTCCTAATTATTTCTAAAAATGTATATAAAAATATAAAAATAAGTTACAAATATTATCCTGTATATATGCCAAGAAAACCACCTTGTAAAATTGTCAAAATCTGAACTTTCGAGCATCAGAACTTCTTCATACGAACTCCAATTCACTCTACTCACCTTTAAAGTTCATAAAATAATATTCTCTAATTAATAAAAGTAGTTTCATCGAATTCGGAATCCGTTTGCAAAAAGTCGATTTTGGGACCAAATGACAACGTGGTTTCTGAGCTATTTATTTTATGTAGAACACATTATTTATATTTTTATTAATTTTAGAATTTCTAATTATTTTCATGATCTTGTAATTTAACCTAATTTATTTCAGAATTTTTGGAGCTTATTTATTATTTTAATAAAATAAAAAACCCTAAATTATAGGTGAAAATGAACTAGATAACTTATACCTATATTTATTAATATATGTAAATTAATTTATTAAAATCCCTAAAAATTCACACAACCCTTATTTATTATTCGAATAATTAAGAAAATATAAAATTAGTTTTTATTTATTTATTTATTAAATTAAAAATCCAAAACCTATTTATCTATACATATTTATTAATATAATATTTATATTTTGAATAAAAAGTTATTATTTATAATAAATTAGATAATTTAATTATTTACATTTCTTGTTTTTATACCTATTTAAAATAACACTATTCTTCTTCAAGAAGGCTGTTAGACATTCTGTTCTAACCAACCATCTTCAACCAATTATCCAGTACGCCTCCTAACCTCTTCCGACGATATAAACCCTTGGATACACTCTCCTAACTACCTAGAATTTCGGCCACCCTTAGATCTAACTTGGGGATCACGACATCTACCTATATATATCCCCAAAGTTGGCAGTCCGCAACTAACTTTCCTAACCACCTGAGACACCCAGATCCAGTGGCCGACCCCAACCTTCCTCGCCTTGCTCCAGCCATCTCAGGAGGTGACAGCTCTGCTTCGTCGGCTCGCGTGGAAGAAGGGAGATCGGAGGAGGTTCCAAGGTGCTCATCAGCCCTTGCATCGCCGCCTTGCGCACGTCCACCTCCGGCGAAGATCGGCCGTCGCAGTAGCTACCAGAGGTAATACACCTCTATTTTCACAGATCTCTACCTCCATTTTTATCAAATTTCTTCTCAATCGTCGTGCCACGATTAGCGTGGCTAATTCCATCATTTGTTAGCTTAACCTTTCCTCTTAGACGCCCTACCTTCGATTCGTATCATTTCGTTTCAAATCAACCCCAAATCACGTCTCCTTTTTCTTATATTTCTCACACAAGTTTCATTTAGTATGGAAACACCATCTTTGAGCTTGCAAAAACTTAATCCTTTGACCGATTTCTCATAAATCGAGCACGAATACATAATATTTGCAGGTTCATCATTGATTTGGAGCAACTTAGAGTTATCTAGAGTCTTTAATCAACACGGAAATCATCCTCAAAGAAGGCGCAACAACCTAACTCCAGGACAGAGCAGCGAGAACCGACATCTTCATCGAGTCTCCGCCGCCGCTCTGAACCATCCCCGCCTGACGTCCACCGCGGGCGAGCTCGAGGGTTAGAGGAGCTAACCCTCTGGCCCCGCCGGAGGTCCAAGTTCGTCTCCAGCTGCCCGTGGAAAATCGGAGAAGGAGTCACCTTCGTCAGCCTCGCGAAGAACCTGAAGCACTTCAAGAACAGTCAGCGCACATGCTGTTGACACGTGGCCATCAGCGGACGGTCTAGATCGTGCCTCGGATTCTAATCACAGCCGTCCAGACGAAACGGTGGGAAATTTGCATACTAAGCCCCACCGACTTCCAGAATTTCCAGAAGCTCCAAAACTTTCTAGATATTACATTTAGGTCCCCGCGCATGGACCTAAATGTAAACTTTCTTGTTTTCTTTTCAGAACAGTCCCTACCGAGGACCTTTTTGTAGCACTTTTTATTTCTTTTTCTTGCAATTATACCCCTGACCTGCATGGGAGTTTTTGACCTATTTTGACATAATTTTTTGTAGTTCTTTTTAGGGTAGTTACACAACTACCCCCAACACGGTTTCTAGTAATTTTTCGTGCATTTTTGTCGTGTTTTTATCGTGTTTTGATTTGTTGTATTTTGCATTTTGATTTGTTTTCGTGTGTTCTTCGAGCCCGTTGCTCGACCGTTTCACCTACTATATAATATCATCTATATTTCTTCTATATTTCACCTATTATATAGTAAATAAATTGTGTGAAAAATACCACTTTGAAAAATAAATAAAAATTGGAAAATAATAAAATTAAATAAAAATTAAAAATAAAAAATTCCATAAAAATTGTAGTGTTTCCTTGATCGTTTTAAGAAGAGATAAAATAATCACAAAAATATTTTCTCTTAAAAAATTCAAAATGCCTTATTTTGCCTCCTTGTGTTCGACCCAAGCACACTTCCCTGGATAAATAATTAGTGTAAGGTTTTTCTTAATAAAACTGATCTTTAGCACGCATCAAAGACCTGCATCAAGAGGTCGGTCAGATATCAACCTAATGAAAAAGGATGCCAACTACTACTCAGGCTGGAGATCATCTCTTAATAATCATTTGATGGTGCTTGACGAGTCCTCTATCTAACTCCTTATATATTCATCCAAACATCAACCTCAATGATTCTATTACTAAATCAACAACTGTTTGATCATTAAGATGGCCATGGTACATAACCCTAATTGTACAGAGGGATCTTATAGTGCATTCATTCATTTAATCTCAGAAAGGGAGTGAAACAATCAATAACTTTTATTGATAAATAAAATATTACAATAACATTTATTGTAGGAATGGTTCTCCTTGGTCTCACATGGCTAAAGATCTCCCACTAGCCCTTAGAACCATTCATGAACAATCCTTAAACACATACTCATTACATGCTGGTCGAAAGCCTTCTGTGTCAATGGTTTGGTAAGAGGATCAGCAACGTTGTCGGTAGAGGCCACCTTGGTGATGACAATATCACCACGTTTTTGTATCTCCTGAATGATGTGGTATTTCTTTTCCACGTGTTTGCTCTTTTGATGCCATCTGTGTTCCTTCACCTAGGCAATGGCTCCCATGTTATCGCAGAGTAACGTGTGGGAGTATCAGAGGAAACCACGCCAAGCTCCAGGATGAACTTGCGTAACCACACTGCCTCCTTTGCAGCATCTAATACGGAAATTGTATCCGACTTTTGTTGTTGAATCTATTGTAGTGTCCTGCTTCTTGCTTCTCCAGCTCAAAGCACTACCGTTCAACATGAACACAAAACCTGATGTTTACTTTCAATCATTTATATCCGACTGGAAATCTGAATCTGTATATCTTAAGACTTGAAGATCACCATCTCCATAGATCAATACATAATATTGCATCCGTCTTAGATACTTTAAAATGTTCTTTACTGCATTCCAGTGTTGTTCTCCATAGAAGGATTGGTAACGACTTACCACTCCCACTGCATGGTAGATATCTGGCCTAGTACACATCATGGCGTACATTAAGCTTCCTACAACTGATGCATAGGGGCATCCATCCATGGCTTTCTTTTCTCAACAGTTTGAGGAGTCATCCCTTTAGATAAGTGGATACCATGTCTTGAGGGGAGGAAACCTTTCTTGGAACTATCCATACGGAATCGTTCAAGAATCTTCTTAATTTACCCATGTTGCGATAATCCCAATATCCTCTTTTCTCAGTTTCTAAACAGCTTCAGACCTATGATGTAGGATGCTTCTCCAAGATCGTTCATCTCGAAGGTGTGGGACAACCAAATCTTAACACTGGTCATCACCCTGTATCATTCCCAATGATAAGGATGCCATCTACGTAAAGCACGATGAACACAATGGAACTTCTACTAAGCTTCTTGTACACACATGGTTCATCAGGATTCTGCACAAAATCATTACTTTTTATGGTTTCGTCAAATCTGATGTTCCAGCTACGAGAAGCTTGTTTGAGCCCATAGATGGATTTCTCTAGCTTGCATACTTTACCATCCTCAGTTATGAAGCCTTGGGGTTGCTCCATATAGATATCCTCCTCGAGGTATCCATTGAGGAAGGCCGTGTTGACGTCCATCTGCCAGATATCGTAGTCAAGAGATGCAACTATAGCTAGCAGTGTCCTGATGGACTTAAGCATAGCCACAGGAGAGAACATCTCATCCTAGTCGATGCCTTCTCTCTGTGTGTAGCCTTTGGCTACGAGCCATGCCTTGAAAGTTTCTACTTTCCCACCAGGTCCCCTCTTTCTCTTGAAGATCCATTTACACCCAATGGGTTCTACACCTATAGGTGGATCCTCTGGGGTCCATACACCATTCTTATTCATGGAGTCAATCTTTGATTTCATTGCTAGCATCCATATATCCATGTCATGATCCGTGAGTGCTTCATCCAATGAAGAAGGATCATCATCAGTTTCATCCGACACATGGAATCCATAGCTTTCAGGTGATGCAACCACCCTCGAACTCCTTCAAAGAGGTATAGATGTTTCATCTTCATTTATCTCTTCAGTTTCTGGTTCAGGAAGCTCAGAATCCTCAGGAGATTCAATGAGTTCCTCTACTTTAATTTTGTTTTGACCTTTAAGGAGTCATCCTCCAGAAATTTCACATCTCTAGAGGCGAAAATCTTTTGGGTCTCAGGGTCATAAAGCTGGTATCCAATACCATCTTTAACATACCCAATGAAGTAACACTCGCAAGAGCGAGATTCCAGCTTACTTGCATCCACGTTCTTCGCATGGACCAAGCAACCCCAAACCCTCAAGTGATTAACACTAGGTTTGGTTCCATACCATATCTCAAGAGGAGTCTTAGGTACAGATTTCTAGGAATCTTGCTTAGGATATATATCACTGTCTCTACTGCATATCCCCAGAAACTAAGTGGTAAATGTGCTTTGTTCATCATTGAATGGACCATATCCATGATAGTCATGTTGCGTCTGTCAGCAACACTATTAAGTTGGGGGGTTCCAAGAGGAATGGGATTAGAGACAATTCCATTCTCTTTAAGGTATTCCTTGAATTTATCTGAGAGGTACTCGCCACCTCAGTCAGATCAAATCTGTTTAATCTTCCTATTGGTTTGGTTCTCAACCAAAGCCTTTAACTCTTTAAACTTTTCAAAGGTTTCAAATTTATGGTGTAGTAGGAAGATAAACCTGTATCGTGAATGGTCATCAATAAACGTCAAATAATATCAATATCCAATTTGGGTCGTGATACTGAAGGGACCACATACATCAGTATGTATAAGGTCAAGAATACCTCTGCATCGCGTAACCTTGTTACGAAAAGGCATCCTAGTCATTTTTCCTCGAATACAATGTTCGCAAGTAGGTAAAGATTGAACTAGTATAAAATCTAAAGGTCCATCCTTTATCAATCTATTGATCCTATCAACAGATAAATAACCAAGCCTTTGATGCCAAATCATGTTTGAATGATTTCCATTCACTCTGGATCTTTTAGGGTTTTTCTTATTATTAGTGGTAGTAGCAATCATGACTTGTTCAATAATGCACAATTCATAGAGTCCGCCATAAGTCAAAATACCATCTGCAATATGTTTATCATAATGACTAATGACTAATTTATTATAGAAAAGGAATAAATATACATTTCTAACAAGCTCAGATATAGATATTAAATTCCTTCTGACTTCAAGTACATAAAGATACTCTTTAAGTACTAGGACTCTTCCACTAGATAATGATAGTCGACAGGTCCCGACGGCAACTGCTGCAACACTTGCATCACAACCCATCATGATGACTATCTCCCCTTCTTCAAGATTCTTAGTTTCCTGAAATAGATGCAACAAATTGCATACATGAACATAAGCACTAGAATCAACAACCCAACTTCCTACTCAACCAACAAGAAAATTGGTTTCAATGATGAAAGTAGATTTCATACATGCAGGGTCCTTTGTCGGCAGACTTCACATATTCCGGACAATTACGCTTCCAGTGCCCCAGCTTCTTGCAGTGGTGACAAACGCTAGTTTTCTTCGATGCTATCATCGTGGATACATTGGAGAATGAGCCAACACCTTGACTCTTTTTCTTTCTCTTCTGGGTCGGGCCCTTCTGAGAACATTGCTTCCAATCATGCTTTCCTTTAACTTGTGCAACCATTGGACTGTCAGAGGGGCCATCCTTCCTCATTACGTCTTCAGCAGACTTTAATGCAGGCAATAGCCCAACGTTAGTAAATCAACTTTGCTCATGTGGAATGTGACAAGAAAGTTGTTGAAAGACTTAGGGAGCGACAACAGAATGAAGTCAGCATGCATGTCTGCGTCCATGTCAGCTCCTAGGTTTTCCAATTCAGAAAGATACCCAAACATTTTGAGTACATGCTCTCTGACAGAGGTCCCCTCCTGCATCTTGCAGCAAATAAGATCTCTCATTATATTATAACGATGTGTGTGGTTCACATCACTGAACATTTTCCTCAGATTCATCATAATATCATAGCAAGAGGCCATTTCCACATGTTGCTTCTGCAACACATTGGACAATTAACCCAGAATGTAACATCTTGCTAGATTATTATCTTCCTCATATTTTTCATTATAATTGATTTCCTCTGGCGTCTTTGGGTTTGTGTATAATTTCTTTATCAGCATATAAGATGTGCGCTCAGTCGAAAGCACAAGATCCAAATTTCGGATCCAATCCAAATAATTTGGTCCGGTCAGTTTATTGGCCTCCAGAAGATTGCTAAGTGGGTTCATGGACTTCATTTTATGAAATTAAGAATGCACTATATTAGAACATATAAATAATTATATATTAAATTTAAAAATATTTGATTAAGGAATTTCTAATCAAATTAATCTTACTTTTTCAACTTTGAAAGTTCATTCGCTTAATCACTTTCAAAGCAAGAGACATACTTACCACTATATCTTAAGAAAGAACTGAGACCTCCTCTTTATCTTTGTCACATCCAATAATATGAGAACCTGTGACTCGAATAAAGAGAAGCGCGAACACATTCCGCCTTGCAAGTCCAACTTGCGTTTCCCAATTCAGTCTTTAACACCCGGGCCCACCACCCATAAGGTGATGTTGACCCGTCGTTAATTGAACCAACCGTCATCAGGCTTAAAACTCGCTATACGCAATCCAATATCGCCCAAATAATATGAGGACCCGATATTGGGATCACTACGTATACAACCTTACTCTTTCGAGAAGCGAAGAGCCCGATCCAAATGGCTTGTATGCAGGAGTTGTCACTTCGGACAAGCGTCTCCTACATATAATATCTGGTGACGGAACCCTTCGCCTTGACAGGAGATCATGAATGTCACTTATGTGATCCTCCACCTCATATTCAAATTTTAAGTAATTATCATGAATCATATTCATATAATTAATTCTCCAAAGGGAAATACACATCTATTCATAATAGAGTGTTTTAATATAATATAATTAAATTAATCACATTAAATCAATTATCAACCCAATTCAATCAACAAACTTAATTGTTACTTGAAAATATGGTATTATCTCAAAGTACATATTAATTCTATTTTTAATAATTAAAAAATACATCCTGATCTCTCCTACATTATCGAGTCCTACCCGCTGTCATGGCTAGTACCGACGGGGGTGTGATAGACCGCACACGGTACAACCTGCTACCCCAACGCTCCCCGACTAGACACCATATCCACCTCAGGAAAGGATAATGCCAAATTGATCATTGTGTACTTGAGATGATAATCATTTCTCCAAATAAAGTTATACCATATAGTAATAATCAAAACACTTTTGATTATAAGGAAATTTGCTAAAAAAATTCTCAATCTCATTCAAGCAAGTTTTTTTGTTGATTGTGTAACCAATTGTGATCTAGATCATATCTAATCAATTATTGGTTAAGGCAATGTAAATTAAAGAAATAATTATCATTAAAATTTTCTCAAATATTTTCCACAATTATTTCAGGAAATTATTCATTAATTTCACTAATTGACAATCACATGGTTCTTGATTAGGAATATAATTTCCAACCGTGACCCCCACTTACTAAAATTAACATATCTCAATCAAATTAAATCCAAATTACGTAAAATAAGTTTTCAAAGTTTGATAATTTGATTTACGACATAACCTAAGTGATTTTCACGCATTTCTAGGCATACCAAAACATCAATTAACTCCTTAATTATGTTAAGATTCGGAGTCCCTGAAATACTGGATACATGTTCATTAAAATGATCATAACTTGAGCAAACAGAATCCAAATTACACAAACTCAAATCCCATGGTTTCATTATTAATGGGGAACAAAATACAAGTGATTATTTCGTGTTTAAACATTTTAAACAAGGCCGAAGTTATTCACTAAAAAGAGATGCGAAAATGAAATGCGATAAAACTTTCGCAAACTCTAACGAACCCAAGTCTTCCTAGGTTTATGGATCGCATCCAAAAGCTCCGACCTAAGGCTCTAATACCACTTGAAGGATATGGAATAATCCTTAAGAGCATCATGGAAGCATGTGGATCGTATCGCATACGATCAAGAACAACTAGTCACACTAGTTGTTCGATGCAGCGGAATTTAAAAAAAAATTCATGCGATGAAACCACATGATCCAAGAATGTTTCTTGGATCGTTTCATCTCAAAACACATAATAGATAAAAGGAATACCTCTTGTAGAGGGGTTGCGATCTAGTCTCTAAAAGAAGAGACCTCCTGTCTCAAGTACCGTCTTTGGAGAAGACGCTTGTGAGCCCGGGGATGAACCGCGTGCTTCTCACAATCCAAGATGTTGATCCAAGCTAGAGAACTCCTCATTTTGTCCCACGAGATCGTACGTCTTCTTTACGAGCGTGACACATCAAATAAGATGGAGAACCAAGGGTCGTCGAGGCGGCAACACAACGACGAGGCGACGACGGCGGCTTCTTCCCTCTAGGGTTTAGGTGGACGGCCACCCAAGGAGAGAGATGGAGAGAGGGTATGAGAATGAGAGAGAGGAGAGAGCTTGTTGATCTAATTGTTGTAACAAAAAAGAGCAAGGGGTGCCTCTTCTTATATAGGGTTTGGGAGTCCATGGATCACAATTCATGGACTATACAAAATCAATGGTTGAGATTGATCTGTGCTTCTTTCAATGGCCATGATCTTGTTAGTAAAAAAATCAACAACAATTAATTTAATTTAGATTGAATATATATTGATAAATCAATATAATTCAATCATAAATTAAATCAATCAATCATAGAAATAATAGCATGGAGATTACACTCTCCATATATGAGAGTGGACGACCACCTTTTCCATATAGGATTTGGTGGCCCTCCACCCTTCCAATATGAAAGGGTGGAATCTCATGCAATCTCATGCAGTCATGTGAGATTGCATTATTCCTTGGAAATCTCCATGATTTTACAACAACACTTGTTGTAAATAATTCAACAAAAATAATTCATAATTATTTTGTGAATATGCAATCCAACCACTGGAAATATGTGAATCACATTCACAACCCAAAATAAAATGTGATTTACATTTTCAATTAATCATCAAATGTGAATCCAATTCACATCAATAATTAATCAATAAATATAAATCATAATAAGCTCTCTCTATTGTGAATAATTGGATATTACTATTTATATTATTCTTATCCATAATAATTAAATTACATTTAATCATATTGGAGAATCATTCTCATGCATCCAAATAATGTGAATCAAATTCACATTACCTATGATAATTAAATCACATTTAATTGTCCATTTCTCAATGCTTGGATATAATTCAACCATGGAATTATTCTTGAACCCTTTAAAGAATAATGCACTTTCTCCGTAGATACTTGGAGATAAGGACATGAGGATTGTATGTTTCACGTATAGTGACTTGGATATTGAGATTTCATCTCAAATCTCGGTCTCATGTACCTCTTATAGATGCTTGATTTAATCAAGACCGCAAATCTAATCTTCTCATTGTATCTGAATCACATTCAGATCAATGTCCAACACTTGGACCAAGATCAGATTACTTCTCTACTGAGAGGAGTCACTAAAATCCAAACCTAATTCATCAAACCCTCGGAATGGAAGCGTCATGATTTTACAATCGTTTATGATCACATCACCCTTAGGTATTCCTAATACCTGTACATCCTGCATACTGGAAGAATTGTGATAAATCTGAAGATAAAGATCAATTTAACAATGTCATCTAAAAGGTTTTATCAACAAGTTTCTTATTCTTGGTCATTGGGAGTTGGTATCGATCATATGCTTTCACAAAGCATATATCATACCTACAAATTCTTGCCATTCTTCCAAAGCACGACAACCATGCATGCAATTTGATCGGTCCCAATACCTCATGAGTGAGCTCAAGTCTTCTGCTTCACAAGTGAACCCGTATGATCCCTTGAGAGATCATATTACTCATATGTCCTTATATGCACACCAGCTCGCCGGTGTATAGACCTTGATTAGGTCATCAACCTATTAGTCTGCAAATGTACATACTTAGACATATAGTAACACATCTGTCTCCGGTCAGAGGATGTGTGCCTGTATCATGATAGTATATGATACATGACTTTGGCTATCTCGATCTCGTTAAGTCAACTCTTTGACCTAACTAATCTGACATCTCCAAATTTCTATTCCTATGTAGAGGACCTACATCAAGAGGTCAATCATATATCAGCCTAATGAGAAAGGATTGCCATCTCCTACTCTAGATGGAGATCATCTCTTAATAATCATTTTATGGTGCTTGATGAGTCCTCTCTCTAACTCCTTAGATATTCATCCAAACACCAACCTCTATGATTCTATTACTGAATCAACTGCTGTATGATTATTAAGATGGTCATGGTCCATAACCCTAACTGTACAGAGGGACCTTATAGTGCTTTCATTCATTTAATCTCAGAAAGGGAATGAAACAATTAATAACTTTTAGTGATAATACAATATCATTTATTGTAGGAATGGTTCTCCTCGGGCTCACATGGCTAACAATGCGATCCCGAGACGAGCCGTAATGCAATAAATATTATTGCAAATATCATTCTCTAATCTGAAATGAAGAATAATTAATTTGCATAATAGGTCTCTTAGTACAATTAAGGTTATGTACCATGGCCATCTTGATGATCATATAGTTGTTGATTCAATTAGAATCATAGAGGTTGGTGCTTGGTGAATATCTAAAGAGTTAGGTTGAGGACTCATCTAGCACCGTCAAATGATTATTAAGAGATGATCTCCATCATGAGTAGGAGATGGACATCCTTTCTCTAATGGGATGATATATAACTGACCTCTTTATGCATGTCCTCTACATTGGAATAGAGATTCAGAGGTATTAGATAAGTTAAGTTAAAGATTTGACTTAATGACATCGAGATAACCAAGGACCTATATCGTATGATGTCACGATATAGGCATGCATCCTCTGACTGGAGATAGATGTGTTACTATATGTTTGAGTATGTATTTTTGGCAGATTGACACGTTGATCTAATAAAGGTCTATTCATTGGCACGCTGGTGAGCATACAAGGGCATATGAGTAATACGATCCCACAAAGGGAAGATACATGTTCATTTACTAAACCGGAAGACATGAGCTCACTCATGAGATATTGGAATTCAAATTCCATGCACGATGGTCTCTCTTTGGAAGCTTGACTGAATTTGTAGGTTTGATATATACTTTTGGAAAGTATATGATCAATACATAGGTATGATATATGCTTTTGAAAAGTATATTATCGATACTGACTCCCAAGATCAAATGAGAAACTTAATGATAAAACCCTGAAGGAGACAATCGATGATAATTAAATGTGTTTGAGAAATGGATAACTAAATATAATCTAATTATCATGAATAATATGAATTTGATTCATAATATTTGGCCATAAAAGGAGAGTTATTTAAGATAATTAAATGTGATTTAGCTATCAAAGATGTGAATAATGTGAATGTGATACATATTATTTGGGTAAATAAGAATATAGATCCAATATAATTAAATGGGATTTATTTATTATGTATAAAAATAATGTTGATAACATTATCCAAATTAGTCATATATATTGTGAATGTGATTTATAATATATAAGAGAGAGCTATTTGTAAATAACATTTACAATTTAAATGTTTATGTTAATTTGATTCACATTGGACAATTAATTGAAAATGTCATTTACATTTTATTTTGGGTTGTGAATGTGTTTCACAGATTTCCAATGGCATGATTGCAATGTTCACAAAACAATTATGAACTATTTGTGTGAATAAATTTGCAACAAAAGTTGTTGCAAATGTTGGAGAAATCTATGGGATAATTTAACATGGAATAATGGGGTGATAGCCACCTTCTATGTGGAGAAGGTGGACGGCTACCAACTCATATTTGGAATTGGTGGTTGTCCCCTTCTTTATGGAAGGAGGTTGCCCTCTTCCTATTTCTCTAAGGTGGATTGATTTAATTGAAATTGATTTATATTCAATATATTTAAATTTAATTAAATTAATTGTTGTTTTGTTGTTAACAAAAAAATCAAGACCATTGAAACGAACACAAATAAACCTCAACCATTGATTTTGTATTGTCCATGGATTGGGATTCATAGACTCCCAAAATCTTATAAAAGGAGAGGCACCCCTTGCTCTTTTAGGCTAAATGAAATATGCTCTCTCCCTCTCTCTCTCTCTACACACCAAGTCTCTCTCCCTCTCTCTATCTCTCTTGTGGTTGTCCACCTAGATGCCCTAGAGAGAGATCATCGTCGTCATTACATTGTTGTTATGCTGCCAGATCGACTGCTCATGCATATCTGCCTCCTTCAGCTCACCCCTCTCATGAAGAATATGTCAGATCTCGTGAGACGATATCAGGAGATTCGCCGCTTGGATCATCAACATGAATTGCGAGGAGCACGTATGTTATAATCGTGCTCGCAAGCATCTTCTCCGTCGGATCGGACTTGAGACAGTATGTCTCTTCCTTTAGAGACTCGATCGCAACCATGATTCAAGATGTGACCATAATTTTTTGTTTGTGGTTTAGATGAAATGATCCGAGAAGTATTTTTAGATCATGTGGCTTCATCGGTTTAATTTTTTTAAATTTCACTGCCATGAGCAACTAGTATGACTAGTTGCTCCTGATCGCATATGATGCGATCTCCACGGTTCCGTGATGCGCTTAAGGATTTTCCATATCCTTCAAGTGGTATCAAAGCCATAGGTCGGAGTATTAGGATATCATCAATAAACCTAAGATGACATGTGCATTTTAATTTGTGTGACGTTTCATCGCATTTTGACCACAATACCCTATTTTGTGTGATTTGTTTTCCCCATTTAAGTGTGATAGAACTCAAAATTATCACTTGGATTATGTTTCCCATTAATTAAGAAAATCGTGGGACTTGAGTTTGCATGATTTGGAATCTATTTGCTCAAGTTATGATATTTTTAGTGAACATGTATTCATTATTTCGAGGGTGACTAATCTTGACGTAATTAAATAGTTAACTATGGTTTTAATTCACCTATAAATTCATGTATATCATTTGGTTTTTGTTATAAATCAAATTGGCAAATCAAAGAAATGCAAATTGCTTGATTTGGATTTTATTTGATCGAGTTATGCTACTTTTAGTAAGTATGGGTCACTATTGGAAATTACATACTTGATCATAAATCTTGTTATTATCATTAAATTAAATTTATGGAATTTAATGGTTACTTTACTGAAACAATTATTGATGGATATTTCTCAAATATTTAATGATGATGATTATTTCATTGAATGGCATTGCCTTAACCAAAATTGATAAGATAACTGTTGATCAAATTGGTTACAATGAACTTTCCAACATACATTGATGCTTGAATATGATTGGGGATTTGTTTAGAAAATATCCTAAAATATTAATAAAAAAGGTCTTGATAAATATTATATGGTATGACTTCGGTTGGAAGATAGATTATCATTTCAAATATAATATGATCAAATTGCATTATCCTAGCCTGAGGCAGATATGGTGTCTAGTTGAGGATCGTTGGGGTAGCAGGTGGATCTGTAAGCGGTCTTTCCCACTCCTGTTGGTACTGGTCATGACATCGGTTAAGAAAATGATAATGCTTAAAATGATCATGGTGTAATTTTCTACTTATTAAAGTTCAAATAATACATATTTTGAGATTATACCATCCTTCAAGTAATAATTACAAATTGTTTCTTGGTTTATTGATTGGATTGATAATTGATTTAATATGACTAAATTAATTAGATCCAAATAAAATTAAACTCTCTATTATGAATAGAATGGTATTTCTCTTGACAGAATTAATTATATGAATATGAATCATAATAATTAATTAGAAATTTAATATGATATGGAGGATCACATAAGTGACATCCATTGTCTTCCATCAAGGAGAAGGGCTCCGTTTCCAAGGATTGTATGTAGGAGATGCCTGTCCGAAGTGACATCTCCTACATACAAGCGCATCTAGATCGGGTTCTTTGCTTCTCAAAAGATTAAGGTTGTCTGCGTAGTGATCCCAATATCGGTTCCACATATTATTGGGGCGATATTGGATGGCTCATAATGAGTGCTATTCCTGTTGATGGTCGGTTCAATTAACATCGGGTCAACATCACCTTAGGGGTGGTGGGCCTAGGTGTTAAAGACCGAATTGGGAAATGCAAGTTTGACTTGTAAGGCGGAATGATTTCCCGCTTCTTCTTATCTGAGTTACAGTTTCTCATACTATTGGGATGTAACAAAGATAAGAAATGAGATCACAGATCTTGCTTGAAATATAATGGTAAATATATCTCTTGCATTGAGAGTGAATAAGGGAATGAACTTTCAGTGTAGACAAGGAAAGATAACTTTGATAAAATTCCTAAATCTAAGTAATATATATATATATATTTATGCAAATTTCTTATTTCAGATAATTCTCATTAAACCCTCTCAAAATTATACTCAATAATAACCAATAAAATAATCATGAATTGGATTCATGATAAAGATGTTGTTCTTACAGTTGGACACATAATGTGCAAGTTTCCTCATAATAATGAGGAATGACAATTAAATAGAAAATATGACAATAATCCATGGTTTGTATGTCTCTATAGTCTTGATCTCTCATTGAGTGTGCTTTGGAAGTATCATGTCGAATATAATTGTAATTGTCAAATAATCCTTATAAAATCTAAGATGTTTTGGAATACATATGTGCTCTCGACATTTAATCATGAATGACATGGTTCACTGCATTATGCAAAATGGTGGCTCGATAAAGATGTACTCAAAATGTTTGAGTACTTGCCTGAACCAATTTATTTAAGAGTTAAGATGGATGTCGATAAGATGAATGCCATCATTCTACTATCTATACTTAAGTCATACATGAAGCTTCATAATATTCATATTGTATGAATTGAATGAAGCAAGTATAAATGTTGAAATACTCTTATATTAAAATCTTTTGAATTTAACGTAAGAGATCCTTTGTCTTAAGCAATGGTTTTTTATGTATGAAGGAAGTGCAGTGGAAGCATGGGTCTGACCCATATGAGAGGAAAGTCAAAGAGTTGACTATACTTCTATGACTTCCATAATATGACATCCAAAGAGTTTGATGAATGCCAATACTGTAATAAGTTGATGTACTGATAGTGTGACTATCTAGACTATCTAGAATCCTCACAGAAGGACTCATATAGTGCATCGGAATATTATATAATCTACATATAATCATTGAAATTGACTTTCTTATTAGATAAGATCAAATTCTAATATTTTATCCCGATCTTCTAATAGCACTTGCAATTGGTTACATATGTTTTAGAAGACTAGAAAATTTGATCATAAGATTTAATAGTCGTCTACATGGATATAGATGCAATTGTTGCAGCAATCTCTTTTGATAGATAGACTTCGTATTTTTAGTGGGAGAGCCCTTAGTCTTAGATAATGTCTCTATGACCTAGATAGTAAAATACACTCATAGTTTATTTCTATATGTTGGAAATAAACATGAATTCTAGAATAGACCTATCATAAATAGTTATGATGGATATATTTCAGATAGTAATCTAATATCTAGAGGACTCTACTAAATTAAAATATTAATGAATGGTTCATTAATATTTCTAATATAGAAAATTAAACCTTTTAAGATCAATAGGAGGATGGAGATCTTTTGAAAATGATCTGACATCAAGCCTTGGACATATGTCTGTTGATGAGATCAACAAAGTAGTAAGAGATGAGGCTTCAAAATGTCTGAAATTTCAAATCTTGCATACTTGTGAATATTGTATTCAAATTAAAAATGTTCAATACACCCTTCTCTGAGAATGGTGTGAGATGCCAAGGTATTCAAGATCCCATACATATTGATGTATGTGGATCATCTGTATCATAATAAACATTAATGATATGTGATATAATTCGATGATTATTTGTGATATGTCTTCCCTTCACCTTAGAAACCTTTGAAATGTTTAAAGATTTCACTTTTTGGTTTAGAACCAAAGTCTGAAGGAAGATGAAATGAATTGATCAAATAAAGGTAGCAAGTACCTATTAGATAAATTCAAGGAATACCTTATGGAGAAAGGAATATCATTCCTATCTCACTCCTAATACACTGAAACTCAATAGATTTGTAGGGAGATACAATTGGATCATGTGTGACATGATTTGATCAATGATGAATATTAGCATAATTACCTCTTATTTTCTAAGATATATATGTAGTAGAGACAACAATATAAATCCTCAATAAGGTTCCATGCAAGTTGTTGGAAATGCGAGCCCACGATGAGCCATTATGCAATAAATGTAATTGCAAATATCATTACCTGATCTGAAATGAAGAATAACTAATTTGCATATAGGTCTCTTAATACAATTAGGGTTATGTACCATAGCCATCTCAATGATCATACAGATATTGATTCAATTGTTAAATCACAGAGGCTGGTGCTTGGATTAATATCTAAGGAGTTAGATTGAGGACTGATCAAGCACCGTCAAATGATTATTAATAGATCATATCTATCCTGAGAAGGAGATGGAAATCCTTTCTCTTATGACTGATATCTAACCGACCTCTTTATACGGGTCCTCTACATAGGAATAGAGATTCGGAGGTGATAGATAAGTTAGGTCAAAGATTTGACTTAACGAGATCGAGATAACCAAAGTCCTATGTCATTTACTGTCACGATATAGGCACACATCCTCTGATCAGAGATAGACGTGTTATTATATGTCTAAGTATGTACATTTGGCAAACCAATAGTTTGGTGACCTAATCAAGGTCTATACACCAGCACGTTGGTGTGCATGTGAGGGCATATGAGTAATGCGATCTCTCAAAGGGATCATACAGGTTCATTACTGAACCGGAAGACATGAGCTCACTCATGCGATATTGGGAAGAATCAAATTCTGTGCACGGCTGTCTCGCTTTGGATGCTTGACTGAATTTATAGGTTTGATATATGCTTTTGGAAAAGTATATGATCAACACATGGGTATGATATATGCTTTTGGACAGCATATTTTCGATACCGATACCTAATGATCGAATGAGAAACTTAATGATAAAACTTTGAAGTAGATAGTGTAAAATTGATCTTATACTTCGGGTTTATTCTCGGTCTTCTAGTATGCAGGATGTACATGTATTGGGAATATATGAGGGTGATGTGATCATAAACGATTGTATAACCATGACGCTTCCATTCCTTAGGAGTGATAAAACGGGTCTGGATTTTAGTGGCTACTCTCAGTAGAGAAGCTTGGTCCTAATGTTGGACATTGATCTGAATGTGATTCAGATGCAATGAGAAGATTAGATCTAGGGTTCTGATTTAATCAAACATCTATGGGTGGTCCGCAAGATCTGTATTTGAGATGTGATCTCAATATTCAAGTCACTATATGTAGAACAATACAATCGCCCTATACTTATCTCCAAGTATTTGCGAAGAAAGCGCATTATCCTTAGAAGAGTTCATGGATAATTTCGTTGTTGATATATGTATCCAAGCATTGAGAAAATTAATAATTAAATGTGATTTAATTATCATGAATAATATGAATTTGATTCACATTATATGGAGAATTATCTAAGATAATTAAATGTGATTTGATTGTCAAAGATGTAAATAAAGTGAATGTGAATCCATATCATTTGGCCATATGAGAATAGAGATCCAAGATGAATAAATGTGATTTATCGTGAATATTGAATAATGTGGATAACGCTATAAATATTAATAATATATATTATAAATGTGATTTTTAATATATAAGAGAGAGCTTATTGTAATTTACATTTGTTAATTAAATGTTGATGTGAATTTGATTCACATTGGATAATTAATTGAAAATGTAGTTCACATTTTATTTTGGGTTGTGAATGTGATTCACAAACTTTCAATGGCTTGATTGAAATGTTCACAAATTAAACTAGATTTATTTTTGTGAAATAAATTTGCATTAAAAAGTTGTTGCAAAATATTGGAGATACACATGAGATATGGATTCTCGTAAAATAGGAAGGAGCCACCTTGCCATATGAAGGGGGTGGACGACCGCCCTCTCCTTATGGACTGAGTGGCCGCCCCTCTTGTTCTTATGGAAGGAGGCTTGCCTCCTTCTTATATCTCCAATGAAGATTTATTTAATAGAAATCAAATTATATTCATACATATTTGATTTAATTAAATTATGTATTGTTGTGTTTTTTACAACAAAATCTTGGCCATTAAAAGAAACACAAATCAATGTGAGCCATTGGATTTGTGTTGTACATAGATTGAGATCCATGGATCCCAAAATATATAAAAGGAGAGGCACCCCCATTGCTCTTCTTTACATACACACACAAGTTGTGAACAACAACTCTCTCTCTCTCTCTCACACACACACACATTCTCTGCATGCCCTCTCTCTCTTTCTCATTGTGGCCATCAATCATGGAGCCCTAGAGAAAGTCTCCATCATCGCAGCGTCGTCATTATGCTGCCGGATCGTTTGCTCGTGGATCTTCATCTCCTTTGGTGCGCCTCACTCATGAAGAAGACGTCGTATCTCGTGTGACGAGATATGGTTATTCGCCGCTTGGATCATCAACTTGGATTGCGAGGAGCATGCCTTTCATCAATGTGCTCGCAAGCGTCTCCTCCGTCGAATCAGACTTGAGACATGAGGTGTCTTCGTGTAGAGACTCGATCGCAACCACGCTTGAAGAGGTAACCCTAATTCTTGTTTGTGGTTTAGATGAAATGATCTAAGAAGTGTTCTTAAATCATTTGGTTTCATCGCATGAAATTTTTTAATTCTGTGTCCTCGAGTAACTAGTTTGAATAGTCGCTCCCGATCACATACGATGCGATCCTCAGGCTTCCATGATGTGCTTAAGGATCTTACGATATCCTGCAAGTGGTATAAGAGCCATAGGTCGGAGGTTTCAGATACGATCCATAAACCTAGGATGACTTTGGCTCGTTAGGGTTTTGCAAAATTTTATCGCACTTCATTCACGCATCCCTATTTTGTGGATATTTTTGACTCTGTTTAAAGTCTTTAAAAACAAAATTATCACTTGTATTTTGTTCGCAATCAAATAAGCAAACTGTGGATTTGAGTTTGCATGATTTGGAATCCGATTACTCAAGTTATGATCATTTTAGTGAACATTTATACACTGTTACAGGGACTGCAAATTTTGACGTAATTAAGGAGTTAATTACTGTTTTGAACGAATTGAAATGCATGCAAATCACTTAGGTTCTGTTGTAAATCAAATTAGAAAACTATGAAAACTTATTTTGCATGATTTGGATTTAAATTGATTGAGGTATGTTAATTTTAGTAAGTGGGGGACACTGCTGGAAATTACTTTCCTAATCAAGAACCTTGTGATTGTCATTTAATCAATTTGTGAAATTAAATGATTTAATTTCTTGGAATAATTATGGATAAATATTTGTGAAATGTTTTATGATAATTATTTCCTTAAATGGCATTACCTTAACCAATAATTAATTAGATATGATCTAGATAAATGGTTACTCAATCTATTAACTAACAAACAAAGTTGCTTGAATAGTATTGGGAATTTGTTTAGCAAATTTTCTTATAATCAAAATGATTTTGATTATCACTATATGGTATAACTTCGGTTGAAAAACCGATTACCATCTCAAGTACATAATGATCAATTTGACATTATCCTAACCCAAGGCGGATATGGTATCTAGTCGGGGAGCGTTGGAGTAGCAGGTTGCACCGTGTGCGGTCTATCCCACTCCTTCGATACTGGCCATGACATCGGGTAGGGAAGGGATAATGTTGGAGAGATCATGACATATTTTCTAATTATTAAAATTCGAAATAATACGTATTTGAGATAATACCATAACTCTAGTAACAATAAAGATTGTTTGTTGGATATTAATTGGATTATTAATTTAATATGATTAGATTATCCCCCTTGAAGAATTAATCGTAATGAATATGATTCATAATGATTAATTATAATTTGAACATGATATGGATGATCACATAAGTGACATCCATGGTCTCCCGTCAAGGCGAAGAGTTCCGTCACTAGGGATTGTATGTAAGAGACTCCTGTTCGAAGTGACAGCTCCTGCATACAAACGCATCTAGATCAGGCTCTTTGCTTCTCGAAAGAATAAGGATGTATGCGTAGTGACTCCGATATCGGATCCTCATATTATTGGGGGTGATATTGGATTGTGCATAGCGAGTTCTAATCCCGTTGACGGTTGGTTCAATTAATGACGGGCCAACATCACCTTAGGTGTGGTGGGACCGGGTGTTAAAGATCGAATTGGGAATGCAAGTTGGACTTGCAAGGCATAATGTGTTCCCGCTTCTTTTAATCCGAGTTGCAATTCTCATATTATTGGGATGTGATAAAGATAAGGAAGGAGATCACAAATCTTGCTTGAGATATAATGGTCAGTCTATCTCTTACATTGAAAGTGATTAAGGGAATGAACTTTCAGTGTTGACAAGGTAAGACAACTTTCATATAAAAATTCCTAAATCAAAGTAATATATACATATTTATGCAAATTTCTTATTTCAGATAATCCATTATTAAACCCACTCAATACTATACTCAATAATAACCCATAATGCATCACAGATTGGATCCATGATCCAGATATTGTACTTGCAGTTGGATACATAATGTATGTGGTCGCAATGTGCAAGTTTCCTCATAATGATGAGGAATGATAATTAAATAGACAATAGGTCTACAACCCTATGGTTTTGTATGTCTCTATTGTCTTAATCTGTCATCGAATGTACTTTGGAAGTGACATGTCGATGATGATCGTAATTGTCAAATAATCCTTATAAAATTCTAAGAAGTTGTTCTTGCATAGTTATGTGCTCTTGACATTTAATCATGAATGACATGGTTCACTGCATCATGCAGAATGGTGGCTCTATAAGAGATGATGTATTCAAAATGTTTGAGTACCTACCCGAACCTAAGTCTTTAAGAGTTAAGATGTATGTAGATATGATGAGTGTCATCATTCTACTATCTATACTCTAGTCATTCATGAAACTTCATAATATTCATATTGTATGAATTAAATGAATCATGTATAAATGTTGAAATACTCTTATATTAAAATCTTTTGAATTAAACATAAAAGATCCTTTGTCTTAAGCAATGGTTGTTTATAGTTGAAAGGAGTGTACTGGAAGCATGGGTCGGACCGAAGTAAGAAGGAAAGTTAAAGAGTTAACTGTACTTTTGTGACTTCCATATGACATCCAAAGAGTTGGATGAATGCCAATACTGCAGTAAGCTGATGTACTAATAGTGTGACTATCTAGACTATCTAGGATCCTTAGAAAAATGAATCGGATAGTGCATCAGAATAATCTACATTTAATCATTGAAATTAACTTTCTTATTGGATAAGATTAGAAGTCTAATAATTGTATCTTATTCTTCTAATAACACTTGTAATTGTTGCATATGTTTTAGAAGACTCAAAATTTGATTTTTAGGTTTAATAGTCATTCATGGATATTGATGCAATGGTTGCAACAGTCTCTATTGGATAGATAGACTTCATATTTTCAATGGGAGAGCCCTTAGTCTTAGAGAATGTCTCTATAACCTAGATATTAGAATACACTCATTTTTTATTTCTAAATGTTGGGAATAAACATGAATTCTGAGATACACCTATCATAAAGAGTTATGACGAATATATTTCAGAAAGTAATCTAACATCCAGAGGAGTCTACTAGATTAGAAAATTAATGAATGGTTCATTAATATTTCTAATACTGAAATTAAACCTTAAAAGATCAATAGGAGGATAAAGATCATTTGACAATGATCTGGCATCAAGCCTTGGACATTTGTTTATTGATGAATAGACTAGTAAGAGATGAAACTTTAGATTTTCTGAAATTTCAAATCTCACATACTTGTGAATAACTGTATTCAAAGTAGAAATTGTCCAATGCACCTCTCTTTTAGAATGGAGCAAGATGTCAAGGTATTCAAGATCTCATACATATTGATGTATGTGGATCATCTATATCAAAGTAAACATTAATGATATGCGATATCCATTGATGATTGTTTGTGATATGAGTTTTCTTCCCATCACCTTAGAAACCTTTGAAATGATCAAAGATTTAACAATTTTGGTTTAGAACCAAAATTTGAAGGAAGATGAAATGGATTTGATCTAATCTAGGTAGCTTGTACCTATTAGATGAATTCAAAGAATACCTTATGGAGATATGAATATCATTCATATCTCACTCCTCCTAATACAACTAAATTCAATAGAGTTGACAGGAGATACAGTTGGATCATGTGTGGCATGAAATAATCAATGATGAATATTAGCATAATTACCTCTTAGTTTCCAAAGAATATATATGTAGTAGATACTACAATATATATCCCTACTAACATTCCATGCAAGTAAACTGGAATCTATCACAAGAGAGTGCTACTTCATTAGGAAAATAAAGGATGGTATTGGGTACCTACTTTATGACCTTGAGATTCTTAAAAGATTTCATATCTGAGAATGTGATTCTTAAAGGATGTCTCTCTTGAAAATCAAGATGAAAATGAAGTAAAGGAACTCATTTAATCTTGAGAAGATTATTGGGCTCCTGAAATCGAAAACTAAAAGGAAAATTAAAGATGAAACACTCATACCTCTTCAAATGAATTTGAGGATGGATTCCATGTGTCAGTTAAATCTGACAATGACCTAATTTCATATGATGAAGCTTCTGAAGATCATAGCATGGAAAGATGGATGTTAACAATAGAATATAAAGAAGATTTCATATACAAGCCTTGTATATGGACCCTCGAGGATCCACCTATATGGGTAAGACCCGTTAAGGTGTAAATGGATCTACAAGAGAAAGAGGGAACCTGATGAAAGGTAGAGACCTTCAAAGCATGGCTCGTAGCCATGAGATACAAATCAAAAAGAAGACATCGCTTGCGATGAGACTTGCTCTCCAGTTACCATGCTTAAACCCATCAGAACATTGCTAACTATGGCTACAGAACTTGACTATGACATCTTCATGATGTGAGTCAAGATTGCATTCCTCTATGATTACGTCTCTGAGGATATTCACATTAAGTAGCCCCAGGGCTTCATGGTTGAGGAAAGCAAGGTGTACAAGCTAAGGAACTACATCTATGGACTTAAATAAGCTTCTTGTAGGTGGAACATAAGATTTGATGAATTTATAAATGTTATGATTTTAGATAGAATCTTGATGAACCATGTGATGCTTAGTGGGAGTGCCATTGTGTTCATCATGCTAAATGTAGATGATATCCTAATCATTCGGAATGATATAAGGATAATAATAAGTGTTTTATTTACTGGCTATTCCATACCTTGAGATATGATCTCAAGGACACCTCTTATATCTTAGTTCTGAAGTTGTTCATAAGCAAAAAGAAGAGATATTGGAACTGTTACATTAAGTGGGGCACCTTGGACGTGTTCCATTCTGGAAAATTCCAATAAAGGCTTCTTTTCCTCAAGATATGGTACTGACCTATATAAAGGGGTTGCACCTCAAGGAGTTGAGGAAGTGAATGCTAAAACTGCTTGCCCTAGTGCATTAGTTTTGAGAAGCCAAGTATAAGCTAGATGTATAGAAAAGCCATATGTCTTTCATGCAGTAGGAGTAATAAACTGTTACTAATCCTAATATGGAGATAAAACACTTGATTGCAGTAATAACAATATCTTCAAAGATGAAAAGATTTTTAAGAAAGTGATCTCAAAGTCTTATCATCAAGAGCTTAAGACTTTATAGATAGAGATCTAAAAGGTCTTAACTGCAGATACCTTAGGAGATAAAGATCTCTGGGAAGACTCATCAAGTGCCGTCCAATGATTATTAAGAGATGATCTCCATCCTGAGAAGGAGATGGCAATCCTTTCTCTGATGGCTGATATCTAACCGACCTCTTGATGCAGATCCTCTTCATAGGAATAGAGATTCGTAGGTGTTAGATAAGTTAGGTCAAAGAGTTGACTTAAGAAGATCAAGATAACCAAAGTCCTATGTCATATAATGTCACGATATAAGCACACATCCACTGACCGAAGACAAAATTGTTACTATATGTCTAAGTATGTACATTTGGCAGACCAATAGGTTGATGACCTTATCAAGATCTATACACCGACGCGCTGGTGTGCATGTAAGGGCATATGAGTAATGTGATCTCTCAAAGGGATCATATATATTCATTACTAAGCCAGAAGACATGAGCTCATTCATGAGATATTGGGAAGAATCAAATTCCGTGCACAGTCGTCTCGCTTTGGAAGCTTGACTGAATTTATAGGTTTGATATATGCTTTTGGAAAAGTATATGATCAACACCTGGGTATGATATATGATTTTGGAAAGTATATGATCGATACCGAATCTCAATGATCAAATGAGAAACTTAATGACAAAACTCTGAAGTAGATAATGTAAAATTGATCTTATACTTCGAATTTATTTTGGGTCTTCTAGCATGCAGGATGTACAGGTATTGGGAATACCTGAGGTTGTTGTGATCATAAATGATTGTATAACCACGACGCTTCCATTCCTAGGGAGTGATGAAAGGATCCAGATTTTAGTGACTCCTCTCAGTAGAGAAGTGATCTAGTATTGGTCCAAATGTTGGACATTGGTCTGAATGTGATTCAGATGCAATGAGAAGATTAGATCTATGGTTTTGATTTAATCAAACATCTATGGGAGGTCCGCAAGATCTGGATTTGATATGTGATCTCAATATCCAAGTCACTATACGTGGAACAATACAATCGTCGTATCCTTATCTCCAATTTGCGAAGAAAGCGCATTATCCTTGAAAGAGTTCATGGATAATTTCATTGTTGATATATGTATCCAAGCATTGAGAAAACCGATAATTAAATGTGATTTAATTATCATGAATAATATGAATTTGATTCATATTATATGGAGAATTATCTAAGATAATTAAATGTGATATGATTATCAAAGATGCAAATAATGTGAATGTGATTCATATTATTTGGGCACATGAGAATAGAGATCCAAGATGATTAAATATGATTTAATCATCATGGATATTGAATAATGTGGATTGCACAATCCATATTAATCATATATATTATAAATGTGATTTATATTATATAAGAGAGAGGTATTTGTAATTTACATTTATTAATTAAATGTTGATGTGAATTGCATTCACATTGGATTATTAATTGAAAATGTAATTCACATTTTATTTTGGGTTGTGAGTGTGATTCACAAACTTCCAATGGCATGATTGAAATGTTTACAAAATAAATTGGATTTATTTTTTCGAAATAAATTTGCAATAAAAAGTTGTTGCAAAATATTGGAGATACACATGAGATATGGATTCTCATGAAATTGGAAGGAGCGACCTTGCCATATGAAGGGGGTGGACGGCCACCCTCTCCTTATTGAATGTGTGGCCGTCCCTCTTGTTCTTATTGAAGGAGGCTTGCCTCCGTCTTGTTTCTCCAATGAGGTTTGATTTAGTATAAATCAAATTATATTTCATATATATTTGATTTAATTAAATTAATTATTGTTCTGTTTTTTACAACAAAACCTTAGCCATTAAAAGAAACACAATTCAATGTGAGCCATTGGATTTGTGTTGTCCATGGATTGAGATCCATGGATCCCAACATATTATAAAAGGAGAGGAACCCCCTTTGCTCTTCTTTACATACACACACAAGTTGTGAATAACAACTCTCTCTCTCTCTCTCATTCTCTACACGCCCTCTCTCTCTCTCTCTCATTGTGGCCATCCACCATGGAGCCATAGAGAGAGTCTCCACTGCCACAACGATGTCGTTATGCTGCCGGATCGTTTTCTCGTGGATCTCCACCTCCTTCGATGCGCCTCGCTCATGAAGAAGACATCGTATCTCGTGTGACGAAATCTAGAGACTCGTCGCTTGGATCATCAACTTGGATTGCGAGGAGCACATGTTTCATCAACGCGCTCGCAAGCGTCTCCTCCGTTGGGTCGGACTTGAGACAACAATCTCTTCGTTTAGAGACTTGATCGTAACCACGCTTCAAGAGGTAACCCTAATACTTGTTTGTGGTTTAGATGAAAATCCAAGAAGTGTTCTTGGATCATGTGGTTTCATCGCATGAAAATTTTTAATTCCGTTGCCTCAAGCAACTAGTGCGACTAGTCGATCCCGATCACATACGATGTGATCCTCATGCTTCCATGATGTGCTTAAGGATCTTATCATATCCTTCACAAGTAAGCTGGAATTTAACATTAGATAATACTACTTCATTAGGAAAATAAAGGATGGTATTGGATACCTACTTTATGACCTTGATATTCTTAGATTTCATCTCTAAGGATATGATTATTAGAGAATGACTTTCTTGAGAATCAAGATGAAAATGAAGTGAAGGTACTCATTAAATTCTGAGAAGATAATGAGGCTCCTGAAATCAGAAACTAAAAGAATATTTAAAGGTGGAACACTCATAACTCTTAAAATTAGTTTGAGGATGGATTCCATATGTCAGTCAAGTCTGACAATCATCTGACTTCATATGATGAAGCTTCCAAGGATCCTGACATGGGAAGTTGGATGTTAGAAATAAAGGTTACAGTAGACTTCATATACAAGTGTTGTCCATGGACCCTCTAGGATCCACCAATAAGGGTGAGACCCCTTAGGTGTAAATGGATCTTCAAGTGAAAGAAGGAACCTGATGAGAGTGTAGAGACCTTCAAAGTACGGTTCGTATCCACAAGATACACACAAATAGAAGACATCATTTTCTATGAGACTTGCTCTCCTGTGACCATGCTTAAACTCATCAGAATATTGCCTTACTTTGGCTACACAACTTGATTTTGACATCTTCAAGATGGAAGTCAATGTAGCATTCCTCTATGAATACCTCAACGAGGATATTCATATGAATTAGCCCCAGGGCTTCATAGCTGAGGAAAGCAATGTGTACAAGCTAAAGAACTCTATATATGGACACAAATAAGATTCTTATCGTTGGAACATCAGATTTGCTGAAATTATAAAGGTTATGGTTTTAGATAGAATCTTGATGAACCGTGTGAATCTTAGTGGGAGTGCCATTATGTTCATGATGCTAAATGTAGATGATGTCCTAATTATTTGGAATGATATAAGGATGAGAATAAGTGTTTTATAATGTGGCTATTCCATACCTTGAGATATGATCTCAAGGACACCTCTTATATATTAGTTCTTAAGTTGTTCAGAAGTAAAGAGAAGAGGGTATTGGCACTGTCACATTAGTGGTACACCTTGGATAAGTTCTATTTTTGGAAAATTCAAAGGAAGGCTTCTCTCCCTTAAGACATGGTACTAACCTATTTAAAGGGATGGCATCTCAAATAGTGGAGGATGTGAATACCAAAGCTACATGCCATAGCGCATCGTCTTTGGGAAGCTCAGTGCATGCTAGATGTACAAAAAAGGTCAGATGTTTGATATGCAGTGGGAGTAGTAAACTATTACTAATCCTACAATGGAGATAAACACTTGATTACAATAATAAAAATATCATCAAAGATGACAAGACTTTAGAGATAGTGATCTCTAAATCTCATCTTCAAGAACTTAATTATAGATAATGATTAAAAAGGTCTTAACTACAAATAACTTACGAGAGTTAAGAGTGGGTCTTGGTCTTAGGAGATAGAGATCACTGGGGCATTCTGATAAGGATGATAGAAATTACATACATGTTATAACGATTATAGAGCTACAATGTCTAGGAAACTGTAACTGCTTTAACAAAATAAAGTATTGGTTGCATAAGTTGCAACATTCTCATTGAATGCGAGCACAGTTACTAGGGCATATGCAAGTACTGTAAAAGGACTTGACGTAGTCTCTTAGGAACAGAGTGACTGATCATCTTACCTAGCTATATTAACTAGCTTATGATTGTCACATTAGTATGGGTTTAAAGATCAGTCCATTAATGGCTCTTTGGGATAGTGGGAGATTGTTGGACATGCGAGCCCAAGGCGAGCCAATATGCAATAAATATAATTGCAAATATAGTTCCTTGATCTAAAATGAAGAATAATTAATCTGCATAATAGGTCCCTTATTACAATTAGGGTTATGTACCATGGCCATCTTGATGATCATACAACTATTGATTCAATTGTTGAATCATAAAGGCTGGTGCTTGGATGAATATCTAAAGAGTTAGATTGAGGACTCATCAAGCACCGTCAAATGATTATTAAGAGATGATATCAAGTCTGAGTAGGAGATGGAAATCCTTTCTCTGATGGGCTGATATCTAATTGACCTCTTAATGTAGGTCATCTGCATAGGAATAGGGATTCGGAGGAGTTAGATAAGTTAGGTCCAAGAGTTGACATAACGAGATCAAGAAAATCAAAGACCTATATTGTATGTTGTCACGATATAGGCATGCATCCTTTGACTGGAGATAGATATATTACTATATGTTTGAGTATGTATATTTTGTAGACCGATAGGTTGATGATCTAATCAAGGTCTATACACCGACACTCTGGTGTGCATACAAGGGCATTTGAGTAATTAGATCTCTCAAAGGGACCACACATGTTCATTTACTGAACCGGAAGACATGAACTCACACATGAGATATTGGGATATCAAATTCCATGCATGGTGGTCTCGCTTTGGAAGCATAACTGAATCTATAGGTTCAAAGTATATGATCAATACCTAGGTATGATATATGCATTTATAAAGTATATGATCGATACCAACTCCTAATGATCAAATGAGAAACATAATTATAAAACCTAGAAGGAGACAGTCTAAATAGATATAAAACTTCAGGTTTATTCTAGGTCTTCCAGTATGCAGGATGTACAGGTATTGGGAATACCTGAGGGTTATGTGATCATAAACGATTATATTAACATGATGCTTCCATTATGAGGGAGTGATGAAATATGTCTGGATGTTAGTGACTCCTCCCATAGAGAAGTGATATAATATTAGTCCAAATGTCGGACAGTGATCTGAATGTGATTTAGATGCAATAAGAAGATTAGATCTACAGCTTTGATTTAATCAAGCAATTATTGGTGGTCCTCGAGATCTAGATTTGAGATGTGATCTCAATATCCAAGTCACTATATGTGGAATGTACAATCGCCCTTCCCTTATCTACATGTATCATCGGAGAAAGCACATTGTCCTTGAAAGAATTCAAGGATAATTTCATTGTTCATAATGTATCCTAGCATTAAGAAATGGATATTAAGTGTAATTTAATTGTCATGACTAATATGAATTTTATTCATATTATTTGGCCATACAAGGAGAGTTATCTAAGATAATTAAATGTGATTTAAATTATCAAAGTTGTGAATAATGTGAATGTGATCCATATTATTTGGGCACAGGAGAATAGAGCTCCTAGACAATTAAATGTGATTTTAGTATTATGGATAAGAATAATGTGGATAACATTATCCAAATTACTCATATATATTATGAATGTGATTTAAAATATATAAGATAGAGCTATTTGTAATTAACATTTATTATTTAAATGTTGATGAGAATTGGATTCACATTGGACAATTAATTGAAAATGTAATTTGCATTTTATTTTGAGTTGTGAATGTGATTCACAAATTTCCAATGGCATGATTTCAATGTTCACAAAATAATTTTGAATTTTTGTGTGAATAAATTTGCAACAAAAGTTGTTGCAAATATTGGAGAAATCTATGGGATAATGTAATCTCATGGAATAAAGACGTGATAGACACCTTCCATGTGGAGATGGTGGACGGTCACCAAGTCCTATTTGGAATTGGTGGTCGTCACCCCTCTTTAAGTGGATTGATTTAATTGAAATTGATTTTTATTGATTATTATTCAATATATTTTAATTTAATTAAATTAATTCTTGTTGTGTTTTTAACAAAAAAAGTCTTGACCTTTGATAGAAATACAAATCAATCTCAACCATTGATTTTGTGTTGTCCGATGATTGGGATCCTTGGACTCCCAAAATGTTATAAAAGGAGAGTCACCCCTTGCTCTACTTTAGACTAAATGAAATATGCTCTCTCCCTCTCTCTCTCTCTACGTGCCAAGTCTCTCCCCCCTCTCTTTCTTGTGGCCGTCCATCTTGATGCCATAGAGAGAGATCATTGTCGTTGTCGCATCATTGTTATGTTGACGGATCAACTACCCGTGGATCTCCGTCTCCTTTGGTGCGCCCGCTCATGAATAAGATGTTGTATCTCGTGAGGTGAGATCAAGAGATTCGCCGCTTGGATAATCAACATGGATTGCAAGGAGCACACGCTTCATCAACATGCTCGCAAGCGTCTCCTCCGTCGGATCAGACTTGAGACAGGAGGTCTCTTCCTTTAGAGACTCAATCGCAACCACACTTCAAGAGGTAACTCTAATATTTTGTTTGTGATTTAAATAAAATAATCCGAGAAGTGTTCTTAGATCATGTGGTTTCATCGATTTATTTTTTTTTAAAAAATTCCGCTGCACCGAGCAACTAGTACGACTTTTTGCTCTCAATCACATATGATGTGATCTCCATGATTCTGTTATGCAGTTAGAGAATTTTCCATATCCTTCAGGAGGTTCTTGGGAGAAATTGCAAGGTAATTGGTTGGTCTATAGTAGATCCCCAAGAGATAAGTCTGACATTGTGCTCCCACCACATCTATCTCAAGGATGACGTCAAGCCATCTCATGAGTTTGAGTGCAGGTTGAACCCGAATCTATGAGAGGTGGTTATTAAGGAAATATCCAAGTGGTGGAGTGCCGATTTTATCTTCCCTATCTTCGAATCCAAGTGGGTTGGTCCGTTACATGTGGTACCCAAGAAGACAGGTATCACTACAGTTATGAATGAGGATGGAGAGGAGATTGCTACACATGTACCCACTTCTTGGAGGGTCTATGTGGACTACAGATGATTGAATTAGGCCATCAAAGAGGATCACTTCCCACTACCATTCGTTGATCAGATTATTTGAGAGATTAACTGGGAAGAGTTACTACTTCTTTCTTGACGGGTAGCTGGGGTATAATCAGGTGGCCATTCTTCCCGAAGACCAGGACAAAACGACATTCACATGTCCCTTTGGGGCGCATGATTTTAGATGGATGCCCATTGGACTATGTAATGCCACGGCTACATTCCAAAGGTGCATGCTTTCCATATTTTAGGATATGGTAGGTGATTGTTTAGAGGTCTTCATGGATGTTTTTTTGGTCTATGTTGACAGCTTTGATGCTTGTCTTTCTTGCCTAGACTGTGTGCTTCAACGGTGCATTGAAGTAAACCTTGTTATTTATTGGGAGAAGAGTCATTTTATGACGACTCAAGGGACAGTCCTTGGTCACATCATCTCCAACAGGGTCATGGAGGTCGATCCGGCCAAGGTGGATATCATCAACAAGCTTACTCTAAATTCCAATCTGAGGTAGTTGATGTCTTTTTTGGGGCACGTCAGTCTCTACGACAGTTCAGTCAAGACTTCAGTCATATTGCCCTACCACCTTACTGACCATTCACGATTGATTTCTTTGTAGATGATAAGTATCTTTCATCATTTGAGACTCTCAAGAATATGGTTGTGTAGGCTCCTATCCTTCAGCCACACGATTGGTCTCTCCCATTCGAGATCGTGACATATGCCTCGGATTTTATTGTAGGAGCAGTTTTAGGATAGAGGAGGGATGGTTTGCCTTTCTCCATTCACTATGCTAGCTGTACTTTGGATGCCACCCAATGAAACTAAACTATTACATAGAAGCGGTAGTCTTTGCATTGGATAAGTTCAGATCATACGTTCTAGGATATAGAATGACTATATACACTGATCACACTACCTTCAGGTGCGTAATGGTTAAGAAAGATGCCAAGGCACGATTGACTAGATGGATCCTTCTACCCCAGGAGTTTGATATTGAGATTAAGGATAAGCCTGGAGTCAAGAATGTGGTGGCATATCACCTCTCATGATTAGAGCATCTTGATGATTCAGAGACAACCACACCTATTACTGACACTTCCCATACAAGGCAATTCTAGATATCACCTCTCTCCCTTGGTATGCTAATATTGAGAACTATCTTGTTGCTAAGAAAGTTCCACAAGGTTGGACTAGGTGATGACTTGAGACTTTACTCGCAAAAGCCAAGTCGTACCGTTCGGAGGATCCCACCCTTTACCATGAAGGAGGAGATAGTGTCTAGCATCGGTGTATTCCTCAGGAGGAGCACCACAACATCCTCACCTATTGCCACAAGCTTGAAGCTGGAGGACATCTCTCAGGGAGAAGGACAACACAAAAGGTTCTCCAATCTACCCTTTGGTGTCCAACACTCTTCAAGGATTTAGCTGAATTCGTGAAGAGGTGTACTGACTGTTACAGTATGGGTAGTTGTGGTCATAGAGACATGATGCTATGTAGTCCATTAAATTCTGCGAGGTTCTTGACGCATGGGGCATCGATTTTATGGGCCCATTCCCGAAGAGTCAGGGGTTTGAGAACATTTTGTTGGCTATAGATTATGTGAGTCGTTGGGTTGAGGCCATCCCTTCCCGAGTCGTTGATGCGAGCACTGTTTGCGTATTTCTGAGGAAGAATATCATATCATAGTTTGGGGTTCCTAGAGCTCTAATTTCTAACGGGGGTACTCATTTCATCAAGGAGAAGGTAATGGCCCTTTCTAACGAGTTTAGCACATACCATAGAGTTACCACTCCATATCATCCACAAACGAATGGTCTTGCTGAGGTTTCCAACCAGGAGATCAAGATGATATTACAGAAGATTTTCTGTCCAGACCGAAAGGATTGGTCACAACCTTTGGACTCGTTCTTGTGGGCCTATAGGACATCCTTCAAGGCTCCTTTTGGTACATCTCCATTTCAACTCATTTACAGCAAGCCATGCCACTTATTGTTGAGATAAAGCACAAGTCACTATGGGCAGTCACAGAGATATTATTGGATTCAAAGAGTGTAGGAGATCAGAGGAGAGCAGAGTTGGCAGCCCTAGAGGAGCGTAGAGATACAACCATTTTGAGTAGCCTATAGTATATTTAGGACAGAGTGAAGATATGGTAGGATTCACACATCTACCATAAGTAGTTTGAGCCAAATCAGAGAGTCTGGTTATTTGACGTAGGACTGAGATTGTTTCCAGGGAAAATACAAAGCAAGTGTAAGAGGCCATATCTAGTCAGAAAGGTGCACGACAATATTAGTATTGACATATACAAGTTGTCTTCTGAGTCCACCTTTCGAGTCAACGGTAAATGCCTGAAGCCTTTTCTCAGTCATGACCCTTTGAACGTTGGTGTTGCCCTGATTCATTTTGTATGGGATGTGTTCTTTCATTCTCATCTTTTGCATCTCATACCTTATTTACACTTCCATTCCGCCTCTTCGTATATCCATGTTTTCTATTTTATTCTCTCATTTTTCCATTTTGTTTAGCACCCTAGGTCTTGCTTAGGCTTCTTGCTATACTTAACATGTGCTTTATCTTAAGTATAAGGGAGTGTTGAACCTGTGTTGTTCACATTTCTTTTTGTTCTATTACCTTTTTTTGTTGCCTATACTCAGGGATATCTTACCTTAAGTATAGGGTGATATCTGTTTTCCATGCCTTTTATTATTCCCTCACTTGTCTCTCAACTGTTGATATTCTTTTCTATACTCAGGGATTTTTCACCCTAAGTATAGGGGTGACAAGTCGAGTCGTTGATTTCATGTACATTCTCTTCATCAGCTTTCCCCTTGTATTGTATATACTTGTCACCCCTATTGTATATGATTTCATGTACTTGTCACCCCTATACTTAGGGTGACAAGTATAGGAGCATAGCACAATTTTTGCAAGATTTTTTGAACTAATAAAAACATTTATTTCAATGAAAAGATATAGCAAATTATTGTTCTGCAGTTCAGGGACTAGTTTGCAAAGATTCAATGTTTTTGCATCAAATAAATAATAAAAATAAACAGAGAGGCGAAAGCACAATTTTACCAATATATCATGTGCATGTTATGTGCTTGAGGCTCTGGTAGGGACTTATTCACAAAGTTTGACAACTCTGACGTGTTCACACAATTGGTAAATCTACCAAGGGTGTGGATGTAATTGTTCCACTAGAATATTGAAGCCCTAGGTTCTTCTTTGTTTCAATCACAAAGGGGAGCAAGCGGCCGCCGCCTCTTGCCTTCTCCTCCAAGCAAGTGCGCCAGCGGCTGTCGACGGGCGAAGGGGCACGGAAGGCCTGCGGAGGTCGGAGGCGGCGTCAAGATCAGAGGGCGCGGGAGGCAGCGCCGCGCATTTGTCTAGAGCGGAGGCTGGAGTCGACGGTGGCTGCGCGACCGAGGTCGACGTGCAAAAGGATGGAGGTGTGGGTCGGTGAGTCGGCTGCGCCGCCCTTGCATGGGGGCTCGGTTTGCTGGAAGCGGGGCTAAAGGGGAGCACTGCAGGAGGATAGAGGTGCGGGATGGGCCGGACTCGGAGGTCGGCGGCGCTGCTGCCCTTGGCAGAAGGAAGGTGGCGTCTGGAGCTCAGGCCGCCGCGCGGGGCGACTATTGGTGGAATCGGCCGTGGATGATGAAGGGGGGCGGCGGCGCTTGGAGGCTGTCCTCATCTCTTTTTTTATTTTTATTTTTATTTTTTTTTAATTTTGAGATGTAAACAGTGAATAAAAAAACTTTTTTTTGTAATTTTTTTTGTAAATCTGAAAATAGAAAAAAAACAAATAGGATAAAGATTTTTTTAATTGTTTTTTTGTTTTTTATATGACCCTGCAAAAAAACGTTAGAGGATAAAGGAAATAGATGTTTTATTATTATTATTATTATTTATTTACAAATAGGAAAATGAACGGAGATTCGATGGAGATGAGGGATTTGAATCCAATCTCCGGCTACCGTACGCGGTCGGAGTAGAGAGATCATGGACGATAGAAATAGAACGTGGAGAGATCGAGAAAATGTGATGAAAAATCGAGTCGAAGCGGATCACAAATCGTGATGAATTTTTTAAAGGATCTAGAGAAATAAAAATGATGATGGAATAAAAAAAATACGAAAAATAAACTACGATTAAACTAAGATAAAATGCGAAGAAAAATATGGATCTCACCTTAGGAGCGGAAAAAGGATCATGATCGCCTCGACAAGGCCGACTCGCTGTCACCGGGCGGCTCGGAGGTTAGGCACAATTCTCGATGAAATTTTCTCTCGGAGATCGAGCTCCTCCCTCTAAAGATTGATCAAGTTGGAATGAGGGAGAAGGAGCCATACAAATAGAAAACAGATGAAGTTTGAATTTTTGAATTTTTTTGGTGGAAGAGATAAGAGAGGTGAAATGAGATAAAATAAAGGAGATAAAAATATTTATAAAATTATCTATTTTTTTAATTTTCGTCACTTATTTAATTGCATTAAAAAAATTTATTTTTTTATGGAGGTTAATTAAAAATAACAACTATATACATATACTATATACATATATGACATTATATACAAGGGTAAATGACGAAATTAGCCTTTTTTAAAGAATTTTAATTATTTTTTTAACTTTTTTTAATTAAAAATTTAGCGAGAATAATTTGCAAATATATACAAATACTATATTTACAAAATACATGGGAAAATTGCACAAACCTCCCCAGAAAACTGACTTTTCAACCGTACCTCCAAAAATTATGAAAATACAAACATTTAAAGATAATTTAATTTGGAATTTAATGGAAATGAGATTGATTCAATTTGAGCTCATATGGAGTTGGAATTTGTCTTTCAATTAGTACTTAGTGGCTTTTTTCAAGTGTGGCTACGTTTATTCTGTACATGATTTAATTTTGCAATTATTTTTAGTAATTAGAACACATTTTTATTTACAACTTTAGTTTTGAATGTTATTTGATTTGAGGTCAATTATGGTAAAAAAAAATTAGTTTCAGTTTTATACAGATATATATTCAAAATAAGTGAGAACACATTTTTTTTGGATTTTCTGGTTAAGGACCCTATCTCCCCCGACTTTATTCCTGGTCGATCAGGTCAAGTCTTGACCTTCTCTCGGGGTTCGGGTCAGCCTGTATACAGTCTTCCTTTCTTTATTTTCTTTATTTTTTATTTTCTTTTCTTTATTTTTCCTTTTTTCTTTCTTTATTTATTTTAGGTTAAAATTAGTAAGAAATGTACAATATTTACAAATATGCAAGTTAGTAAGAATATAGAGTTAGTGTTATATGCAGGTGTTTTATATGGGATTTTAAGCTAAAATAAATGAATAAAGATGACGAATCGCAACCGAGCTCCATACTACAATTTTATGAAGATGAGCTTAATAATCAACATTAATTGTCCTTCATTCCTTTTTCTTTTCTTTATTTTGTTTTCACTTCTTTTTTAAATAAGTGTTTGTTAAGGGACTAGCAAAGGTAAAGTATAGGGGAATGAAGAATTCATGATTCACATCCTTTATTTTTTTATTTTAGCAGAAATCCCAATACAAAGTACATGTGAATATATATTAAATCCAATAAATTAGCATTGTGCATGATTTTGTTAAAATTGTGTAATTAGCCCTTATTTATTCAAAATAAAAGAAGGTTGTAATTATGTAATAAGTACAGACTGACTCAAACTCTGACATTAGGTCAATAATTGACGTGATCAATAATGAATAAAGTAGGGAGAGATAGGGTCCTTAATTTATAAACATCCTGAAAACACAAAAATACCTTGTATACATTTTTTCATCATTTATTTTGTAAAAATCATGTGCATTTTCATCACTATGTATATTGTATATATCCTATATTATTTTATTTCTCAATAAAACATCCTCAAATTAAATTATTCCCTTAATAAAATGTCTACATAAGAATGTGATGCAAACTAGTAAAAATAATTGCAAAAATAATTTTTGAATAGCATAAAAGATACAATACTCAGAAAAAGCTGCAAAACAAAAATAAAAAGATTAATACCTTCTCCATATGAAACCAAATTGAACCAAACTCATTTCATTGTATTTTAAATAAAATTAGCTTTAAAATGATGGTGGTTTCATCATTTTTGGAGTTACGGGTTGAAAGTCAGCTTTTGGGGAGGCGTTGTCGGTGTAGTGTATTATATTAATACATGCATATATATTATTGATATTTATTTTAATTTAATTATGCACATATTATATTTTAAAATATTTGTATATATTTTATTTAATTGATATAAAATACAAAAAAATAATAAACTTCCAAATAAATAAAAATTTAAAATAATTCAATTATTGTACATACATATCTTGTATCTATATTGTAAATATATATTTATTTAACCTATTAAATTAATTCAAAAAATAAAATAAAAATGGAATTTAATTCCTTTATTTTTTTGTAAATAAATAAAATATAAATTATAATGTAATTCTCTAAAAATAATAAAATAAAAACATGTAAATATTGTATATAGTTATATTATACATGTGCATATTAATGCATATTGTATATAGTATTGCATAAATATTATTAAAATTATTTAAATCACAAAAATGTAAACTAATTAACATTTTTCATTTTTACCATTTTTTATTTTAAAATCATCTACTATTTTAAATTTATTTTTCTTTTATTTTTGAATCAAATTTTATGATTGGTCAACCTGGGTCCGTTGACCTGGGTCAATCTCCCCTCCTTCCAGGTCTGACCCGAGAGAGATTCACCAGACCTAATTTCTTCTATTTTTCCAGCCTAAGTCTGATCACCATTTACCTCAAATTGTGGACCCCATTGCTCCCTGAAGATCCATGACCTTTGCAGATACCTAGGATGGTCCGAATCCCCATCGATTCGTGTAGAGATTCCCAATTATTCTAGACACCTGGGGAACCTTATAAATTATCTCATTCCACTCTGTTGTGCCATAGTTCACTCTACGCCTCTTTTTTCTTGACATGAATCCCTAGGGTAGTGACAGTACCCCGGAGGAGTCGTTTGGAGCTCGGATTGGTGGTCGTTTGAGCTGAACCACCTCATGGCCGGAGTTCTCCGCTGCGACCAGCCTCTTCTACCTCCCGTAGTGGAATTGAGGCCGTTACCCCGCCATCCACTTCACCATTCTTCGCATTCGATCATCGGGTAACTTTTCTTTATTTTCTTTTCTGTCGTTTAGCTTGATTTCCAAATCTCTATCATCATCCTCCATCGTTGCTCTAACTTGCATGTTGGAGGCCCATCTCTAACATCCATCTGCTCCGATATCTCCACCTTATCACCATCCATCTTCCTTCACATCATGACCCCCTTAGAGCAACGATGGGTTTAAGCCTCGACTTTCTTCATCCACGTACATCGGAAGTCACCTCCCACTCCTCATCGCTTATTTATTCGTTGTTTTGCCAAATAAATACGACCGGAGCTTCGTCTCCAAGCTTCGCTTTCTCTTGCAAGTATAGGTGTGCACGGGAGAGTCGAATCGACCCTTATCTAACCAGGCAGAGCTGCTCCAGGTTACACACCTCCCCGATCTTCATCAAGCAGCTTGGACGACCATCCGAGCATCCCCTCAGACACGGTAACACTTCAGCAAGCTGTTGCACCCCTCAGCCAACTGCTTCGAGCACTTTAGTGCTATATTTCATCGATTGAAGCACGACTGGCAGCCCCTTCTTCATGGTTTTCTAGCACCATCGCTAGTACTTTGATGAGGAGCCCACATGCCCTGATCTGATCAGAGCTACACCTTCACATCCAAATAGCAGCGCTCAGATCAAATCTAGGTCAGATCTGACCGCACATCATGCCTTTTTGCAGAACCGTCAGATCTTACCCGGCAGTCCATCAGAATCGTACGCTAGCGCCACATTCCCTACACCATCAGATCCTTTCAAGCGCATTAAAGTCGTACGTTAGAGCACACGCGTGCCCCACATACCTGCAGGGTATATTTCTCCTTTTTTTTCTGATTTTCATGTTATTTCGTCTTAATACAATAAATGTAAAAGTAGTTATGAACATTTGCAGTAAAAGGACCTTATATTTTTCTTATTTGCATTTTAGTCCAGCCAAACTGTACTCACATGCGTGTTCACATTTCTTTTGTGGGATATTTTGTTGTTTTCCCATAATCTTTCACGCTTTAGTGAAATGGAAGAAACTTTTAGAATTTGCATATTTGCCCCTGTGATACTGGACTCACGTGTGACAGACGTTTGTGATGAGATTTTTGAGCATTTGGCCCTGAGGCTTTATTGTAGGTTATTAATTGGCCCCCGAACTTAAAATAATTGCAATATGGTCCTCATTTTGTAGAAATTTTATTTTTGTTTATATTTGCTGCAATAAATATCAAATTTAATCCAAAAATTCCCAAAAAAATAGGATAAGAGCCTATATGTGTCTTATATTTGTGTTAATTTTCATTTGATTTATTTCCTTTATTTTCATTTATTAAAAATTCAAAACTCACCAAAAATTCCCCATTTTCTTTAGAAAATCCATAAAAATTCAAAAATACTTTAAAAAATTATAAAAAAATATATTGGCTTTATTTTTATTTGTTTGTTTTTCTTTCCAATTTTCATCTTATTTACTTTTACAAAACTCTAAAAATTTGTAAAACCTAAAAAACACCATAAAAAGTAATATAATATCTTTTAAAAATCCAAAAATTGTGTTCTTGATCTCTGTTTGTAGATATTCACTTATACTTTTTGATAAAATTAACAACCAGGAGTTTTGAACTTATTTTCTATTTTAAATTTGAAAAATACTCCTAATTGTGCACTATTTACTTTATTTCATGTTTTCTTATCATTTCAAAAATCCTAAAAAATATAAAAATCTTTGTATAATTATAAAAATACCATAAAATTATCAAAAACCTAAAAATATTATTACTTGATTTTTGTGGCTATTTTTACCATATCTTAAAATCCAAAAATATTATTTGTGAGCCTTTTATTCATTGTTTTTATTGCTTTGTTTAAAATATTGAAAATACAAAAATTTGCAAAATTAAAAATCATTAAAAATTTGAAAATCAGAGAACATAAAAAATTAAAAGAATTAAAAACCATAAAGAATTAAAAAGATAAAAATTTAAAAATCTAATAGAAGTTTACTTTGATTTTGCTTATCTTTAATCTTTGATTTTTCATTGATTAAATCAACCTCGTTTAAATAGCAGTTGCCTCCTTGTGTTCGACCTTGGTTGCTATACTAGGTTAATAAAAGTAGCTTAGATCACTTGGTTTAAATGCTTGACTCTTTTTGTGGTTGAATAATTTTCTCTATTTCTAGACGGATTTCTAGGGTGACAATGACACTATTAATTTCATAACATAACCCTAGTCAGCCAGCTCATTTTCATGCACCTTTCGAATGTAATGGGAGTATTACGTAATGCAAAGGGCATCCTTCTAGAGGCGTAGGTGACAAATAGACAAGTAATAGTAGTTTTATCCTGATCACTAGGAGCGATAACTACCTTGTTATATCGCAAGTACCCATCCAAGAAAAAAAGTCTTGCTTTCCTGCCAACCTCTCAATAATCTGATAAAAAAGGGCAGAGGAAAGTGATATTTCTTTGTCGCCAAATTCAGGTGTCGTAATCTATGCAGACACACCATGAAGTGAGTATACGAGTTGGAATCTCCTCACCACATTCATTCATCACAATTGTAATCACTGATTTCTTCAGGACCACATGTGACAGACCGACCTAATGGAATTCGAAATGGGTAAATAATGCCCGCATCACACCATTTGCTGATCTCTTTCTTGACAACATCCCAGAGATTCAACTATGATGAAACTCACGAGTCGGTCTGCTGTCTTACTCTAAGCAGATGTGATGTGAGCACAAAGCTAGACTAATCCCATGGAGGTCTCAAATACTCCAGGAAATAGCCTTGCAATGTCTCTCAAAAACCTCTAGCACACGAGATTCCTGGTCTTCGATCAACTGTGAACTGATGATGGCCAGCAACATTTGGGGGGGGGGCTCGCAAGGAAGGCATACTTCAGAGATGAAGATAAGAATTCGAGCTTAGGTAGTGTCTGAATCGTCTTTAGAACAACCTCTGCAACTGCACTGGTAGATGGTAAGTGATATGCACTAAGTAAATTGTCCATCATGGCTACTGTTGGCTCAACATGAAGTGTATCATAAAGATCTACAAGGAATAGTCTCTTCTCAGACAAGGATGGCTCATCAAGTCGCTCAAAGATCTCCGCAAACTCATCAAGAAAAGACTCATATATCTCACCACTAATCTCTATAGAAAGTGTATTCAACAAGTATCTCAAGAAAATCTATATGTCGTTCAGATATCTCAGCAGGAGGTGTCGCAACAATAATCTCAGAATAAGGTGTATCATAAATCTCAAAATGCGCTTTCGAATGTAACTCAAACTGATCCTCCGAAAATAACTCAAATGGTCCACCAGCTAACAACTCAGAATCATCAATAAGGGAGCTCAAGGTGACTATGCTTTCAAAGAGTTCCTTCTGAAAAAGGAACTCCTGGGTATCCATGAAATCATTAAACAAATCAGTATCTCGAATCTCAGCTAAGAAATTACAGTCCTCAGAAACTGGTGTACTCGGCTCTCTCGCATCTGCTGTTGGTGGCAGTGATGGCCTCAGATTTAGGCTTTACCTTGTCACTATGAGAGTGAAAGGTGATCTATCCCATAACATAATCAACTACCGCTTCGTCTGTTCGAAGGAACAACTGACAATGTATGATCGGGGTATGGAGTAACGGTGCAGGTGTGTCCATATCCATAATGAGAAAATCAACCGAGAAGCTCAAAACTTGCATTGTTACAATAACATCCTCGAGAATGCCCCTCAGCCTCTTAACCTATCTATAAGAAAACTGAAGGATCATCCTAGTCGATCTAAGAGGCCCCAACCCAAACTCAATGAGTAGCAAGGATGGCATCATATTTATCGAGGATCTGCTATCGAGCAGAGTACGATCGAACTCCTAATCAAATATCAAACAACAGATGTGAGGTGCTCCCTTATCTTTCTTTTTCAGTGGGAGGTTGTTAATGGTGTGAGATGTGGCCATGGTCAAGATGTTCTTCTCGGTTCTCTAGCGTTTGTTTTACTTGGGATGATGCATTCTGGTATATGCTTCTTTCATTTCATTTTTGACTGCGGGCATGTACTCCATGGCCTTAAGGGGAGACATCTCTAAAACGATGTTCTGTAAGATCTCTACCACTTCAGGATCAGATAGTGCTCTTTTAAATGTTTTAAATTTTCTTTTATTTAATGCTGATGGAAATGGAACCAGATTTGAACAAGCATCAAACTGTTCATTTCTCAGTATGAGCATGTACATGTGGATAATCAGAAATGGGATGTACAATATCATTCAATACAGATAAAGCAGAAGAAATAAAAGGGAAAACAGTGTGGGTTGCTTTGTCTGTTGGTGCTGAAGAAGACTCTACGATGGGTGTGTTCTTCCTCCAAGATGACTTAGCACTCCATCTCACTTTATTCTTGGAAGGTGGTGGTGAAGAAGAAGTAGAAGGTGAATAAGATGATCCTCCAAACTGTGGAATTGCAACTCTGGATCTCTTCTCAGCTAGTGAAGAAGATGGTGTCAGTGTAGCTTTCTCAAGTGCTCGATCTCCCAATAACAACTCTGTATGTGGAGTCGACTGCAATCTCCTTCCTATCCTGATAGAAATGGCATCAGATAAACATGTAAAATCAAAGGTCATACCTGCCTCTAGGGTGGATAGATCATGGGCTACCTGCTCCTTGCATCTAAAGTTGTTGGGATTGGCTTCGACTTGTGCTGGTGTGAGTGTCTTCTTCGTGGTAAGGTCATCAAGACTCTGAGTCAGATTGGTCATGTTCTTCATTAACAGGGCAAGCTGATCCAAGGTTGGGTTCAATGAGGGTGCCTCGGGGTGCTCAATAGAAGGATGTCAAGTCTGGTAGTGTAGAGGTTGGTACCCAGAATACTAATGCTGCTGATATTTGTACGGAGGAGGAGGATGTGAGTAATACTGCCCAAAATATGCAGGATGTTGTGTATATGGCTGATACGAGTAGGCAGTCTGCATCGGCTTCTGGTATCGATGTCTCCAAGTCTGAAAGTATGACGGAGATGGATACCGATGAGGCCATGAAGCTGGATTGTGCTTGAGCAGTAGTCTCCCTCCATGAAACTGGTGGACAATCTCTAACTCTATTGTGAACCCAACTGACTCTATCCTGATGGACATAGCTAGCTGCGATCACGGTCAAACCAAATATCGTTCACCTCCTGGATGTGAGGTGGAGGTGGAAAGAACTTCTCGGGAAAATACTGATGCTTGTGGTAGTATGGGATAACACGTGTCTGGGGTAATTGGTGCTAGACCCGATTTGACATCTACACATAGTACACATACTGAATCGTAGAAGAAGGACCTCCAGTACTCTATTGGGCTGAAGTAGAAGAAGAACTAGGCTGTTCCACTACAGGTGTATTGGATGCGGCACTCTGACTCTAACATGAGCTGATGGCACTAACAAGAAGCTCCAAATGATGTGTGATATCATCAATATTGTCCAGTTGCTTCATCTTCTATTCGACCACTTATCATTTGTCAAGCTCTTTTGATCACTTTTCAACTATATCAACATTGGATAGGTGATTCCCAATGATGGTCAGATCAACATTGTCCCCTCTATCCACATCATGAGATGCAATCATGTTGATGGCCTTGTGGGGTGCTACTGAAGCAAAAGATGGAAAAGGATACTTCTGGAAAGCGCACGAAGAAGAAAGAGTTGCGGAGCTCTCTACCATCTCCTTAAAAATATGACATAGCACATCCTCATACTTGTTGAAATGTGAACCCAACAAGAGGCATCCACCAATCTCTAGTTCTATAGGCTTAACCCACCAAGAAGTTCTGCACTAGGATAGTCTTTAGAATATCGTGGTGGGGGCACATCTCCGTCAAATCTTTGAATCTTTCTCATGCCTTATGAATAGGCTCATGGGACAATTGGGAGAAGTTAGCTATCAATGATCACATCTGGTTGAAGCATCCTAATGGATAGTACTTGCTAAGAAAAGCAAACATCAACTCTTCACAAGATGTGACAATCTTTCCAAGATGATTAATACAATACAATGCCGTGTCCATGAAACTGAACAGAAAGGCGGTCATCTTCACTGCCTCTAATGGGAAGTTAGGGTAGTGGATCATACTACAAATGCAATCAAATTGTTGGAGGTGAATATACAACTCTTCGTGAATGTTCCCATGGAATATAGGGAGCAAAGGTAGAAAAGTGGGCTTCATCTTGAAATGCCCATGAATCGCAAGATCTATATCCAAGTCATAACGTATCGTTCTCGTGGTTATATGCATCTCTCAATGTGGGCTTCAACTCCAATCTCGGTTGCTCATGATCGGCTCCCCCATTCCCACCTCCATGATGATGTCTATCCTCCTCTCTCCTCTCTACTCGGTCCTGTCTTTGCTCTAAGATCATGTCTCTCAGTCTAGCTTGGATGTTTGCCTGCTCAGTAAGCTGGGCCTGAATGACCTAAATGGAAGCCAACACTTTATTATTGATCTCATGTTGCTCAGTAACTGGACACATTCCCTTCGGTGGTGCCATCGAGTCCTCAATGTCTGAATCATTCTCTAAAAATATGAAAGGCACTCGATTTGTCATCAGAATAGATGGATTCTCCAATGATATTTCCATATTAGAGTCAATCTCGAATAAGGGATTTATTGGCGAAAGAAGCGGAGAAGTAGAAAAAGAAGTGAATTCAGAGACACAGTCATCCCAAATCAGTGGAAATGAATAGAGTGGACTGTATAAAGATAATATCGCGAAGTCCGAGCATAATACTCCAAACCGATATCTTTGATGATAAGAGGCGAGATGCGAGAACACGTGGTCAAACAAGAAGAAGAAAAATGAAGTGAAGTCATGAAGTATGTGGAGGGATATCTATCAATATCAAACAAATACAAAAAAACCCCTGATTCACCAACTGAACATAAGTGAAGACCGTGAAGGTTCGGTCAATTATCTTTTAAATTTTAGTTTAGTTAATATACAAGAAGTTACTTACTACCAAACACATAGGGTGAGTCACCTCTATCGCCCAGTGTACGTTCTCAATCCTCCCCAATCAATGGTACCATTTGCCCAGGCTGTCCGTTTCAATATCAGACCCAAAGGAAGAAAGGAGAATGAGTACATAAAAATGATTTTCTAACATTTTAGGAAAGTGCTTGCATCTCAACCTCACACCACAGAGATGTGCACATGAGCATAGGGCACAAGTTCAGGGATATGGGATCTATCCTTAAGGCTACGTACTCACCCACTCTGTTTGGAGGTAAGTACTTGCAAATAATGATGGGGATACACTCCCCAAAATAATAAATGATTTGACCTTACATTTTGTTTTAGTTGAAGTAGATTTAGCAGTCCCTTTTCTTATTTGGTTATCTCTTTTTTGGATCTTCTTCAAAAAATGATCTAATGATTTTTCCAATTCCATTATTTCCTAAATGAGAAAAATCAAGGGAGGTAGTCGGAAAAGCTGATGCGATGGAAATCAATGATGCATGCATGAGTAAAGAAATGCGTACCTTGCTCTAGCAGTCTACATGAAAAATGATCCTCGCATAAAATAAAAGACAAGAAAATAAACTAACCTAAATGATGCAGGAGAAAAATCCTATGCAATAACTTCTGTTATCGGGCAAGAAGAGGTTTATTTGACCAGTCCATTCCTATGAACTATGCTATAGAAACTTATATTCTTATTTAATGGATGCGGACCTAATCGGTTACCGGGCTCAACCAAGATAATAGATACTACTTCTATGATCTCTAGAAAAAAATTGTGAGAAAAACAATAAAAATAAAGTCGAAGAAAACAAAAATCCGGTGATTTCCCCCAAGTGCACCGGCACTTGATGATACAAACATTGCACACACAAGGGTATATAATGGCCTAAAAAACAGAAAAAGGGCAAGTGATAAAAATTATTAAAATTTATACAAAAATAAATGGAAATAAAAGACTAAAAAACAAATCAAAAAAGAAATGCTTAAGTAGTCCTCCAAATCTCCTGCTTCTTCTCTCCTACACTCTCATGTTGCTCGAAGAAGAAACGAGCCACCTCCGCTTTGCTCGGGTGCGTTGGCGCTATTGGGAATGCTGCCGTCACTCATCGAGCCCTCGCAAGAAAGAGAGAAATAAGAAATGTGTCAGATCACTGATATGAAAAATATGAGCAAAAATAAGAGAAAATAAAAGTAGACAATACAGAAAAACAAGTAAACAAAGGACACACAGGTGGATAAGAGACAAAATGAGAAGAGAAACTAAAAGTGATCTCAAGTGAAACCCTAAGTCTGATCTTGGTGAGCTTTCAGTGTCCGACAAATCAGATCCTACAAGCTCTATGTAAGCTCCCTCATGGCGCACGGAATTCTAAGTGACTGCTCCCTCCTCAACAATATGCAATCCACATAATATACAACAACAAAGCCTTATCCCACATTAAGTAGGGCCGGCTACATGGATTCTTTGACTCCATTCATATCTATTTTGGGTCATTCTCGAGCTTCGATCCAAAAAACTAAGATCCCTTCATATAGTCCCATTCCAACACTTCTTGGGCTTTCCTCTCCCTCTTTTAGCCATGTCAACATTCCAAAACTCACATATCTACACCGACGCATCAGATGACCTCCTTTGTAAATGTCCAAACCACCTTAAGAGATTTTACTGCATCTTATCCCTGATCAAAGCTACACCAACCTGCCTTTCGATGGCATCATTCCGAATACGATCTTTACGTGTGCGTCCACACATCCACCTTAGCATTTTCATTCCTGCTAATGCCACTCTCTACACATGTTTTTGGTTCACATGCCATCATTCCGATCCATAGAGCATAGCAGGTCTCATAGCTGCTTTGGAAAACTTTTCTTTGACTTTCAAAGGAATTTTTTTATCACAGAGAACTGTAGAGGCTCCTCTTTACTTTAGCCAACCTGCATTTATTTTATTTATAACATCTCCATCAATTTCCCCATCATGTTTCAAAATAGATCCCAAGTATTTAAAGAGAATCTCCCTTCTGAATGTTATCATCACCTATCTTAACCTTAATTTTTTCACCATTGCATCTATGAAAAGTACACTCCATATATTCAATCTTAGTCCTGCTTCTACGAAGTCCTTTAGTCTCCAATGCATGTCTCTAGACCTCAAGCTTCTCATTTACCCCATCCCTAGTCTCATTAATCAACACAATATCATTAGCGAATAACATACACCAAGGTATATCCTCCTGATTGTGACTTGTCAACTCATCCATAATCGAAGTAAAAAGGAATGGTCTCAAAGATGAACGTTGATGCAGACCAATGTTGATGTCAAAATAGTCAATCTTCCCAGATTGTATCCTTATAAAAGATAAGCCCTATCGTACACATCTTTTATGAGGTTAATGTATATGACATGTACTTGTTTCTTCTCCAAACTCTCCACAATATCTCTAATGGGACATAATCATTAGCCTTCTCTAAATCAATAAAAATCATGTGGAGGTTCTTCCTTTTAGCTCTATAAATCTCCATTATTCTCCTTAGAAAGTGGATGGCTTCAATAGTTGAGCGACCTAGCATGAATCGGAATTGGTTTTCTTTTACTTTGGAAACTTGCCTCAACCTTCTTTCGATCACACGTTCCTAAATTTTCATAGTGACTCATCAGCTTGATATCTCTGTAATTTGAACAATTTTGAATGTCTCCTTTGTTCTTATAAAGAGGCACCACGATGCTTCTCCTCCATTCTTCATTCATTTTCTTGCTTTGCCAAATAACATTGAATAAATTTGTAAGCCAAGTCAAAACATGCTCACATAAAACTCTCCAAACTTTTATAGGATTGTCATCAGGTCCTGCACCTTTCCCATGTCTCATAACCTTTAACTCATCCTCTACTTCCTTCCTTTGTATTTGTCTATAGCTTGCACGATTCAAGTAACTTTAACTACTAACTAGATTTCCCAAAGTGATCTCTCTATTTCCTTCCTAGATGAAAAGCTTATGGAAGTATTTCTTCCATCTAGTCTCTATATCCTTCTGAGTAACAAGCACATGACCTTCCTCATCCTTAATGCATCTCACTTGAGAAAACTCTTTGGTTTTTCTTTCTCTTGATTTAGCCATCCTGAATACATCCTTCTGGACCTCCTTATAGTCGATATTTTTGTACAAAATCTCATAATCTTTTGACTTAACTTCACTTACCGCCTTCTTTGCATCCTTGTTTGCTATTTTGTAGTTTGTGATGGTTTCAATTGTTCCTTAGACATATTTTTAAAGCAATATCTTTCAATTTTGAACTTCTCTTGCACCCCTCCACTCCACAACAAAGCCTCCTTTTGGCCTAGATCTCCTCCCTTCGACTCGCTAAGTATCTCTTTGGCTACCCTTCAGATACAAGATGCTACTGCCTCCCAGATGAAACCCAATTTCGTCATCTTAATTCCGCATTATTAACCCCCTTGCTTAAAGTTGTGTCAATAAAATCCAGATAAAGTCCTGTAATTATTAGAGTCCCTAATAAATTAAAAATCACAAAAAAATCACAAAACTAAAATTCACGGTATTTTTGGCCTTAAAAATACCCTCAAAAATATTTTTGTACCTACAGATGACCTCTTCTCCACTTCTGGTCAACATGAAACTTGTAGATCTCATCGAGATCTACAACTTTTGTGTTTTGCGTTTTCTTAAATTCGATCGTTTAGACCCTCAAAAATAAACTTTTCTCTCTGAATAAACTGATTGGGCCACGTGGCCCATCCTGGTGAAGCCACGTGGCCCGCCTCTTTGACTCTTCCGTCAATCACCCAGGGCCGTTGGAACTCTTCTTGATCCAACGGCTAGATGAGCTCCACGCATACCCATTACCATCCACTGTCTGATCTACCCCCAACTCTGATCCGCACCACTCGTTCGCGCCTCTTCCACAGTTTGCCACGTAGCGCATTGTGTGCCTTCCGATCTTGCCGTTATCTCTTCAATCTACACCGTCTACTGGCGCTATAATACCAACCGCCCGATCGAAGTCCTAATCTAATCACATCCGTCTGCTGGCGCTTTGCCTTCGATGCGCCATGTGGTAACATCCTAATGCTTCGATCACTTCACCTCAGATCTCATCACCTCCGTTCCTTCGCGCCCAATCGTCAGCCGTTGGATCTCCAGATCCAACGGCCAGGACCTTGTCTTCTACCTTGCAACCTCTCTCTCTCACACATTCTCCGTTCGCAGATCGCCTTCGCCCCTTCATTTTTTCCTCGTGTCTCCAGCCACCACCTCCACTACCCGGAGGCCCCACGACCATCACCAGTCATCCATAATCTTCACGAGATGTCCATCACTCCACGACACCTATCCACTCACTCCACATCTCCCTCACAAAACACCACCTTCACCACTGGAACTGCCACTTTCAATCCTTAAATACGCCGTCTCCTCCCTCGATCAGCTTCGTCCACCTTTACGCGGGGGGAAGCCCAGCCCTCCTCTGCTTCCCTGTGACAGGGGGAAGAAGATGGATTGAGCGAAGACGACTCCCCTCCCCGGTGAGACCCTCCTCCAAACAAGGCAGTGTCGCGGTGCCATCGCGTCCGCTCGAGCTGCCTCGAGTAGTTGCCGGGGTCCAGCGAAGACCCGGGCATCATCCCTGATGCCCAGCCCAGGCTCCCGCTCCCCCAACCTCCGGTAAGTTCCTTCTTCTTCCTTTGCATTTTTTCTTGATTTCCCTTAATTAATTAGGTTGTTCTCCGCCTTCTCGACCCTCATCGCTTACTCCACAAGCTCTGCCATGCACTCCCCTTTCACGCAACACCCTCCGCTAATCTTCTCCATCTTCCATACCTCTCAACGCCTCCGACCCATCTCCTCCGCCACCCACGGCGGAGGAGCTCAGAGCTCCCATCTTCTTCACCCCCCTGAGCTCCCGTTCACTCACGCACATGTATCCCTATGCTTCGGCTATGCGTTACTAATCTGCAGGTGGATCTCCTTCAATGGCCGGAAGACCATCGGAGCCACCTTCGACAGCCTCGCCTTCGACCTATGAGCTTTGATGAGCCGATTCAGAATCTCCAGCGACTCCCCCGAGCTCCCCGCTACATCGACGATCGTCCATGATGCTCTGGGGAGGCCCATCGTGGCAGAGAGTAAGCGACGGAGCTGGAGCTCCTTTGCCGGAGCTCGATTCCCACCGCCAGCTGAAGATGAAGGAGGAAGTACATTGGCCGTTAGATGGTCCTCGCCCAGCGACCATCTGACGGCTTGGATGCAGCCACGTCGCCCAGAGCGCTATCTCCAGATGCCGCTGGATCCTCGTGTTCCAATGGCGCCGAGCCAACCACGTGTCAGACTCAGAGCACCTTCGAGCCTCAGCGTCCAAGCCATTAGGCTTGGAGCTCCCATGCCTAGCCGAAGCTACATCGAGCCCGAGCCAACACCCATGGCTCGCCGAACCAGCGCCGAGCCTTTTCCATCCTCCGAGCTTGGATGGCACGTGCTTGGCATGTGCGTATCTGGGCAAATTGCAGAAACGCCCACCAAAGTTCTTCAATTTGCATCTAGGTCCAGAGCACGTGCAGCTCACGCGTATCTTGGGAATTTTGCTTTGATACCCTCGCAGGTTTTCAAATTTGCAAAAATGCCCCTGTGCGTGTGGGTTATTTATAGGGAAGGTCCCGATCTTTTTCGTTATTACATTTTAGTCCCTCCCATGGACATGTCTGCAATTTTATTTCAGTTATGCCCCTGTCTTCTTTATTGTATATCTTGAGCATCGTATTTTCGTTTCAGTTGATTTCAGTTTCATTTCGAAGCTCGTTTGATGATCTTTCTAATGGCATGCTTAATTGTTATTTTGGACTCAAAGATTTTCATTGTATTATTTTAGAAGTCATGTGTCTCTTTGAGCTTTAACTTGTGCCTTATTTAACTTGTTCATCAAGCTTTACTCTTAATTAAACCTTAAATCAACTTTTGTTAAATTTACTCATTATTTTGATCTAGGGCACACTGCTTGTATTGCATCGCATTTCATAGCATTCATTTGCATGATGAAAATAAAATTAAAAAATGCATGTTTACTTTTTCTTTAATGCATTGTTGTGTCTTCTTGCATGATTTGACCTATGGATTTCTAACTCCACACTTAGTTAACTAGATTAAAAATCTAGATGATACGAGATAGGCTCGTGTCTATGAGTTTGACCTTGGTTTCATGCCAAGTAAAAATAAATATACGACCATCTTATTTTGATTGCTATATTGAAATGAGATGGTCCTTTGATGACCCATTTCGGTCCGACTGCGATGACAATTTCAAGTGTTAAAACAACACTAGGGCCGATTTCGCGGTTCATCAGATGGTGCCGTTGTCGGGGACACGGCTCATTTCTTGTATTTTTTGGATTTTTGTGTATTTAATTTAGTGTTTCTTTAATATAGGTCACTTTGTTCATCTACTTTGCATTACAAAAATTTTCTTTTATATTTGATCTCTAACCTTTGTCTCTGTGGTAGGGCCCTTGATCACTTAAGGAGGCGAGGAGCTGGTGCTTCCCGCTGCGAGGAGCCGCAGAAGCTTGCTTGGAGCAAATAAAAAAAAGTGTCTCACATTTTTATTTCTGTTCATGTAATAACTGTCTTTACAACGGTCTTCGATCGAAGACTCACATTTGTAAATGAACGATTATATGTGGTTGTGTGGGAATCGTCCCCACTTGAGTGTCGACCAAGGACCAGGAACGCGACTCTTTGAGCATATTTTCATTTTTCATCTTTTACGTGTTTGCTCGTAGGTAGGACACACTATAAATAAAGACGCACGTAGCATCGCCTCACTTAGCCAAATTTAAAAGAAATTATTCACCGCTAATAGAAGCATGTTAAGGTGCAGCTTTTTGATCGACTTGCATACATATTGATTTTGGTTTCAAAACAACCCAAGTTTTTCACGGATTTTCGCCAAATCACTGCATGTTTTATCACTTAGCCTAGATCACGGTTTTTATCGAACACATGGTTTTTCTCGATTTCCCTTTCCTAGCTTGATCACCTAGGTTAAACGGAATATGGGAATGAACGGTAGACGATGATTGCTTGATTTTGTGCTAACCTTAATTCAGTGACAACCTTAAATAACAACTGGGACTGTTAATTGCAAGTCAACCAAAAAATGGAGTAAAATTTGGTTTTAGGAGAGCAACACCCTCGTTTACGCATTGATTTTCACTTAACGTTTTTCTCCGCGTAAACATCAAATGTTTTATTACCAATAAAACCGACAAGATAATAAACCAACCTCGGTTAGTTTCATGTGTGAGTTGGTGAATTTGAGGGTCTTGCTTACTTGATTGAGCCATGTTTGCTTCGATACACTCCCCAGAGCCTTAGTTACTCCATCCATCTCCGTAGATTCATCCTCTCACTTGTAAATCCATCCTTCTTCTTCATTCACCTTGGGTCTTTCCAACATCAAATTCCATCTTTATACTTAAGCTAATCTCAGCCTAAGTATAGGGGGGACCCGAGTCCCCTTTATTTTCTCTACTCTCCTTTCCTTGCCTTTATACTTAGGTTATTTCTAACCTAAATATAGGGGGAGCCCTTCTTAGCTCCCGTATATTTCTCTATATTTAAATGGACCTATGGACTTGTAACATATAGTGCTATGAGGATATAGCAAAGTTTAAGTATAGGGGGGTATACCATATATACCGTATACTTACTTTAGCTATAATCTAAAAAATTTGAAAAATTTAAAACTTTTTGGCTAAAGTAAAATCCTTTGAACTAAGAGGACTCAAAAGTGTTCACGGCTTTTTCTATACTATGTTACACTATTTTGATAAAAATATTTTTGAAAATGATTTATCCTTGTTTTGAAAAATCTTTTGAAAATCTTTTGAAAATTTTTATTTGTGTGACATAGTTTTGAAAAATTTTCTATCTCTTTTCAAGGAAAGTAGAGTCTAACAAATGTTCTAACCTTCAATTAAAATCTATAAAAATGAGAAAAACCCAAAAATCCTTTAGGAGTCATTAGTGACTACTAAGCCCAATTAAGTAGCCACGTTCAGTGAGGGTTCGCCCTTAGCAGATTGGATGGTTTAGAGAACATCGCGTAAGGCCCCATCCTCAAGCAACGGGCTTCGGCGTGTACTTGCATCCATACTGGCTGTATGCAGATGCTTAATTGAGTTTAGGCAGTCCTAATATCTCTTGAAGTCTAAAAAAAGGTGTCTTTGAATGAAGGAGTTGGATTAATCCTCTACTTTCACATTCCATCCAGGATCTGAAATGATCAAGGAAACTTAGTTTTATGAGGTCTTTGAGATTTTAAGTTAACCGGCTTTAACCATCAGGGTCGTAGACTTAATCATCCACATTCCCCTAGGTTTCTAGATTTGCATGCTATATTTCATGCTTAGTATCATACCAATAAGAATATGATCAGCACATCACATGCACGACTGCAGTTTTTATGAGATGAGGTGACTTTTCATCTGAGGGATTGGGATGAGGGATTTGAGTATGGACTTGATCTAATGATGCTCGAGGATGGGATAAAATCTTTGAAGGCTTCATGAAACCTGAGTGTCAGCAATCTTAGCCAGTATGAGAACTTGGTTCCTATACTAATCTCTTGACATTGACCTAAGTGCCAGGGTGTGAAATAAAGAAAAAAATGTTGATCAGTGTGCGCCAACTCTTGATAAAAGCAGTGGAGCTAGCCAAGATACCACAAATAAATGAAATGTCAAAGAAAAGCTCTCATTCCACAAAGTTACATATCAAAGAGCTTCCACCAAAGGCGAGCGCTCCCAAACCTATCAAAGTGTCCACTTGGACCACCGCTATTAGGACCAAGAGTCAGGCTTGCACCAAAAAAGGGATTTCCATCGTAAATGCTACAAGTCTGGGTGTAGAAGGTACGATAGGTACTCAAAAAAGGCACACCCCGGTGTACTCCTAGGAAAACAAGTGCAGACGTCTCCAACTTCTCTTGACGGACGCACTGATCAACACCAAAAAAATGTGTTGCGTAAAAAGGCACTAGAGAGAATCCTTGTTCCAATGAGAGGGAGAGAAGAAATGACACAATTCCATGCCCTCCATTACTGGCCTTCCTTCTACATTTTAAGTCTGACAACTAAAGAGACGGTGGACTGGATGCAAGATGTGATTTAATCCCTAATGTTGAGGATTGGGTCCTTAGGAGAATTTCTCAGACCAAGACCTCGGGTGAAGTTTTGAGTCTACTCTCGTGATCAAAGTCAACACTAAATTTCACATCCTTTAGATTATACGTACATCAGAGAGAGTCTGGAAAATTAGAGGAATTGGGTGCCTCTTAATTAAGGCTGGGTTGAATTCTAGAATTTTGGACCTCTAAAGTTGAGTAGGCTTGGACGAATTGGATCCTGTACTCACATGCACAAGGGGGTTAATCCAGCTTATTCATTTTTCTTTGATGCTCGAGGACGTGCATAGTTTAAGTATAGGGGGGTGATGAAACCTAATTTCATCATCTTAATTCCGCGTTATTACCCCCTTGCTTAAAGTTGTGTCAATAAAATCCAGATAAAGTCCTGTAATTATCAGAGTCCCTAATAAATTAAAAATCACAAAAAAATCACAAAACTAAAATTCGTGGTATTTTTGGCCTCAAAAATATTTTTGTACCTACAGATGACCTCTTCTCCACTTCTGTCAACATGAAGCTTGTAGATCTCATCGAGATCTACAACTTTCATGTTCTGAGTTTTCTCAAATTCGTCCGTTTAAACCCTCAAAAATAATATTTTCTCTATGAATAAACTGATTTGGCAACATGGCCCATCCTGGTGAAGCCACGTGGCCTGCCTCTTTACCTCTTCCGCCAATCACCCATGGCCAATGGATCTCTTCTTGATCCAACGGCTAGATGAGCTCCACGTATACCCATTACCATCCACCGTCTGATCTACCCCAACTCTGATCCGCACCGCTCGTTCGCGCCTCTTCCACAGTTTGCCACGTGGCGTATTGTGCGCCTTCCGATCTTGCCGTTATCTCTTCAATCTACACCGTCTACTGGCACTATAATACCAACCGCCTGATCGAAGTCCTAATCTAATCACATCTGTCTGCTGGCGCTTCGCCTTCGATGCACCAAGTGGTAACATCCTAATGCTTCGATCACTTCGCCACAGATCTCATCACCTCCGTTCCTTCGCGCCCAATCGTCAGCCGTTGGATCTCTAGATCCAATGGCCAGGACCTTGTCTTCTACCTCGCAACCTCTCTCTCTCACACTTTCTCCGTTCCGCAGACCGCCTTCGCCCTTCATTTTTTCCCCGTGTCTCTGGCCACCACCTCCACTACCCGAAGGCCCCACGACCATCACTAGTCATCCATAATCTTCGCGAGATGTCAATCACTCCACGACACCTATCCACTCACTCCACATCTCCCTCACAAAACACCACCTTCACCATTGGAACTGCCACTTTCAATCCTTAAATACGCCGTCTCCTCCCTCGATCAGCTTCGTCCACCTTTATGCGGGAGGAAGCCCAACCCTCCTCTGCTTCCCTGTGACAGGGGGAAGCGGATGGATTGAGCGAAGACGACTCCCCTCCCCGGTGAGAACCTCCGCCAAACAAGGCAGTGTCACGGCGCCATCGCGTCCGCTCGAGCTGCCCCGAGTAGCTGCCGGGGTCCAGCGAAGACCCGGGCATCATCCCCGATGCCCATCCCAGGCTCCCGCTCCGCCCAACCTCCGGTAAGTTCCTTCTTCTTCCTTTGCACTTTTTCTTGATTTCCCTTAATTAATTAGGTTGTTCTCCGCCTTCTCGACCCTCATCGCTCACTCTACGAGCTCTGCCACGCACTCCCCTTTCACGCGACACCCTCCGCTCATCTTCTCCCTCTTCCATACCTCTTAATGCCTCCGACCCATCTCCTCCGCCACCCACGGCGGAGGAGCTCAGAGCTCCCATCTTCTTCACCTCCGAGCTCCCGTTCACTCACACACATGTATCCCTATGATTTGTCTATGCGTTACTAATCTGCAGGTGGATCTCCTTCAATTGCCGGAAGACCATCGGAGAAACCTTCGACAACCTTGCCTTCAACCTATGAGCCTCGATGAGCCGATTCAGAATGTCCAGTGACTCCCCCGAGCTCCCCGCTACATCGGCGATCATCCATGATGCTCTAGGGAGGCCCACCATGGCCGAGAGCGAGCGACGGAGCTGGAGCTCCTTCGCCGGAGCTCGGTTCCCGCCGCCAGCTGAAGATGAAGGAGGAAGTATAGTGGCTGTTAGATGGTCCTCGCCCAGTGACCATCTGACGGCTTGGATGTAGCCACGTTGCCCAGAGCGCTATCTCCAGATGTCGTTTGATCCTCGTGATCCAATGGTGCCGAGCCAGCTACATGTCAGACTCAGAGCATCCGAGCCTCAGCGTCCGAGCTATTAGGATTGGAGCTCTCGAGCCTAGCCGAAGCTACATCGAGCCCGAGCCAGCACCCAAGGCTCCCCGAACCAGCGTCGAGCCTCTTCCATCCTCCGAGCCTGTATGGCACGTGCCTGGCATGTGCGTATCTGGGCAAATTGTAGAAACACCCACCAAAGTTCTTCAATTTGCATCCAGGTCCAGATCACGTGCAGCTCACGCGTATCTTGGGCATTTGCATTGATACCCAAGCGTGTTTTCAAATTTGCAAAAATGCCCCTGTGCGTGTGGGTTATTTACAGGGAAGGTCCCGATCGTTTTCATTATTACATTTTAGTCCATCCCAGGGACCTGTCTGCAATTTTATTTCATGTTTTCTTTCAGTTATGCCCTTGTCTTCTTTATTGTATATCTTGAGCATCGTATTTCCGTTTCAGTTGATTTCAGTTTCATTTCGAAGCTCGTTTGATGATCTTTCTAATAACATACTTAATTGTTATTTTGGACTCAAAGATTTTCATTGTATTATTTTAGAAGTCATGTGTCTCTTCGAGCTTTAACTTGTGCCTTATTTAACTTGTTCATCAAGCTTGACTCTTAACTAAACCTTAAATCAACTTTTGTTAAATTTGCTCATTATTCTGATCTAGGGCATAGTGCTTGTATTGCATCACATTTCATAGCATTTATTTGCATGATGAAAATAAAATTAAAAAATGCATGTTTACTTTTGCTTTAATGCATTGTTATGTCTTCTTGCATGATTTGACCTATGGATTTCTAGCTCCACACTTAGTTAAATAGATTAAAAATATAGATGATATGAGAGAGGCTCGTGTCCCTGAGTTCGACCTTGGTTTCTTGCTAAGTAAAAATAAATATACGACCATCTTATTTTGATTGCTATATTTAAATGAGATGGTCCTTTGATGACCCATTTCGGCCTGACTGTGATGACAATTTCAAGTGTTAAAACAACACTATTAAAGGGCCGATTTCGTGGTTCATCACTCCCACATCTCGTTAGCACTTCCATTACAATCCCAAGATTAGTCTTCTAAAACCTTCTCTCTGAAGCTTGATTTCTTTACTTAAAGATTCCACCATCTAGTTCTAGTGATCTTCAAAACCCTCATTTTCTTTACTAGCCTTCTTATTTGCACATCCATGACTAATAAGTGATATTTGGTAGTCAGACTCTCTCCTGGGATTACTTTGTAGTCATCGAAACACAACTGATTTCTTCTTCTCAACGAAAAGTAATCTATCTTAGTTACAGTCGAGACATTCTTATAAGTAATTAGATGATCCTCCCTCTTCTTTAAGAGAGTGTTTGCAATGAAAAGATCATAAGAAGCTACAAAATCTAGAAAGACTTTCCCCTCTTCATTTCTATTCCCGAAGTCATATCCTCCATGAACACTAGAATACCCTGAAGCATCCTTTCCAACTTATCCATTAAGATCTCCACATAGGCAAATCATCTCTCTTTGTGGGATTCCTTGCATAATCTTATCCAAATCCTCCCAAAAAGCTTGTTTAGTCCTATCATCTAAACCAATTCGCAGTGCCTAAACTAAGATGATATTTGAATTTTCTTCTTCAATCACCACTTTTTGCAATATAATCCAATCCCCAGATATTTGCACCTCAACCACACAATTCTTTAAAACCTTATGAACAACCACTGCAACACCATTTTTGCCCTTATCTATACCCGAGTACTAAAGTTTAAAGCATGTCTTCTCGATCTCATATGCTTTCTCTCCAACCCATTTTGTCTCTTGTAGACATAATATCCGAATCTTCCTTCTTTCCATCGTATCAACTATCTCCATCGATTTGCCGGTAGAAGTGCCAATATTCCAACTACATATCCGTAACTTCCTTTGCAACCTCTTTTGGACTAACTTCTTTACTCGCATGCATCCATCATGCAAGAACCCTTGCAAATTTTAGACTGCAACAAGAGGTGATGCAACAGAACTAGCTTATTTACCTACTTGCGTTCCTTAGGAGAGAACCCTGTCAAATTTTGAACTACATCCGGGCAACGATGTAGTGGCCCTTGCCAACTTCTCATTGCATTCGGGCCATGCAACGCGTCACAAGTTGGGAATGCCCCAACGAAATCTATATGTTTGCTTAAATCCATGTTTAAAAGATGCGAACGGTTTTGAGACAAATTCCTAAATAGTGTTCTTATATAACACTTTTTGGAATTTTTACAATGGTTTTGATTTAAATTCCTAAATAGTATTCTTAAAAGAACATAATCTAGGAACACAATCCACACACAATATATATATATATATATATATAGAAAATATGGATGAAAATAAATGAATAAAATACAAAAATAAAAGATAAAGAATATGCATGAACAAGTGACATGAATATATAGACAAAGAAATATATGACAGAAAAAGAAGACAAGGAAATAAAAAAAGGTATCTACGAACTAAGAATAATAGGCTAATGAAGAAACCTAGCTGCTCTCATCGTGACTCCCTGGCAACAACGCCATTTGTTTTTATAAAGAAACCAGGGTTTTAATTATTGAAAATAAAGTGATTGTCAATGTAACCCTAATTACCTCAAACAAAAAATTATTACTTATTATTCACAACTTAAGAAGACAAAAATAGAAGAAATGTGAGCAAGAGATGAATATGCATGTTATTTGCATGTATAGTATACATGATCAAACTCAAGGAGGCAACAATAAATTCTCAAGGGTTATTTAAATAAATGAAAAATCAAAGAAATAAAAGAGGAAACTCAAATCTAACTACTCTTAGCTTTTATCATTTTTTATTTTTTTTAGTTTTTATGGATTTTTAATTTCTATATTTTTATGGTTTTTTGATTATGTAATTTTTTAATGATTTTTACATTTTTTAAGTGTTTTAAATTTTTAATAAAAGAAAACATCACAAAGAAAAAGAAATAAAAGAAATGTAAAGAGAAGCAACTTTTTGATTTTTTAATACAACATAAAAATATCTAGAAAATTAAAATAAAAATATTTTGGATCTTTAACATGTTTATATTGTTTTTGTAATTTGTAGAGTATTTCTAGATTTTTATAAGAATTTTAAAACAATTAAAAGTAGCAAAAATAACACACATAAAACAATGCAAATGTTTTTGTGTTATAAATATAAAATAAAGTCAAAATCTGTATATATATATATATATATATATATATAAAGAGATAATTTTTTAGGCTTTCAAAAGTTACTTTATGAATTTTTATGGTTTTTCTTTGTTTTTATACTAATTTTTACATGTTTTTAGTTCTTTGCAATTTTCTGTTTTTTATAAGGAATTAAAAGATGAAATTTATAGTAATATTAAAACAAACCAAAACAAGCCGTCATTATTCTATTCAGATTTTGTTACACAATGTTTATAACTTTAATGATTTATTTTTGTAAATAGGAACAAAATAGAGTGTTTTTAATTTCAAAAATAATAAAACTAATTAAAAATAAAAAAATAAAAATATTGGAGCTAATACTATTTAGTAGGAACTTATCGTATTTTTGGGAATTTTTAGAGATGTTTAACTAATTATTGAGCTTTAATTAACAAGCAATACAATTATCTGTAGCATATGGGTATAACTGTAATAGATTTTATTTAAAGAATAAAAGGAAACACAATTAAAAAAAAGAGGGGAGAACCCTGTAAAATTTCCACAAGTGATGTGCCGGTGCATGTGAACGGCACTAGCACGGACTCCGATGGTATATATTTATTTTGAGAGTCTTAAATGTAATATAGAAATAATGAGATCTGATATGCAATTTAACCACAGAGTCATGTGTCAAGCATGTTTATCAATACAAATAGGATTAAGAAGCAAATTAAATAAATCACGGGGGAACAATGCAAATAACCAACACATTCACATAATGACATGTGTCCAATAAGAACTTATATACAAAATTAAAATCATCTATGGGCTAAGGTGCAAATGTACCCTTCATCCACGTGCCAAATCGAACGGTAGCGATGGTTTTGGACTTTGATCGAATGATTCAGCTATGGGAAACGATGGATGGACTAGGTCTGATACAGAAGCATGATCTGATGGTTGGCCTTTGGGTGTGCTTGGATGGATGAGATGCATCTGGAAGAGATGGTATTGATCGAGAAATTCTAAAGGGCTCTGGAATAACGTATACGAAGGACGACTCTAGCAATCTTTAATCGAGAAGATCTCACTCAATTTAAATCAGCATCACCTCTCGAAGATTGATATGGCTCCCTGCTACGTCTCCGTGTTAATTGAGGGTGGAATTGAAGCTCAATAGTCACCGGATGAAGGATCTGGAGATGCATGTGTGCTGCAGCTCAACGGGGACTTCCAGATCCTGCTTCTTTATCCCAGATGCACTCCTAGACCCTGTAATGAGATGTTGTTGCTGGGAGAATCTCTCCAATCAACTTATTAGCTACTAAACACAAAGAATTGATTGTGGGTGAGGACCTCCGGTGAACGTGGTCGGAATAGAGGTCTATCTCCACATCTGATGTGATCAGGGACATGAGAGAGTAGAGAAGAGTCGTGTCAAAATGACTAGGAAATGGATATTAACTTGGTGAACGGATGACCTCCGATAGGTCTGATCTGACGGTGATCAATGATGAAATTATCTGATTTAATAAAGGAAATAAACGCAAAATTAAAAATAGAAATAAAAGGGAAACTATCTAATGTTACCTAAGGATGGACATAGGATAGTGATCGCCTCGATCCGTGATGTCAAGTGGAGATGTTGAAATGCATTGGAGGAGCTCCAGTAGTAGTGGTTGATCGTGCCTTCAAGCGGCTCTCACGCATTCCCGATCAAAGAGGAGATGAGCTGTGATGTCACGCCTGAGCACTCGGGTATAAGGTACTAAATAGGTCGTTGTGACCCAAGCGATCAAGCGCGGACAATCAAGAAAAATAGACCACTAATATAGATAAAATCGATCAAAAACGCGATAGCGGTCCTGCTATTGGATTAACCTGGTATAGCGACCAGGGTCGAACTCAAGGAGCACGGGTTGGCCTCTCGGCCTACGAAGTAGTCAAAAAGAGATAAAAGAAAATAAAATAAATGTTTTTGGTGGTTTCTGAATTTTTTATATTTTTTTGGATTTTTTAATGTATTAAGAAAATAAGAAAAGTAAACAAACACACACTTCAACAAATTATTAAATACACTAAAAGTCAATCAAAAATTCTAACAAAAATGTTTTTATGTGTTTTATAATTTTTAATGTTTTTGGTGAATTTTTGAGAATTTTCTGATATTTATTTAATTATCTAAAAATCAAACAGTGGCTGAAATCAAAGGTACTGTCCAGCCGAGCTAAGAAGGCCTAGATAAAATATCTAAAAGCCTCAAATTAGCTCGGAGGTAATTTTCTTGTAAAGAGAATTAAACAAGGAAAATTTAGGTACCTATTTTATTATTTTTGGGTTTTTAGTTTAATTATTAGAATTTTTATATGATTTTGAGTGTTTTTCAATTTTTAGTGGTTTTCAGTGATGAAAAATAGCCAAAATTGGCTAAAAAATCAAACTAAGCAAGGCAAACAGTAGATAATTTTTGTGGAATTTTTTAGTGAGTTTTAATATTTATTTGGGGTTTTTAAAGTTAGACAGTAGCAAAATTGAGTGTTTTTGATTTTTCAAAAATATCAAATGAAAACAAAAATGTCCTAAAAAATCCTCGAAAATTTTACACCATGGCAGGAGCCATGTGTCCAATTTTCGTTGGATTTGGAGGTAATTTGCTATTTTATTCAAAAATAAAGAAAGGGCATAGTGCATAGGGACCAAAGTGCAAATACCCAAGAGTCTGGGCGGTCTAGTGCAATTAACCCAGCAAAACACGCGCCACGCGCGTGCCTGGGGCATTCAGGGACCCAAATGCAATGAAAATTAGTTCCAAGGACTTATTGGTAACAGGTACCAAAAGTCCAGGGCCCTATTCGCAAAATACCCAAAATATCACGCACATGTTGAAATATATCACGCACAGGGGTATAAATGCAAATAAGCTAAAAGTTTCATTCAACTGTTAACATCCAGAACTACAGGGGTCTGATATGCAAATAAGCCAGAGAAACACGTGACGACGCACGTGTCATACAACGCACAGGGGCATAAATGCAAGGAAACTAAAGTGCAGGGTCCACGATGTAAATTTCACAAAAAGTAAACAACTATGCTACGTATTTACAGGGCTAAAGACTAATTGCATAAAGGAGAGGGGCCTAAGTGTAAATACCCCTTATTAAACGTCGAAGGCCGGATGTGCGCCACGTAGCGGATCCAACGGATGAAAGCGGTGGCGCTGCAACCCTGAGAACGTCGGCCTGATCGAACGGGCGAAGGCGCTCCACGTGGAGATCGGACGGTCCTGGCGCTCTGGAGCTTATGCCCTCGAGTATCCAACGGCTATGATCAATCCTCCAAGAATCTGACGGTGGCTGCAGCTCCACGAACAGACGGTCGCGATGTAATCTGGAGCAGGAGGGCTGATCGAACGGTGTCTGGAGGTCGTGGAAGAACTGATGGCCGGCGACCTTCGCCGGCCTGCTGTGCGCGCTCCCAGCCTCCGCGCGGGCCTCTGAAGATCGGAGAAGAAGCTCTGTGGGCTCCCGCGTCGACTAGTAGCCTCCGATGGCTCGACGGAGCTCCGAGGAGCCCAGGCGAGGTTGGCGGAGACCAAGCTGCTGGTCCAAACGGTCCAAGTCCTCAGATGGACTCGGATGACCCTGCAAAACACTCCAGCAGACTCGCGGGTCGAGGGCAAAGTGCCTCGACCCAGTTAGGCGGGGTGACGGTGAGCTGTGGGTCGAAATTGCGAGCTCCGGCGAAGGGGGTAGACGGAGGAGCTCGGCTCCCAGCTCCTATGCGAGCTGGGTTGGATGGAGGGGTGAAGAAGGTGCATCGGAAGTGGGTGAAGGTGTCTGTGGGGTCCGATGATCGAATCTATCTACTGGATGGTCGGAATCTATGGAATGCGGCGGAGCGACGATTTGGGCGTAATCGAAAATTAAAGGAAAAGGCGGAGCGAAATGGATACCTGGGTGGACGAAGAGACTGGGGAGGAGCTGGGGAAGCTCCTGGTCGTTGCCTCGAGGAGCGTCTCCCTCCGAGGCTCGGTACTCCTGCTGGTGGCGGAGCAGCGGCGGCGTAGCTCGCCGGATCGATGGTCTCTCCTCCTCTCCTCGCTTCGACAGCACCGGACGCGAGCTGTCACTCTCGCGCACTCTCTGGAGCTCACTGGTGAAGGATTCGAATGGCCAAAGATGGGGAAATGAGGAGGCGGAGCAACGGCTATATATGGCTAGGGGTCCGGCTAAGAGAGGTTCGGGCAAGCTTGTCGGAGCACGGATCCCCATAACCCACCCCGGGCGTGGGTCAGGGATCATTGATGGATTAGGACCTGGGGTTTTGGGTTTTGGCGATCGGATCATGACGCAATAAATGGGAGAACATGCGGGTCGGGCGCAGAATCCGGCTCTGGTGGTCCTGGGGGAGAGTTGACCGGGGGTCAACATCCCCCGTGGACCAATCAGAGCCTGCTAATTATTCCAATTTTAGAAATTAAATAATAAATAGAAAATGGTCGAATTTCACAAAACTCAAAACATGAAATATTTTTATTTTATTTTTTTCTATTTTTTTGTGATTTTTAATTAATTTTTAGAATTAAAAATAGGTATATGTACAATATAGGCTTTTTAATTTTTGATTTTTAGTTGTTATTTTTATGCAATTTTATTCCTATTTTATATTTTATTTATTTTCATTATAAAATAAGGAATAAAAAAGGTATTTTTATTTTATTTTTATTATTTATATACATAGGTAAAATAAATACATATATACATTTATATACATGGTATATTTACAATATATTTTTGTGTTTTTAATTTTGTTATTTTTATTTTGTTTTTGTTTTAATTGTTTTTATTTTATTTATTTACATTATATAACATAGAATATGTACAATATATAGGTATATGTACACTATATAGCTATATATAGGTATATGTACAATATAGGCTTTTTAATTTTTGATTTTTAGTTGTTATTTTTATGCAATTTTATTCCTATTTTATATTTTATTTATTTTCATTATAAAATAAGGAATAAAAAAGGTATTTTTATTTTATTTTTATTATTTATATACATAGGTAAAATAAATACATATATACATTTATATACATGGTATATTTACAATATATTTTTGTGTTTTTAATTTTGTTATTTTTATTTTGTTTTTGTTTTAATTGTTTTTATTTTATTTATTTACATTATATAACATAGAATATGTACAAAAATTTTGGAAATTAATTTTATTTATTTACAAGGTTAAATAAATATATAAGAGTGGTTCATGTACATGATGAAAGTGATATTTTTGTTCCTTTTTGGTTTTTCTCTTTTTATCTTGTTTTTATACTTATAAATATGTACAAGTATTTACAAGCATATTTTGGGCTATTTTTGTGAGGAAAAATATTTTTATTTATTTACATAAATATTTACACATGAGCCCCTATCTCCCTCTACTTTGGATTTTATGCGGTCAGGCCCATGCTGAGCCCTCCCTTGGGTTAAGTTGCCCAATATTTATTCTAAATATTTCCCTCTTTTTCTTTTTAATCTTTATTCTTTTATTTTTGCACAAAAACATGCTAATTATAGGTTTTTACACAATGCATGCTTTTGGTAATTATTCCTATTTACACATATCTACATGTATTTGCAAAGGTTTTTGTAGCTAAAATATAAGAATAAAGAGTGATGAATGAGTATTCATCAAGCTGTTACACCGGCTTGCTCCAGGGGCCAATCTCGGGCAGGAAAATTTCTCAAAAATGGATCCGAGATCGACAGAGTTGAAAGAGAACATTTTATAGGCATGAAGGTCTAATAAATTTGACAAGCGGATTAAGGCCAAATCGTTGGAGATCTTATTCGGGCGAAATCAAGGGATAAATGGGCATCGACTTTTATTAAGGAAGTGAAATGATGGCTGGTCGGAGTAAGAGGGAAAAAGTATAGAAGGAGCTTCGACGAGCCCATTATTCAGGTCAAGCAGTTAGAAGAAGAGTTGACTTGGGTCAACAGACCTAAGTCCATTCGATGGGGGTGGCTCCAAGAATAAGACATATGCTAGAAAATGACAAACATCAACTAAAAATTTTAAAAAATTGAAAAAAATTGAAAATGATTTTAAATAAATAAATACTGTAAAAAAAGGTTTTTAAATAAATAATTTTATTTGTGGTCAATGTTAACAAATTAAATAAATTGGTTAGAAATATATAATACCCTTTATTCATATGTTTATATACCTATATATACAATAAATTGATTTTTAATTAATTACTTTTACAAATAATTATATAATATATTATATAGTTATTTACAATATTTTACAAGGATTTTAAATATATTTTTATTTTATTTTTATAGAATAATATATTATGTTCATAAAATAAATGTATTTACAGTATACATAGTGGTATATATACAATATGTACAATGAATTTATTTTTATATATTTTGATTTTTTTAATTTTATTTTTATTTTAGTTAGAAAAATATAATATTTACAATTATTTAAAAATAAAATGTTCCCAAATATATACAAGAAATATATAAAATAAAATATTCATACAATATACATTATATACACAATGTACATACACTCTGAAAAGCCACATTTGGCATCTTAACTCCGATTTTAATGAAACTACTTTGATTTTTAAGCTTATTTTATTTAGAGTAGAATGGAAGTGAGTTTGCTTATTTTTTAGTTTTTGTGGAGAAGATATGAGTATGGGAAGTTTGGTTTTGTGGCCCTTTCAAAGTGTCATAATTTACATAATGAATAATGAATCTTCTTGCAATTATTTTTAATATTTACACCTTATTTTTATGTACGAGTACCAAGAACAAGACATTTTTATTTGAGATGAATAGAGTGATAAATAAAATATATTAATGTTTTATATTCAAAATAGATGACATATGTGCAATTTATATAATGAGAATGAATGAGCTTTAATTTTCTTTATTTTTCTACACTAGGCCTTATCTTCCCCTATGTTATTCCTTATCGGTCAAGTCAAGTCTTGACCTTCAATTCGGTTAGAGTCAGCATGTATTTATTGCATATAAACAATCATTAATTTCTTTATTTTTCTTTTATTTCTTTCTTTATTTATTTTAAGTTAAAAATAATGATATTTATACAATATTTACAAAAGAATATAAAATTATAAAAATAATAATTTATTAGTATTTACAGATGTTTAAGAAGGGAATTTAAGCTAAAATAAATGAATAAATATGATGAAATGCAGATTTATCAATTGTCGGGGCCCATTCTTCATGGTTGACATGGTCTTAGGATTGCATCACGACTATTAAAGCTATGACGCTTATTTTTAATGCATGTAGAACTAGGACCACATTTTACATTAAAAGACACATGATCAATTTCAGCTTAACAAAATAAAAATTTCTATCATTCCCTAATTGAAACTCTTATTCTAGGTACTGTTTTATCGTACATGCAATAGAGATGTCTACTTAGGACAATTTTAAATTTTATTTTGCATCCCATGAAGATTTTGAGGAGGTACTGAAAGTATTTTTGACTTTACATTCATCATTGTGTGATCTGTTGCATAGCTTTTCAGATTCTGCCTTGGTTTTTCATTCCTTAGGATTTATAGAAAATTAGTATTGATTTCTAGAACTACAATCAAAACAAGTGATAACAAAAAATTAAAATAAGGGGACTACTAGTAAAGTTGATTTTATAAAATAGAATAAAACTGGATTTTACTATTTACAGGAGAGAAATCTCGTCATGATTTGCAGGTACGTTCCAGAAAAATTAAGGCATAAACCATAAGGATTAGAGCCCATAACCATGGACTTGTTCCCTAAGTGAGTGCGGTTTAACCATATTATACATGCGTTGCAAACACTTGCCTCGAAATAATGACGAAGTGTAAGGTATGGTCACCTTGACACTATATGCCACAACATCAGTGTGCTTACGTAATTAAAACCACTTAAAATTTACCAAAAATTTGAAAATTTAATTTCTTGAACATTTATGGCCTTTGCCATGTTGAAATGATGAGTTGGGCGTATTTCTCTATATCTTGTTTATTTATGAGTTTTTATTACTGCACTTAATGCATCCGGCCATGATTTGCTTTCATTCCCACAACCTTTTAAAAGATATCGACGTATCAATCTCCATACTTGGATTTCTCGAGGTGCAATCCCTTGACCGTATAATTTCCATCTTCGGTTACCCTCCACGTATCCTGAACCAACCCTAAGTGAACCTCATTCGAGGACGATTCCATTTCGCATGCCAAGCTATTTTTTATATATTCATATTTTTAATTTCTTAATACGTTATATTATAATGTTTAAGTAAATTAATAATTAAAATTAAAATTTAATAAAAATAATTTAATAAATAAGAAACACCTAAATATAGGTTTAATTGAACTATGGTGGATATTCCCCTATTTGCTAAACGTTATAAATACCATTCTAAATTGAAGTAAAATATATCTAAATTTATCAGAATTTATATTAAATTAGTAAAAAATATTAAGCTCTATGTAAAACTAATAAATTAAGATTCAATATACTTTTTATATATGTATAATATAACTATAAAATAAAGTATTTATCTAATTTGCTCGAAAAATAATAATACGTAATTATTTTGAAAATATATTTATTTATTATATATTTACTTATTTTTTATTTAAAGTACTTTTAAAATTTGTATTAATTTCTAATTATTATCCATTTAAAACGGTATTTAAGTTACTATTTTGTCTTTCGCATGGTCTACTCTTATTATTGACTTCCACATGGTAGCCACCCATTGGCTACCATGGTCAACCCACTCTCCCTCCTTCTTCCTCTCCACCTTTTCTTCCATCATTCACCCGCAATGAACCCAGTACTACCTAACTACCCAACAACCACCTTTCTTTTATTGAACAACCGACAATCCTTGCTTCAACTTTCCATCACCCTCAAGACTTCCCTCTCTTCTTATTCAGGGTTGAGACCACTTATTATGGGTTTGTGCTCCCACTATGTGTTTCAAGCACAAACCCACTACTTGTGGTTGTTGTAGTGTGCTAGTATTTCAATAGTGTTCTTATAGTGCATCTTTCTATAAAATTACACCTAGGGACCCAATAAAATTTTTCAGACATATCCCATAGCTTCTAATTTTGGTATGATGAGGTGGATATTTGAGAGTCACAATCCCTTAAATTCTTCCCTCTCTAGTTGAATTTGAAGCTCCTGGAGATTAGTGAGATCACGGGACCACCTTCCTCTCATAGACTCCTCAGCCTCCTCGAATATGTCCCTGAAGAGTTGAAGTCAAAGACTCAGACATCTCACCAACCTCCAATTTAAGTGATCTCGTTCATCTTTTTTACTTTTATTTTTTGTAGGTATTATCTCCCACACTTTTCTATCTATCCTCTTTTCAATGTTATTCATCTTAAGTTACTGTGATCTGTTGTCCATGTGATTGCTTAAATCGATATTTTGATTTCATATAAATCTCACACAATCACATTACCCACATAATCCTTTCATCTTCAAGTTGCATCCAGGATGATAATACACAACTGACCAAGAACTCACTTTGTTTTTCATCTTATTCTTGTCTTATTGTGGAAATTGGTTTCAAATTAGAGGATCTCAATGTATATTACTTTGATTCGAGTGATTTGAAGCTAGATTATTTTGATCTGTGATTTAGGAGTGGTATGAAATATGGATTTCGAACATAGATTTTACTGGTGCGCACAGACTTTGTAGAATTTATAGGTTTCATGTAGAGAGGGCAACATAGATTCTGATCAATGTTGCACATTACGATATCTATGATTTTGTTATTGCTTGTTATGGGATAAAATGTTGTATGCCAAGTGATATAATTAGGTTTTAAGTTGGTAAACCTATGTAATTACATTGAATAATCAAATTGATTTTAATTAGGAAACCAAATTGGTTGGAGGAAAAGTTGTGAATTCTTGAATTTGAAACAAAGGGGACTTTGGTGGAATTTTTAGTACCACAAAGACTAATTCTAAAAATTTAGTGGACTTATGTGTGAGTCCTCATCTCAAATTCTTATATAAATAGTAGAGAGGATGAATGGAAGACCACACACGCATGCACACTCCGCTTCTCTATGTCTTCTTCTCCAGCCCGGGCTCGAGATTAGCTGTGGGTTTCATTAAGCAGGTTAGATAAATTAATCCAACGGATTAAATTGTAGTTCGACTGATGTGGGAATTCGATTCAATCCAACAATTCAGACTCGACTATTTTTATATTGAAACATGCAATTATGGACTTCGAATGACCAAGGTTAGGTCTTCATAAACCTCTCCACATATGTGATTTCCTCGTGCAAGCTTCTTCTTTTTCCTTTACCCTCCACCATGAAAATACTTTTCTCTCTTCCTTTGGTTGTTGTAGTGAGGTACATTCAAGGATGACATCAAATGTATGCATGGACTTCAAGCATGAGCCATTGTATCCTACGAGTGAGTCACCGGTACCTTACACGCTAATATTGTCGACGCAATATATTCTCTATGGCATGTCCACTACATGGATGTTTGGTGATCTCTTTTCCATTTACAGTCTTCTCTATTCTAGTATGTCCTATCACATGTAAAAAATCAGTTTCTTCTTATATTATGTAACTAGATTATGGATTTGAAATAAACAATTATCTATGTCTTAATATGTAATGTAATTAAATTAATTCATGTTAATTCTTAAAATTAGTGCTTAATCTATATTATGTTGATTACGGTAACAACAACCTTAGAGAAGATGCTGAGAATAGGGATTAAAAATATGTTGAATAGAATGTTCAAATTAAGGATTGATATGACTAGTATGCCTGAGAAATTTTACGGTCAAAACTTTAAGCATTGGCAACAAACATGAAAAATAGTTAACCGCTGTACAATTGATATTGATGCTTTAAACTAAATGTTCCATATTAGATGCAGAACAAACCTCACCAGATAGCAATAAGGCACAATCTTTGTGGAAAGAACATGACCATATATGTCATGATTGCTTCTTATTGTCTCTATCCAACACGATGTTTGTGTAGTGTTCATTCGTACAGACTACTAAGGGGCTATGGGAAGAACTCGACAAGAAGTATAACACTGAAGATCTCAATAAAGACAAATACTTTATCGTAAAGTTCTTGAAGTTTTCCATGGTCAAGGGAAACTCAATTCCTGAATAGATAGACAAGTTTTTACTCCTGCTCCATGCACTAGATGTTGAAATGAAACTTCTTGAAAAGTTTTAAATCATGTACATCGTAGAAAAAATCTCAAGTCATAGGATGACTTGTTAGGACCCTGGAAAATATAAAGGGGAAATTTTCTTTGGAAGACTTGATGATGGAAATTCCTATAGAGGAGGAACATGTGAAACAAAAGTCTATGGATCATGTTGATTTAGAAAAATGTCAATTTCATGACCTCGAAAGGGTAATGATAGAAAGGAAACAAGACTTACAAGAAGGATAAAAACAATCAAATACGAAAAAGGGGAAAGATTAAATCATTCTGGTTTTGTAATTACATTGGCTATTGGAAGTAGGATTGATTATCTATAAAGGTTTATCAAAAGACTTAAGGCTAGTAAGGGGCAAGTATCGATGAAACCTGAACTATACCATATCCATGACCAAATGAGTGGATCATTGATACGATAATCAATGTAAACATATGTTCTTACAGAACTTTATTTTCTTCTTATGAGACCTGCAGTGGCATGACTATGAAGATGGGGAATGATTCAACTACAAGGGTGCTAGTCCGAGGACAAGTCAACTTGAAGGTTTCCTCGTGTCTGGACTTTGCACATGTTGTTGTATGTCCCCGACATGGAGAAAAATGTGTTGTATGGCTCTATTTTAATAAGAACTGATTTTGAATTGAACTTTTAATGTAATGAAATTGTTACTCTGAAACATGTCATTTTGTATGAAAAATGCTATTTGGCATATTTTAATTTGTTTTTTAGATTTACATGAGATTTAGAAAGAATTGATTTAGTAAATGTTCTGAATTCTGAATGTTCTAATTTTGTTCCTCATGTGATGAATTCCTTAGATTCTTGTGATATGTGGCATGGTAGATTGGAACATAGGAACATTAATCAATAGAAGAATGATGAATTTAGAGGTAATATCTAAACGTACTACTAATAAAACTCAAAAGTGTGTTGCATATAAGCTAAGACACCTAGGATGTGTTTTCAATCTATCTCTCGAGATAGTGAGATCTTGGATCTATTGCACACGAATACTTGTGAGTTTAATAATGTCTTCTCCATAAACAATAAGGAATACTTTATTACATTTATAAGAAATGGTAGTAAATATTTCTATGTGTTTTTAATAATAGACTAAGGATGAAGCTTTAGAGAAATTTCTTACTGTCAAGAGTTAGGTTGAAACATGTAAAGTGCTTGAACGCCTTAGGTCAAATAGAGGAGGTGGATATACTTCTAACTTGTTTGACAAAGAATGCAAAGTGTTTGGCATAGATCATGAAGTTATATCAATGCTTTCCTACAGAGTTATGGACTTCCAATCTATATGTGGGGAGAGAGAGGCCTTGAATATGGCTTTCAAATTCTTAATTGGGTACCTCCAAGCCTTATATAAAAGTATTCTTCTATGTTTTAGAGAAAGAGGAAACCAAGACTAAAATATCTTAAAGTATGGATCTGTCTCGATGTAGTTTTAGCCCTTAAATGCAAGAGAAAGAAATTAGGTCCAAATATCTTGATGTGATTTTCTTAGGCTATTTAGAAAATAGCTATGCATATAGTTTCTTGATAATTGGGTGTGAGATACCTTCCAAATAAGTCAAGACTATTATTGATTTTCATGACGCTACCTTCTTTGAGGATGTCATTCCTATGAAGACAAGGAATCCACATAATCTGACCAATGAAGTTGCCTCCGTATTGACAAACCCAAAAGTACCGTAGCTAATTACTGGAATTAATGTGATGTTCGTAGTAGTCGAGCAGACTCATATTAAACAAAATGGACAATTAAATCAAATTTTCAATTAAAAGCAAGTGGTCAAATTTTTTTACTTGAGCAAGCCAAGGTCGAACTCAGGGAGGCCATTATTTCCTTAGGTCAATTTCAGATAACAAAGGTACTAGTTTTTTGAGAGGATTTTTTGGTAATTTTTAATGCAGGTATTAATGATATGCAAATGTAGAATGTCAATTACGAAGGTCAAATGAGCCAAAGATGGAAATTCTAATTTAATTAGCAAATAGTCTAAAAAATCTAGAGAGTTGTTTTTCCTAAGTATTTATGCAATGGAGAATCCATGACACATTTTTTTGTATTGTTTTGATGTAAAATGCAAGCATGAAAAATAGTCAGTTTTAAGTGGTTTTTTAATTTTCATGCAAATAATGTGCAATTATTACTAAAATTTAGAAGTAAGTTATTAATGGTGAAATTAATCTCCTATGAACTTTTTGGATTTTTTGATGTAAACTGAAATATGGCGAATTACATATGCATACTATGTTATTTTTAATAAATTATTTTAATAAATAACAAACTCAATTAATTTCAAGAATTAAAGTTATCCTAGATAAGTCGAATCAAGATGTATCAAGGAAAATTTTCAAAATTATCAAGTTTAAAAATTATTTATATCAATCACAAGATAATTTATTTTAACATAAATATGCGTGCAAATTGAACAATATTTGGACATAAGTAAGAACATAATTAATTCTGCCTAATATGAGATTTTAGGAATTTTTGGAGCAATGGATGAATTATTATAAATTAGTTACTCACATATGTTGTAAAATATGCAATTAATCACCAATTTAATTTTAATAAATAAATCATAGTTCATAAAATTGCAATTAATTCATCGAATGATAAAGAATTAATTGTTCTACAATATGCACTTTTTGGAATAAATACATGATGATAAATAAATATTCAAAATGAGATTCAAACAAAAGGTCTTATATGTTATACATGAAATGAAATAAATAAAAAAACATGCTGACATGTACTAAAGTGGTTTTACCCAAACCCACTAGGGTGTCTTTGCAATTTTTCATGCACCACATGCGCTGCAGGTGTGAATTTTTCAGGAGGGCCTCATGCACTATTCTTCTAAAATGTAGTGGCACATTGTAATTTGCCCATGCTCACGCCTGCATTGCACATGTGGAGTTGAGGTTTGGATCAGCGCCGAGGCTTGGCTTCCCAAGCCTACACGTGTTGATCTTCACTTGTTTCGGGTAACAGAGGCTGAGGCATGGGTCCTCGAGCCTACGCATGTCTAGTGGATGATGCTCGGTGGTGAAGGCAGTCGGTGGTGGCGGTCGACAGTGGCATGCGGGGAGCTAATGTCATGGCTGCTTGATGGTCGTTCGATGGTGATCCGATGATGCACACAGCGGTGGTACAATGAGTGTGGTGCACCAGAGCGAGGGTGAGGTGGTGGAGCTCAAGGAAGGTGCCATAGATTACGGTTTGTGCGGCCATAGGGCTCCGGCCGAGATCAGTGAATGACGAAGGTGTTGAGTTGACGAGGAGGTGGAGAGGTAGTGCAACACATATGCGGCATAGGTGTGAGGTGAAGTGGAGTGGAGGGAGAAGAAAGAAGAAGCGATCAGAGAGGAAAAAAGGAGGAGCAGAGGAAGAAGAAGGAGAAGAAGTGGAAGAGGAAAAGAATGAGAAGGAAGAAGGAAAAGGGATTCACCTAAAGGTTTGCCTAGGATGGAATGATTGGTGCGGACTCCAGTTGCGCTCAACTTCTTAGTAGAGGAGGATCTTAGTAAGCTTGCAGAAGCTCACAATGATGGAGAATCCTCCCTCAGATCTATCATCTCTTGACCCGATCAGATGCTTGCTATCACTAAGGAGAAAAGGGGAGCTCGTGGTTCTCCAGTAATGGCGTATGGGATCGAATGTAAGCAGGGATGAAGGTTTTGATGGGTAGGGGTTGGGGTATTCTTGGAAGAGAAGGAGAGATGGTCATCGTGTAGGAGTGGATGGGTTGACTATGAGGGTGGGCAGAGGTAGACACAATAAAAGAAGGAGAGAAAGAAGTGGTACTGCACAACTAGAGTAGCGGAGGTGCGGTTGGAGACTTGGCCACTGGTGGTTGGGATGCACCACTGACAGGTCGCTAAATACGTGTAATAATTCATGCTCGTTGTAGTACGTGTACTTAGCGATTCGGTCAGAATCGAGAGAAGACCTCCGTGAAGAGTGTCTCGGCTTTAATTTATATCCCGGGCAAGTTCAGGGTCGAACACAGGGAGGCAAAGAAACAACTTGGTTTAATTTGAAAACTTAGGTCTAGATTTCCAATGCGTACTTTTATATTTTTTTAAATGCAAACAAATGCAAATGCGGCTGAATTGACACTAAGAAGATACACAACTAGGCCAAATTAATTTAAATAAGAAATTAATTCAATTTAGCCAAATTATATTTTCCCTAGAATTCTAATCCAGTGATGAATGCAAGACACATTTTTTTTGGAATTTTAGGAATTAAAATGCAACAATGAAAAATGCACACTTTTTAAGGTTTTTTTCGCAAATTTTTACACAAACAGTAAGCAAAAATTATGAAAATTTTATTGGAACATACACATGACACAAGGAAGCTATAGTAATATTTGGAATTTTTTGACAAATTATTAATTTTTTATGGATTTTTAGTGAAAATAGAGTGTGAGTGAGTAAATAATTTCTAATAAATCCATAATATCAAATTAGCCAGAGAATGAATTATCCCAAAAAGGTATTTTCATATAGAATCCAGGAGACTTGAAATTTCACAAAAATGATGTACGTGGATTTAATTAAAAATCAAATACTAAAATCACTCTACAATTTATTTCGGACACAAGACAACTCCACTTTGGATGTAATTTGGGCCGTATCTCAATTACGTTTCAAGGCATCATATATAATTTTTGTGTATTTTTTAGAGCAATCGTGTGTGAGATATAAATTTAAGAGTTCAATTTGGGTAAACTATGCAATATTTCAGTTGAATAATTTTAATTAATTACCCAAATATCATAAAAATCCAAATAAATATTCAGAATGCACACAATTAGTTTCTCAACACAATGCCATTTTTCATTAAAAAAGATGCAATATTGAAGTCCAAATTAAAAGTCAAACACAGGAGTATCTTTGTAAATTCAGAAAAAAATATTTACAACTAAATGTGTACAGGGACTGAACTGTAAATAAGAAAACATGAAATAAATATAATGCAATTTTTACATTAAGAAAAAATGAAATCACCTTCTTCTCCTTGGCTAGGAGTAGAGAACCCAAGAAGGGGGAGGGGCGGCGGCGTCCTGTGCGCGATGGAGGAGCACCGCGATAGCGCGACACGAGGGCAGAGGGGCGGTGACCTGCGGCCAGAGGGTTGGTTGGGAGGAGGAGTAGCGACGGAGGGGCGGTGACCTGCGGGCACTGTAGCAGCGTTCTGCCGCTTGGGGCCACTGGGGCAAGAGTCGGACGAGAGGGTGAAGGCGCGGTGGCGCGGCGGCCGGAGACACGGAGGCGCGGCGGCTTGGTAAGGTGCGGAGGCTGTGCGGTGGTGGTAGCGGCGGTGGTGGATTCTCCCCACCAATGCCGTAACCGTTTATTTTATTTTATTTTTTGATTTTTTTTTGTAAATTAAAAGGAAAACTTTTTTTTGTTTTAAATTTTATTATTATTTTTTTGTTTTGTTAATCAATGGAAGCACATGATGTAGAAACAAAATGATGTGATGATGGTGCGTGATAAAGATAAACAAATGGAGGATGGGTGGTGAATGTGATGTGCTAAAAAATACAAAACTAACAATGTGATAAAATGGGACAAAAATTACCTACGATGGAGACGGTCGCCTATGATGTGCTCACAAGAGCACGGTCTTCGCTCGAATCTCCGGCGAGCGATGAGCTCGAGCAGTGCGCGGATGGGGCTACGATGTTGGCCAAAAAGCCAACGGATCTCACCGAAGAGAGGGCCGTCGTCGCTCGATCGCGGTTGCGTCACTGTCACCGATTCAACTCCAGGAACTAGGCTCTCCTCACATAAAGATGGATCAAGTGCGAATTGAGGAGGATGGGATGTATATAAAGAGGATTAAATGAGAGGTTATTAAAGTGGTGGGAGGTTATATTATTAATGGAGTTGAATGGGAGGTTTAAGAAATGGTGGGGTTGAATGGAGGTTGGTGGTAGAATAGAGTTGAATGGTTGTTATTGTAGAGAATGTAAAATAATTAAATAAATAAAATGAAATAAAGTAGGCTACTTTAAATACAACAAAAAAATATAAAGAATGAAAAATAATGGAGAATTTACAAGGGAATACATACAATATGTAAATTTTTTGTTTGCTTTTTCTAATATGATTTTTTTGTCTTTTTAATAAGAGATATTTACAACAGAAAAATGTAATAAAAAATACAATCAAAATACAATACAACTATGATTTTTTTTGTATTTTTACTAATTAGGAAAGATAAAGAAAGAATAAATATATACACATAATATACAATGTACATCTAGGTCCCAAAACCCAACTTTTGCAAACGAGCTCCGATTTTAATGAAACCACTTCCGTTGGATAGATAATTTTCTAACTTGAACTTTAAAAGTAAGTTTGGTATATTTGGAGTTCATATGGAGCGGGAATTTGGCCTGGAAGGTGGACTTTACGGCTTTTTATCTTTGGGATCTAGGAGCATTTATTTGAGGGTTTTGTTTTGTATTTTTTTTGTATTTTTATGTACATTTTTAGGAACAAGTTAGAGAAAGAATTAGCCAAAAAGGAATTGAAATGAAATTATTAAAAATACATGAAGTTTTGGGCTATGTACAGGTGAAAACTCCTTTAATTTTGCAGCTTTTTATTGTTAATTTATTTTGTACAATCTAATATACAATAATTAATGTATTTTATTTACAAGAGTCATTTTGTTAATTTATGGATTTTATAAATATTTATTAGGGAATTTACTTGGCGATTTTGCTAAGATCAATATATTGAGACGATGAATCGTGGACTCATCACCCCCCAATACTTAAACTTTGCTACTCCTCGAGCAAATAAAGAATGAATAAGTTAGAATAACCCCCGACTGTGCATGTGAATACAAGACTTGATCCATTCAAGAACTCTTGGTTTTAGAGATCCTAAAATTCTAAGCTGAATCAAGCTTTAGTCAAAAGGTATCCAATTTCCCTAATCATCAGACTCTCTTTGTATACATATATAGTAGGGATATGACTTAAGTGTGGACTGTAGTTACAAGAGTAGAGTCGCAACGTCACCCAAGCTTCCAGTCCAAGAGACTCTCCTAAGAACCAAATCCTCAATACTAGGGAATAAACCATTTCTTGCATCCAATCCATCGTCTCTTTAGTTGTCAAACTTAAAAGTGTAGATGGAAGGTCAGTTGATGGAGGGCATAGGATTGTGTCATTTCTTCTCTCCCTCTCATTGGAACAAGGATTCTCTCAAATGCCTTATTACGCAACGTATTTTTTTTGGTGTTGATCAGTGCATCCGTCAGGAGAAGTTGGAGCCGTCTGCAATTGTTTTCCTGAGAGTACACCAGGGTGTGCCTTTTTTGAGTATATATTATACCTTCTACACCCAGACTTGTAGCATTTACAATGCAGAGCCCTTTTTTAGTGCAAGCCCGACTCCTGGTCCTATTAGCGGTGGTCCAAGTGGACACTTTGAAATGGTTGGGAGCGCTCGCCTTTGGTGGAAGCTCTTTTGATAATTGACTTTGTGGAATGAGAGATTTTCTTTAACATTTCATTGCTTTGTAGTATTTTGGCTAGCTCCACTGCTTTTACCAAGAGTTAGCGCACACTGATCAATATTTTTTTATTTTATCACACCCTGGCACATAGGTAAATGTCAAGAGATGGTAGAAGAACCATGTTCTCATACTGGCTAAAGATGCTGACACTCAGGTTTCATGAAGCCTTCATTGATTTTATCCCATCCTCGAGCATCATCAAATCAAGTCCAAACTCAAATCCCCCATCCCAGTTCCTCAAGTGAAATTTCAACCCATCTCATCATAACTGCAGTCGTGTATGTGAGGTGCTGATCATATTCTTAAGGTAGAGACTAAGCATGCAATATAGCACACAAATCTTTCAAACTAGTCAAATGCGAATAATTAAGTCCAAGACCCTAATGACTAAGGCTGGTTAACTCAAAATATGAAGACCTCATAAACCAAGTGTTCCTGAACATCACTAGTCTTGTGTGAAAGTGAATTGTGTCTGGGATTAAACCAACTTATTAGTTAGTGTTTTTTTGTGATTTTTTAGAGAGTTTTTTAACCAAAAGAAAAGAAGAAAGTTTTTTTAGAAAAAAGTTTTGCTTTTTTTTTTCAAAAGTTTTTTTTGAAAAAGATAAGTAAATAAGAAAGGACCTATTTTTGAAAAAGTTTTTTAAAGCAAAATAAGGGGTTTTTTTGAATTATTATTTTAAGAGATTTTTGTTTTTTTATTATTTTATTTTTTTGAAAAAAACTTTTTTACCCACCCCATAATTATTGTATAATATATACAAAAATACGTGAAAGTACGAGCAATGGGTAAAGTATATATGTAATATATACACACCCCCTATACTTAGCATGTGATATGTCCTCAGAGCGCAAGAAGCGAGAAAAAGACATAGCTCGTGCTAAGCGTAGGATGGCTAAAATAATAAATAGTATAAAAGTCGATCCACCCCCTATACTTAGGCTCTAGTCAACCTAAGTGTAGAAGAAGAGCAAAAAATGGGGTGGACGAGGTCAAGAGGAGACATGGGTGAGTATATACACATGGCGGGCATCAGTTCCCCCTATCCTTAGGCTCTTGGTCAGCCTAAGTACAGGAAGGAGGAAGTGTGAGAACCGATGTGATCTGGAGAATATACAAAGAAGGGAGAATGTACAAGAGCAATGAGTCTTCTAAGATGCTGAATATTGATGCCGCATCTTCATGATGAGTGATATGATGTATTTGCTCTGTGCTCACTCTGCATGAAGTTGACGACCTCGACATGGACTAACTGCTCTTTCAAATAAATAAAATGCTTCAACAGTTGTCCATTCACCACATGAGATTGTGCACCATCTGTGAGATCAGCTATCTCTACACTTCCATTCTCGTGCACTTTCTTAACAACAAAGGGACCCGTCCATTTAGATTTGAGCTTCCCATGGAACATCTTCAACCTGGCATTGAACAACCATACCTTTTGTCCAAGGACAAAGTCTTTGCACCTAATGTGCTGATCATGCCATCTCTTTACTTTATCCTTATAAATCAAACTGTTGTCATATGCCCTGTTTCGAATTTCCACGAGCTCGTTCAAGTTCAAGTCTCGACAAAGCTTCCCTAAGTGACAACTCCAATTAATCTTCTTAATTGCCCATTCGGATGTATGAATCAATTCTGCATGCAAATGGCATGGATTGCCATAGATCATTCTAAATGGTGAAGTACCCAATGGTGTCTTGTAGGCTGTCCTATATGCCCATAGAACTTGGTCCAAAAGCTAGGACCAGTTCTTCCTATCGGGACAAACCAACTTCTGCAAAATACTCTTCACCTCTCTGTTCGAAACCTCTGCCATGCCGTTGGACTGTGGGTGGTAAGGACTAGTAACTCTATGCTCAAATCCATAGTCCTTATCTAAAGATCTCATATCTCGATTCACAAAGTGGCTACCCCCATCAGATATCAAAACTTTTGGCACCCCGAACCTAGCAATGATATGGTCTCTCACAAACTTACAGACAGTCTTGCTGTCTGCGGTTTAGGTTGGGATAGCCTCCACCCACCTGGATAAATAATCAACAGCCAACAATATGTACTCATGTCCTTGACTGTTGGGAAAGGGACCCATAAAATCTATGCCCCATGCATCAAAAACATCACAAATAATCACCGGCTGCATGTGCATCTCATCTCTCTGTCCAACTGTCCCTCCCATCCTTTGACAGATCGGGCATGACCGTACAAAGTCAATAGCACCTCTAAACAAGGTCGGCCAATACAATCCACATTCAAGTACTTTGTGAGCGGTTCTCTTTCCCGAATGGTGTCCTCCAGCCTCAAGTGAATGACAATATGTGAGGACACTCTGGTATTCCTCCTGAGGAATATACCTTCTCCAAACACAATCCGGTCCTTCGAAGAAAAGGAAAGGATCGTCCCAGTGGTATCTCCTTGAATCTGACTTCAGTCGATCAATGCTGCTCCTAGTCCAACCATGGGGAACCTTCTTGGAGACAAGATAGTTCACCATGTTGGCATACCACTGGAGTGAGTCAGTAACACAAATTGACTCATCTGGGAAGGTCTCTCTTATCTGATCAAAATCAGGAGAATCCTTAAGTTCAATCGGAGAAAGGTGATCAACCACAACATTCTTCACTCAAGGTTTATCTTTTATCTCCAAATCAAATTCCTGGAGGAGTAAAATCCACCTAAGAAGATGCGCCTTCGCATCCTTCTTTTCCATTAAGTACCGAATGGCTGTGTGATCAGTATATATTGTCACCTTAGAGCCCAAAATATATGATCTGAACTTCTCGAGGGCCCGTATAACAACGAGCATTTCCTTTTCAGTCACTGCATACTTCTTATGTGTAGGATCTAATACTTTGCTCGCGTAGTGGATCGCAAACGGGATCCCCTCTCGCTGTTGTCCTAACACAGCTCCTATAGCGAAATCTGAAGCGTCACTCATGATCTCAAAGGGGAGAGACCAGTCAGGAGCTTGTAGGATAGGCAAGGCACAAATCTTTCTCTTCAAGAGCTCAAAGGCCTCCAGACACCTGTGATCTACAATGAACTCTGTGTCTTTCCCTAAGAGCTCAGTCAGTGGGCGGGCGATCTTAGAAAAATCCTGAATAAATCTCCTATAGAATCCAACATGCCCTAGAAAAGACCTCACTGACTTCACGTTGGTAGGTGGATTGAGTTTCTTGATCACCTCCACCTTGGTAGGGTCAACCTCCATTCCCCTTTTGGAGATGACATGCCCCAACACGATACCCTCCGTCACCATAAAGTGACTCTTCTCCCAGGAGAGTACCAGATTCACCTCTCTACACCTCGTGAGGATATGGTCTAAGTGCGCTAAACATGTATCAAAAGAATCGCCATGGACCGAGAAGTCATCCATGAACCCTTCCAGGAAATCTCCCACCATCTCGGCAAATATGGCTATCATGCACTGCTGAAATGTGCCCGGGGCATTGCAGAGCCCGAATGGCATGCGCCTGAAAGCATAATTGCCGAGTGGACATGTGAATGTGGTCTTTTCCTGGTCCTCAGGGGCTATGGCCACCTGGTTGTAGCCTGAGTACCCGTCAAGAAAACAGAAGAACTCATTCCTTGCGAGTCTCACCAAGATCCGATCAATAAAAGGCAAGGGAAAGTGATCTTTCTTGGTCACAACATTCAGGCACCTGTAGTCGACACATACGCACCACGACGTGGGTATTCGTGTCATGATCTATACCTCCTCCTCGTTGATGATGATCTGAATTCCCGACTTCTTCGGGACAACATGACGCGTGGCCACCCACTTGGAATCAGAAATAGGGTATATAAAACCTGCCTTCCACCATTTCTCAATCGCTTTCTTCACCACTTCCCGTAGATTGGGGTTAAGTCTCCTCTGAAACTCACAAGAAGGTCTCACGTTATTCTCAGTAAAAATGAGGTAAGCAAAGAGCGGGGTTGATCCCCACGAGATCCGACACTGTCTAGCCTATGTCTTTGCGGTTCCTCTCTAAGACTTCTAACATCCTAGACTCCTGCTCTAGAGTCAAGTTGGGGCTAATAATGACAGGATATCTCTCTTTGGGTCCCGCAAGAAAGGTGTACTTGAGTGTAGGAGGTAGTGATTTTAGTTCTGGCAATGTGGTATCATCAAGCAAATATGGCTGAATTGAATCTGAATCTAGTTCCGTGCTGCATGAAGGTGAGCTCAACTGTGAAGGACTCTCCATCAAATCAGAAGTATCAGGAGTCAGATCATCAAAAATATCCAAACAATCGGCAAAAGCCACGTCCGACTCGTCATCTATGTCCCATGATTATTCCGAAGAGGATGGAACTGACAGATCCAGATGGATCTCTACGTCATCCTAGGAATAGGTAGGTGCATCTCTAACACGATCAGACAACACCTGAAAAACTACATCATGCACTATTTCCTCTCCAGATGGAAGGGTCTCGCTCTGTCCTAAAGGAATCTGTCCCCAAATCCCAATTGTGGCAATCATACTGCAATCTGCCTCTGAAGATGAGTACTTTGTGCTGTTCTCTGAATCGGGTCGCTGACACTTGGTTTGCTTCATCTCAAGGTTCACTTCTCCGCCAGGAGAACGGAACTTCATCATTCCCGTACCATAATCAAAAGTTGCGCCTGCGGTCTAAAGGAAGGGCTGCCCGAGAATGATTTGAGATTCTCTCCAATGATTGGGGGTCTCCGTGTCCAAGACTGTGAAGTCAACCTGATAGTTCTGCCCCTCATTCGAGATAACTACATTCTTCACTTCTCCCTTAGGTCTCTTCACTGAACGATCTGCAAATTGGAGTAAAGCTCTAGATTTGCGAAGTGGTCCCACCTCCAATTTCTGATATAAGGCTAAGGGAAGTAAGTTGATCGAAGAACCGCTATCCAGGAGTGTGCGTGCAAACGCAATGTTGTCAATACGACTCTCCACATAGTGAGCACCCATGTCTCTCTTTTTCTTTGGCAAAGTCCGATTCTTGAGACAATAGGTTGTGGCTACTGATAAGACATGTGTCTTTATATTTCGGTTATCTTTCTTCCTGTTAACCCTTTTTAGGTGTGCATCTCACCTTACGGTATTTTTGGAATGCAGGATGGTTAGCCACATATTCATCAAATGGCACCTTTACGATGATGTTTTCTTTACAAAACTGTGCCATATTGGGGTCATCTTTCTGAATCTTTTTGATGCGCTTTCCTACCGTAAGAGCATGGGGGAAAGTGATTGAAGGTAGGGAAACAGAAGAAGAAGAGTCTGAATCATGAACTGAAAGATCATTCTTGGCATTAACTGAAATAGAGTTTTTCATACATGAATCTTTTTGATGCAACATGGGATCGAAATTAAAACTATCTACTACAGGTTGTGGAATAGAAGCTGGAGTGGTATCCGCCACAACCGGAGATGTAAGGTCCTCCATAGACTCTGAAGAATATCCATGCCGCTGATGCTGCATATGCGCTCTCCTCCTCCTCTCAGCTCCCTGAGTAGAAATCCTCGAATGATGCTGATGGGGCTCCGAAATATGATGCCTCTCCTCCTCGTCCTTTGAAGACTCCTCAGGTAGAGCTCCAGAGATGCCCCTCCTCGTGTCCCTCACCCGGTTAGGTACGATCACGGTTCTTCTGCTCCTGAGTGACATGTGGTTAGCCTTGTCACACGAAAGAATCTCATGTTCAGATCTAGGAGATGCTAAATAGTGTACCTGACTAAAATGCTGCTGAGAATTAGATCGGTTTAGGCTATTGGGGTTAGCCTGAACTTGGGCTGGAATAGAGGTAGAGGGTGCAGTCTGCTCGTCTCACCATCTGGACAGACGGTTGACATCCACCCGTAAGTCATGAATCTCATTCTTGTAGGAACGGAGCTCAATGAGTATCTGCAGTTGTATATCCACGGGACTATACGAGGAAGGAAGTGGATAAGACTGGGAAGAAGAACGGGAAGACTAGCCCTGCTGGCCAGTGTACTTCCTCTGCTGCTGCTGCTGGGGTTACGGGACCTGCTGGCCTGCCTGGTAATGGCCCTGTTGGCCATACTGTTGGTACTGCTGCTTCGGTTGTTGGGGTGGCTGGAATCCAGGGTTCTGTTGTGAAGGAGGTGGTGCGGAGGTGAATGCGGTGTTGTGAAAGGTCGGGGGACGCTGATAGGTCTTTCGGTCTCCCGTACTTCCTTTCCTGGTAGGGTCCTGAGTATACCATATCCCATTCACCTCCCAAATCGGTGGATGCTCCTCCTGGACTATCTTTACTACTGGAGGTGGCTGCTGGAAAGAGTGGGTGTAGGATTGGTCCTGCTCCCACGACTGGGGTTGCCCTGACACCAACTGCTCCTGAACATGGTGAACTCGGTATACAGGAGCAGAGGGTGCAGTCACATAGGTATCTTTATCTTGGATACCCTATCAGTCAACTCCTCCATTTGTTTTGGAATCTTGGAGACGCTCCTATCTAATTCATCAATTTTCCTGTCAATCATCTCGACTACAGTAAGCTTGTCAGCAACGAGTCCCATGCTAGGGATCACGTCCTGAGAGAGATCGACTACAGCTGATTTTCCCCCTCCAGATGAGAGTGAACTGGGGGATGGTGTATAGGCCCTGCTGGCCATCTGTGAGCGGCTAGTTTCAGCCATCTTCTCGAATACCCTCCAAACGGTATCCGCTCCTCGTGATGTATAGCTTCCTCCACAGGCAGCGCTCACTAAACCCTGCATCTCAGGGTTGAGACCAGTAAAGAACGACTGGACCAAGATATTGTCATCTAGTCCATGACAGGGACACTTCTGCAGGATGTCCTTGAATCTTTCCCAAACATCACAAAAAGCTTCATGGTATAATTGGGGAAAACTCGTAATTTGCATCCTCATCATGTTAGTTCTACTCAACATGTAGAACTTCTTCAGAAATAGATCCTTGAACTGGGCATAAGTGGTGACGGTGATTCCAAGATTCTTCACCCAGTAATTGACTTTTCCACCCAAGGCAAATGGAAGCGATTTGAGCCTAATATAATCCTGGCTAACACTATGATGTTTGAGGTTAGCACAGATGAGCTCAAAATCCCTTAGAAATGCATATGGCTCCTCAGATGCATTCCCATCAAAATGTGGCAGCAGGTTCAGAAAGTGAGGCTTCAACTCAAAATTAACATTGGGTTCGACCGGACTCAAGTAGTTATGAATTTGATATTGTCCGAGGTTGTATGCTGCATCCATTGGTGGTTCGATCCCAACATTTAGTTGTCCTAGCTAAGCTCGGAGTAGTGCGTGTTGATGCTCAGATGCAGCTAATCTGGCAAGTACCATTCTCAACGGGTCTTCATGGTTCTCTTCTTCCTCTTCTTTCTTCTTTGGAGGTATTTTCCTTGAATCTTATTTATGACCTGAATCAGCAAGGTGTTCTTGATTAGAAGAGGATTTATGAATCAAGATATTCTCACCGAGGCAAAGGTCTTCCTCGATGAGGTGAGAAGAGAGGAATGGAATGGTTTGAGAGTAACCATCCCGAGAGTGGTTGATCCTGGGCTCAAGAGGGTCATGAGTCCAGGTTGGTCCAAGTTGTGCTTGGACCTTTGAAGACATACTTTTTGGAGGGTTCAATGAGAGATTCGCAAAGTCCGAATAAATACCCCCCCAATCGGTCATCTTCGATGTCAAAAGAATCGATTCGAACACGATAGTCAATGAGGCGCTAGTTCTACGGTGCACGTAAATGTGCGGAGTGATCTCACACAATACAAATGCAATTCAAACCCTCAATTTCACCAACTCAACACGTGATGGACATAAGTGTTCGGCTGAATAATCTGGTCAATTTTAATTGGCGACAATACAATCTTGGAAAGATTAACGAGCTGTTAGGTGCCCGTATTTTCCTACAGACTGGCCCGGTTCTTACGACTAGTTGGACCTACTTTCAGCCAGTATAGGAGTAAGTACGGACCGTATAAATACGGCTACCCGTTCCTTGAGGACTAAGGCGTCCTCTAAACCTCCCACTCTGCTAAGGAAGTCCAGACCGTTTACCGGCTACCTGTATTCCTCATTGAAAAGTAGCTAATCACCTAAAAATAAAGAACTAGTAGTAAGTAAGAAATCCAGGCTTGGCTCTATCCTAGGATCGTCTCTCTCTCACTTGCAAGTAAATCAAACAATGAGGGCTTTATGCACCCGAGAACATCGGTTCTTTTTATTCCAATTATTTAATCGACCTGCTCAATTCAGTCCAAATTTTAGAGTTAGGTTATCACTTGAAATTTATATGAACACACAAACACGTCAACCGTTCAATCCCAATTTCCTTTTGACCTTAAGTTATAAAACAAGAGGGAAATCAGAAATCAGAATGCAAACGAGAAACTATGATGCATGCTCAGAAGAAGGTATACTTACAGTGAATCTCAACACTCTCCATGCGTTATGCAAAACTGAATTTATAAATTTTACACTAAATGCATGCAAATCGAGAAAAAACGCACCTAAATCGTATACTATTAGCGGGAAAGAATTGATTTAATTTTGAGCTAAGTAGTACGTGTTTATGTGCGTCTCATTATGAATCTTATAAGATATGTGAATCTTCTAAGATATGTGTGGCCTAATTTACGATGGGCACAAACAAGTTTGATGCTAAATTACCGTGTGCCTATTCCTTAAGTTCGCCACTCAAGTCGAGCCCCACCCTCACCGGAGAGTGAAACAGGTCTCGACACACCACAAATAATGTCCGAGTCTTTTTTACACACGCGAGCTCTCAAACAAGAGCCACTATAAGGAATCAAACTACCTAAATTATTACAACAATAATTACATGAATTTACAAAAATTTCTCTCGAAGATAAATGAATTATCCTCGCACTTCAGCAGTCGGCGCGTCGTCGCGTCCTTCGACCTCTGATGCACTCCAAGTCCACCGGGCCCTCGCAAGAAAGATAAAATTTATGTTAGAGAGATAAAAACAAAAAATATATAAAAAATGTGAAGAATAAATAATTGAGAGGAAAATGGACTAAATACAAGGTGGCTCGAGGGTTAGACTACCTGAGTAAGTGAAATATAAATTTAAATTCTTAAAATAATCCCTAAGACGTTTGCCTCCCCGGCAACGACGCCATCTTACAGGTCGCTAAATACCTGTAATAATTCGTGCTCGTTGCAGTATGTGTACTTAGCAATTCAGTCAGAACCGAGAGAAGATCTCTGTGAAGAGTGTCTCGGCTTTAATTTATATCCCGGGCAAGTCCGGGGTTGAACACAGGAAGGCAAAGAAACAACTTGTGTTTAATTTGAAAACATAGGCCTAGATTTCCAATGCGTATTTTTTTATATTTTTTTAAACGCAAAAACAAATGCAAATGCAAATGCGGCTGAATTAAGACACTAAGAAGATACACAACTAGGCCAAATTAATTTTAATAAGAAATTAATCCAATTTAGCCAAATTATATTTTTCCTACAATTCTAATCCAGTGATGAATGCAAGACATATTTTTTTAGAATTTTAGGAATCAAAATGCAACAATGAAAAATGCACACTTTTTATGGTTTTTTCGCAATTTTTCACACAAACAGTAAGCAAATATTATGAATTTTTTTGGAACATACACATGACACAAGGAAGCTACAGTTAGATTTTTGGAATTCTTTGACAAATTATGAAGTTTTATGGATTTTTTAGTGAAAACAGAGTGACAATGAGTAAATAATTTCTAATAAATCCATAATATCAAATTAGCAAGAGAATGAGTTATCCCAAAAATGTATTTTCATATAGAATCCAGAAGACTGAAATTTCACAAAAATGATATACGTGGATTTAATTAAAAATCAAATACTAAAATCACTCTACAATTTATTTCAGACACAAGACAACTCCACTTTTGATGAAATTTGGGCCGTATCTCAATTACGTTTCAAGGTATCATATGTAATTTTTGTGGAATTTTTAGAGCAATCGTATGTGAGATATAAATTTAAGAGTTCATTTTGGGTAATATTTCAGTTGAACAATTTTAATTAATTAACCAATTACCATAAAAATCCAAATAAATATTCAGAATGTACATAATTAGTTTCTCAACACAATGCCATTTTTCATTAAATAAAAAGATGCAATATTGAAGTCCAAATTAAAAGTCAAATACAGGGGTGTCTTTGTAAATTCAGGAAAAAAATAATTATAATAAAATGTGTACATGGACTGAACTGTAAATAAGGAAATATGAAATATATAATGCAATTTTTACATTAAAAAAAAACGAAATCACCTTCTTCTTCCTTGGCTAGGCACAGAGAATCCAACAAGGGGGAGGGGCGGCGGCGACCCGTGCGCGGCGGAGGAGCACCGCGATGGCGCAACGCGAGGGCAGAGGGACGGTGACTGACGGGTCCGCAAAAGCCGCATTAAGAAGTTGTTTTTATCGTTCGTGTGTGAAATTAATAAAGTCGTTCGTTGTAGGCGGCAATCGGAAACATTCGAGAAATAACCACAATTTTTAATCAAATTCAATCAAGTGGTTTTTATGTTTATTTTACTTGGGCAAGTCCCAAGGTCGATCACAAGGAGGCAAAGGAACAACCTAGATTAATGTCTATCCAATTTTTAGTTCGGTTTTCAAGGCGGTCTTTTTTTTTTGGAATTTTTCAATGTAATATGAGATGCAAATGCAAATTCGGCCTATTTTAGGGACTAAAACGTAAAGTTCAATCAAACGATGTCCGAAAAATACGAAACTTGGCCACAATGTAAATGACTATGAAATGAGTGCACGGTAATTTTTTTTGGGATTTTTAGATGCAAAATGAATTTTTTATGGATTTTTAAATGCAAACAAAAGATTTTCAATATTTAATTATAATAAATATTAAACCTACTTATTTTCCAGAAATAAAATTACCTAAGATCTATCACTAGGTGATGGATCCCAGAAAAATCCTAAACCTTGAAAATGTGGGGTTGAATATCTATTAAAAATCAAGTACTGAAATGTGCTAAATGATTTTTACAGAGCAACTTATGCATGCAAATGCAAAGATTTTTGGGCACAATGTTAATCAAAGCAATCCCTACGATATCTGATTTTTGGGGAATTTTTAGAGTCACGGTTAATTAACTATGAATTTTAGAACACAGATTGGGCAAAATATTCTAATTTCCACAAAACAATTTTTTATTAATCAACCGTAATTCACAAAAATGTCCACAACATGTCAAAATGTAGAGGATTAAAAGATGAACAAAATTCTATATTTAAATAAATAAAATGATGCAATATAGAGGTCTCTAATGGATGACAAAGACAGGGGTACAGATGCAATAAAATAAAAAATAAAACATGCAAGAGGGCCTATATGTAATTACCGAAAGATCCGAGATATTTCTGCAAAAGTTCCAGTAGGCATGTGCTAAGCACGTGCCTCTGGGTGGCAGGGGCGGATACGTAAAAAGGTGATCCTCCAGGGGCTTCAGAGCAATTCACCCCCGCGGTCACGTGCGGGGCACGTGACCCGGGGGTAGGGGCTGACGCTGGATGACGTCCCCCCGCCCGTGCCTCGCACGAGGGGGGTCTCGGGCTGCGAGCCCGGCGGCTGTGGAGGCGAAGGCCGGCCGAGGCAAGGAGCAGGTGGCGAGGCGGAGGCTGGCGTCGGAGGAGCTCCGGGCGGAGGCGTAGGCGGCTGGCGGAGGTTGTCGTCTTCTTGTAGCTCCTGGAGGAGCTTCGAGCGGCGGCGTACCGTGGAGTTGTTGGCGAAGATGTCGAGAAGAAGGCGATGGCGAAATCACAGTCGTTGACGGTGGCCGGAGGAGAAGGTGAAGACGTTGTAGCGGAGGATGTCGGAGACGAATGTCGGAGCCCGGCTGAAGGCGGAGGCGAACCGGGCGGAGGAGAGGGTCGATGTCGGTGGTCGTCGTGAGGCGGCTGGCGGTGTCGGAGAAGAACGTCGTGGGCTCGACGGCGTGAAGCCGGAGCTAGGGCAAACTCGCCGCGAAGGCGCTGCAGTCGAGGACCAGAGGTCCTCGGATCTCACCGGCTAGAGGTGACGGCGCTGTCACCGCCGTCGAGCTTCAAGCTATCGGCGGATAGCCCTCTGGAGGGACGGCGGTGGAGTTTAAATGGGGGAGAGGCTGGAGATCTCGGGGCAGCGCGAGGATAGAGGAGCGGCCGTTGGTGGAGATAAGGTCGGTGAGGTTGTTGCGAAGATGACGGGCGCGGCGGTTGCGGGGCAAGCGGCGCGGAAGGGCGGAGGTTACGGAGCGAGCGGCGCGGAAGGGCGGAGGTTACGGAGGAGAGAAGGGCGTGAGGTTGGGGAAGAAACGCCGTGGCCGTCCGATCGGCTGAGATCGGGCGGCCAGATGGACGCCACGTGGCGAGGAAGGGGAGAGTGCGGGGCACGTGCCTGGAGGCACGTGCGACGCACGTGCGTGGCTTTTTAATTAATTTTTTTTTAATTTTTTTTATAAAAACTAAGATTTAAAAAGGCGAAAAATAGCTGACACGTGGCGGCCTCTGGGGTGGCCACGTGTCAGCACCAGATAAATCGAAAAATAAATGGTTCGTAAAATCAAAGAGAAATAGCAAATGACCTCGGATAAAAAAAGTTTCTTCACGAAAAATGCTCGTCTCGACGAGATCTACAACTTTCATGAAGACATCAAAGCCAAATTCGGTCAGATGTAAAAAATGAATTTTTGGGGTATCCCATGTACATAGAATACCTTGATTTTTGGGTTTTCTAATTTTTTTTGTCATTTTTTAAACAAGATAAAAATCCGGAAAAATAATGAAAAATCAAAGATAAATAAAACACACATTAATCTAATTTTTTTTGGATTTTTATTAATGCAGAAAATAAATGCATAAAATACAGGTAAAAAGCCGCGAAAATATACAAAGTACAAAAGAGGCCCAAAACCCAACTTTCACATACGAACTCCGATTCACTTGAACTTGGTCTTGTTTTGAAGGTAATTGAATGTGCATTAGTTCAAAAGTGAGTAGGATCAAATCGGACACTGGATGGGGAAGATATGTGGCTTTTAGTCCGAAAAATCCTGAAACTAGGGTTTGGGTTTTTGGTCCACTTAACAGGGTTAGTGATTTTTTTGTATTTTTTATTTATTCTTGTTAGTGATGTGTACACAGTGGAAGTGAGTTTGTGGTATGCGGTGTTAGCATGAAGGAGTTAAAAATAGGGGAAGTTAGGCTATTCACAGGTCACTTTTGGCTTGGATTTTTGGCTTCTTATTTTATGCAGAAATAAATGCTAAAATGCAATTCTTATGAAATCATGTATGAATGCTAATTATGCAGAATAAATGCAGAAATGCAGTTGATTTTGAGGGACTTGAGCTTTAATTAATGAGACTTAGAATGGTGAATCTGTGATTCATCATCCCCCTATACTTAAACCATGCTCGTCCCTGAGCATCAAAAAGAAATGCCATGAAGTGAAATGAGACTGGGTTCCATACCAAGACCATGAACTGAAGGTGAAAGTGAAACTAAACTTGACCTTTGGATTAATAATGTGGTGGAACTTCTGTGAGACTTAGAATTTCAAAATCAACAGCCCTCAAGTTCTACACATCATTGACACAGTTTCAACTCAGAAGTCATCTTAGATCAATCCTCTTCCCAAAGTATACCCTATGAACATTGAATAACCGACTCTTGTGTGTGAAGGGTTTTAGCTCTTCCCATTCAGAATGCCGGACTACCATGCTCCTCTCCTTTCCAGTAACTCGTCCTCGGGGAGTCAGGTATTTCCTTCTAAGGTCTGTCGCGCTGTGTTCACAATCGAATGAGGGAGAAGATAGAAGAAAGAGAAAAGAACTGGAGGGTGGCCAGTGTAGTCACCTCTCCTTGTGGAGATAGCCAGTGTAGCCGAGTCTCCACCAAGATCTGCAGGTTTTTGAAGCTTGGACCTTTTTGGTCGGATTTTTATTTGGTAGAATGCTTCTATGTATTTGGAATTTTTGGTGGTTCTGCTTGGATCTTGTTGTGCCCCTACGGATATAGAATCTTTTGTTCCGTACATGTTTTGGGGTCTTAGAAAAATTGTGCCCAGCCGTCCATCCCTTTTCCGAAGCTTTATTTCAACCCGTACTCCGGTCTTTAGATTTCCACGCTACCAGAAAAGAGACTCACACAGTCTTCCAACATCCCGTTTGGGTTGAGCTAAGTGCATAGTGCGAGAGTGCGAATTAATTCCCTATTCCAGAGTGGCACCCAGAATGAAGAGACCAGGTTAGACACTAAGAGTCAAACGCTGAACATTGTCATGTGGAACTTAAGGAATTAAGTCAAAAAGACCTGAAGCTCTTAAAATTCTATTTCTCGGTGAAGTTCCTCTGAAAATTAGGTGGATTAAAGTCAAGCCCAGACCATTCTCGGTTTCGGCTCATAACTCGGTTCAGAACCCAATGACTTTTCACAGATGCAAATGCATGCGGTGATGGATGAAGTGTAGGTGCGTGAAATGCAGACACTTTTTTTTTTGACATTTTATGCAAGGGATTTTTTTTATGCAGAAAATGGAATAAGAAGCCTCTTTTTCATTCATTTTTTTTTCAGAAAGTTTGGGCAAGTCAAAGTTCTTTTTTTTTCCAGTTAGTACCCACCCCGTAAATACATATAGACTTACGCGAAAGTACGAGATATGGGTAAAATATATACAAAGTATATATACAGACCCCCCTATACTTAGCGAGTGCGGTGTCCTCAGAGCACAAGAAGCGGAAGACAAAGCTCGGGCTAAGCGTAAGGGAGTGGAAAAAAAATGAAAAAGAAAATCAGTCAGGAAATGAGGAGAGTAAATACAGGTGGATGTCGGTTCCCCCTATACTTAGGCTCTGGACAGCCTAAGTATGGAAGAAGGGTGGAATTGACGCGATCAGGAATTAGGAGAAGAATGGTATATACAGATTGCATCGGTCCCCCCTATACTTAGGCCTTGGCCTAAGTAGAGGAAGAAGCTGTACAAGGGAACCGATGTGGTCGGGAGGGAGGGTGGGTAGCCGATGATTAAGGCGGTTTTCGGCTGATCTTTTTGTGAGCCTGCGGTGGGAGATCATAATGATGAGTCGGAGATGAGGCATATGATTCCCAACTATTGTCAGTGTCATCCTCAGACAAATTATGATGGATAGTGGATGAATTGTTTGAGTCAGATGAAAGATATCCATCATCGGAATTATCCTCAGAGGAGTAGTAATTGAAAGTGGGCATACTCCAAGTATTCTGGTCTTTTTGTTTTTTCAATTGTTTTCTCAGAATTCGTTCCTTCTTGGAGTCAATCAGTTTGTCCTCGAATGAATGCTCAGAAGCACCGGTCTCAGTCAGCTCATACGAAAGAATTCCAGTGTACTTGAAGAATGCAGGAGCATCAGCTTTGGATGAGTAGTAGTTAGGAATGGGAGTTGTCCAACGCGGATTGAATTTTGGATCCTTACGAAGATATGGCTTTAGGGCTGCCGAACAGACTTCACTCATGTAAACCATCTTTTCCGGACCTGATGAGGGATCATCAACTGATTCCTCTTCCGAAAGGTTAAAGGTGACTCTCTTTTTATTTCTTCGTGAAGGTGTCGGTTCACTTGAGTATCCAGATGAATAGCCATTGAAATTCTCCTTGGTTGGTGCTTGGTCTGCGTGCTCGTTCTTAGTCTCTCGAATGTTTGAGCACTCTCGATTTGGGATGATTTGTTCAAGATATTCAGAGAATGTTGCTCCAGGGTGTGACCATGCATATGTCTCTGGATCGTAGTAAAACGATTTGTCTATTTTGAGATCCTTGGGGATTTGAATATTGAGGAGATTTTCTAAACCAATAGTCTCTTCAACAACTGCTATCTCAGGTGTGGTTGCGGGGTAGGGCTCTTCTACCGCTTCATGGTTACGGTTGTTGGGGACTTCGTGGGTTGCCTCAGAAGATCGTGGTTCCTCAAAGATAGGGTCAGATTTAAGTGCTTCCAATGCTGTGAAATTGATTTCCCGAGTCTCACAATCGATACTCGCCTTGGCCAATGCCAAGAATGGCTTTCCGAGAATGATTGGAGACTGGGTAAATTCTCCTTGATGCTCAATATCAATGATCGTGAATTCTACCTTGAGCGGAGCACCTTGGAATTTCATGATGACAGAAATGGTTCCTCTCGGCCGCTTTATCGATCGGTCCGCTAATTGTACAATCTCTCGTATCTTCCGAATCGGTCCGAGTTTGAGTTCATGGAATACAGAGGTCGGGAGGATATTAATTGGTGAATCATCATCAATCCGAGCATGGGTGAAAATTATGTCTTTGATTTTGCAGTCAAATCTGGGCAACCGCTTTACTATGCGGCTCTTGGTTTTTCTCCTCAACACCAAGGAGGAGGCCATTGACAAGATATGTCTTTCAGTCTTTGTTCGTATTCTGCCCGACTTTTTGTTCATTAATTTATCTGTTATAAATCTTTTAAGGTCGGGGAAGTGTTCAATGGCCTGTATAAAGGGAAGTTCAAATATCAAGCGTTTTTCCAGTGCTTCCCGTATAGTCGGATCCAAATTTCGCAGATCATCTTCACTTTCAATTTTTATGAAATTTTCTGAATTTTCAATTTTTTTGTGATTTTCAAATATTTCTATTTTTTTGGTATTTTCTTGGTGGTGTGGGGGTGTGGGGTGTTCTTCAGACAAAGAGGGGCTCTGGTGTTCAGGGTGAGGGTCATAATCATTTTCAGAATTGTCCATAGGTCCCTGAATATCCTCAGAATTTTCAATCTCAGATCCAATAATTTCCTCATTCGTTTTACTGTCCGAACCACCATAGAATGCGATGAATCGATCGGTAAATTTTTGAAATCTCTCCTCTATTGAATTGAATTTCTTATTCATCCTCGAAATATCCTCCTCAAGATTTGGTTCATGATTAATTATGGGAGCAGTAGGTGTATGTTCGATAATTTCATCTTCCCTTTTTCTCTTTGTGCTGAGAGGAGAGCTTCTTGAAATATCCGAAATATGGTCATTATTTTCTAAAAATTTCTCCTCAAAAATAATGGAAGGAGGCTGCTCATAAGGTTCAGACATGTGTCTTTGATTGGTCAGACCTTGATATTGTGGAGTCAACATACAGGGTTTATGTGTTTCTAAGTGGTCAGTACAGTCCTCTGTATGAGCATCATGTCTGACGAGGGGTCTATCATGGTCAATCCAATGTCAATGATTATTCAGTGCATGTCTTTCCATCTGAGTTTGATTTCTCTGCCAGTCATGAGATTTGAAGGGATTTTGATCTTGAAAAGTTTCATTGGCGAGAAACTGAGAATAAGACGATTCGGTCCAAGATGGTAGGTGGTCATTTACGGTTGGATTGTTCGAATAGAAATTTAATGAGGAGGCCGAATTTATCTGCGGGTGAAAGCCTCCCGCAAATGTTGGAGGATTATTGTAATAAGGGGATTGAGTTGATTTGGGCCTAACCGAAACAAATTCATTTTCATAGTATATCTCTGATGGGTGTTCGGTCATTTTTGAGAGGAATGGGGAGTTGGATCTGCGAGAGTTTTTGGACAAGAGTTCCATTATGAGGTTTAAATCAAGATAGGGAAGAGATGATTGCACGGGATAGTCAAGAGAATTTTTATCGAATGTGCGGCTATTGATCTTGAAATCGGTTCACGCACACCAATGCAAACACAATTCAAACCCCGTGTTCACCAACTCACACAATGAAGCCGTACGAGTTCGGCTATTATCTTTTCAATTTTAGTTGGTGATAAATTCAATCTTGCAAGCCGTTTAAACGAACTGTTAGGTTTGGAGCTGGGCTCTATCCTAGTGTGCGTCTCTCTCCTCGCTGCAAGATAAAATCAAACAATGTCGGGGTTGCTCTCCCGCAGATATTCCTTATTTTATGGATTTTTAGATCGGCTATATTTAGCAGTCCCAGTTTTATTAAGGCGATCACTGTAGAATTTAGATGAACACAAATACACGTCTACCGTCCAGTCCCAATTTCCTTTAGACTTATGTGATAAAACAAGAGAGAGAGGAATTCGGGAAAAGCCGATGCACGCGGAAAACTATGATGAATGCTCAGTTAGAAGACTTACAGTGCCTCCTCGCAATCTCCATGTAGGATGCAATACAGAATTGAAAATTTATACTAAATGCGTGCAAGCCGATGAAAACCGCACCTAAGCAGAAAGTTCTATTAGCGGGAAGAATTGAGTTGAATTTGGCTAAGTTGAACGATCTAATGTGCGTCTCAGTAAAGTGCAGTGTGGCTTAAGATCCTACGAGCACAATCAGAAATAAAAAATGCTCTAAGAGCCGTATGTGCAGGTCTATCCTAATCGCCACTCAAGTCGGGCCCCACCCTCTCCGGAGAGTGAAACAGGCCACGACACACCACAAATAAAGTTCAATGTCCTTGTACACACGCGAGAGTCCAAACGGACACCGCTATAAATGAGCAGAAAATAAAAATGCAGAAATTAAAAACCTAGACTCTACTCTCTCTCACGACTCGACTTGATCTTAATTTAATTGCGGTTTCTTCGGGTGTCGGTGAAGATGCGTCGGTTCCTTGAAAAACCGCTCCACGTGCGCCGGGTACCTCGCAAGTAAAATAAGAGAGAGATTGTAAGAGAGTGACTCAAAAAATAATAAAAAATAAAATAAATGAAAGAAATGCTGAAAAATAAATACAAGAAATAAAATGGGATTTACAATGAAAAATTCGGGGGTCAGACTACCCGAATTCGGAAAACCGAACAAAAATTTTCAAAACAAAAACTAAGCCGTTTGCCTCCCCGGCAACGGCGCCATCTGACGGGTCCGCAAAAGCCGCATTAAGAAGTTGTTTTTATCGTTCGTGTGTGAAATTAATAAAGTCGTTCGTTGTAGGCGGCAATCGGAAATAGTCGAGAAATATCCACAATTTTTAATCAAATTCAATCAAGTGGTTTTTATGTTTATTTTCCTTGGGCAAGTCCCAAGGTCGATCACAAGGAGGCAAAGGAACAACCTAGATTAATGTCTATCCAATTTTAAGTTCGGTTTTCAAGGCAGTCTTTTTTTTTTGGAAATTTTCAATGTAATATGAGATGCAAATGCAAATTCGGCCTATTTTAGGGACTAAAACGTAAAGTTCAATCAAACGATGTCCGAAAAATCCGAAACTTGGCCACAATGTAAATGACTATGAAATGAGTGCACGGTAATTTTTTTGGGATTTTTAGATGCAAAATGAATTTTTTATGGATTTTTAAATGCAAACAAAAGATTTTCAATATTTAATTATAATAAATATTAAACCTACTTATTTTCCAGAGATAAAATTACCTAAGATCTATCACTAGGTGATGGATCCCAGAAAAATCCTAAACCTTGAAAATGTGGGGTTGAATATCTATTAAAAATCAAGTACTGAAATGTGCTAAATGATTTTTACAGAGCAACTTATGCATGCAAATGCAAAGATTTTTGGGCACAACGTTAATCAAAGCAATCCCTACGATATCTGATTTTTGGGGAATTTTTAGAGTCACGGTTAATTAACTATGAATTTTAGAACACTGATTGGGCAAAATATTCTAATTTCCACAAAACAATTTTTTATTAATCAACCGTAATTCACAAAAATGTCCACAGCATGTCAAAATGTAGAGGATTAAAAGATGAACAAAATGCTATATTTAAATAAATAAAATGATGCAATATAGAGGTCTATAATGGATGACAAAGACAGGGGTACAGATGCAATAAAATAAAAAATAAAACATGCAAGAGGGCCTATATGTAATTACCGAAAGATCCGGGATATTTCTGCAAAAGTTCCAGTAGGCATGTGCTAAGCACGTGCCTCTGGGTGGCAGTGGTGGGTACGTAAAAAGGTAATCCTCCAGGGGCTTCAGAGCAATTCACCCCCGCGGTCACGTGCGGGGCACGTGACCCGGGGGTAGGGGCTGACGCTGGATGACGTCCCCCCGCCCGTGCCTCGCACGAGGGGGGTCTCGGGCTGCGAGCCCGGCGGCTGTGGAGGCGAAGGCCGGCCGAGGCAAGGAGCAGGTGGTGAGGCGGAGGCTGGCGTCGGAGGAGCTCCGGGCGGAGGCGTAGGCGGCTGGCGGAGGTTGTCGTCTTCTTGTAGCTCCTGGAGGAGCTTCGAGCGGCGGCGTATCATGGAGTTGTTGGCGAAGATTTCGAGAAGAAGGCGATGGCGAAATCACAGTCGTTGACGGTGGCCGGAGGAGAAGGTGAAGACGTTGTAGCGGAGGATGTCGGAGACGAATGTCGGAGCCCGGCTGAAGGCGGAGGCGAACCGGGCGGAGGAGAGGGTCGATGTCGGTGGTCGTCGTGAGGCGGCTGGCGGTGTCGGAGAAGAACGTCGTGGGCTCGACGGCGTGAAGCCGGAGCTAGGGCAGACTCGCTGCGAAGGCGCTGCAGTCGAGGACCAGAGGTCCTCGGATCTCGCCGGCTAGAGGTGACGGCGCTGTCACCGCCGTCGAGCTTCAAGCTATCGGCGGATAGCCCTCTGGAGGGACGGCGGTGGAGTTTAAATGGGGGAGAGGCTGGAGATCTCGGGGCAGCGCGAGGATAGAGGAGCGGCCGTTGGTGGAGATAAGGTCGGTGAGGTTGTTGCGAAGATGACGGGCGCGACGGTTGCGGGGCGAGCGGCGCGGAAGGGCGGAGGTTACGGAGCGAGCGGTGCGGAAGGGCGGAGGTTACGGAGGAGAGAAGGGCGTGAGGTTGGGGAAGAAACGCCGTGGCCGTCCGATCGGCCGAGATCGGGCGGCCAGATGGACGCCACGTGGCGAGGAAGGGGAGAGTGCGGGGCACGTGCGGAGCACGTGCCTGGAGGCACGTGCGACGTACGTGCGTGGCTTTTTAATTAATTTTTTTTTAATTTTTTTTATAAAAACTAAGATTTAAAAAGGCAAAAAATAGCTGACACGTGGCGGCCTCTGGGGATGCCACGTGTCAGCACCAGATAAATCGAAAAATAAATCGTTCGTAAAATCAAAAAGAAATAGCAAATGACCTCGGATCGAAAATGTTTCTTCACGAAAAATGCTCGTCTCGACGAGATCTACAACTTTCATGAAGACATCAAAGCCAAATTCGGTCAGATGTAAAAAATGAATTTTTGGGGTATCCCATGTACATAGAATACCTTGATTTTTGGGTTTTCTAATTTTTTTTGTCATTTTTTAAACAAGATAAAAATCCGGAAAAATAATGAAAAATCAAAGATAAATAAAACACACATTAATCTAATTTTTTTTGGATTTTTATTAATGCAGAAAATAAATGCATAAAATACAGGTAAAAAGCCGCGAAAATATACAAAGTACAAAAGAGGCCCAAAACCCAACTTTCACATACGAACTCCGATTCACTTGAACTTGGTCTTGTTTTGAAGGTAATTGAATGTGCATTAGTTCAAAAGTGAGTAGGATCAAATCGGACACTGGATGGGGAAGATATGTGGCTTTTAGTCTGAAAAATCCTGAAACTAGGGTTTGGGTTTTTGGTCCACTTAACAGGGTTAGTGATTTTTTTGTATTTTTTATTTATTCTTGTTAGTGATGTGTACACAGTGGAAGTGAGTTTGTGGTATGCGGTGTTAGCATGAAGGAGTTAAAAATAGGGGAAGTTAGGCTATTCACAGGTCACTTTTGGCTTGGATTTTTGGCTTCTTATTTTATGCAGAAATAAATGCTAAAATGCAATTCTTATGAAATCATGTATGAATGCTAATTATGCAGAATAAATGCAGAAATGCAGTTGATTTTGAGGGACTTGAGCTTTAATTAATGAGACTTAGAATGGTGAATCTGAGATTCATCAGTGACCTGCGGCCAGAGGGCTGGTGGCGAGGAGTAGCGGCGGAGGGGAGGTGACCTGCGGGCACTGTGGCGGCGTTCTGCCGCTTGGGGTGGCGGTGGCGCCGCGGGGGCAGGAGTCGGACGATAGGGTGAAGGCGCGGCGACGTGGTGGCCAGAGACGTAGAGGCGCGGTGGCTGGCGAAGGCGCGGAGGCTGTGCGGTGGTGGTAGCGGCGGCGGTGGATTCTCCCCACCGCTGCTGTAGCCGTTTTTTATTTTGTTTTAATTTTTTGATTTTTTTGTAAATTAAAAGGAAAACTTTTTTTTGTTTTAAATTTTTTTATTATTATATTTTGTTAATCAATGGAAGCACATGATGTGGAAACAAAATGATGTGCTGATGGTGCGTGATAAAGATAAATAAATGAAGGATGGGTGGTGAATGTGATGTGCTAAAAAATTGTGAAACTAACAAGATGATAAAATGAGACGAAAAAGTACCTACGATGGAGATGGTCGCCTATGATGTGCTCACAAGAGCACGGTCTTCGCTCGAATCGCCGGTGAGCGATGAGCTCGAGCAGCGCACGGATGCGGCTGCGATGTTGGCCAAAAAGCCAACGGATCTCACCGGAGAGAGGGCCGTCGTCGCTCGATCGTGGTTGCGTCGCTGTCACCGATTCAACTCCAGGAACTAGGCTCTCCTCACATAAAAATGGATCAAGTCAAATTGAGGAGGATGGGATGTATATAAAGAGGATGAAATGAGAGGTTATTAAAGTGGTGGGAGGTTATATTATTAATGGAGTTGAATGGGAGGTTTAAGAAATGGTGGGGTTGAATGGAGGTTGGTGGTAGAATTGAGTTGAATAGTAGTTATTGTAGAGAATGTAAAATAATTAAATAAATAAAATGAAATAAAGTAGGCTACTTTAAATACAATAAAGAAATATAAATAATGAAAAATAGTGGAGAATTTACAAGGGAATACATACAACATGTACATTTTTTTGTTTGCTTTTCTAATATGATTTTTTTATCTTTTAAATAAAAGACATTTACAACAGAAAAATACAATAAAATAATACAATCAAAATACAACACAACCATGATTTTTTTTGTATTTTTACTAATTAGGAATGATAAAGAAAGAATAAATATATATACATAATATACAATGTACATCTAGGTCCCCAAACCCAACTTTTGCAAACGAGCTCCGATTTTAATGAAACCACTTCTGTTGGATAGATAATTTTCTAACTTGAACTTTAAAAGTGAGTTTGGTGAATTTGGAGTTCATACGGAGCGGGAATTTGGCCTAGAAGTTGGACTTTACGGCTTTTTGTCTTTGGGATCTAGGAGCATTTATTTGAGGTAAAATTTGTTCTATATTTTTTTGTATTTTTATGTACATTTTAAGAACAAGTTAGAGAAATAATAAGCCAAAAAGGAGTTGAAACGAAATTATTAAAAATACATGAAGTTTTGGGCTATGTACAGGTGAAAACTCCTTTAATTTTGCGGCTTGTTATTGTTAATTTATTTTGTACAATCTAATATACAATAATTAATGTATTTTGTTTACAAGATTCATTTTGTTAATTTATGGATTTTATAAACATTTATTAGGGAATTTACTTGGGGATTTTTCTAAGATCAATATATTGAGATGATGAATCGTGGATTCATCAACCACCATAGAAGGCAGAAGGGAGGAGGATAAAGCCCCTCTGTTCGATGGGGCTTCATCGGAGGGGTGTGGTTAAGCCACATGGTAAGAAAATAATAATAAAAATAAAAAAGGGGAAACGCAGGGCGAGACATGGAGGCCCTAGGAAATGCCACGTGTCACTCCCATAGAAATTTGGAAAATAAAAGAGAAGAAAATCAATAAAAATAGCAACCGAGGTTAAATTAAAAAGTGGTCTTCATTAAAGTTGTTTATCTCGAGGAGATCTACGATTTTTGTGAAGGGACCAAAATTAAAAGGAATCATCGATACAAAATGTACTTTTGGGGGTACTCTATAGTTAATGTTGGTAATATGTACACAACAAAGTTGATTCTATTTTATTTTCAGCTAGTGAAAATAAATAAATATCAGCTAAACTATGGTAATATACAGGTGATAATGTTCACGGTTTTTGGGGTTCTAAGTTAATGCAATTATGCTCGCTAAAATATGATTATTATTTACGATAGCATGAATGATAAAAATGTAATTTAAATGAATAAATGCACGTAATAACTTGGGAATGGAGCTCCATTTCATCTTTTATAGTGATGAATCACATATTCATCAACCCCCTATACTTAAACCATGCTCGTCCACGAGCAACTAGAATGGAATGCACAATTGAAATGAGATTGGTTTCCATACCTAGCTCATGAACAAAAGGTGAAAATGGAGCTCGACTCTACCTTTGGATTAATTATGTGGCAGAACTCCTTATGAGAATTAGGGTTTTAAGAACAACAACGTCCAAGTTATACAAGTCATCTTGGATCAAACCCCTCCCAAAGCATCCCACATGAACAATGAGTAATTATCTCTTGTGAGTGAAGGGTGTTATCTCTTCCTATCAAAGTTGCCTAACTACCATGCCATCTCCTTCTCTAATAACTCATCCTCGAGGAGCCATGTATTTCCTTCTAAGTTCAGGAATGTGCTATATTATAATGAGTGGAGGGATAAGTCTAGAAGAAAAGGAAAACAAGTGGAAAGTGACCAGTGTAGTCAACTCTCTTTCAAAGCTTGGACAGTATAGCCAAGTCTCCATCAGATATGCCGGCTATCTGAAGCTTGGACCATTGTGGTCAAATGTTGTTCTTTTTAGTATTATCTTCTTTTTGGTAGGAATTGAGGTTGATCCGCATTGATCTTTTATGCCTCGATGGATATATAATCTTTTATTCTGCACATGTTTTGGGGTCTTAGAAAAAAGTTGTGCTAGCATTCCATCCCTCATCCGAAGCTTTAATTCAACACAGTACTCTTGTCTTTATATGTCCACACTACTAAAGAAAGAGACACACGATCTTACATCACCCCTTCTAAGTTGAGCTAAATGCACGATGTAGAGTACAGATTAGTTCCTTATCCAACAGTCTACACGGAATGATGCGACCATGTTAGATATCAAGAGTCAAATTCTAGACATTGTCCTATGAACTTGGAGAATTATATCCATGACCTGAAGATTCTAAAATTCTACTTCTCAATGAAGTTCTTCGAAAACTTAAGTAGATTAAGGTATGGTCAAATCCACTCTCAGTTTTGACCCATAACTCGGTTCGGAATCCGTTGACTTTCCACTTTGCATATGCATGATATGTACTGAAATACAAATTAAATGAAATACTCGTGAATGAAGAGATTTTTTAAATAAAAAAGATGATGATTTTTTATGCAAGAATGAATACGAACTTGTTTTTTTACAATTTTTTTCATGTACCTCCTATTTTACAATGATTTACACAAGTATTATTTACAAGAATTTACAGGTCTATACAAGTTTTATAAATTATACACATTATACAACTTTACATGTATTTTACAAAGTTTACAAACACATACATATTATTGTTATATTTCATTACCAATTTTGCCCATCCTGTATTTATTGAATATTATATACATAAAATACATGAAAGTATGGACTATGGGTAAAATATATATGTATACACACACCTCTCTATACTTAGTGTGTGTTATGTCCTCATAGCACAAAAAGCGAGGAAGAGACATAGCTCTCACTAAGCGTAAGAGAGTAAAGAATAGAAGTACAAAAGTCAACCCCCCCATACTTAGGCTCTATCTACCTGAGTGTAGAAGAAGAGAAAGAATGGGGCGGTTGAGGTCAAGAGGAGAATAAAATGGATGAATGAATATATAAGGTTGGCATCGGTCCCCCCATACTTAGGCTTTGGTCAGCCTAAGTATAGAAGATGGAGTAAGTGTGAGAATTGTTGGGTTTGGGAATGTATAGAGAAATGGGGGCGAGGTAGGATATGCTTGGACATGCTTGGAGTAGTGAGGATACATGCTTTCCCTAAGGGTGGATCATGAGATTCTGGGATACGCATGAATGAGATCTCTTCAACGTGGGCCAACTGCTTGATCCTATGAAACTTTTAAGCAATTTCTCATTCACGAGGAACGATCGCGTATCATCTGTAAGCTCTAAAATATAAACACTTTCATTCATGTGCACTTCTCTGACAATGAAGGGTCCCATCCACTTGGACTTCAACTTTCCCTGGAAAATCTTCAACTTGACACTGAATAACCAAACCTTCTGCCCAAGGATTAAATTCTTGCATCTGATATGTTGATCATGTCAATGCTTGATTATGTCCTTATAGATCATGTTATTATCATATGCCTAGTTTATAATTTTTAGAAACTCATTAGGTACTTCTTTCTGCTCTATTGTCCTTCATGTGTATTCTAGTTAATTTTCTTTAATGTCCATTAAAATTTGTGGATCAGTTCAGCGGGCAGATGACACAACTTTCCATATACCATTTAGAATGGAGAGGTTTTAAGCGGGGTCTTCTAAGTAGTTCAGTATGCCCATAGAACTTGGTCCAAGATCTAGGACCAGTTCTTCTTGTCAGGGGAGACTAGCTTCTGAAAAATACCCTTCACCTCCCTATTCGACACCTCTGCCATGCCATTTGAATGTGGGTGGTAAGGACTATCAACTCGGTGCTCGATGTCGTAGTCCTTTGTTAACTTATTAATTTCTCTATTAACAAAGTGGCTACCCCCATCAGAGTTGTTTACTTTGGGGATCCCGAACCATGAAATTATGTGATCTTTCACAAACTTACAGACAGTTTTGTTGTATGCAACTTCGGTAGGGATAGCTTCCACCCACCTAGAAAGATAATCTACCACCAGTAGAATGTGCACATAACCGTGACTATTAGGGAATGGGACCATGAAATCTATGCCCCATGCATCCAAAAGATCAACAATAATTACAGGTTGCATGGGCATTTCATCTTTGGGACCGACGACCACTCCCATTCTCTGATATATTGGACACGACCTAACAAATGCATATGCATCACAAAAGAGGGTCAACCAGTATAAACCACACTAGAGAACGTTCCAGGCGGTCCTCTACTCGATTGATTTCCTCCTACCTCCAAGGAATTACAGTAGGTCAGTACACTCATGTATTCCTCTTGAGGGATACACCTCTGCCAGACACAATCCAGACCATCGAAGAAAAGGAATGGATACTCCCAATGTTATTTTCAAGATTCTGACTTAAGTCAGTCAGTGTTGCTCTTTTTCCAATCATGGGGAACTGTCCTAGACACCAAGAAGTTCACCATGTTGGCATACCATGGGAGAGAGTCGTCAGAACATATCGACTCATCACGGAAGGAATCCTTGATGGGGTCAGTCTCAACGGAACTCTGTAACTTTATGTGGGAGAGGTGATCAACCACCACACTGTTCACTCCAGGCTTATCCTTGATCTGCAAAATTGAACTCCTGGAGCAATAGAAACCACCTAAGAATATTTACTTTACATCCTTCTTTTCCATGAGGTCTTTGATGGATGCATGTTCTGTGAACACGACAACCTTGGACCCTAGAAGATTTTACCGGAATTTTCTAATGAATACTATAATAAGACTTTCCTGCTCTATAATAATATAATTCCTTTGACCTTGATCAAGTACTTTACTTGCGTAGTAAACAACATAAGGAATCCCTTATCTGCTTTATCCTAACACGGTCCCAATTGCAAAGTCAGAAGCGTCCATCATGATCTCAAAGGGTAGAGACCAATTTAGGGCTTGTAAGATAGGAGCATCCATGATCTTCCTCTTTAGGAGCTCTATGGCCTCAAGACACTTGCGATCTAAAATAAACTCCATGTCTTTTACTAAGAGTTATGTTAATGGCCAGGTAACCTTTGAAAAATCCTTTATAAATCTGTAGTAAATACTAACATGCCCAAGGAATGAGCACACTTGTTTTAGTTGGTTGATGGTTAGAATTTCTTGATCACATTCTCCTTGCAAGGTCAACCTCCATTCCTCTCTTGGAGATGATGTGCCCTAATACAATGCCCTCTTGAACCATGAAATGGCTCTTCTTCCAAGACAACACTAGATTCACCTCACTACACTTTATGAGGACTCGAACCAGATGATATAGACAAGGGTCAAATGAATCGTCGTAGACTGAGAAGTCATCCATAAATACCTCTTGAAAATCGCCCATCATCTCGGCAAATACTGCAATCATGTGCTGTTGGAAAGTCCCCGGTGCATTGCATAACACAAAGGACTAACACAAATGGCATGTTCCTTAATGCGTACATATCGAATGGACATGTGAATGCAATCTTTTCTTGGTCCTCATGAGCGATGGCTCTTGATTGTACCCCAAGTTCCATCTAGAAATAAAAGAATTCTTTCCCTACAAGTCTCTCCAGGATCTATTCAATGAATGGTAAGGGGAAATGATCCTTTTTCATCGAAGCATTCAAGAGTCTGTAATCCACAAAGACATGCCATGACGTGGGTACTCGTGTCATAATCTCCTCTCCATTCGAGCTGGTGACAGTCTGAAGTCCCTCCATTTTAGGGAATACATGAAGTGATGCCATCCACTTGGAGTTAGAGATGGGATATATAAGCTCTGCATCACACAATTTCTCTATATCTTTATAAACCACATGACGTAAGTTTGGATTCAATCTGCACTAGAACTCACGAGAGGGTCTAGTACACTCTTAAAAATAAATATGACGTGAGCACAAAGTGGGGTGAATCCTGCAGAGATCGGACATGCTGTAGCCTATGGCCTCGTGGTTCTGTTCAAGAATATTTAGAAAGTGAGATTCTTGTTCTCCGATTAGGCTAGCACTGATAATGATCGAGAACTTCTAAGGCAGGCCCGCAAGGAAGGCATACTTCATTGTATGAGGTAGATGTTTGAGTTTGGGAATGGTATGATCATCAGGAAGATCTGACTCAACTACCTCCGAATCTGATTCTATGGTGGATGTACGGGATCTATTGTGATTGTAGCTACTAACTAATTCTTCTCACGAGTCAGATTGCCAAATGTATTCATGCAATTGTCAAAAGCCATGTCTGAATCGTCATCCTAAACCTTTGTTGACTTGAGTCATCTTTTGACAAGCTGTAGTCATCTTTTGAGTCATCGAGGACATATGGAGTTGCATCAGAAAACTCTCCTGTGTAAGGTCTGATTTTGCAGGATCTGTCGAACTGCCTCATCTACATTGTCCTCTCTAGATGAGAGGGACACATCAACCCAAGCTGACTGCAGTTTTCAGTGATCAACTATGTCAACTCTATAGAACTAAGCTTCCAACGAGAGATACTATGTACTACTCTCCAAATCATGTCTCTACCATCTCGTTTGCTACATCTCTAGCTCTACACTTTCTTCATGTGCATGAAAGCGTATCTTTCGTTGGGTATAATCAAAGATAGCCCCAACTATTCTCAAAAAAGGGCGATCAAGTATGATTTGAGAATCTTGCCATCTTCGGGGACACTCCATATCTAGAACCATGAAGTTCACCTTGTACTTCTTCCCCTCAATGTCAAGGATAACATCCCTCAACATTCCCTTAGGCCTCATAACAGATCAGACTGCAAACTATAGGAGTGCCCTCGATCTCCTAAGAGGACCTAAGCCTAGATGATCTAAGAGAGAATATGGAAATAGATCGATTGAGCATCCGTTATTGAGTAGAGTGCGAGCAAATGATATGTCAGCTATCTGGATGGTGATTACTTGGGCATCTACATTTCTCTTCTTCCTTGGAATCTCATTTTTGATCGCATAGGTAGTGTCTATGGATAACACATCTTTTTCCTTTTATTCCTAATTGGTGTGCATCTCACCTTTAGGTACATCTTGAATGTAAGAACCATATCTGCTAATTGGAGGAAAGGGATCTCAACTGACATTCTCTCAGCACATCCTTTCCATCTCCAAGGCATCATGATAATCTTTTTGAGATTTTTTTCTTCTTTCCCTTAGACAAGGCCTGAGGGAAAGGGAACTATTGAGGGCATACAAAGTAAAATAGAAACATCTTCATTTGAGTATTATTGGAATAAAAAAGTAATTGTTTATGACTAAGACTGTGACTCAAACTAGGACTATGTATAGTACTCGACCTAAATGCATGCAAAGGAACTGAAAATGAAGGAAAAACTATTGGTGCTGCATCTCTGGTGGTCTTCTCATGTCATGATGACTCGCTACTCGTGATCGCGCTCGATGTCTCTATATTCTTATTTTTGAATTTTCTCGATTTTTTATTTTTTTGGATTTTTGGGGATTCGAATCCCCTTGATGGTCCTGAAGGTGTTGTTGTTGCTGCTGGTGGTGATCCTCCTCCTCTAAGCTCTCCACAATGGCAGGTACATCAGTATCCTTCACTCTACTCTATCATGCCAGATTGGGTTATTTACGTTCTTACCTTTCTTGAGAGTAAGATGGTAAATACCATGTGGTAGAATCTAATGACCTGATTGAAGGAAATTGGAATGGTATACACGATCCTTCTAGCAACACTGTCCTTGATTCAAATTGTTGGGTTAACCTAAACCTGTGTTTGGATGGAGTTCCTTGGGGTAGTGAACTCATTATGCCAATGTAAAAGCCAATTGATGTCGGCTCTCTGGTCCTGCTACTTATTATGGATGAGTTTGAGCTCATCTAGGATCGTCTGAAGATCAAAGGATCCAGAAGATGAGGTGCTGTGATCCTACCTCTAGGGAGATTGTTGTTGATCCTGATGACATCTGTTAGGTCCTGATGGTCCTGCCGACAGTACTGGCTCTGCTGATTGACGACTTTCATGTTGGCTCATCAGAGGATCCCCTTTTCACATCTCTTAATGGTGTGCAATTGTCATAGTACATGAGGCAAAAACGATCCATGTAGAGCAACCCCTTTGTATAGGTGGAAAATATTTTTACTTGGTAAGTGTACCAAGGTCGAAACAGGGACACAAGCTACCTAAGTGATTACTCAGGGACCAATATCTAAATTAAGCTATTATTTAATCTAAATAAGTCAACCATGCAAAATAAGACATGCAAAGATGAAGGATGCTACATGATGCATTTTTATTTGAATTTTATGCAAGTTAAAATAGATGACAAAATTCAACAAAAATTTGATGTAATGTAAACAGATATATATGCACCTGAATAATCAATAAAATGAGTTGTCAATGTATATTCAATTCTAGGATCACCTGAAACATCTCATAAGGACAAATGGCATTCTAAATCAATGCTGAAGAGACACTATATATCCCAAATTAATCATACTATTCTAAGTGTCAAAATAGGAAACAACTGATGCCATTATATGATGAATTAATTAAGTAACAAAATGAAACTTAAATAATTGAAATTAGAGATTGGATGCTCAAGACATATGAAAAAAATCTAGAGGCATAAATGCAAATAAAAACATAAAAATAAATAGAGAAAACTACACAAATAGACCCTTCGATTGCATTTTTACAATATTCAAAACACGAGAGGTCTCTTATGTAATTTTCCTAGATCCTTCACGTTCCTTATGAGTGCATGGACCTATTTGTAATGAGATGCTACTGCAAATGAGCCGCACCCCACATGCACGGCACACACGCATAGAGTCGGTTCTAGGCTTGACCGGTCTCATATGCGGATGCCACATGGGATGACCTCTATGCTCCAGAGCTGGGTCGGTCCCACCAAACCTCCTGAGGTGGTGCTGAGTTTGAGGAGATCTCTGGTTCATTAGATCAAGTTAATCGAACAGTTTCTGTAGGTGCTACTCCACTGTCATCCTCCACCTAGGCGGCGATGATGGTTGGGCTTTGGCAGACCTTTGGGAGCTCATCCATGCTCCTTCTCAAGTTTTGAAGGTCGAGGAGGAACCACCAAAGGTTAGCAATCCTCGTTGCCGTAGAGGTTGTATAACTGAGGCTGCTTGAAGCTTCGAACATTGAAGCTTTTATAACCTACAAGATTAGGATACAAACCACGACTGTTCATACGTGCAATGTGATGTTAAATGGAAGGCTTTGTGTATGGAGAAGATGGATCCCTCCATGGGTTCTTCTTCGACCTTGTTGGAGGAGAATGCTTTGGGACGGAGGACGTCCGAGAGGAAAGGATATGGCGATCTGAAGGTTGCACGAAGGTGTCAGATGTACGACGAAGGTGGAGGTCCGGTAAATCAAAGGTAGGAGAGTATATGGGTGTCTAATTAAATTAGAGAAAACATGAAGTAAAGTTAGGGGGATTACCTAGAGATCGAGGAGGTGGCCTGAGCTGAAGGTAGGGCTAGGGTTGAGCTCCGAGTGAAGCTCCAATGTTCACTCAATTTGGGCAGCTGGACCAAAGAGCTTAATGTTCATGGGGTGTCCACATCCGAGTCGTAGTGACCATGGTCAACACCAGAGCTGCCCACCATCATCGCTCATCCCCGCCTTCCTCCCTTGGCATAAGATTAAGTAGATGGCCAGGGTAGGGCTCGTGAAAATGGTGGACAAAGGGTGAATGGGAGTGGAGGAGGTGCTTTTGTGGAAGGGAACAACAGTTACCGATGATGGAGAGTGAAGTTGTAACCTCCATCTGATGCCCTAGTAATATAGGTCATGGTTCAATTCGGGCATGGCGTTGATGATGGAGAATAGGGCTACACTGAGGAGGTGGAAGATCATGGATAGGGTGGTTGAGGTTGCTGCAATCAATGAGAGAAGAGTGGAGTATGTGAAGAAAGGGGGAAATTATTGGTGGTAGAAGACGAGTCGTGGGCCGTTGGATCGGGATATCGAATGCCCGAGGGGAAGGCAGGCATGGCGCTCCAAATGTGATCTGGAGGAATGATCTGGGGGCAGAGATGTGAACATGAGCAGACAAATCTAATGAGGTGCATCAGGAGTGTATGGACAGTGGTGAAATGTTCATATGTTAATAAAAGGTCGGGCCATGTGGCTCATCTAGAGGGAGCCATGTGGCCCAATAGAAAAATCATAAAAGAAGAAAAAGATGAAAAAATTCAAAAACAAATATATACAAGTCAAATTAGAAAAAGCGTAAAACATGAAAATTGTAGATCTCAACGAGATCTACAAGTATGTTGATCAAAATAAATAAATGAATAATATATATAAACCACAATTATTGTGAGTATTTTTAAGTTATTAAAACACTTCTTTTAAATCTTTTGTTATTTTTCATATTTTTAATATGCAGAAAAAGCTGACAATAATTATCCTTTTTATTTCAAATATAGAAAATAAAATAAATAAAATTATATAAAATAATTAGGGTTAGTGTGTTGGACATGTGAGCCCACAATGAGCCAATATGCAAAAAATGTTATTGCAGCTCACTCCATAATCTGAAATGAAGAATAACTAATTTGCATAATATGTGCCTTAGTATAATTAGGGTAATTGAAATATCCCTCTTTCAGAGGCAGTCATGTGCGCTCACAAGGCTAGGGCACAATCGTTGAGGTGATCGGCATGAAAGTAGAATAAATCAACAATTAACCAACACAATAATATTCATTTAATCAAAGCAAGAGAGTGAATCAAAATTTATTATACCCTACGATGAATGTGTATAGTTGATAAGCAAGTAGGGGTCGAACACTGGGAGACAAGTCGGTGTAGCATGTATATTATTTGTAAATATATGATGAATAAATAATATAAAATATATTTATACAATATTCACTTAATTTTTTACTTAATTTTGCTGTGGGGTTTAATTAAATAAAATAATTATTTTTCTTCTTTAATTATAATTATAATGTTTAATTTTTAATTTTAATATTTTGAATTTATTTTTATTTTAGTAATATATAAATGATATATTGAAATCTATTAATAAAAGAGTATATATATAGGGATCAAAAGTAATATAGATAATAGACGTAATATATAGTAATACATATCTAATAGACAAAAATCAGAAATATACTTAAAGAACATTCTTTTTTACTTTTTAAAGGGATTTAAAATATTTCTAAGGTATTTATAATAATTACTAATAATATTAACTGTATATATAACTATATTTGTATATATATATATTACAATTTAAGGTATTATAGTTATAAATATGGATAAATATAATCAAAATTTACAAAAAAAAATTTGTATTTTTTTATAGTTTTCCTGTATTTTTTGATTTTAAGGGTATTTTTGTTAAATTTTATGTATTTTTAATGTCCAAAATATAAAAAAAATCAGGGACTTCGTAAATAGGTTGCATTGTTTTGAGATTTAAAAATACATATAGGGTCAAAATTTATCAAAACTAATTTTAATATATAGAGAATAATATATATATATATATAACGTAAATTAATTTCTTTGTATTTTTGCATAATATTTTGCAAATGTTTTAGGGCTATCAGGGTTTGCTAAATTTTAGAGTTTCTTTTTATATTTTTTTGTGATTATTGTTATGTAGTTATAAAATAGAGTAAAAAAACTAGGTTTTTTTGGAATTTTAAATTAAGGTTTTATAATATTTTTAGATTTTCTAAGTCAATCTTGGACTAAACATGCTCTTTTTGAATTTTAATAAATAGAAAATGTGTGTGAAATGCAAAATAAAATATATGACATGGAAGAGCAATTAATCAAGCACATCATCTTATGTTTTCATATTTTTGGAGCACGATTGATATTTACAAAAAACAGACAAATATGCACAAAAATAATTAAGATGGCTGGTGATGTATATGCATTTCATCATCTGTATTCATCTATTTTAGCTTAAAATCCATTATAAAACATCTATAAATATCAATAATAATTCTTTTGTAAATATTGAATATGTATCGTTACTTTAACCTAAAATAAATAAATAAATAAAGGGAAAATAAAGAAAAACGAAAGACTGAATATATAAAATAAATACGGCTAACTCTAACGCCGAGAGTAGTCAATACTTGACCTGGTAGGCAAGGAATAAAATAGGGAGAGATAAGGTCTCCATTTGTGTATTGTATAACTATATATATTATACATATTCCTTACTCTATTTTATTTATTACCAACTTCACCTCAAATAAAGATGTTTTCTTCTTAGAACTTGTACATAAAAATAAGTTGTAAATATTAAAAAAAATTGCAAGAAGAATCATTATTCGGTTTATAAATAACAAACACTTTGAAAAAGCCACAAAGCTCAACTTCTTAGATCAATATCTTCTTTGTAAAAACTTAAAATGAAGCAAACTCATTCTACTGTACTCATATTTAAATAATCTTTAAAATGGAATTGATTGCACAGAAATCTGAATTAAGTTGTGAAATTTGGCTTTGATGCTATTGTATATTATAACTATGTATATTATGTGTATATATATTTCTTTATATTTTTGCATATATTGTATTTTTAACAATTTGTATATAGTATATTTGACTTATATGAAACACAAATAGAAGTTACAAAATCAAAAAAAATTAAAATTAAAATCGTGTATATATTTGCATATAGCACTAGGTATTTTGTAAATATGAGTATTTATTTGACCTAATAAATCAAATCATAGAAATTTAATAAATATATCATTAAAAATCTTGTTGAAAAATAATAAATTAATAAATTATATGTAAATTTGTAAAAATAATATATTAGAAATCATGGTGTTATATATAGGTATATATACCTATGAATATCATGTTTTATTTATTTAAGCCTATGTAAATAACTTATTTAATTAATTAAAAATCACCATAAATAAGATAATTTAATTACTCACATTTCTCTTTACATTATTTATTTATGTGAATTCAATTTGAATTTTATTTTTAATTTATTTCTTTTTTCTTGTTTTTTTATCGTGTAGTTATTTTGTCATGTAGCCGGGGCACGTCCTGGTTGGTTGAGACCGGGTCTAGTGACCTGGGCCAACTCCCCAATCAATGCCCCATCCACGTTTTTCACTCGTCGGCCATTCATATCCACATTTTCCCTCATGCTCTAGTCATCAACTCCACCCAAGTTCTTCTTCGATCTTTCAGCCCCAACAACTCTCTCCAAATCTATATCATCACTTCTGTCGATCATGCTCGATGTGCGCTCTTTTTAGATTTCAAAACCTGGTCAGACATGATGCTTACTTATAGTTTGAGAATTTAATTTGCTCTGTAGATCCATTTTTCTTGAACTCTTGCGAGCAAAGTCGATTTCTGAAGTCAAGGCAAGGTGACAGTTGCTTTGACCACAACTGAGAGAGCATAAGAGCGTTTGGAGGACATGATCCGACCGACTCACCGGAGCTCCACCATGAGTCTACGTGTCTCTAATTTTCGCAAGATATCAAGGCGGTTCTCCTTCATTTCCTCACAATAGGTTTGATTCTATATTTTTAATTTCTCGCCTATTTTTACACAATTACATTAATTAAATCTTCATCCTTGAGCTCCGATCGGTAAGATCGGAGCTCTCTATTCAGCCATCTATCACTCCAATCACACGGTTATATCGCCCATACATTTCTCCATATTATCCTACGACCTAATCCCCTAGATCTATACAGATCTTGAATCTCGACTCATCTCCAATCACTCCTCGCCAGAGTCAAACCATCCATCCCATATTGACTTTTATTTCATGCAATAACACCATTGGAGTCTCTTCTTCAAGCAAGGGGATCCTTTGTAGGTGCACATTGCTCAACTAGTGTCAGAATTCAATACCTGGAGCTCCAACGTTACCCGTAGACCATCGAGCTCCAGATCATCCCAACGATCGTTATCAGACCTCAAAGCTTCTTTAGATGATGCAGGAGTGCAACAGGAGGGAGAAGATAGATTCAGGTCTCGATTTGGATGGAGATAAGTCACGAGGAGGCCGATCAAAGTTGAACAACGAGCTCCTTCATCCCAGGTCTTCCATCGCCGCTTTCCATCGTCTGATCAGGAACACAAGTTCCAGGTGTCATCTGAGCCATATATAATGCCCCAATTGCCAATTGTGGATTGACAACCCTAGATCAAATCTGAGTCATCCATACACTTTTATCCTTTACCATTCAATCGGAGCTATGGATGCATGTCTACCGTCGATCCAGCCATGTGGATCAGTAGAATAATTGCACTATAGCCCTATCTTTTACTTTATTTGTACATAAGTCCTTAATAGGACACGTGTCAGATAATGCTTCATTGAACATTTGCATTTCATTCCGTGCTCTTTATTTTTTTGTATTTCAGTCCAATGTATTCTAATAAATGCTTGTATTTGTGAAAATTATAATAAAAGCCCCATATGTTCTTAATATAATTTTTCCTACTAAAATAAATATTTATATAAAAGGCCATGCCAGCGTGACTCACGTGCATGGGCATGAGCTTTTTTGTGAAAAAATTGCACTTTAATCCCCACATTCTTTATTTTTATTATATTGGTCTTGTAAATAATTTCTGAATTGTTTAAGTCCCTGTTCTACAGACTTTTATTTTTGCATGTAAATTTGAATTAATAAATCAAAAATCTTCATAAAAAAATCTCAAAAATCCATCTTAGATTTATTCTAATTAGTTCTTTTATTACTAATTTTTATTACGCATTTTTTTATTTTTTTATTTTTAATAATTCAAAAACCTCAAAAAATTTCATATTTTCGTTTAAAAATCATAAAAAATGTAATAATTTTTTGAAAATTTTCACAAAAATTCAAGTATGTTTATTTTTCAAATTTTAAATAAATTTCACTTTTAAATTTCTTATTAAAACCAAAAAATAGCAAACTATCAAAAACACTAAAAACTTTCGTTAAAAATCTTAAAAATTGAGTAAAAGACCTTTTTGGAATCTTCGAAAAATAAGCTTTCTATACATTTGCATTATTTTTTGCTTTCTTATTTTCCTATTTTCAATTAATTTGAAAATCTTAAAAAAGTTCTAAAGACTTGAAACAAAAGTAATAGAAGAAACTAAAAATTTAAAAATAAATTTATTTGAATTTCTATATATATTGTATGTATTTTAAAATTGCAAAACCCCTTCTTTTCTTCCTTTAATTCTATTATCTTATATTAGTTATTTTCTTTTATAAAAATAATAATATAAAAGCAATTGCAATCTAAAAAAATAATATAAAAAATCAGAAGAGCACAATATAAAAATTAAAAATGAAAAGAAAAATCTCCACAAAAACCAAGAGTAGTGTGCATAGAATTCCTTCTTTTATTTTACTGATTTTTCATTGATTTAATAACCCCCAATATATTTGTAGCCTCCCTATGTTCGATCTTGTAAGTTATACATGTAAATAAATAGCAATTTCTCATGCTCAAGTTTATTTTATTTTTTGGCTTGAGAATTAAATAAATTATTTCTGCTTCTTTGTGTCGTGATGACATTTGTAATTAATTCAGTTAAATAAAAATCGATAATGAACTGTTCAACAACATTAGAATTTTTGCAATTAAAAATTAATGCGAGGGGTATATGCAAAAACACAAGAACTTATACACTAAAAGTCAATTTTTATATATAAAAATGAAATACGTAAAGCTGAAGGGGTTTATAAGTAATTTACCCAACTCACGTGGGAAGACACATGAGCTAAGCAGGCACTAGACTGACTTGCAATTACAAATACATACAGGGGATTTGTTGCAAATTTCGCACAAAGTTTAAACTTAATAAAATGTTTATAGAACTTTTTACAGAAGACAAAAATGTAGAGGGGGTTTATGCAAATTACATACTTAAACACGCCAGATCCGGCCATCGTGCGCTTGCCATGTGGACGATCAGAGGCATGTATTGCGTACCACTTCGATAAGAGCAAACGACCAAGATTAGATCTGGGTCGTGTTCTTGATCTGATGGCTGGGGAAGGGTCTTCAAGAGCACGGATGAACTCTACATCTGGCAGGCTTTGACCTCGTCGTTCTCCATCCTCTAGCGGTAGACCTTCACTCGGAAGGTTGCTATGGACTCATGGAGCACCTCTGCACGCGCTATCCAGCTTCGATGGGACCCAGATGGCTCATATAAAGATCTGAGGGCTGTTCTTGTTTCAGGTACCTAGAAGGGTTCTAGGAACTATTCTCTCTAGAGATGTCATCGATGGCTCCAACCTGCATCAAAAGGTTCCTGGGCACGAAGGATATTCCCTCGGTCGTTGGTTGAAGCTATACAACTAAAGGAACAGAATGGGGATGAAGCTCTGATGAAGGACAATGGTTGGAACTTGATTCCTAGATCTGCAATGGATATGGGTTGGAAAATGAGGGTGAACGATGGAGAAGTCCAAGGGGGTCCGAGTCAAACGGAAATCATGCAAGGACCGATCAGAAATGATTGAGTTTGGCTTGGAGCTCGAGCTCCGGGTGAAGGTGGGGCTTTATGATTACGACTATAGATTAAATGCAAAAACATAAAATTAAATGCAAGAAAAGCAAATAGATAAAATCTATCTAATATAGTAAATAAAATGGCCTCAACTTGGCCAGAGGCCGAGGAAGCAAAACTGGCGAAAGGAGCTCCAGCGGTGGACTTAAATCTCCTCCGCTACTGCTCCTCCTCACTGCAAATCGAGGAGAACCACTCCTGTCACCAATAGGAACTCAATGTAAATGATCTGAGGGGTTAATAACAAAAGAAGAGGGAACGAATAAAAAACAAATACAATGGAGGAGGTTTTATAGAAGTGGTGTTAGGTGGGATTGGTCACAGGTTGGACAGAGATGTAGTGGCCATGTGGGTGATCCATAGGCGTGGTGCGTTGGAGGAAGGTAAGGGGTACATGGTTGACGAAGGAATCGAGTCTCCTTGGACCTAGGTTCATTGCCAAAAAATTGGAGAAGGAGAGGGGGTGCCTGGTCTGACAGAGCAGGCGGAAGTGTAAGTACAGTTGACTTGGAGTCAACATTTGGAGAGTTCTGGTTGGTCCACGTGGAGCAACTAGAAAAATGGAGGTAGAAATTAATTGTAAATTCGATAAAAAATTATAAATGAGTTAATTAATTTTAGGTTATAAAATGAAAAATGTTTCTAATTTTAAGTACTATTTTATACATATTTGTTTTTTTGAGATGATTTATTATAAGTTTGTATTTACATGTAAAATACAGGTATAAGGACCAGTATTTGGGTATTTTCATTTTTATTTTGTTTTATACATTTTATTATTTTGTATATGTATTTTATATATTTTTTATTTTTTTAAATATACATTTATGTTTTTTGTTTTTATTTTTAGTTTATTTATGAACTTATATAATTATGTGCGTGTTCTTTATATGTATATATAGGTATATTTCATCTATGTATTTAATAGTATTATTTATTTTAATTTTATTTAATGATTTTATTTATTTCAATTATGTATATATATTTTAAATAATACATACAATCTTATAAAAGCAAAAGACTTTGAAAATACAAAGAATAAATATATTGAATAAAATATACAGTTATATCACATAATATGGGCCTAAAATCTAAATTTTGCATCTTAGATCCAAATTAAATGAAACCAGTTCATTAAATAGCTTATTAAAAGTTATATATAATTAAAGATGACTTTGGTACATTTAGATACATCATGGAGAAGATACAGGTCTGTGAAGTTTTTGTTTTGAGTTTTTGTTTTGTCTGTCCCAAGCACACTTTGCATTATTTTTCAATGGACTCAATTTTTTATTTTTCTTTGTATTTTTTGTCAACAATAATCATGTTGAGAGTTATACTATTTGAGGTGTAAAAATATTAAAATAAAATAGGTGTCAAAAGGCAATATTTGGGCAATTAAATTAAGGTTTTGTATGTGATTTTCTGTGTATCTTCTGTACAGTTTCTATGTCATATCTCCACCCTACTTTATTCCTTGTTGACCAAGTCATCATGATGACTGCATCTTAGGGTTTAGGGTCACTCAGCATATATGGTGTTTCATTCTTTTTCTTTTCTTCTTTTATTTCGAATTAAATATAATAAATATACAATATTATATATAATATTTTGTTCAATTTACATAATGTTTATTTTGAGAAATTAATTAGATATACATGCATTTCGCTAGGGATTTAATACCAAAATGAAAGAATAAAGGTTATATAATGGAGATTCATCACCCCCTATACTTTCCTTTGCTAGTACCTGCCAAACACTTATGCTTATAAGTGCAAGAAAGAAAATAAAGAAAAGGAAAAGAAAGAACTTGGATTGATTTTAACTTTTGAACTTGCCTTCGTAAGATCAAACTTGGAGCTAAGCTGGAGCTTTGGATTTTAAGTTTGGTCAGAACCTTATTGGGAAGCGGATGTGAAACTCGACAGCCTCTAAGAACCACATAACTCTATTAAAGTCTCCTCAAAAGCCAGGTCAGAACATGTCGATGTCAAACGCAATCCCTTATGACTATGAGTTTATCTTGTACAGTATGTGTGATATATGTCTCCTCTTGGATAAAGCAATAAAAGTCAGGCTTCTCCAACATGGTGACCCTACTTCTCCAATCCATTAACTCTTTCCTCTTGAAGCGAGGTATTCCCTTCTAAGTTCAAGTACAACTGGCTGGAGAAGAGGAGGTGGAGAAGAGAATGGATGGTAGCCTGTGTAGCAACCTATCCTAGGATGCTTGGCCATTGTAGCCAAGTCATCTGGCTACATGCTCACATTTATCTTTGACTTTGAAGCTCAGTCTTTCTTATTGAATACATACATACTCCGACAGTAATTGATTCTTCTTGATTTTTGCCCATCTATTTTTTTTTGAGTTTTTAATTTTTGCATTTTTTTACTATGTACAACAACATTTGCATAAGGACTTTTTCCTCTTGAGCCTGTAAAGTAACCCTCTTTTGAAGCATTATTACAACCCACAACATCCTGTCATTAGACCTCATGTCTATTGGATCGGGTAGGGGTAAAATGGCTACTGGTGTGTGACTTCAAATGTTTCCATTGGCTTGTGTCTCATGCCAGCAAATCCAACCCTCTACCACTTCAACGGAGTTGAGCAATGTGTAAGGTGTAGGTGTGCAAGTTAGGTCACTGTCGACAAAAGTCATGCATGTGTTCCGAAATATTCTACTTAGGAAATGAAGATGACACTGAAATTAGTCGTGTGGTCTCAAAGAATTTAGTGTAGTAGATATGAAGTGCCTCAATTCTAGTTGCCCTAAGGTTCCAATGATTATGTAGATTAAGGTCCAACCAAGCTTCGATATTCAGGTTTTCTAGACTTGTTCAATTGTCATTATGAGTCCGAAAAATGCAAATGCCATGCGAAATGCAGAAAATATTTTTGTGAAATCAATTTCTGATTTTTTTTACTTTTTATGGACTTTTGAAAAGTTTTGCAATTTTTATGTAATTTTGAAAATTTTTTGCAAAATTTAATTGATTTTTGATTTTTTAAATTTTGTGATTTTTAAAAAACAAAAGAGTTTTGCCAAATAATTATGTGCAAATATTAACTTAGGAGTGCATTTTTTATTTACAAGAATTAAGGTGAATAACTTTCCCCAAGTATTTATAGGTTTATATTCTGAAATTGTAAAGAATTTCTACTTGCTTGAATTATGTACAAGACATTCGAAACAATCTGAAAATATTTTCGCAAGTATTTTTAAATCTTTATTTTCTTTAAAAATTAATTTGGCAAATAATTTTTACAAACATTTAGAAAATGTGAAAATCTTTTTGCAAAGATTTTTTAAATAATACGTATAGATTTTTCAAATTTTACAACAATTTTCCAAACCATTTGCAAATAGATTTTCAAAATATTTTTTTCAAAAAAAGAAAGAAAATTTTTACAAACAAAACATTTTTACAAAGTCTTTTCAAATGGTTTTAAAAAACATTTTTCAAAGCAATTTTCCAACCATTTCAAAACATATTGCAAAACATTTTTAATCGGTTTATTATCCGTATTTACAAAGAATTTTGATGTGTGTTTTATATTTATTAGTTAGCTATATTATTAAAAAAATATATAAGTACAAGTTATGGTTAAAATTATACAACATATATATCTTCCCCCCATAGCTTGAGCTATGTCCTCATAGACCGAAGAGAAAAGGAAGACCTAACTCGTACTAAATATAGGAAAATGCATACTACAATGACAAAATAAAGAATGAAAAGTCAACTACCCACCCCCATACATACGATCAATTAATCCTAGGTATAGCAGGTAGTATTCAACATGTAGGGAGGGTCAAGGGTGGGAACGAATAAATAAATTGTCGACTCGGCCACTCAACTCCTCTATACTTAAGGTAAAATATCCCAAAGTATAGACATAAAATAAAAAGTCGAGGAGACAAGCGAGGGATCAAATAATTAATAACCTGGGAGTGATCACCCTATACTTAGGGTGAAGCATATCTAAGTATATCACATATGAATGAGTGAGGGCAACATGGAAGAAAGAATTTGAAGAATGGAGATGAAAAGAAGAAAAGAAGAAAAAGATTAACTAATCAATTTTTTTTGAGTGTCGTATCTGATTGCATTGATGTTGCAGCTTTAAGCTCATCATGGTAGACCACCTGTATTGAATCAACCACAGACAAAAATGTATCATGTTCAAGATAAGGTTTCAGTAACTATCCATTGATCATAAATGATTGTGCATCAGTTGACAGATCAGATATGACGATGCTTCCATTGTCACGTGCATGCTTCACTATAAAAGGCCATGTCCATTTGCTCTTCAACTTCCATGGGAATAATTTGAGCTTTGCATCAAAACATCAAACCTTCTTACCAGGTTCAAAAGTCTTGCGGTGGATGTGCTAGTCGTGCCACTTCTTGACCTTCTCCATGTACATTTGGATGTTATCTTATGCATAGTCACGAAATTCGAGAAGTCAATTTAGATCAAGCTTTATGTTCTTTCTGCCCTTCTTGGAATCCATATTACATACATTAACTGACCATAAAAATTTGTGACTGAGTTCTACAGGAAAATGGCATGGCTTGCTGGCGGGAGGGAGACATTCCTAACGGTGACTTGTAGGAAGTTCAATAGGCCCAAAGAATCGAGTCGATGAGTTGTGACCAGTTCTTTCTCTCATTACGTACAAGTTTCTGCAGGTTTACATTATCTCCCTATTTGAACATTCGATCAGGCCATTGGATTGTGGGTGATAAGGAGAGGAAACACGATGTTCAATTCTAAATTCCTGTGTCAGCTAATTCACCTCTCTCTTAATGAATTGGCTAACCCCATCAGATATCATAATTTTGGGGATCCTGAACCTTGAAAGAATGTTTTCCTTCAAAAACTGACATACGATGTGATTGTCAGCGGCTCAGATTGTGATATCCTCCACTCGGCAACTGACGTCATCGACAGCTAGGAGAATAGATTCATAGACCTAATTATTGGAAATTTAGCCCATGAAGTTAATGCCCCATGCATCCAATACGTTTGAGATCTGAATGTCCTTGATGGGCATTGTATCTCTCATTCCTATGGTACTTCTAATCTTCTTGGAGTAAGTATAGCATTTGACAAAGTCTTCTGCATCTTTGATCAAGATCAGACACCAGAGGCCGCATTGTAGCACTTTTGCTGCTGTACTCTTTCCAGAGTTGTGTCCTCTTGATTCTTAAGCAAGAAAATGTTCGAGAATACTTTGGACCTCCTCTTGAGCAATGCACCTCCTCCAGATGAATTATGTCCCCTCACGAAAAAGATATGGATCCTCCCACTAATAGAAATGAATATCTGACAAAAGAATTGTCAACTTTTTGCTTCGGCCAATCTCATGTAGTCCTCTTCGATACAAGATAGTTAACAATATCGACGAACCAGGGGAGTGAGGTGACTGATAGAATGGATTCATCTGGGAAAGTCTCTATAATTGGCAATAAGCTCTTCTTAGGAGTGTTTGTCTCTGACATTCTTGAGAAATGATTTGCCACCACATTTTTAACTTCATTTTTGTTACAGATTTCAAGATCGAATTCCTAGAATAGAATGATACATCTAATTAGCCTTGTCTTGGAATCCTTCTTGGATTGTAAGTATTTGATGGTAGAGTAGTCTGTATACACAATCACTTTGGATCCAAGGAGATGGGATCTGAATTTCTCAGGGTGAAGATGACTACTACTACTCTTTTTCGGTGATAGTGTAATTTGTCTGAGCTTCATCTAGAGTCCTACTAGAATATTTGATTGCAAATGGTAGAATGTCTCTTCGTTGTCCGAGAACAACTCCTATGGCATTGTTAGAATCATTTATCATGATCTCAAATGGGAGAGATCAATTCATGTAGTTGAAGGACAGGGGCCTGGGTGATCTGTTCTTTCAACTAATTAAAGGCATGGAGCACTCCGGTTATACGATAAAACTTGACTCTTGCCTAGAAGCTCAGTCAGCGATCAGGCAATTTTGCTGAAATCTTTGATGAATCATCGGTAGAAATCAACATACCTAAGGAATGACCAGACTTTCTTATGATTTGTAGGTGGATCAAGTTTTAAATTTATGTCCACCTTCACAGGATCTACCTCCATGCCACATTTTGATATGACATGGCCAAGCACAATCCCATCGATCACCATGAAATGGCTCTTCTCCAACGAGAGCACCATGTTCACCTCACAGCATATCTTCAAGTCTCTAGGTAAGATAGGCATTGATCAAATCTATCTCCATAGACCGAGAAATCGTCCATGAAAACCTCGAGAAAACTACCAACCATATTTGTGAAAATGGCCAACATGCACCTCTGAAACGTCGCAGGACCGTTGCATAGTCTGAGTGGCTTCCTGCAGAAGGCATATATCCCAAATGGAAAAGTGAAGGCAGTCTTTTCTTGGTCTTCTGGGGTCATTACAACATGATTTTATCCAGAGTATCCGTTCAAGAAGTAGAAATACTCCTCTGCAGCCAATCTCTCAATGATCTGGTTGATGAAGGGGAGTAGGAAATGATCCTCCTTGGTTGCTAGATTCAAGCGTGTGTAGTCAACACAGACACACCAAGGTGCTGTAACTCTTATTGAGATGTCCTCTACATTGTCATTCTTAACCATGGTGATCGTTGATTTCTTTGGCACAACATGCAAGGGACTTACCCATCTCGAGTCGGAGAAGGGATATATGAATCCTGTATCACACCATTTTGTGATTTCATTCATCGCAACATCAAAGAGATTTGGATTTAATCTACGTTGGAACTCTTAGGATGGGTTGTTGTCTTCTTTAAGATATACGTGATGCAAGCACAATGGTAGGTTGATCCGATGGAGATCTGAAATTTTCCAGCCTATAGCCTTACGGCTCCTCTCTATAACTTTGAGTGGGCAAGATCTTTGTTCCCGTGTCAACTAGGAATTGATGATCTCGGGAAACATGTTCTATGCACCCGCAAGAAAGGCATATTTCTTGTTTGCTGGAAGTAGCTAGAGCGTAGGCAGTGTCTGATTTAGCTCAGTGGTGACCTCAGTTACTGTGCTGGGTGATGGTGTCGGATCTTTCAATTGTAATGTGTCCCCCATTGTAACCATAACTCTGAATTCAATGCTCCACAGAATTCTTCGATGACAGAATCTTTTCTACAAAAGTTTTCAATAATCTCTGCTTACTCTGCCAAGGACAGGTGGCCAATAATAAATTCATCTAGAAACTCAGTAAACTTCTCTTACGCAAAGACACATGGGAACTCGATTGTGTTATCCACTCATTCCTCAGTGGAGAGGAATTCATGGTTCTCGATCTCATCCATGAAAAGGTTTGTATCACATATTTCACCAAGAATGTCATAGCTTTCTTTTCATTGTTCTATTTGCTCACTCTTGTCTGATGCAGACTCAGACATTTTGGCACTTGGATCGTCTCAATAGGCACCTTATTGCTACTTCAGTGAAAGGTGGTTGCTGGAACCATAGTCCACTACTGCTTTGGCTATTCGAAAGAATGACCATCCAAGGATTATCGGTGTATGTAGAAGAGGAGCTGAGATGTCCAGATCGAGCATAATAAAGTTTACAGGGAACTGCATTCCCTAAATGGTGACGACGACATCCTTCAAAATTCCTCGGGGTCGCTTGATTAAAGTTTCTACGAATTGCAGAATCATTCTCGCATACTTGAGCGGTCCCAACCCAAATTCTTTAAGCATTGAAGTAGGCATCAGGTTGATTAATGATCCACTATCAAGGAGTGTTCGATCAAACTCATGGTCGAAAATATGGTGTCTAACTAGAGGGGCTCCCATGTCTTTCTCTTTGGTCAGGAGATTGCTGATTGCATTCATAGTCCCCGCAGTCGGAATATGTCTCACATTTCTTTCTCTGACTTGGCACGACCGTCTCTTCGAAGTACACGCTTCTTTCCACCCTTTTTTGATGTTTGACATGTACTTGATGGCCTTAAATAGGGGTATCTCGAGAACAAGATTTTGAATAATTTTGACCACATCAGGGTCCATTAAGGTAGTTTTAAAATTTCTATTTTTTATTTCTCAAAGCAACTGGAAATGGAATATTTACAAAACCAAATGTAGAAATATTGTTCTTATTTACATCAAAATCTTTGCCAACATCAGGCTGTACAAATGGATGGCTGAAATGAGCATGGTCATACAAGAGAGGTGGACACCCAAAATCTGTAGGCGTGGCTTCATTGACTGGCATCAGGGTGGCTGCAAGTGCGGTCTCCTTTGTGGCTAGCACGGTGGTGCTTCAACCGTTGTTCCTAGTATTGTCTTTTTGTTGCTTTTGCTTTGGCAGATTTTTTTGCCTTTTTCTTTCTGGTGCTTCTCCTCCATCTTCTTCTTCCTCATTCAGACCTGCTGCTAGATCTTTTGATGTAGAAGAGGATGATTTACCAGGAGAAGTTTTATTCTTCTCGTTCATGGTGGCAACCAACTGTAGGGTCCTACCACTTCTAAGAGTGATAATATTAGATAAAATCAAATCATGCACATATGACTCTATTAGACTGGAGAGAACATCAAAGTCTACTTGTTCTTTCTTCCTAAAATTAGTGGGGTTGGCCTCCACTAGTGCTAGAATTGGAGTCTTAGCGACGGTGAGGACATAGAACATCTGGCTCATTTCAGCAAGGCTCTTCACCAACTAAGCCAAGCAATCCAAAGTGGGGTTCACATGAGTAGCCTCGGATAGTTCAGCATACTGACCATGTTGATATTGGGAATGGCGTGGAGGCTGTGAGTAGGAATGCTGAGAATTATACTAGAGAGAAGGATGGTACTTTTTATGCTTCTAAGGAGGGTATTGGTAAGGAACAACCGAGTACCAGTGATTCTATTGGTGTGGGCATTATTGTGGCTACCGGTACTAATTATGTCTTCAATTCTACTAGTATGGAGTTTGTTGGTTGAGCTAATGTTATTTCTAGGCAAATCTTCCTCCTTGCTATTGAGGGAATGGGAGGTTACCTGTAGACTAGCCCTGTTGTTGTCTACCATGAAGGGCTGGTTGTGCATCATTACTCCAGAGGCCGTTCACCTCCAGAATGAGAGGTGTGGGGGAGAGCATGGATCTGGTAAGATTTGGAGCTCTGACTATAGACGAGAAGCTGCTGCTGCGGCTGCTGAGGCGAGGTAGCCTCTGGGGCTTACACGTAGTAAACATGTTAAACCGCTGGCTATTATGGTATTTATTTTAGCATTGTGAGCCCAAGGCGAACCATTCCTGCAATAAATGTTATTATAATAAATGATTTATCAATAAAAGTTATTGATTATTTTTCACTCCCTTTCTGAGATTGAATGAATGAATGCACTATAAGGCCCCTTTGTACAATAAGGGTTATGTACCATGGCCAACTTGATAATCGTACAACTGTTGATTCATTGATTGAATCAAAGAGGTTGATGCTTGGATGAATATCTAAGGAGTTATATAGAGGACTCATCAAGCAACATCAAATGATTATTAAGTGATGATCTCCAGCCTGAGTAGGAGATGGCAATCCTTTCTCTTTTTGCTGATATCTGACTGAACTCATGATGCATGTCCTCTGCATGGGAATAGTGATTCGGAGGTGTCAGATTAGTTGAGTCAATGGGTTGACTTAACAATATCGAGATAACCAAAGACCTATGTTGAATGCTGTCATAACATAGGCATGCATCCTCTGACCAGAGACAGATGTGTTACTATATGTCTGAGTATGTACATTTGGTAGACCAATACGTTGATGACCTAACCAAGGTCTATACACCGGCGAGTTGGAGTGCATGTAAGGACATATGAGTAATACGATCTCTCAAAGGGATCATACAGGTTCACATGTGAACTGGGAGACATGAGCTCACTCATGAGGTATTGGGACTGATCAAATTCCATGCATGGTCATCATGCTTTGGAAGCATGACATGAATTTGACGGTAAGATATATGCTTTGGGAAAGCATATGATCTATACCAATTCCCAATGACCAAGATTGAGAAACTTGGTGATCAAACCCTGAAGATGACAGTGTAAAATTGATCTATATCTTCAGGATGATCATAGATCTTCCAGTATGCAGGATGTACAGGTTTTGGGAATACCTAAGGGTGATGTGATCATAAACGATTGTATAACCATGACGTTTCCATTCCGAGGGAGTGATGAAATAGGTCTGGATTTAGTGACTCCTCTCAGTAGAGAAGTGACCTAATATTAGTCCATGTATTGGACATTGATCTGAATGAGATTCATATGCAATGACAAGATTAGGTTTACGGCCTTGATTTAATCAAGCATCTATGGGAGGTCCATGAGATCTGGATTTGAGATGTGATCTCAATATCCAAGTCACTATACGTGGAACAATACAATCGCCCTGTCCTTATCTCCAAGTATCTGGGGAGAAATCGCATTATTCTTGAAAGTGTTCAAGAATAATTCCATAGTTGAATTATATCTAAGCATTAAGAGAATGATAATTAAATGTTATTTATCTATCTTGATGCATGTGGAAATTATCCAATATAATTAAATGTGATTTAATTATTGTGGATAAGAATAATGTGGATATCAATATCCAATTATTCATAATATATTATAAATGTGATTTATAATGTATTAGAGAGAGCTATTTATGATTTATATTTGTTAATTAATTATTGGCGTGAATAGGATTCACATTATATAATTAATTGAAAATGTAAATTATATTTTGTTTTGGGTTGTGAATGTGATTCACAAATTTCCAATGGCAAGATTGAAATATTCTCCAAATTAATTGTGAATTATTTTTGAAGAATAAATCACAACAAAAGTTGATGAAAAAATAATGGAGATTTTATGGAGATATGCAATCTCATGAGATTTCATGAGATTGCCTCCACATGGAAACAAGTGGACTGCTACCAAGTCCTATATGGAATTGGTGGTCGTCCACCATATTTCATGGGGAGATGTTATCTCCATGATGATTATCTCCATATTTGTATGATTTAATTTAGGATTGAATTGTATTTGATTTATCAAATATATTTGATCTAAATTAAATTATTAGTTGTTGGCTTTTACCAACAACAATCTTGATCATTGGATTAAACATAAATCAATCTCATCCACTGATTTTATGTATCCCATGGATTGTGATCCATGGATCCCAAGACCCTATAAATAGAGAGGCATACCATGCTCTCTAGGGTTATGCAATTGAGACACATCTCTCTCTCCCTCTTCCACACGTCAATGCCTCTTCTCTCCTCCTCTTGGTGGCCGTCCACCAAACCCTAGAGGAGAGTATTCGTCGTCGCTTCGCCACCGCACCACCGCCTCGACATTTTTCAGTTCTCCATCTTCTTTAGAGTGCTTCGCTCACGAAGAAGGTGTTCGATCTCGTGCGACGAGATCAGGAGTTCACCATGCTTGGATCAACTTCTTGGATTGCGAGGATCATACGACTCATCCCCGCGCTCATAAGTGTCTTCTCCGACGATCGGACTTGAGACATGAGGTCTCTTTTCGTAGAGACTCAATCAACCATGCTAAAAGAAGTATTCCTTAATACTTGATGTGGTTCTAGATGACACGATCTGAGAATCGTTCTTGGATCATGTGGTTTCATTGCATGAAAAAGTTTTAAATTCCGTTGCATATAACAACTAGTCCAAGTAGTCGTTCTTCGTCGTATTCGATACGACGCTCATGCTTCCGTGATGCGCTTGAGGATTTTCCCATATCCTTCAAGTGGTATCAGAGCCTTAGGTCAAAGGTTTTGGATACGATCCGTAAATCTAGGATGACTTGGGTTCGTTAAGATTGCGAAAGTTTTTTGTCGCATTTGATTTTTGCACATCTGTGTAGTGAATAAATTCGGCCCTGTTTAAATGTTTAAACACGAATTAATCACTTGGAATTTTGTTCCCCATTCAATAAGAAAACCATAGGATCTGAGTTTACGTAATTTGGATTCCGTTTGCTTGAGATATGGTTGTTTTAATGAACATGTATTCACTGTTGCGTGAACTGCGAATCTTAACATGATTAATGAGTTAATTACTGTTTTGATCTGCCTAGAAATGCGTGAAATATCACTTAGGTTCTGTCCTAAATCAAAGTAGCAATTTTTGAAAACTGATTTTGTCTAATTTGGATTTAAATTAATTGAGATATGTTAATTTTAGTAAGTAGGGATCACTGCTGAAATTACATTCCTAATCAAGAACCATGTGATTGTCAATTAGTGAAATTAATTGTTAATTTCCTGAAATAATTATGGAAAATATTTGAGAAATATTTGATGATGATTATTTCCTTAATTGACTTGGCCTCAACCAATAAATTGATTTGATTTTATCTAAATCATAATTGGAAACCCAATCAACAAACAACTTGCTTAAATAGGATTGGGAATTTGTCTAGCAAATTTCCTAATAATAAAAAATGTTTTGATTATTACTATATGGTATAATTTCGGTTGAAGAACCGATGATCATCTCAAGTACACATTGATCTATTTGGCATTATCCTTTCCTGATGTGGATATGGTGTCTAGTTGGGGAGCATTGGGGTAGCGGGTCGCACCACTTCCGTCGGTACTGGCCATGACAACGAGCAGGGACTCGATAATGCCGGAGAAATCAAGGTATATTTTTCTAATTATTAAAATTCGAATTAACACATACTTTGAGATAATACCATATATATATATTCAAGTAAAACAATCAAGTTTGTTGATTGAATTGGATTGATAACTAATTTAATATGATTGAATTAATTATATCCAATTAAAAACGCTCTATTATGAATAGAGTTATTATTTCCCTTGGAATAATTAATTATATGAATGTGATTCATGATAATTGATTAAAATTTAAATAAGAGGTGGATGATCACATAAGTGACATCCATGGTCTCCCGTCAAGGCGAATGGTTCCGTCACCAGATATTGCATACAATCCATTTCGATCGGGCTCGTCACTTCTCGAAAGAGTAAGGATGTATGCGTAGTGACCCCAATATTAGATCCTCATATTATTGGGGTGATATAGGATTGTGCATAGTGACTTGTATTCCTATTGATGGTTAGTTCAATTAATGACGGGTCAACATCACCTTAAGGGTGGTGGGCCCGGGTGTTAAAGACCGAATTGGAAAATGCAAGTTGGACTTACAAGGAGGAATGTGTTCCCGCTTCCCTTTATTGGAGTCATAGGTTCTCATATTATTTGGATATGACAAAGATAAAGAGGAGATCCCAGTTCATGCTTGAGATATAGTGGTAAGTATATCTCTTACTTTGAAGGTGATTAAGGGAATAAACTTTCAAAGTTGACAGAGCAAGACCAAATTGATTTAAAATGCCTTAATCAAATATCAAATATTAGAATGTATGATTATATGTTCTAATATAGTGCATTCTTAATTCAGAAAATGAAGTCCACGAACCCACTAAGCAGTCTTCTGGAGGTCAACCAGTTGACCGGACCGAATTACTCGGATTGGATCCGTAATTTGGAGCTTGTTCTCTCGGCTGAGCGCATAAGTTATGTGCTCACAGAAGACAAGCATGAAAGCCCTAAATCGAAGGAAGAAAAACAATACAATGACAAGTATGATGAAGATCATATCTTGGCAAGATGCTATATCCTGGGTTCTCTCTCCAATGTTCTTCAGAAGCAACATGTGGAGATGAGCACATGCCAGGAAATAATGCAGAATATAAAAGATATGTTAGGGACATTAACCGCACCCAGTATAACATTATGAAGGAACTCGTTCACTGCAAGATGTAGGAAGGAGCTTCAGTCCGAGAACACGTACTCAAAATGTTTGGGTGCTTGTCTGAGCTGGAGACTCTTGGGGCAAATATGGATGTATACATGCAAGCTGATTTCAGTCTGCTATCTTTGCCCAAGTCTTTCAATAATTTTGTGCTTTCATTCCACATGAACAAGTTGGACTTGAATAATGCTGGACTTCTTGCTGTATTAAAGTCTGCAGAAGATGTAATGAAGAAAGATGGTCCTGTTGGCAGTGCAGTCGTTGCACAGGTCAGAGGGAAGCGCGGTCGGAAGCAAGGTTCTCGGAAGGGACCAGCCCCGAAGAGAAAGAAGAAGAGTCAAGGTGTTGGTTCATCTTCCAATGCATCCACACTAATAGCGTAGAAGAAAACCGACGTCTGTCACCACTGCAAGAAGCTGGGGCACTGCAGGCGTAACTGCCCGGAATACCTGAAGTCGGTCGACAAAGGTAAAGCCCCATCAGGTATGAAATCTACTTTCATCATTGAAACTAGTTTTCTAGTTGGACGAGAACAAAGTTGGGTTGTTGATTCTGGTTCTTCTGTTCATGTATGCAATTTGTTGCATTTGTATCAGGAAACTAGAAATCTGGAAGAAGGGGAGATAGTCATCCAGATGGGATCTGATGCAAGTGTTGCAGCAGTCGCCGTCGGGACATATCTACTATCATTATCTAGTGGTAGAGTCCTATTACTTAAAGAGTGTCTTTATGTACCTGAAGTTAGAAGGAATTTGATATCTGTATCTAAGGTTGTTAGAAGTGGATATTCATTCCTTTTCTGTAACAAATTAGTCATAAATCATTATGATAAATATATTGCAGATTGTTTTGACTTCTGATGGACTCTATGAATTGTGCATTAATGAGCATGTCATGAATGTTACAACCACTAATAAAAACCCTAAAAGATCCAGGGAGAATAAAAATCATTCGAATGTGATTTAGCATCAAAGGCTTGGTCATTTATCTGTAGATAGGATCAACAGATTGATAAAGGATGTACCTTTAGATTTTCTAGAGGTTCAATCTTTGCCTACCTGTGAACATTGTATTCGAAGTAAAAAGACTAGGATGCCTTTCCATAATAAGGTTACAAGATGCAAAGGTATTATTGACCTAATCTATACCGATGTATGTGGTGCCTTCAGTACCGCGACTCCAAATGGATATCAATATTATTTGACGTTTATTGATGACCATTCACGATACGGGTTATCTTCCTATTACATCATAAGTTTGAAACCTTTGAAAAGTTCAAAGAATTCAAGGCTTTGGTTGAGAACCAGACTGATAGGAAGATTAAATGGATTCTATCTGATCGAGGTGGTGAGTACCTCTCAGATGAATTCAAGGAATATCTTAAAGAGAATGGAATTGTCTCCAATCTCACTCCTCCTCGAACTCCCCAACTTAATGGTGTTGCTGAAAGACGCAACAGGACTATCATGGATAGGGTCCGTTCAATGATGAGCAAAGCACATTTACCACTTAGTTTCTGGGGATATGCAGTAGAGACTGTAATATATATCCTGAATAAGATTCCTAGCAAATCTGTGCCTAAGACTCCTCATGAGATATGATATGCAACCAAACCTAGTGTTAATCACTTGAGGGTTTGGGGTTGCTTGGTCCATGCGAAGAACGTGGACGCAAGTAAGCTAGAATCTCGCACTCGTGAGTGTTACTTCATTGGATATGTTAAAGATGGTATTGGATACCAACTCTATGACCCTGAGACCCAAAAGGCTTTTGTCTCTAGAGATGTGAAATTTATGGAGAATGATTTTCTTAAAGGTCAAGACAAAAATGAAGTAGAGAAACTCATTGAATTCCCTGAGGATTCTGAGCTTCCTGGACTAGAAACTAAAGAGATAAATAAAGATGAAACACCCATACCTCTTCGAAGGAGTTCGAGGGTGGTAGTACCGCCTGAAAGGTATGAATTCCATGAGTCAAGTGAGACTGACAATGATCCTACTTCATTTGATGAAGCACTCACGGATCATGACATGGATAGATGGATGCTAGCAATGAAGTAAGAAATTGACTCCATGCATAAGAATGGTGTATGGACCTGTGAGGATCCACTTAAAGGGGTAAAACCCATTGGGTGTAAATGGGTCTTCAAGAGAAAGAGGGGACCTGATGGGAAAGTAGAGACTTTCAAGGCACGACTTGTGGTCAAAGGCTACACACAGATAGAAGGCATCGACTACGATGAGACATTCTCTCCTGTGGATATGCTTAAATCCATCAGGACACTGCTAGCTATAGCTGCATATCTTGACTACAACATCTGACAGATGGACGTCAAGACGGCTTTCCTCAATGGATACCTCGAGGAGGATATCTATATGGAGCAGCCCCAGGGCTTCATAACTGAGGATGGTAAAGTATGCAAACTAAAGAAATCCATCTATGGGCTCAAGCAAGCTTCTCGTAGCTGGAACATCAGATTTGACGACACCATAAAGAGTTATGATTTTGTGCAGAATCCTAATGAACCTTGTGTGTACAAGAAGCTTAGTGGGAGCTCCATTGTGTTCATCGCGCTTTACATAGATGACATCCTTATCATTGGGAATGATACAAGAATGATGACCAGTGTGAAGATTTGACTATCTCATACCTTTGAGATGAAAGATCTTGGAGAAGCCTCTTACATCTTAGGCCTGAAGTTGTTCAGAAACCGAGAAAAGAGGATATTTGGATTGTCACAACATGGGTACATTAAGAAGATTCTTGAACGATTCCATATAGATAGTTCTAAGAAAGGTTTCCTTCCCTTAAGGCATGGTATCCACCTGTCTAAAGGGATGGCTCCTCAAACTGTTGAGGAAAAGAAAGCCATGGTTGGATGTCCTTATGCATCAACTGTAGGAAGCTTAATGTACGCCATGATGTGTACTAGGCCAGATATCTGCCATGCAGTGGGAGTGGTAAGTCGTTACCAATCATGTTATGGAGAGCAACACTAGAATGCAGTAAAGAACATGTTCAAATATCTAAGACGGACGCAAGATTACATCTTGTCTATGGTGATGGTGATCTCCAAGTCTTGGGATATACAGATTCTGACTTCCAATCCGATATTGATGATCGAAAGTCGACATCATGATTTGTATTCCTATTGAACGGTGGTGTTGTGAGCATGAGAAGCAAGAAGCAGGACACTACAACAAGTTCAACAATAGAATCCGAGTACATTACCGCATCGGATGCTGCAAATGAGGCAGTGTGGTTGCGTAAGTTCATCCTGGAGCTTGGCGTATTTTCCTCTGATACTCCCATCCCATTACTCTGTGATAACACAGGAGCCATTTCCCAGGCGAAGGAACTCAGATGGCATCAAAAGAGCAAGCACTTGGAAAGGAAATACCACATCATTCGGGAGATTCAAAAGCGTGGTGATATCATCATCGCCAAGGTGGCCTCCGCCGACAATGTTGCTGATCATCTTAACAAAGCTCTGACACAGAAGGTTTTCGACCAGCATGTAATGAGTATGGGTTTAAGAATTGTTCCTAAATGATTCTGAGGGCTAGTGGGAAATTGTTAGAAATGTGACCCCGAGGCGAATCACTCCTACAATAAATGTTATTGTAATAAATGATTTATCAATAAAGATTATTGATTATTTTTCACTCCCTTTCTGAGATTTAATGAATGAATGCACTATAAGGTCCCTATGTACAATAAGGGTTATGTACCATGGCCACCTTGATAATCATACAGCTTTTGATTCATTGAATGAATCATAGAGGCTGATGCTTGGATAAATATCTAAGGAGTTAGATAGAGGACTCATCAAGCATCATCAAATGATTGTCAAGTGATGATCTCCAGCCTGAGTAGGAGATGGCAATCCTTTAACTTTTTGCTGATAACTGACCGACCTCTTGATGTAGGTCCTCTGCATGGGAATAGTGATTCAGAGGTGTCAGATTACTTGGGTCAATGGGTTGACTTAACGAGATCGAGATAACCAAAGACCAATGTTGAATGCTGTCACAGCATAGGCATGCATCCTCTGACCAGAGACAGATGTGTTACTATATGTCTGAGTATGTACATTTGGCATACCAATATGTTGATGACCTAACTAAGATCTATACACCAGCGAGCTGGTGTGCATGTAAGGACATATGAGTAATACGATCTCTCATAGGGATCATACAAGTTCACATGCGAACCGGGAGACATGAGCTCACTCATGAGGTATTGGGACTGATCAAATTCCATGGAAGGTCGTAATACTTTGGAAACATGACATGAATTTGAAGGTAAGATATATGCTTTGGGAAAGCATATGATCTATACCAATTCCCAATGACCAAGATTGAGAAACTTGGTGATCAAACCCTGAAGATGACAGTGTAAAATTGATCTATATCTTCAGGACGATCATAGGTCTTCCAGTATGCAGGATGTACAGGTGTTGGGAATGCCTGAGGGTGATGTGATCATAAACGATTGTATAACCATGACGCTTCCATTCCGAGGGAGTGATGAAACATGTCTGGATTTTAGTGACTCCTCTTAGTAGAGAAGTGACCTAATCTTAGTCCATGTATTGGACATTGATCTGAATGAGATTCAGATGCAATGAGAAGATTAGGTTTACGGCCTTGATTTAATCAAGCATCTATGGGAGGTCCATAAGATCTGGATTTGAGATGTGATCTCAATATCCAAGTCACTATAGGTGGAACAATACAATCGCCCTGTCCTTATCTCCAAGTATCTGCGGAGAAATCACATTATTCTTGAAAGTGTTCAAGAATAATTCCATAGTTGAATTATATCTAAGCATTAAGAGAATAATAATGGAATGTGATTTAATTATCTTGATGCATGTAGAAATTATCCAATATAATTAAATGTGATTTAATTATTGTGGATAAGAATAATGTGGATAGCAATATGCAATTATTCATAATGTATTATAAATGTGATTTATAATGTATTAGAGAGAGCTCATTATGATTATATTTGTTAATTTATTATTGGTGTGAATTGGATTCACATTATATATTTGAAAATGTAACTTATATTTTGTTTTGGGTTGTGAATGTGATTCACAAATTTCCAATGGAAAGATTGCAATATTCTCAAAATTAATTGTGAATTATTTTTGAAGAATAAATCACAATAAAAGTTGTCGAAAAAATAATGGAGATTTTTATGGAGATATGCAATCTCATGAGATTTCATGAGACTCCACATGGAAACAAGTGGACGGCTACCAAGTCCTATATGGAATTGGTGGCCGTCCACCATATTTCATGGGGAGATGTTATCTCTGTGATTATTATCTCCATATTTGTATGATTTAATTTAGGATTGAATTGTATTTGATTTATCATTTATATATTTGATCTAAATTAAATTATTAGTTGTTGGCTTTTACCAACAACAATCTTGACCATTGGATTAAACATAAATCAATCTCATCCATTGATTTTATGTATCCCATGGATTGTGATCCATGGATCCCAAAATCCTATAAATAGAGAGGCATACCATGCTCTCTAGGGTTATGCAATTGAGACACATCTCTCTCTCCCTCTTCCACGTGTCAAAGCCTCTTCTCTCCTCCTCTTGGTGGCCGTCCACCAAACCCTAGAGGAGAGTATTCGTCGTCGCTTCGCCACCGCGATGTCGCCTCGACGTTTCTCGGTTCTCCATCTTCTTTGGAGTGCTTTGCTCACGAAGAAGGTGTTTGATATCGTGTGACGAGATCAGGAGTTCACCGTGCTTGGATCAACTTCTTGGATTGCGAGGATCACGCAACTCATCCCCACGCTCACAAGTGTCTTCTCCGACGATCAGACTTAAGACAGGAGGTCTCTTTTTGTAGAGACTCGATCAACCACGCTACAAGAGGTATTCCTTTATACTTGATGTGGTTCTAGATGAAACGATCTGAGAATCATTCTTGGATCATGTGGTTTCATCGCATGAAAATTTTTTAAATTCTGCTGCATAGAACAACTAGTCTGACTAGTCATTCTTCGTCGCATTCGATACGACGCTCACGCTTCCGTGATGCGCTTGAGGATTATTCCATATCCTTCAATTTACTGAGGAGACTGAGGCGATGAGGGCTCCTTCATCTCAACAGAAGTCAAAGCCATTGAAGATGCATACTTTCAGGCACTAATGGTGCTCACCAACTCCTCCAACTGGTTGGTGATCTAATCCAATTTGTCCAGATGTTTTATCCTTTTTTCGATCACAGAAAGCTTCTCAAGATGCTGTGATCGTTTCTCAATGATATCCACCTTGGATAGGGAGCTCCCTATGATGCACAAGTTGGAGCTCTTGTTCCTGTCTAGATCGTGGGATGTTGCCATATGAATTGGATTCTGAAGATTGTATGGTTGGTGCTGATATGCACTAGATGATGATAAGGTGGCCTCTCTTTCGACCATTTCCTTGAAGATCTGCTAGACAACATCATTGTCCTTGTTGAAATGCGAACTGCCACACGCGACATCCATGAGCTTCAAACTCTAAATTATAAGTACCCCAAAGAAATGTTGGACCAGATTGGTTCGAGGAATATTGTGATGGGGACATTTCTCCTGTAAGTCTATAACCCTCTTCCAAGACTCATGAATGGATTCATGGGTGGCTAGGGTGAAGTTGGATATGCGGGCACACATCTGATTTAATCATCCAAGAGGGTAGAATTTGCGCAAGAATGCTGACTTTAACTCCTCCCAGGTGATGACAACTTTCCCAAGATGGTTGATCCAATGAAGTGCCTTATCCTAAGGGCTGAATGGAAAGGCCATCATTTTTACTATAACTAACAATTTTTCCCTTCCCTTTTCCCGTGGGAGCCATCTCTCTATATGTCTCTGAATATGAGAGAATCTTTGGCTTCAGAGCAGACCCGTGATGTACACATGGAATGATTCCCTGATCACTTTTTATTGAAGCACCAGATGTAGAGAATTGTTCCATGTTAAGGTCAACACAGAACTTCAGTAAGGATGGCGATGCGTAATAAGTGAAATCAGTTACCATCCACAATGGGTAGAGTTCGAGACAAGAGTGATCCTATATTAATGAAGAAGGTGGGAGTCTGAATATCAGTTCACGGAGTCTGAACTGAGTTCTCGGCAATCACCCCTGAATTATTGAAGAAGGCGAGCATGGGGAATCGATGTTGGTGTTAGAGGTGTCCCAACTAAGCCATCCATGATTTGCCATCTCGATGATGAAGAGGGAGATGAGAATGGATGAAGATACAGTGATAAATAATGAATAAAGGGAGTGCAAAATAGTAGAAGGCTCAAAGCATGCGGGGGTCAAATGAGGAATAAAACAGATGAAAGAAAAATGGCACAAAGTGTACCAGACCGATCTTTGAACTTAACCAAAACCAAACAAACACCAAACATGTTGTGTGTTCACAAACTCAACATGAATGAAGATGTAAGAGTTCGACTATTTTTTATCTTTTCTGTTTTAACTTTGTTATACAAGTAAAATATTATAACAAAGTCCTTATGAGCATTATCCCTATAGGAGTGTGTGTACTGCGGGAAAGGTACCTCGTACTTCTTCCACCTCCTTTATAACATGTTATCTGCACACATTGAGCTCCTTTATCTTGTGCTTGGGTAGCTACTCAGCCAAAGAAAAAGAGAGAAGAAGCCAATAGGCTGGTACTCGGCCACAGGACAACGAGAAAGACACCCCCGTGAGGGCTTGTCCTATGCTCAATACTTCGGACCAAGTAGGATGCTCCCCACAAGGCGAGAAAATCATCATCTACAAGGCCTACTCATCTATGGACGATAGAAGCACCAATACTTTGCCAACCCGGGAGATAATCAAGGCTACCATAGATTAGGTTTTTGGCTCTAATCCTTAGGGAGTCACGCCTCACTCAATATGGAAGGTACATGAAAATAATGATGGCTTTATGAATCCAAATCAATGATATCCATTACAAATTTATTAAGATCAAATTTGATTAGCATTCCCCTTATTATAGTTTTTTTATTTTCAATTTTTTGGATATTTTCCAGAGCAAACCACGTAATGATATTTTTTTGTATTTTCCTTTAATCCTAAGTGATATAAACACAGGGGGAGAAGGTGGAAAAGAAATACAAGTGGACACAAGAGTGGAATTCTCACTATTGTATCAAATGATGCATGCAAAGTAAGGAGACTTAAAACGCTTCCCATCTCTCTCCCTGCGGAATGCATAATAGAATATATAAACCTATATTACATGTGTGGTATGCAGAGAGAAAAAGCAACTTAAATAGTAATTGCTATTATTGGAAAGAACCAAATGCTAATCACTTAAAAACGGATCCAAGTGTCCAACCTTTGAGACTCCACGATGCCTGCCACAACGGGTCCTGTAAGTGCTGCATAGAGTCTCTCACGGCACGTGGTTCAAAATTCAAGTGATTGGTAATTAATTTTTTGACTAAGTCCAAGTAAAAGAGACTATAGGTGCATGCTTCTACTAGGGCTTTGGACCTAGCTTATTGATGAATATGCGATTCATCATCTTTATTCATTTATTTTAGCTTAAAATCCCTTATAAAGCACCTGTATATAACACTAACTCCACATTCTTACTACCTTGCATCTATGTGTAAATATTGTATATTTGTTTATTATTTTAACCTAAAATAAATAAATAAAGAAAGAAAGGAAAAATAAAGAAAATAAAATAAAAAAGGAAGACTGTATATATGTAATAGATACAGGCTGACCCAAACCCCGAGAGAAGGTCAAGACTTTACCTGATCGACCAGGAATAAAATAGGGGGCGATATGGTCCTCAATTAGGAAATCCAAAAAAAATTGTATGTTGTGTATATTTGTATACTTCACTATTTTATTTGTATCTTAATTGACCTCAAATCAAATAACTTTCAAAACCAAAGTTGTAAATAAAAATGTGTTCTAATTAATAAAAATAATTGCACAATTAAACCATGTACAGAATAAAAGCAACCACACTTGGAAAATTCACTAAGCACTAATTGAAAGACCAATTCCTGCTCCATATGAACTCAAATTGAACCAATCTCACTTCCATTGGATTCTAAATTAAATTATCTTCAAAATGGTTATATTTTTCATAATTTTTGGAGTTACGGTTGAAAAGTCAGTTTTCTAGGGTGGTTTGTGCAATTTTCCCATGAATTTTGTACATATTGTATTTGTATATATTTGTAAATATTTTTACTAATTATTTTAAAATAAAAATTTAAAATTTAAAATTTTTAAAACAAAAAAGCTAATTTCCTCATTTACCCTTATATATAATGTCATATATGTATATAGTACATGTATATAGTTGGTATTCTTAATTAACCACCATAAAAAAATAAAAAAAATAACATTTTTAATTCAAATAAATAAAGTGACAAAAATTCAAAAAAATTAGTTAATTTTGTAAATAGCTTTATCTCTCTTTATCTTTATCTCATTTCAATTTTCATATCTCTTATCTCTTTATCCAAAAAATTAAAAATTCAAATTTCGTCTCCATTATCTTTTCTATTTATATGGCTCCTTCTCCCTCATTCCAACTTGATCAATCTTTGGGAGAGGAGCCTAATCTCCGAGAGAAATTTTGGTCGAGAAAGGTACCTAGCCTCCGAGCCGTCCGATGGCAGCACGTCGGCCTCGTCGAGGCGATCACGGTCATTTTCGCTCCTAAGGTGAGATCCATCATTATTTTTCATTTTTTTCTAGGTTAATCGTAGTTTAAATTTCGCAACTTCATTTCATCGTCATTTTGTTTTTCTAGATCTTAAATTAAAAAAAATCCATCACGATTTGATCCATTTCTATCTCGATTTTTCATCTCACATTTCTATCTCAACGCGTTCTTTTCTATCTTACACGATCTATCAACTCTGACCACGAACGGTGGTCGGAGAACCGGATTTGACTCCTCTTTTTCACCGAATCCCCATTCACCTTCAGATTTGTAAATAAATAAAAAATAAATATATATAATTATTTTCCTAACATTTATTTTGTGGGATAAAATAAAAAATTACAAAAAAAATAAAAATAAATAAATTTATTAAAAAAAGTTTTCTTTATTATATTTCCTTTGCTAATGTTTACTTTCAAAAGAAAAAATATATATAAAGGGGCAGCAGCCCTTCTTCCAGCCGTCGTACGCCTCTCTCCTCTACAGCCGTTGCACCACCACTGCCATAGTCACTCCTCCGCCAGACCTCCTGCATCCAGCACTCGATGTCGCATCTCTGTCGAACTCCATTGCCTTGGTGCTTCTGGCGGTTGCGCCGCCCAACGGTCTCTAGACCGTCCTCCTGCGCCTCCACGCGCGGAAGCGCTCCCCCGCGTGAGGCGCCACCATCCACCGTATCCCAGCTCCAGATCTCATCGCCCGCCGCGACCCGCAACCACCAGGCGGAGCCGCCGCCTGCGCACGCCCCTCCTCCGTGAACCGCCCAAGGCTCCTGTGCGCGACCCCGTCGTGATCATCCACCGACCTTGAGTGCAGGAGCTCCTACACGCATCATCGCCGGTCGCCCCGAGGTGCCGCAGTGCCCTCACCACCGACCACTCGTCGCCTTCACACGAAGAAAGGGCGGCGGCACCCGTCTCCCCCTGTTGAAGTTGAAGATATGAACAGAACCCTAAGGGGTGGTTTTTGAATAAAAAATATCTTTTGGAAAAATTACTTCAAGGTCTCTGAAGGTATTCATAATTGCCGAGAAGCCACCGTTTGATTCAAGCACAAACATTCTTACATGGTAAATTGTGCCTGCACTTATTTCTATTATTTATTTTTTGTGAAAACTTTATGAAAGTACATTTTAGTCCCTGTATTGCATAACTTAAATTTGCATGTTTGTTTCATTGAAATAAATGTTTTTATTTGTCGAAAAATTCTCAAAAAATTGGTGTATGTTCCTACTGTAGTTCTTATCATTCTATAAATTTTTTAGCAATTTTTATTTCCATTTGATATTTTACAAAAAACAAAAATAGTAACTTTTTGCCTCCTCGAAATTGGAAAATTCATAAAAATTCGAAAATAATTCCAAAAATTCAAAAAAAAATAGGGTAGTTTTATTTCATTGTCTTTTAATTTATATACAAATTTTGTTCTTTAATTATTTATAAAAACCAAAAAAATTGAAAAATACCAAAAATATTATAAAATCACAGAAAATTCTACAAAAACTAAAAAATAGTGATTTCAGTTCCTGATTATAGATATTTGTATATAGTTTGTCGTAAAAATAATTCCCAAGAGTTATGGGCATTAAAATATTTAAAAGCTACAAATTTCTTCCGTATGTGCACAATTTCGTATTTTCTCATTGTTTGATTTTTGGAGAAATACAAAAAAAATTGAAATTTCCACAAAAAATTTCAAAAATATTTCAAAACTTTCAAAACCCAAAAAATATTTTTTTTTTATAATTTTTCTGAGCATTTTTGATAAATTAAAAAATTACAAAAAGAGTTGGTGTGCGTATTTTTGATCTTTTGAATATTGCTCTATATTATTTTTGAAGATAAAAAAATTGTAAAATCAAAGCCACTAAAAATTTGAAAATCAGAAAATACAAAAAAAGTAATAAAAAATATTAAAAAATGAAAAAGATTAAAAAAATAAAAAAACCAAGGATAGTTATCCTTTGAGATTCATAGTTTTCTCTTAATTGATTTTCGATTAATTGAATAATCCTCGGGATTTGTAGCCTCCTTGAGTTCAACCCTATCCGGTATACAAGTTAATAAGTAGCAAAAAAAATAAAAAAATGTTTGTCACAGGATTTTTGGGGACAACAATGAAATCAAAAAACCCAAATTTCCAGAGTCAACAAAATGGCGCCGTTGCCGGGGAGGCACTGTGAGGGTAGTTAGGTTTCTCTTTTGACCTGCTATTCTTGGTTGTAAATATCTGTTTACTTTTTGCCATTCACTTCATTGGTCATATCCATTGCATTTGTTTCATTTTTTCTTTCTCATATTTGATAATTGTATTTCTTACACATTCTCTTTTCTTTTTCTTGCGAGGGCCTGCATAGCAAAGGGGGCGATCTTAGGAGAGCCAAAGCACCCAAACGACGTGGAGGCGGCTTGATTCTTCAGCAAGCCATAGGATAGTGTGAGAAGAGGAGAAGAAGGATTGAAGAAAAAATTTAAAAGAAAGATAGAGAAAGAGAGAGTTTTTTTCTACCATTTGAACTCTTGTAAACATGCATTCATTTGTTGCGGGGTATGTTTCACCAAGTGCTGGTGCACTTGGGGGACTTCACCAATTTTATTTTCATCGCCTTATTTTTCTTTGTTTCACGTGGATTTCGTGAGCTACCTATTGATTGCTTTAATTAATTTGCTTGAGCCAGGTAATTAATTAGGTCCAAACACCCTAAACAAGAATTTATGTACCTATAGAGTAGAGCGTAATTTGGACTTAGTCAAATTAACTTGTTCTTGCCCGTTAATAGAAGCTATCATCTAGGACGGTTCCCTTGCATTTGCACATAGGTTAGTTTATTTTTTTATTCCAATTCTACGCGGATCACTTGCATGTAGAGTGTTGGCGACAAGGTATGCATCTCTAACCCCTGCATGCATCATTATTTTTAATCGCGCATTGGCATTTCTGATCTCCTTCCTTGATTTCACTCACATAAGATAAAAATGAAATTGGACACTCAGTAGGTGATTCTTTGAAAATATTTTAACCAAGTGATAACTGCCTAAAATACGGGACTGCTAAAGAAAACTCGACCCTAAAATAAACACAAGGAAAATCATTATTTTGGGGGAGAGTAACCCCCTCATTGTTTGGTTTGTATGTAGTGAGAGAGGGACCCACACACTAGGATAGAGACACGCCCGAACTCTTTTCAGACTACTATCTTGGGTTAGTCGTTCTCCAGTGAGGATCTCTCTGGTAGCCGGTAAAGAGGCCCGTGACATCCTTAACAGATTGAATTGATCGGGTAGCCGGTAAATGGTCATAATTCATACTGGCTGGGAAAGATCTAACTTTGGGATTGGGCCAGTCTCCTGAGAGCATTGGGTTCCTAACAGCTCGCTCTAACCGCTCTGATAGATTGTATTCTCAGGAAACTCTAAAATTGACAAGATAATTGATCGAACCTTCACGGTCTTCACTTTGAGTTGAGTTGGTGAACTGGGAGTTTGTATTGTGTTTGATTGCTTGTGTACATATTCGATCCTTCTGTGCATTTGCTCCTTTTTCTCCATATCTTTTGACTTGACCCTCGTGTTCTCCCTATCCCATATTTTGTTTCGGAGAAGGCCGACTGGAGTTATTTTAATCCGATCTTCGTGGATACCATGTACCATCCAAACGATCCACCTTCCTTTTTCTAGGAGGACTTTCCTCCTGATTTTTGTGCATATCGGCCTAACCCATTATTTCAGGAATCGGACGATGATTTTCACCCACCCTCATTCAACCTACCCGATCCTAGGATTTTGGAGTCACCCTTTCATGGTAACCACACTTGAGACCCTGAACCAGATGATGGAGCATAAGAATTCAAGGATTACAAATCTATTTAACATAAATACGAGCCAAAATGCTGCTCCACTATTTGAGGATATGGATTCACTAGAGGATAATCATGAGAGCTTACAATCGCCCAAAATACAAAAAAAAAGAAAATTTTTAAAATTCAAAAAGATTCCGAGAGACACATTATTAATTCATTTTGTGAGGAGAGGACACCCATGCCAAACCAATTTCTCACACAGTCATCCACCACATGTCTCAACCTTGCCCCTGAGGATTCAATTATATAGGGTGCTCTTGGAAATCCTTGTGTATATGCTGATTCTGATCTCCTCCCTTGTATGGAGGAGGTCCAAAAATTCAAAAAAATGTTGACTAAACCCGAAGTGGTGGCCACCCTTCATGAGATCATTAAAGCCCCACTTCAACAGGCCATGACATATTTATCTACTCCTCAACACAAGAAGAGAAAGCGAAGGAGAAGATCTGAGCGTCACATATTGACCATGGCCACTGCCTACGCCATCTATCATCGTCCGTATTTTAAGAAAGGGAACACCGCCACACCTCTTATGAGTTGCTCTATATCTGACTATTCTTGTGATAACACTCTCCTTGACGGTGGTTCGTTAATCAATGTATTACCCTTCTCTATGGTACAATCTCTTCATCTTGGGCCTCTCAAGAAAACCATGATGATAGTTCAATTTTCTGATGGATCTATCAAGAGGCCGAAGGGTATTCTAGAAAACACTGTCATTCTTATCCAGGGCATAAATTTCACTTCGGATTTTGTTGTAATGCCCATGGAGACCACCACCCCTGTGGAGCACCCTCCAATCATCATGGTACGACCTTTCCTTGCATCTGTGAGAGCCATTATTGATCATGGTTCAGGAGAGATTTGCTTCCGTTCTGATGTAGGGAGCAATGTGTTGATCAATACACCCATTACTGACTAGAGAACTGCATCCCATGAGAGCCCGCCCGTGTTAGACAACCCAAGGAACTTGACCTCGACGATAATATCAGAGATTCTTGTTATATGTTGGATGATAATGAAACCCAAGAATTCCTCTTGAAGGAGGAAGACTCGGAAAGCATAGACCTTGGAGTTCCCCCTTCTGGTATGTGGAGATGCATTGATGACATCTGCAGAATTTACACGATAGACACCCTAGAACGGAAAACAAACCCTAAGACTAGACATGATTCGACTATTTTCACTGATGAGTTTGTTCCTATACACCCTGAGTAAGACGAGACCGATCAGGCCAAATTTGATTTAATTGATTTTATAAAGGAATTTGGGCCTTTTGATAAAGATGATGATCCGATAGAGGCTCGCCAGGCTGAAATTGATCCTACTTTTTTGTATAATGAATTCGAGCCTTTTTACTTTGATATTTGTGAAACTTCCCAGGCTAGACATGACCATACTACTTCCACTAATCGGTTTAGGCTTGCACAATCTGAAACCGCTGAGGATACATTCTTGGTCGATCCTGATCAGTTCATATCTAATGATAACCCTAATATCGACCTACACCTTGTCAGATCCATACCTCAGCGGTCCCGCAAGAAGGTTCATTTTCGACCTTCTTGACCTTTGTACATCCACTCCTCTTGTATATCCTTTTGTTTCACTCTTTCTTCTCCCATTTTATCATTCACCCCTTTTACGTGTGTGTATATATGTTATACTAAGGATGTGCTTTATCCTAAGTATATGGGGGTGAATGATTTGTGTTGTTTATATTCTCCTGTTCATCACTCTTGTTGTTGCATATACTTAGGGATACTCTACCCTAAGTATAGGGGGTGATGCTGTTCATATTGTGTCTTTTTATTTTTGAGTTTGTACATTCTCTTCATTGGTTTTCCCCTTTTGTACAGTCTACTATACTTAGGATTACTTGATCCTAAGTATAGGGGGGATCACCAACTTCTATTCTTTTTATCCTTTCTTTGAGTCGTTGTAGCATAGGAGTTTTTTTACTTTTCTATACTTAGCATAAGTTATGTCTTCCTTTTCTCTCTCTGATCACTATGAGGAAATTGTCGTATATATTGTATATATACTTTAGACATAACTCGTACTTTTAAATATGTTTATTTGGGGGGTTATATATATAATTTTGTAAAACCCATGTGTGTAAAAAAATAAAAAAACAAAAAACAAAAATAAAAACAAACAAAAACAAAAAAATACAAAAAAAAGAAGAAAAACAAAAAAACAAAAAAAACACACAAAAAACACACAAAAAAACACAAAAAACAAAAAAAGGAAGAAAAGAAAAAAATCTTGTATATACTTGTATATAATTTGCTAACCCTTTTTCCTTTTTGAAAAAAAAACTACATAAACAAAAATCTATAAAAACTTGCATAATTCAAAAAAAAAACTTTCTTTTACATCTGCATTTTTCTCAAAAAAATCCATAAAAAGTTCAAAATTAGAAAATTGTTTAAAAAATGTTCTTTTCACATGTGCATCACTTTTTCAAAAAAAATGCTTTCTTTGCATTGTACATATTTTCTTGCATTTGCATGTGCATTTTTCGGGATAATATTGACATTTAAACTATATCTGGAATAAAATTGAAGAATGGAGCTTAGTTGGGAATTAATCCACTTAATTCCAGAGGAACCTTATAAGAAATGGAGTTAAGACTTTTCAGGTCCTAGTGACTTAATTCTTTGAGTCCATAAGACTATGTTCACATGTCATCTTGATTAGTCTAAGTAGAACATTTAACAACACACGCATGATTCTTTCAGACCGTGGCTTATCTTAGACAAGCACTCTACATGTAGCTCTTCATGGATGAGGTAGTGAGGAGGCAGAATCTTTTGGCTTGGGGTAGCATACGAGGGTAGTACATCTAGGAGGAACCTCTCGTCTTCCTCTAGGGAAGGAAGTACGTCTCAACCTGGTCTAGCGATGTTGAGGTCTAAAGACATGATGTTGTGGGGTTGCAATAATGCTTCAAAAGAGGGATAGTCTACTGGCTGAAGAGGAAAAACTCCTTATGTACATGTTGCACCTTGTATATGCTTTCCAAAAAAATATGGAAAAAATGTAGAATCTCCAAAAGTGGACATGCCTGATTGAAAAGTAAAATGCCCGCCGGAGTGTATATACAAGGATAAATAAATAAATTTCAATAAGAGCTTCAAAGATAATTTTTTTGTAAGCTTGCAACGGGTGACTTGGCTACACTGGTCATGCATCCAAGGATTGGTAGCTACACTGGTTACCGTCCATTTTTTCTCCATCCCCTCTTCTTGAGCTAGTTGTACTTGAACTTAGAAGGGAATATCTCCGCTCCTCGAGGAAAGAGTTGCTAGACGGGAAACTAGAGTTACCATGTTGAGGAAGGCTGTTTCTTTGCTACTTTTGAGATGGGGAGCTATACCTCACTTACACCGTACAAGTAAAGATTCATAGTCATAAGAATTGGTGTATGTAGACTTGTTCTGACCTGACTATTGAGGAGACTTTAATAGGAGTCCTGTGTAACTTAGAGGCTGTTAGGTCTTAAATCCATCTCCCATTAAGGTTCCAACACACTCATAATCCAAAGGTCCGACAGAGCTCCAAACTACAATTTTATTAAGATAAGTTTAATACTCAATATTGTCCTACTTTCTTTATTTTCCTTTTCTTTTTCTTTTTCTTCACTTATTCTTTCAAATAAGTGTTTGCTAAGGGACAAACAAAGGTAAACAATAGGGAGATGATGAATATGCGATTCGTCATCTTTATTCATTTATTTTAGCTTAAAATACCTTATAAAACACATGTATATAACACTAACTCCACATTCTTACTAACATACATCTGTGTATAAATATTGTATATTTGTTTATTATTTTAACCTAAAATAAATAAATAAAGAAAGAAAGGAAAAATAAAGAAAATAAAATAAAAAAAGGAAGACTGTATATATGTAATAGATACAGGCTGACCCGAACCCTGAGAGAAGGTCAAGACTTGACCTGATCGACCAGGAATAAAGTAGGGGGAGATGGGGTCCTCAATTAGAAAATCCAAAACAAATTGTGTGTTGTGTATGTTTGTATACTTCACTATTTTATTTGTACCTTAATTGACCTCAAATCAAATAATTTTCAAAACCAAAGTTGTAAATAAAAATGTGTTATAATTAATAAAAATAATTGCACAATTAAATCATGTATAGAATAAAAGCAACCACACTTGGAAAAGCCACTAAGCACTAATTGAAAGACCAATTCCAGCTCCATATGAACTCAAATTCAACCAATCTCACTTCCATTGGATTCTAAATTAAATTATCTTTAAAATGGTTGTATTTTTATTATTTTTGGAGTTACGGTTGAAAAGTCGATTTTCTGGTGTGGTTTGTGCAATTTTCCCATGTATTTTATACCTATTGTATTTGTATATATTTGTAAATATTTTTACTAATTATTTTTAAAATAAATAAAAATAAAAAAAATTAAACTTTTTAAAATAAAAAAGCTAATTTCCTCATTTACCCTTATATATAATCTCAAATATGTACATAGTATATGTATATAGTTGGTATTCTTAATTAACCACCATAAAAAAATAAAAATTTTAATTCAAATAATTAAAGTGACGAAAATTCAAAAAAATTAATTAGTTTTATAAATAGTTTTATCTCTCTTTATCTTTATGCCATTTCAATTTTCATCTCTCTTATCTCTTTATCTAAAAAATAAAAAATTCAGATTTCATCTCCATTATCTTTTCTATTTATATGGCTCCTTCTCCCTCATTCCAACTTGATCAATCTTTGGGAGAGGAGCCAAATCTCCGAGAGAAATTTTCATCAAGAAAGGTGCCTAACCTCCGAGCCGTCCGATGACAGCGCGTCGGCCTCGTCAAGGCGATCACGGTCATTTTCACTCCTAAGGTGAGATCCATCGTTATTTTTCATTTTTTATCTAGGTTAATTGTAGTTTAAATTTCACAACTTCATTTCATCGTCATTTTATTTTTCTAGATCTTAAATTAAAAAAAATCCGTAACGATTTGATGCGTTTCGATCTCGATTTTTCATCTCACATTTCTATCTCGACGCGTTCTTTTCTATTTTACATGATCTATCAACTCTGACCACGAACGGTGGTCGGAGAACCGGATTCGACTCCTCATTTTTGTCGGATCCCCGTTTACCTTCCGATTTGTAAATAAATAAAAAATAAATATATATAGTTATTTACCTAACATTTATTTTGCAGGATAAAGTAAAAAAATTACAAAAAAATAAAAAAAAATATTTTTTAAAAAAGTTTTCTTTATTATCATTTTTTCTAATGCTTACATTCAAAAGAAAAAAATATTAAAAAAATAAAAAAGGGCCGACAACCCTCCTTCTAGCTGCCGCACGCCTCTCTCCTCTGTAGTCGCCACACCACCTCCGCCATAGCCGCTCCTCAGCCAGAACTCCTACATCCAGCACCCGACGTCGCATCTTTGTTGAACTCCATCGCCACTGCACTCCTGGCGGTTGCACCGCCCAACGGCCTCCAGGCCGTCCTCCCGTGCCTCCCCACGCGGAAGCGCTCCCCCGCGTGAGGCACCACCGTCCGCCGTATCCCAGCTCCAGATCTCATCTCCTGCTGCGTCCCGCAACCACCAGGCAGAGCCGCCGCCCACACACAGCCCTCCTCCGTGAATCGCCCGAAGCTTTTGTGCGTGACCCCAAGGTAATCATCCACCGACCTCCTGCGTAGGAGCTCCTGCACGCGTCATCGCCGGCCGCCCCGACCCTCTAGTGCCGTGGTGCCCTCACCGTCGACCACTCACTGCCTTCACATGAAGAAGGGGCGGCATCACCCATCTCCCCCTATTGAAGTTGAAGATACGAACAGAACCCTATGGGGTTTTTGAATAAAAAAATATCTTTTGGAAAAATTACGTCAAGGTCCCTGAAGGTATTCATAATTGCCGAGAAGCCATCGTTTGATTCAAGCACAAATATGCTTATTGGGTAAATTATGCTTTTCCTCCTGCACTTATTTCTATTATTTATTTCATGTAAAAACTTTGCAAAATTACATTTCAGTCCATGTATTGCAGAACATAAAATTTGTATGTTTGTTTCATTGAAATAAATGTTTTTATTTTTCGATAAATTCTCAAAAAAATGGTGTATGTTCCTACTGTAGTTCTTATCATTGTATAAAATTTCCAGCAATTTTTTTGCCATTTGATATTTAAAAAAATTAAAAAAGTAACTTTTTACTTCCTCGAAATTGGAAAATTCATAAAAATTCGAAAATAACTCCAAAATTGTCTTTTACTTTTTGTGCAAATTTCGTGCTTTATTTATTTAGAAAACCCAAAAATTTTTGAAAAATACCACAAATCTTATAAAAATCACAGAAAATTCTATAAAAATTCAAAAATAGTGATTTCAATTCCTGCTTGTAGATATTTGCAATAGTTTGTCATAAAAATAATTACCATGAGTTTTGGGCATTTAAAATATTTTTAAGTTGCAAATTACTCCAGGATGTGCATAATTTCGGATTTTCTCACTGTTTGATTTTTAGAAAAATATGAAAACATCTAAAAATTCCATAAAAATTCTCAATAGTATTTCAAAACTTTCAAAACCCAAAAAATATTTTCTATAAATTTTTTTGAGCATTTTTTGTAGATTAAAAAACTACAAAAAAGTTGATGTTCGTATTTTTGATCTTGTGAATACTGCTCCATATTATTTTTGAAAATAAAAAAATCTAAATCAAAACCACTAAAAATTTGAAAATCAGAAAATACAAAAAATTAGAAATAAAAAAATTATTAAAAAAATTTAAAAATGAAAAAAATCACAAAAAAACCAAGGATAGGTATCCTTTGAGATTCTTGTTTTTCTCTTAATTGATTTTCGATTAATTGAGTAACCATCGGGATTTGTAGCCTCCCTAAGTTCGACCATGTCTGCTATACAGGTTAATAAGTAGCAAACAAATAAAAAAATTTGTTTGTCATGGGATTTTTGGGGATAACAACGACCGATTCATATCATCTCATAATTTTCAAACCTCGCAAATAACGTGCCAACAAAATAGTGCTGCTATCGGGAATATAAAATAAAATTAAAAAAAAACAAAAAAACCCAAATTTCCTGATTCAACACTTACAGAGTCAAACAACCCTAGATCTTGGGTCTCAATCACATAAAACAAGGAAAAATAAAGGTGGAAAGCTCAAAACACCTAAAAAAAATAAAATAAAAGCGATAAAACATGAAAAACCATGACAAGTCCCAAAAGTGAACAGATACCCGAGCACTGGACCTCGTTATGTGTGGTAGTGTCCAAATTATTACAAATTAATGTACAGAAATAAAAACAATCCTCATAAAAATAAAAACCTATGCTATTGTCTACTCCTCTCCTTCTCTCTCTTCTCCTCTCTCATGCTCTCCTCAAGAGAAGTGTCAATCTCCTCGTGACGCAGGTGCTTTTACCTTCTTTAAGATAGCGTTCACCACACTGTTCCTTGCAAGAAAAGCAACAAAGAAATATGGGTCAGAACAGTCCAGAAAAGTATCAAAACTAGATGGCAAAAATATAAGAGGAACAATATGTAGACACACTTCGTTGCTCCCCGGCAACGATGCCATTTGAAATATTCCGCTTTTAGAGGCAGTCGTGTGCACTCACAGGGAGAGGGTACTATCGTCGATGTGACTGTGCACAGAAGTAGAATAGATAAACAATTAATCCACATAATAATATGCAATCAAACAAGAGTGTGAATCAAAATTTATTATACCCTACAATGAATGTGTATATTGGACAAGTAGGTAGGTGATGAATCTCGTATTCATCACTCTAAATCTCATTTATTAAGCTCAAATCCCTAAAAATCAACAGCATTCTGGCATCTATTTTGCATAATTAGCATTCATGCATGATTTCATAAGAATTGCATTTTAGCACAAAAATCTGCACAAAATAAGAAGCCAAAAATCCAAGCCAAAATGACCTGTAAATAAGCCTATCTTCCCGGATTTTTAACACATTCATGCTAACTCCGAATAACTCAAAACCACTTCCACTGTGTACATATCACTAACAAGAATAAAAGAAAAATACAAAAAAATAACTAACCCAAATAAGTGGACCAAAAACCCAAACCCTAATATCAGGATTTTCGGACTAAAAGCCACATATCTTCTCCATCCAGTGTCCGATTTAATCCTACTCACTTTTGAACTAATGTGCATTCAATTACCTTCAAAACAAAACCAAGTTCAAGTGAATCGGAGCTCATATGTGAAAGTTGGGTTTTGGGCCTCTTTTGTACATTGTATATTTTCGCGGTTTTTGACCTTGTATTTTATGTATATATTTTCTTAATCAATAAAAATCAAAAAAAAATTAGATTAATGTGTCTTTAGTTATCTTTGATTTTACCGTAATTTTTCCAGATTTTTATCGTGTTTAAAAATGACATAAAAATTATAAAACCCAAAAATCAAGGTATTCTATGTACATAGGATACCCCAAAAATTCACTTTGTGCAAATGATCGAATTTGGTTTTGATGTCTTCATGAAAGTTGTAGATCTCATCGAGACGAGCAATTTTCGTGAAGGAAGTTTTTCGATCTGAGGTCATTTACTATTTATTTTCGATTTTACAAAATAATTATTTTTCGAATTTTCTGGTGCTGACACGTGGCAGCACCTGGTGCCGCCACGTGTCAGCCATTTTTGGCATTATTATATCGTTTTTAATTAAAAAAAATAAATAAAAAAAATTAAAAAAAATATATATATAATAAATACATAGCTCACGTGCAGCGCACGTGCGGCATCCGCACGCGCACTGCACGTGCGCTCGCCCCAGCCCCTTCTCGCTGTGCCACGTGGCGTGATGGCAGCCGTCCGATCTCGTCCGATCGGACGGCCGCTGCGCGTCGTCTTCCTCCAGCTCCCCCTTTCCTCTTTTGGATCGCCGCCGCCCCGTTGATTTCGCCGCCGCCCCGTTGATTTCGCCGCCGCCACACCGTCTCTCCGATCTCCGGATCCCCCAGATCTCGCGGCCGCCCCAATTTTCTCGCCGTCGATCCCAATCAAATCAAACCCCCTTCAATCCCATCACGCCCGATCTCCTGCCAAACCCGGTGACCCAACCCGCGCTATTTAAGACCCTCCGCCGCTTCCTTCGAAGCCATCCGCCGACAAGCCTAAGGCGAAGCCCGGTGGTGACAGCCCGGAGCTTCGCCGTCGACGAGATCCGAGGCCACCTCTACCCCCTCGTTGCAGCGCCGCTCCTCCGCGCGCAAGCTCCTGCTCCGCCCCCTTGGCGTCGAGCCAACGACTACACCGACCACCCCCGTCGAGCCACCAGTTATCTTCTTCGACCACCTACCGCCGGCCACCTCCTTTCTTCTCCAACGACGCCATTGCCGCTCGACCGCCAACCTTCATCTTCCTCCGGCTCCGCTCCAGCGCCACCGTTCTTCTCCGACAACCACCGTTCGTCCTCGACTTCACCGCCGGAGCCGGGCATAGCAACATTGTGGGCGACCCACAACCGCCGCACCACCTTCGTCTCCAGCCCCTCAGCTCCGGTCTCCATCCACGCCACCGGCATCGCCTCCTCAACGCCGGCCGTGTGTCGGCCACGCCACCGGCATCGCCTCTTCCGCCGCACCATCCAGAAGCTCAGCCCCTTCGCCGGCCGGGCCCAAAGCCCGAGGCCCCCCCGCACGCCCCTCGCACGTGCGTGGGGGGAACGTCCCCAGCAAGCCATCATCCAGGGTCACGTGCGTGGCACGTGATCCCTGGGTTAATTGCAGCAAGGCCCCCCGGAGAGCCCCTAACCGCACATCAGTCCCCGCATCCAAGGGCACGTGCGCAGCACGTGCCCCTTGGACATTTTGCACAAATACCCCCCACGGGTATAGGTAATTACGAACAAACCCCCCCAGTTGCATTTTATATTGATATTTATATTGCACTTGTACCCCTGTGTTCCCCTGTGATTCCAGACTTTTTCTCTACATTATTTTATTAATCCAAAAAAAGCATGATGTTGGTTAATTAATTCTCTACGCTTGGACATGTTGTTGGTATTTTTGTGACGAACGGTTATTTAATAAATAATTGTTTTGTGGAAAATTGCATATTTTACCCAATTCTTGCTCTGAAATTGATAGTTCATTAACCGTGGCTCTAAAAATTCTCGAAAAATCATACATTGTAGAGTTCATTATTCTTAACATTGTGTCCAAAAAGATTTGTATTTGCCTGCATATTTTGTTCTATAAAAAATCATTTTGCATCTTTTAATATTTAATTTCTAATAGGTATTAAACCCCACATTTTCGAGGTTTAGGATTTTTCTGAGATCCGTCACCTAGTGATAGATCTCAGATAATTTTGATCCTCGAAAATAAGAAGGTTTGATATTTATTAAAATTAAATATTAAAAATCATTTTGTTTGCATTTAAAAATCCATAAAAAATTCATATTGCATCCAAAAATTCCAAAAAAATTACAGGACATCCATTTCATTATAGTTGACATCTCGGCCAAGTTTTGTATTTTTCGGACATCGTTTGAACTTAATTCACATTTTTTAGTCCCTAAAATAAGGCCAAAGTTGCATGTGCACCCCCTAATTCATTGAAAAATTCCAAAAAAAGACCGCTTCGAAAGCCGAACACGAACTTTGATAGACTTAATTCTAGGTTGTTCCTTTGCCTCCTTGTGATCGACCTTGGGACTTGCCCAAGTAAAATAAACATAAAACCACGAAATTAAAAATTGAATAAATTATTTGTGGTATTTTCTTGACCGTTTCCTATTGCCGCCTACAATGAACGACACGATAAAAACACATTATTAAAAGCGGCATTTCCGGATACGTCAGATGGCGCCGTTGCCGGGGAGGCAAACGGCTTAGATTTTGGTCTAGTTTTTTTTTATTCGATTTTCCGCATTCGGGTAGTCTGACCCCCGAATTTTTCATTGTAAATTCCATTTTTTTTTTCTGCAATTTATTTTCAGCATTTATTTTTCATATTATTTTGAGTCACTCTCTTACATTTTCTCTCTTATTTTTTTTGCGAGGTACCTTGTACGTGGAGCGGTTTTCAATAACCGACGCAACTTCACCAAAAACAGCAATTAATTTAAGATCAAGTCGAGTCGTGAGAGAGCGTAGAGTCTAGGTTTTTAATTTCTGCACTTTTAATTTCTGCAATTTTATAGCGGTGTCCGTTTGGACTCTCGCGTGTGTAGAAAGACCTCTAAACTTTATTCTGTGGTGTGTCGTGGCCTGTTTCACTCTCCGGCGAGGGTGGGGCCCGACTTGAGTGGCGATTAGGATAGACCTGCACATACGGCTCTCAGAGCATCTATATTTTTTTGCTTGTTCTCGTAGGATCTTAAACCACACTGCACTTTAATTGAGACGCACATAGATCGTTCAATTTAGCCAAAAATTTTAATCAATTCTTCCCGCTAATAGAACTTTCTGCTTAGGTGCGGTTTTCCATCGGCTTGCATTTCATTTAGAATAATTTTTAAATTCTGTCTAGCATCCCACATGGAGATTGCGAGGATTCACTGTAAGTCTTCTAACTGAGCATTCATCATAGTTTTCCGCGTGCATCGGCTTTTCTCGAATTCCTCCCTCTTGTTTTATAACATAACTCTAAAGGAAATTGGGACTGGACGGTAGACGTGTATTTGTGCTCATCTAATTTTTCAAGTGATCACCTCATTAAAATCGGGACTGCTAAATATATCTGATCTCAAATAACCCATAAAATCAAGAATTTTTGCGGGAGAGCAACCCCGACATTGTTTGATTTATCTTGCAGCGAGGAGAGTAACGCACACTAGGATAGAGCCCAGCTCCAAACCTAAACAGCTCGTCTAAACGGTTTGCAAGATTGAAATTATCACCAATTAAAATTGAAAAGATAATAGCCGAAATCTTACGGCTGATGAATCTGTGATTCATCACATCAAAAGTCAAAAATAGAGCCTTGTTCCCGAGAAAATAGAGGCATATTTCCCTTTATCTTGCATAAATAGCATTCATGCATGCATCCATAATTCATGCATTTTAGGAGCTCATCTGCATTTAAATAAGAAGCCAAAAATCCCTTGTAAAAGAGCCTAAATACCCTGAGCACCCTTGTACATTAAAACACACATAAAGCCCGCATACAAACTCCTACTTAGGTCTACTCACTCTTAGAATACTACATATCAAAAGACCTTCAAAATGAGACTAATTTCATTGAAATTGGAGCTTGTATGAGGAACTTGGGTTTTTGGGTCATTTTGTATACTACATATGTATATTTATGTAACTTTGTATTTATGTATCATATTTGACCTCATCTCCGTCTTTGGTCAACATGAAACTTGTAGATCTCATCAAGATCTACAACTTTCATGTTTTGAGTTTTTCCAAATTCGGCCTCCTCCTCTTTCTACACGTGTCTTTCCCTTCGACCACTCACAGCAGGCCACGTGGCGCCCTCTGATTGCGCCACGCGGCCCGCTGCCCTTTGTCTGCTCCGCCCGCGCCCTCCACCGTTGGATCGCACCTCAGATCCAACGGCCCAGGCCTGACCACGTCCGCTCTCTTCTACAGCCATCAGATCCACCCCGCATTCCATCTGGACCGTTCCTTAGCGCCGCATCCTCAACGAGCCACGTGGCGACCTCTAGGCCGCCCGATCGCGCCCCCGATCCCTTCATCACAACCGCTCGTCTTCCAGCGGATCGTGACCCTCAGATCAATCACCTAGACCCGATCCTAGCCGCCCGCTCGCACTTCGCCCGCGTCACGCCACGTGTCACCCTCATAGCCCTTCATCTGGGCACTCCAGATCTAATCTCACCCGCCCGCTTCGCGCCTCCATCTGGCCGTTGGATCACAAGATCCAACGGCCAGGACTTCGTCCCCTACCTCGGGCAGCCCCTCTCTCCCACGATCTCCGCCTTGCGGGAGGGGCCGCCCCTTTCTATTCTCGGCCGCACTCCAGCCCCCCTCGCCGGCCACTGACTCTCCCACGATCTTCCCCACTCTTCCCTCTCCCTCGCCAACACCCTCGAACATCACCATCTCCGCCACACTCGCTCCACCACCTCCATGAAACTCGCCACTCACCCAGCTCTGCCGCCACCTTCGACCTATAAATACACCCTCTCCGACCACATTCAAGCCCATCCGCCACTCCAGGAAAGAACCCCGAGCTCCAAGCTTCCTCTTGGTGACAGCAAGCGGCCGAATTGTTGAGCGACGAAGGACCTTCTTCTCCGGCGAGATCCACGGTGCACCGCCGTGCCGCAGCCGCCCTCCGCGTAGCTGCACGAGCTCGAGGCTTACCGACCTCTGGAGCGACGACCCCTGGAGCTCAAAACCGAGCCCCAAACCCCAGGTAACCTCCTTCATCCCCTCTCCGATCATCCTCTTCTTTTCATCCGATCTTCTCCGATTTTATTCGCCTTCCACGGACATCTCCACACCTCCTCGACATCCCGACGAGCTCCGCGACGGTGCTAGCATCCTCGCGGGCCGCTCCACTTCGCCATTCACCGCACTTCGACCACCGTCGACTAGCAGCTCCGCCGCTTGGCCGGAGCCACCTCGCCCGATCACCTCAAGCACCCGCAGGCCTCTCCGACCACTCCATTCAACTCCCACGATCACCAGCACGCTTCGGCTATCCAGCTAACACTTGCAGGTACTCTTTGGACCATTGGCCGGAGCTTCATCGGATCCTTCTTCGAGCTTCATCGACCAGGTGCTCCAGCCCTCCTCCAGCCAATCCGAGACCACCGGAGGCTTCGCCGTCCTCATCCGCTGCTTCCGAGCTAGCTGGGAGCTGACAGAGCTCACTGACGGAGCTCAGCGAGGCAGGCGGAGGTCAGCCCCCTTCACCGGAGCACAGGCCCCTCCTCCGCAGGCGGCGGAGGAGCGTTGAAGGAGAAACAGCAGCCACCGTTCGATCTTCTGATCGAACGGCCCTCGTCCCGCCACGCGTCTCTTCACCGCCTTCGTCCTCGACCGTCGATCGCACCAAGGATCGGACGCTCCACCCGCTGCCACGCGTCTTCACCTACCACCCTTGGATCCATCCAGATCCAAGGGCCCTCAGGCCGCCACGTCGCCCGATCCGAGCCTCGGCACCCAAGCCTAGGCTCGGGTCCCCCGAAGCAGATCCGAGGCTAACCCGAGCCTCCAGAAGCCCCGACCCTCGATCCGAGCCTCCGACGCCTCCGAGCCTAGGCCGCCCCACGTGAGGAGCACGTGCGGCCTGGGTAAATTGCACCGACACCCCTGGAGGTTCCCAAAATTGCAGAAAGGTCCCTGTGAAGCAGACATCACGTGAGGCGCACGTGATTCGTGGAGAATTTGCATTCAAGTCCTGCATAGTCTTGGTAATTGCACTTTAGTCCCTGTCAGCATGTTTATTTCTTGAACATTTATTTTTCAGTATTGCATTTAGACCCCTATGTTTGCACGTGTCCATAGCATGCGTTTTTGATTATTTTTGAATTTTAAAAGTTGCATATTGTTGAGAACTTTGTCCTCTACCTGTTAGCACACGTGTTGTATTTTTGTTGGTTTTCTTGATTTATTAATGAATTAATTGGTTGATTTGAGTCATATTTTGCCCAGAGATGCCATTTGATTTTTAGTAAATTATCTGTGCCTTCAAAAATCACCAAAAAAATCACAGTAGCTTAAGGACATTGTTTTTAACATCCCATAAAAATTTCACATCATTTGCACGCATAACGAGGCCTGAATAAATAGTTTAGTGATTTCCTTTGATTAATTTTAATTAATTCATTTCACAACATTTTTTTAGTTCTGTCAATTTTCCTAGGTTCCTGATCATTAGACCTTCCTAGGATAATTTTAGTTCCGAGAAATATTGTGTTTTGATATTTATTAAAAATTAAACATTGAAAATCACAATGTTTGTTTAGTTAATTCATAGAATATTCATTTTGAGTCAAAAAATTCCAAAAAAATTAGTGTAGGTCATTTTCATCATAAGCAACCTTCTGGCCAATTTTCATAATTTTTGGACTGAATTTGATATATCAATTAAATCTAACTTGAAATTGGCTAAGGATTGTCTGCATTGTCTACATAGTAATTAAAAAGACCAAAAAAAAAAAAAAAAAAATCGTTCCCCGAATCTCGAGCACTTGTGAATTGATGTAATCAACCTAAGGAGACAGATGCCTCCCTGAGATCGACCTTGGACTTCACCAAGTAAAAAAAACTACATCACTTAACATTAATAGCTAAGTGATTTTTGATTAATCCCTCGTATCCGACTGCAACGAATATCATTAATTGATTTGGACATTAATTTGACCGGATTAACTAAGGGTGCGGGAGGCCTATCAAAATGGCGCCGTTGCCGGGGAGGCACGGCTTAGGTTAATTTACATCACATTTTGAGTGTTTGATTTTCTAACCCCCGGGTAGTCTGACCCCCGGTTGTTCTTGTAATTATTTCTCTCATTTATTTTTGCTTTATTTTATTTTTGTGTCACTCTCTGACCTTATCTTAATTTTTGTGCGAGGAACGCGAGGAGTCGGCGACGCTTCGAAGACTTAGCACTTAGATTGTGTGAGAGAAAGAGAGGCCTTGTAATTTTCATTTTATTTTATTTCTTTTGCATCGTTTCCAGCGGTTCCCGTTTGGGTTCTCGCGCGTGTAAAAATAGTGGAAACCGTGTCCCGTGTGCTGTGTGGTTGATTGGTAACTTAGCTTGCACTAGCGGCTCCTCGAGCCAATCTAGGACTTGTTTGTGCTCGTAATCAATAGGACCACACAACACATTTAAAAGACGCACTTAGACCGCAGGACTTAGTTCAAATCAATCTGTTCTTCACGCTAATAGAACTGCCTGTCTAGGAGCGGCTTTTATCGCCTGCATTTGCATATAGGATAGAGTTTTCAATTCTGTATAGCATCCTGCATCGACAAGCGAAGGGATCACTGTAAGTATTCTCTACTTAGCATACGCATCATAGATTTTAACTTGCATCGGCTTTTCTCGATTTCCCCCTCTGATTTTCTCACTTAATTAAAGGAAATTGGGACTGTCCGATAGGCGTGCTTTGTGGTGATTAAATTTCAGTGATAACCTACTTTAAAACTGGGACTGCTAACAGTATTGACAATAAAAAGGGAATAAAACTGAAAATTGTTTGCGGGAGAGTAACCCCGACCTTGTTTTCAGGCTGAGTGAGGGTACCTGAGTGTGTGTGAACACCCTAAGGTAGAGCCCAAATCCCCGTCTTCCATGTCATCGTTCTGACTGATCCTAGCAAATATCACAAGCCGGATACTTTCAGATTCTTTGACTAGTACCAAGTAGCCTCCGCCTGTCTCAGGTAGATAGGGGCGAAATTGCGGTACTTCGCGACAAGCTGCCAGTAACCCCCCGGGGTGAAGTTCCGGCCTTGTCAGCCTCCGCCTGCTTGCAGGTAGATAGGGGCGTGGTCACTGAATCCCTCGGCTTGGGATAGGAGCGAAGAAAGGAAGGAGCGGCGGTATCTTAGACGACAGGATAAACAGGGAAGACGCATCCGGCTCTGAGCCGACTTCCCTTTAGGCCGCGTAATCCTTGCTATCTTGCTTGAAAACCACACTTAAAATTTACAAGATTAATTGGACTCGGTTTCGGGTCCTTCACCGTGTTGAGTGTGAACTCCGGGTTTTGCTCTTGCGTTTGTCTTTGTGTCTGTCGTGTGTGTTATCCTGTGTATTGCACATTTCTACCTCAATCTTCTTGCATTCATCATTTCCTCCTCAAGATGTCGGGATATTGGTCCCCATACCCCATGACCTCTGGTCACTCCTCCTCGACCATATACCATTCATCTTCTCTTTCTCCTCCGCCATCCACGAGAGATTTTTACCCGTGGTCGGCTCCACCTCAACCTGATTATGAAGTCAGAACTTCGACTGACTTCTCCGCTTCTTCGCATTTCTCATCTACTCCATATTCTAACACTCCGGATCCACTTCCATCTTGGGCTGATTGTACTTATTCTCGCGAGCTTGCAGGAATTAAAGAATCGAATGCAGAGCAAGCCACTGATGAGACAGATGATTGGCAGAATTATATGCCCCTGTATACTTCATTCTCACCTCAAGTAGGGACCATACAACAATTTACATATACACCTCCCGACTTGACCTTAGGGCATCATTTGATCGATCAAACAACCCGAATTGAGGGACCTGAATATCATGATTTTCCAGACTTGATTGACTTTAGTGATCAAGCCTCCATTAACCAGCCTTCATTCGGAGAGCCTATACATTCACAGGAGTGGACTAATGAGCTAGACTTACTAGTCCCTCGTTCATTAACTCCATCATATGAGGCTCTGACCAATATCTGCCATTCGGATGATCCATACTCGACCCAGCTTTACTTGCCAGAGTCTAGGTATGTTGAGTATGAGACCTCAACATCTCAGCAGTCTCCTCCAATTGAGCAGAACTCTCCCATGAATTGTCATGGGAATTTTGTGGAGGATGACATTTCCAGACTTATTGAGAAAAGTGAATCATTCGGTAATGAGTTGAGAAATGTCAAGGAAATATCGAACTCAATTTCTGCCAGCTTGAGAATGAAAGTGGAAAAGGATATGAGTAATTTTGAGGTTGAAAGCCAAGCAAACATTAGGGAACCCACACCGTCTGTACAGCTGGAGTCCATTCTATCTCCCTCTTCTACTAACCACTTGCCCTCCAATCCAGAGTCCAATCATTCATCTATCCAAAATACCAAAAAAATTGAAAAACCAAAAAACCACATAAAAATTGAAAATAAAAATGACCTAAAAAAATTGGATCCTGCCCTAAGGGAAGCATTCGATGAAGAATTGATTTTCAAACTTCCCTTAATAAAGGTCATAGATCACTTTCCCGACCTCAAACGATTTGTGAGAAGTAAATTGATGCCCAAGAGGTCGGGCAATAAGAGAACAAGGACTGAAAGACACATAGTGTCTATGGCCACCTCCTTGGTGATGGGGAGAAAGACCAAGAGCCGCAGATTCAAACGGTTGCCCCGAGTTGAATGTGAAATCAAAGACACCATATTTACCCATGCAAGAATCGATGATGACTCATCGATTAATATCCTCCCGACCTCTGTGTTTGACAAGCTCAAACTCAGGCCACTTAGGAAGTCGAGAGAGATCGTTCAGCTGGCTGACCGATCCATCAAACGGTCGAGAGGAAATATTTCAGTCATCGTTACTTTCCAAGGTGCTCTACTCCAGGTGGACTTCACGATCATTGACATCGAGCACCGAGGAGAGTTTTCCCAGTCTCCGATTATTCTCGGGAAGCCGTTCTTAGCCTTGGCTAAGGCGACTATAGATTGCGAGACTCGGGAGATCGATTTTTCAGCATTGGGAAAGCTTCGACCTCATCCATTCTTTGATAAACTTTACTCTAAGGAGACCCACACATCCGGTGACAGTCGTGACCATCGAGAGGAAGATGAGTCCCACCTCTCTACTACACCTGAGAGACCGATTGTTCGGACGACCATTGGATCAAAGACTCCCCACACCTCCACTTCATCAACTGCTTGCACCACCAATGTGACAGCTTCTGAGGAGGACTCACGATCAGAAGCTATCATTGAGTCGGACACGACCTTTGAGGATTGCCTTGATTATTTCAATGATCCGACACAAGAGCCCAATAATGCCAAGCCGACTGAGACCACTAGAACCTTCCCGAGACATGTGCTGACCCTTCAGGAATATTACAATCTTTATGGTGACTCGTCTGATGAGGAACCCATAGTCAGCACCACACCACGACCCGGACCTTCTAAGGAAACAACCCAGACAAAATTGACTCCATTTAAAAACACGGTTGCTCCCTCTTCTAGTCGGCTATTTAGTGAGAGGAAGTCGATAATTGATTCCTCGAGGTGTTCCCCCGAACCTCTCAAGGCGCGTCACTCTCATCTTCCTCTTAATGATTCAGGTTCTAGAAATCCGACTAAGAAAATTTCCTTCAACATTCTGGAGAAGGAAGTTTCAGAGGAATCCTCATCGGGTCCGGACAAGGTGATTTATATGAGTGAGGTCAGTTCGGCTGTTCTCAAGCCTTATCTAAGCAAGCAGCCGTGTGTCGACCCTCGTTGGACGATCCCTACTCCTCAATATTATTCATCTGAGGACGATTCCGACAGCGACACATATGTATATTATCCACCTCCTCGCGTCCGCAAGAAGGTTCGTCACAAACCTTCTTAATCCTTGTATATTCTCACTCTTTCTTGTATATAAATTCTCTCCCTCCCTCCCTCCCAGTGATTCGAATCACTCGCCCCGATTCCATATCATCTCATGACTATACTTAGGATAACCAGATCCTAAGTATAGGGGGAGAGTGATCCGCATCTATTCATTGTACATCCTTCAGATCACGTCGGTTCTCATACTCATTCCTGTCTTATACTTAGGCTGACCAGAGCCTAAGTATAGGGGGACCGATGCCCGCCGTGTATATACTCCTCCATTTCCCCTCTTAACCTCGCCCGCCCCATTTTTTGATCTTCTTCTACACTTAGGCTGCCAGAGCCTAAGTATAGGGGGGCAAGACGACTTCTATACTTTCTATTCCTCTTTGGCTCTCCTATGCTTAGCACGAGCTATGTCTTTTTCCTCGCTCTCTGTGCTCTGAGGACATAGCACACGCTAAGTATAGGGGGGCGTGTATATATTACATATATACTTTACCCATAGCTCGTACTTTCGCATATTTTTGTATATATATATTTGCAATAATTATGGGTGGGTAAAAATTGAAAAAAAAAAAAAAAAAATTGTACACTTGTATACTACTTGTAAACCTTTTGTAAAAATTAAAAAAAAAAATTTAATAATAAATTAATGTACAAATTATATCAACTAAAGATTGTTGTAAATAATAATAAAAAAAAAAAAAAAAAAAGAAAGATTGTTGTATACCAGAAAAATAAAACAAAAAGGCTTCTTATTTACTCTTGCATATTATCTTGCGTTTTCAAAAAAAAAAAAAAAAAAAAAAAAAAAAAAAAAAAAAAAAAAAAAAAAAAAAGTCTTGCATTTCATTCATAGCATGTCATCTGCACATCATCTGCATATCTTGCATATGCAAAGTGAAAAGCTAGTGGGTTCTGAACCAAGTTATGAGTAGATATTGAGGATGGACTTGATTTGACCTTAACCCATCTAATTTCAGAGGGACCTTATAGGAACTGGAATTAAGATTTTTCAGGTCAAGTGACTTAATTCTTTGAGTCCGCAAGTCTATGTTCACATGTCATCTTGATTAGTCTAAGTAGAATATTTCGTGCATACGCAGGATTCTCTTAGATAATGACCTAACTTGGACAAGCACAATGCACGTAGCTCTTCATTGATGAGGTGGTGAGGAGGTAGAATCCTTTAGCTTGGAGTAGCACACGGGTGGAAACATCCGTCCTCCTCTAGGGAGGGTAGTGCATCTCAACCTAGTCTAGTGGTGTTGACATCTAAGGACGGGATGCTGTGGGTTGCAATAATGCTTCAAAAGAGGGATAGTCTACTGGCTCAAGAGGAAAAACTCCTGATGTACATGCTGCACATTGTATATAGTGAAAAAAAAAAAAAAAAAAAAAAAAAAAAAAAATTGCAAGAAAACTCCAAAAAATCAGACAGGTCCAAGTCAAAGAAAAAAAATTTTTACCTGTCGGAGTACGAAGAAATGCAGCTGGATGACTTGGCTACACTGGTCAGGCATCCCGGGATAGGTGGCTACACTGGCCACCGTCCATTCTTTTCTCTACCCCCTCCTCTTGAGTTGGTCGCACTTGAACTTAGAAGGGAATACCCCGCTCCTCGAGGAAAGAGTTACTGGACCGGGTTATTGAGTTACCTTGTTAGAGGAGGCTGGTTCCGAGTCATTTCTGATGTGGAGAGCTATATCTCACTTACACAGTACAAGTAAGAATCATAGTCATCAGAAATTTGCGTTTGAGGATTTGTTCTGACCTGGCTATTGAGGCGTCTTGAATAGAAGACTTGTGGAACTTGAAGTCTGTTAGCTCTTAAGTTCAGGTCCAAATAAGGTTCCGCCACACAATTAATCCAAAGGTCGAGTCAGGCTCCATTTTTAACTTTTGTTCATGACCTTGGTATGGAACCCAAAATCATTTCACTCTCGCATTTCATTTAGTTGCTCGGGGACGAGCAAGGTTTAAGTATAGGGGGTTGATGAATCTGTGATTCATCACATCAAAAGTCAAAAATAGAGCCTTGTTCCCGAGAAAATAGAGGCATATTTCCCTTTATCTTGCATAAATAGCATTCATGCATGCATCCATAATTCATGCATTTTAGGAGCTCATCTGCATTTAAATAAGAAGCCAAAAATCCCTTGTAAAAGAGCCTAAATACCCTGAGCACCCTTGTACATTAAAACACACATAAAGCCCGCATACAAACTCCTACTTAGGTCTACTCACTCTTAGAATACTACATATCAAAAGACCTTCAAAATGAGACTAATTTCATTGAAATTGGAGCTTGTATGAGGAACTTGGGTTTTTGGGTCATTTTGTATACTACATATGTATATTTATGTAACTTTGTATTTATGTATCATATTTGACCTCATCTCCGTCTTTGGTCAACATGAAACTTGTAGATCTCATCAAGATCTACAACTTTCATGTTTTGAGTTTTTCCAAATTCGGCCTCCTCCTCTTTCTACACGTGTCTTTCCCTTCGACCACTCACAGCAGGCCACGTGGCGCCCTCTGATTGCGCCACGCGGCCCGCTGCCCTTTGTCTGCTCCGCCCGCGCCCTCCACCGTTGGATCGCACCTCAGATCCAACGGCCCAGGCCTGACCACGTCCGCTCTCTTCTACAGCCATCAGATCCACCCCGCATTCCATCTGGACCGTTCCTTAGCGCCGCATCCTCAACGAGCCACGTGGCGACCTCTAGGCCGCCCGATCGCGCCCCCGATCCCTTCATCACAACCGCTCGTCTTCCAGCGGATCGTGACCCTCAGATCAATCACCTAGACCCGATCCTAGCCGCCCGCTCGCACTTCGCCCGCGTCACGCCACGTGTCACCCTCATAGCCCTTCATCTGGGCACTCCAGATCTAATCTCACCCGCCCGCTTCGCGCCTCCATCTGGCCGTTGGATCACAAGATCCAACGGCCAGGACTTCGTCCCCTACCTCGGGCAGCCCCTCTCTCCCACGATCTCCGCCTTGCGGGAGGGGCCGCCCCTTTCTATTCTCGGCCGCACTCCAGCCCCCCTCGCCGGCCACTGACTCTCCCACGATCTTCCCCACTCTTCCCTCTCCCTCGCCAACACCCTCGAACATCACCATCTCCGCCACACTCGCTCCACCACCTCCATGAAACTCGCCACTCACCCAGCTCTGCCGCCACCTTCGACCTATAAATACACCCTCTCCGACCACATTCAAGCCCATCCGCCACTCCAGGAAAGAACCCCGAGCTCCAAGCTTCCTCTTGGTGACAGCAAGCGGCCGAATTGTTGAGCGACGAAGGACCTTCTTCTCCGGCGAGATCCACGGTGCACCGCCGTGCCGCAGCCGCCCTCCGCGTAGCTGCACGAGCTCGAGGCTTACCGACCTCTGGAGCGACGACCCCTGGAGCTCAAAACCGAGCCCCAAACCCCAGGTAACCTCCTTCATCCCCTCTCCGATCATCCTCTTCTTTTCATCCGATCTTCTCCGATTTTATTCGCCTTCCACGGACATCTCCACACCTCCTCGACATCCCGACGAGCTCCGCGACGGTGCTAGCATCCTCGCGGGCCGCTCCACTTCGCCATTCACCGCACTTCGACCACCGTCGACTAGCAGCTCCGCCGCTTGGCCGGAGCCACCTCGCCCGATCACCTCAAGCACCCGCAGGCCTCTCCGACCACTCCATTCAACTCCCACGATCACCAGCACGCTTCGGCTATCCAGCTAACACTTGCAGGTACTCTTTGGACCATTGGCCGGAGCTTCATCGGATCCTTCTTCGAGCTTCATCGACCAGGTGCTCCAGCCCTCCTCCAGCCAATCCGAGACCACCGGAGGCTTCGCCGTCCTCATCCGCTGCTTCCGAGCTAGCTGGGAGCTGACAGAGCTCACTGACGGAGCTCAGCGAGGCAGGCGGAGGTCAGCCCCCTTCACCGGAGCACAGGCCCCTCCTCCGCAGGCGGCGGAGGAGCGTTGAAGGAGAAACAGCAGCCACCGTTCGATCTTCTGATCGAACGGCCCTCGTCCCGCCACGCGTCTCTTCACCGCCTTCGTCCTCGACCGTCGATCGCACCAAGGATCGGACGCTCCACCCGCTGCCACGCGTCTTCACCTACCACCCTTGGATCCATCCAGATCCAAGGGCCCTCAGGCCGCCACGTCGCCCGATCCGAGCCTCGGCACCCAAGCCTAGGCTCGGGTCCCCCGAAGCAGATCCGAGGCTAACCCGAGCCTCCAGAAGCCCCGACCCTCGATCCGAGCCTCCGACGCCTCCGAGCCTAGGCCGCCCCACGTGAGGAGCACGTGCGGCCTGGGTAAATTGCACCGACACCCCTGGAGGTTCCCAAAATTGCAGAAAGGTCCCTGTGAAGCAGACATCACGTGAGGCGCACGTGATTCGTGGAGAATTTGCATTCAAGTCCTGCATAGTCTTGGTAATTGCACTTTAGTCCCTGTCAGCATGTTTATTTCTTGAACATTTATTTTTCAGTATTGCATTTAGACCCCTATGTTTGCACGTGTCCATAGCATGCGTTTTTGATTATTTTTGAATTTTAAAAGTTGCATATTGTTGAGAACTTTGTCCTCTACCTGTTAGCACACGTGTTGTATTTTTGTTGGTTTTCTTGATTTATTAATGAATTAATTGGTTGATTTGAGTCATATTTTGCCCAGAGATGCCATTTGATTTTTAGTAAATTATCTGTGCCTTCAAAAATCACCAAAAAAATCACAGTAGCTTAAGGACATTGTTTTTAACATCCCATAAAAATTTCACATCATTTGCACGCATAACGAGGCCTGAATAAATAGTTTAGTGATTTCCTTTGATTAATTTTAATTAATTCATTTCACAACATTTTTTTAGTTCTGTCAATTTTCCTAGGTTCCTGATCATTAGACCTTCCTAGGATAATTTTAGTTCCGAGAAATATTGTGTTTTGATATTTATTAAAAATTAAACATTGAAAATCACAATGTTTGTTTAGTTAATTCATAGAATATTCATTTTGAGTCAAAAAATTCCAAAAAAATTAGTGTAGGTCATTTTCATCATAAGCAACCTTCTGGCCAATTTTCATAATTTTTGGACTGAATTTGATATATCAATTAAATCTAACTTGAAATTGGCTAAGGATTGTCTGCATTGTCTACATAGTAATTAAAAAGACCAAAAAAAAAAAAAAAAAAATCGTTCCCCGAATCTCGAGCACTTGTGAATTGATGTAATCAACCTAAGGAGACAGATGCCTCCCTGAGATCGACCTTGGACTTCACCAAGTAAAAAAAACTACATCACTTAACATTAATAGCTAAGTGATTTTTGATTAATCCCTCGTATCCGACTGCAACGAATATCATTAATTGATTTGGACATTAATTTGACCGGATTAACTAAGGGTGCGGGAGGCCTATCAACGGCTTCATTGTGTGAGTTGGTGAACCCGGGGTTTGATTTGTGTTTGTATTGGTGTGCGTGAACCGATATCAAAGATCAATAGCTGCACATTTGATAAAATTTTCTATCCCATACAATCATCTCTTCCATCTCTTGATTTTAATCTCATCATGGAAATTTTTCCAAATTTCAGATCCAACCCATCATTTCTCTCAACTCCTATAAAAATGACCGAACACCACTATGAAAACAAATCTATGTCGGTTTGGCCCAAATCCACTACTTCCTCTTCGTTTAATCCTCCAACATTTGCGGGAAGCTTTCAACCGCAGATGACTTCGACCTCATTAAATCCTTTCTCAAATCATCCAACCACACCATCTTGGACTGAACCGTCTTATTCTCACTCTCTCGCCAATGAAACATTTCAAGATCAAAATCTCTTTAAATCCCATGACTGGCAGAGAACCCAAACCCAGATGGAAAGACATGCGCTTAATGATCATCATCGTTGGATTGACCACGACAGACCCCTTGTCAGACATGATACTCATACAGAGGACTGGACTAAACTCCTAGACACATATAAACCCTGTATGCTGACTCCACAATATCAAGAGCTGACCAAACATGATCAAAGGACCGAACTCTACTCAGATCAAATACACATACCTATACCAAATGAGCAGCCTCCTTCCATAAATTTTGAGGAGAAATTTTCAAGAAATGATCATATAATGGATATTCCAAGAAATTCTTCTCTCCGCATATACAGAAAAATGGAAGACGAAATTATTGAACAAAATCCGAATGCTCCTGTGGTTGATCATGAACAAAATTGTGAGGATAATGTTTCGAGGATAAAAACGAGATTTGAATTGATGGAGGATAAATTTCAAAAATTTGCCGATCGAGTAATCTCATTCTATGGTGGATCGGGTGTAAAACTAAATGAGGAAATGATTGGATTCCATGATGAAAATTTTGAGGATATTCAAAGACCTAGGGATGATTCCAACATCAACACTTCTGCTCATTATTCCCCTAGGAATGACTATGCCTCTGACCCAAACTCTGAATATCAACGCCCCTTCTCATCTAAGGAAGACACCACATCGCCACACCACATAGAAAATACAAAAAAATTTGAAAATCCAGAAAATTTCATAAAAATTGAATCCGAAGAAGATCTGAAGAATTTGGATCCTGCTTTACGGGAAGCACTGGAAAAATACTTGATTTTTGAACTTCCCATTATAAAGGCCATTGAACACTTCCCTGTCCTCAAGAAATTTCTAATGGACATATTAATCATCAAAAAGTTAGGAAGGATTAGAACAAAAACTGAAAGACATATCTTGCCAATGGCCTCCTCCTTGGTGTTGAGGAGAAAAACCAAGAGCCGCATAGTGAAGCGGTTGCCCAGATTTGACTGTGGAATCAAAGACACAATTTTCACCCATGCTCGTATCGATGACGATTCGCCGATCAATATCCTCCCGACCTCTGTATTTCACGAACTCAAACTCGGGCCAATTCGAAAGATACGAGAGATTGTTCAATTGGCAGACCGATCGATAAAAAGGCCGAGAGGAACCATTTCTGTCATCATGAAATTCCAAGGTGCTCCGCTCAAGGTAGAATTCACGATTATTGATATTGAGCATCAAGGAGAATTCACCCAGTCTCCAATCATTCTCGGAAAACCATTCTTGGCATTGGCCAAGGCGAGTATCGATTGTGAGACGCGGGAAATAAATTTTACGGCATTGGAATCACTACGATCTGATACAGTCTTTGAGGAACCACGATTTTCTGAGGTAACCCACGAAGTCCCCAACAACCGCAACCATAAGACGGTAGAAGAGCCCTACCCCACTGCTACACCTGAGATTGCGTTTGTTAATGAGACTATTGGTTTAGAGACTCTCCCGTAGATTTCAAAGTAGACAAATCCTTCTACTACGATCCTGAGACATTCGCATGGTCGCACCCTGGAGCAACATACTCTGATTATCTTGACCAAATCCTCCCAAATCAAGAGTGCACCAACATTCAGGAAACAAAGAACGAACACGTAGCCCGAACACCGACCAAGGAGAAGAATTTTAATGGCTATTCATCCGGGTACTCAAGTGAACCGTCATCTTCACGAAACAAGAAAAAGAAAGTCACCTTTGATCTTTCGGAAGAGGAGTCGGTTGATGATCCCTCATCAGGTCCGGAAAAGGTAGTCTACATGAGTGAAGTCTGTTCGGCATCTCTAAAGCCATATCTTCGCAAGGATCCAAAATTTGATTCTCGTTGGACAACTCTCGTTCCTAATTATTACTCATCCAAAGCTGATGCTCCTACCTTTCACAAGTACACTGGAATTATTTCTTATGAGCTGACTGAGACTGGAGCATCTGAATATTCATCGGAGGACAAACTGATTGATCTTAAAAAGGAACGAATTTTGAGGAAACAATTGAAGAAACAAAAAGACATGAACATATGGAGTATGTCCACTTTCAAATACTATTCCTCTGAGGATAACTCTGATGATGGTTACTTTTCATCTGACTCAAATATTTCATCTACTATCCATCATGATATTTCTGAGGATGACACTGATAATAGTTGGGAATCATATACCTCATCTCCGACTCATCATTACGATCTCCCACCGCAGGCTCACAAGAAGATCAGCCGTAAACCGCCTTAATCATCGGCTACCCACCCTCCCTCCCGACCACATCGGTCTCCTTGTACAGCTTCTTCCTCTACCCAGGCCAAGGCCTAAGTATAGGGGGGAACCGATGCCATCTGAATATATCATTTCTATCATCACATTCCGATCTCTCGCTCACTCCATATCCATCCTTCTTCTATACTTAGGCTGACCAAAGCCTAAGTATAGGGGGAACCGCCACCCACCTATATATACCCTCCTTATTCACATACCCTGACCGTTTCATTTATTTTTCTTTTCTTTTCCGCTCTTCTTCTATACTTAGACTATTCACAGTTTAAGTATAGGGGGGCGATTTCTGTAAATTTTTTTCTTTTTCTTTTTTACTCTCTTACGCTTAGCCCGAGCTATGTCTTCTTTACGCTTCTTGTGCTTTGAGGACACAGCACTCGCTAAGTATAGGGGGGTCTGTATATATACTATGTATATATTTTAGCCATACCTCGTACTTTCGCGTAAGTCTATATGTATTTACGGGGTTGGTTTTTCTTAAAAAAAAAAGAGAAAAAAATGTTTTTTTTCCACTAACACTGACTACACCCAAAATCTTTGAAAAAAAATGGCTTCTTATTCATTTTTTGCATAAAAAAAAAGAAGAGAAAACAAACAAACAAACAACAAAAATCCTTTGCATAAAAACAAAAAAAAAACAAAAAAAATCAAAAACAAAAAATTGTGTCTGCATTTCACACACTTGCATTTCATCAAGCATCGCATTTGCATATGTGAAAAGTCTTTAGGTTCTGAACCGAGTTATGAGCCGAAACCGAGAGTGGTCTGGACTTAACCTTAATCCACCTAATTTCCAGAGGAACTTCACCGAGAAATAGGATTTTAGAGTCTTCAGGTCTTTGACTTAATTCTTTGAGTTCCACATGACAATGTACAACGTTTGACTCTTAGTGTCTAACCTGGTCTCTTCATTCTGGGTACAACTCTGGAATAAGGAATTAATTTGTACTCTCGCACTATGCACTTAGCTCGACTCAAACATATGTTGGAAGACTGTGTGAGTTTCTTTTCTGGTAGCGTGGAAATCTAAAGACCGGAGTACGGGTTGAAATAAAGCTTCGGAAAAGGGATGGACGGCTGGGCACAATTTTTTCTAAGACCCCAAAAAATGTACGGAAACAAAAGATTCTATATCCGTAGGGGCACAACAAGATCCAAGCAGAACCACCAAAAATTCCAAATACAAAGAAGCAACTACCAAATAAAATCTGACCAAAAAGGTCCAAGCTTCCAGAAACCTACAGATCTTGGTGGAGACTCGGCTACACTGGCCATCTTCACAAGGAGAGGTGACTACACTGGCCACCCTCCAGTTCTTTTCTCATTCTTCTATCTTCTCCCCCCAATTCGATTGTGAACACAGCGCGACAGACCTTAGAAGGAAATACCTGACTCCCCGAGGACGAGTTATTGGAGAGGAGGCTTGCGCGGTAGTCCGGCATTCTGGGTGGGAAGAGCTAAAATATTTCACACATAAGAGTCGGTTATTCAATGTTCAAAGAGTATACTTTGGGAAGAGGATTGATCTAAGATGACTTCTGAGCCGAAACTGTAGCAATGATGTGTAGAACTTGAGGGCTGTTGATTTTAAAATTCTAAGTCTCACAGAAGTTCCGACACACAAATAATCCAAAGGTTGAGTTTAGGCTTACTTTCACCTTCAGCTCATGGTCTTGGTTTGGAACCCAATCTCATTTCACCTCATGGCATTTCTTTTTGATGCTCAGGGACGAGCATGGTTTAAGTATAGGGGAGGCAAACGGCTGTCACGTGGTTGCCTCCCCATTTTCTCAATTATTAGCGGGAAGAATTGATTTAAATTTGGCTAAGTTTGAACGATCTATGTGCGTCTCGATTAAAGTGAAGTGTGGCTTAAGATCCTACGAGCACAAGCAAAAATAAAAAATGCTCTAAGAAGGAACAATCACGAAGATGACCAAAACGAAGACCCGATGCAACTGATTCTCGCAAGGCTGGCTGCATCTGAGCAGCAGCAAAATCTGATGAGGGTACAATTGGAAAGAATGAATGCAGAAGGAGAACCACCAATGGAAGCTGCATATAATCCCGGGCAGTATAGGGTCATAAATTACTTGCAGCCACCTCAACCTGAGGTCCACCATGAACTGAAGCCACACTTCATAAATCAATTACCACAATTTCATGGAAATTCGGATGAAGAACCTTATGAATTCCTGCGTGATTTGGAGCTAATCTGTTCTAATCAGAGGCACCCACAAGTCAGCCAAGACTATATCCGGCTCACTGCATTACCCTTCGCCTTGAAGGGTAAGGCGGATTACTGGGTGAAAAATTTGGGAGTGACAGTGACCACCTATGATAGGTTCAGGAATCTCTTCTTGAAGAAATTTTACCCTCTGAGTCGAACCAATCAAATGAGGACTCGCATCACTAGCTTCTCTCAGATGCCTAATGAACCACTTTGTGAGGCATGGGATAGATTCAAAGATCTGCTGCAGAAATGTCCCTGCCATGACCTAGATAACAACATCCTGGTCCAATCTCTCTATTCTGGCCTTAACCACGGGACTCAGGGTTTAGTCAGTGCCGCTTGTGGAGGAAATTACACATCCCGAGGAGCTGATACCGTCTGGAAAATTCTAGAGCAAATGGCGGAGACTAGCCGTTCACAAATTTCCAGTAGATCTTACACTGATTCACTGAACAACTATCAAGCCAAAGGAGGAAAACAAACTGTTGCAGAAATAGCAGAGGACTTGCTGCCCAACATGAACATCATCACAGACAAATTAACAATTGTGGATAAAAGAGTGAATGACATCGACAACCGACTCTCTCAATTTCCAAAACAAATGGAGGAGCTCACTGAGAAGGTGTCCAAGCTTGGGATGCCTACTGCTCCTACGGTCCCAATTTATCATGTGCATCATGTCCAAGAGCAGCCAGGCTCTGGACAACCGCTACCATGGACTCATGACCAATCCTACGTCCAACCTTCCCAGCAGTCACCTCCTCCAGCTGAGACAGTCGTAGAAGCCCCGCCTCTGACTTTCGAGATAAACAGCATTTGGTACACACAGGATAATACCCGACAGGGTAATCTGGGGGACTGTCAGCAATATCAGCGTCCACCCAACTCATACAATGCCACTCCACAACACAATCAGTTCTCAAGGCAGCAGCAGCCACAAGACCGTCAGACCCAGCCTCAACAACATCGTCAGCAATATCAAGCTCCAAATCAAGCATCTCGATCATCCAAACCTCCAGAAGACTCGATTGATATCCAAAGACAAATGCTGGAGGAAATTCGCAGCTTCCGGAGTGAACTGTACGACCTACGGGTAGATGTTAATCGTCTATCCCGTTGGAAGGAAGAACAGACTGCACCTGTCACAGCCATTCCCGCTCAAGTTCAAGCTAACCCCAATAGCTTAAACAAACCTCAATCATCTCAACACAACAATCAGGTATACTACTCAGACTTTTCCACATCTGAACACGAGACCCTTTCGTTTAACAATATCAATGCCATGTCCCTCAGGAGCGGAAGGACCGTGGTCGTACCTGACCGGGCGAAGGAAGCTGACCAACATAACTCAGAAGATCAACCGGAGGATACTTCTGAGGATGGAGACGAAGGACACCCGAGGATTTCTGTCCGAAGGAAAGGAAAAGCATCTATGGAGAATAAAGAGGACCTTGAACCTCTAGTTGCTGTGAAAACACCTTTGTCATTATTTCAGCAACATGATGATGATCCAGAACATTTTGATTGTAATAAGAACTCCAAATTCAATAAAGATGCTCTTATTTATAATTCTGGATATCTCTCTCCTGTCTCAAATGCTTCCATTCCTTTTCCCCATGCGCTTAAAAAGGGAAGACAAAAGAAAACTATCCAAAGCGACCCAGTGATGGAAAAATTTTGTCAACAAAACATCACCGTAAAAGTGCCCTTTGATCAATAGGTGGCCAGTAACCCTGCATTCCAGAAATACCTGAAAATGAAATGTACTCCTACCCGGACCCGCACAAAGAAAACAAATTAATTTGTGGAGACTCATGTTCTGACAGTAGCCACCACCAAATGCGTGAGAAACCAGCATTTACCAAGGAAGAAAAGAGATCTGGGTGCTCATTATGTGGAAAGCCGCATTGGCGGTATCGCATTCGCACGGACACTTCTTGACAATGGCTCTTCCATCAATCTTCTCCCCTTGGCCTTATATTATCGATTGGAGTTAGGACCTCTTCAGAAATCACTATCTATACTCCAATTTGCAGACAAATCTACTAAAAGACCTAAGGGAGAAGTGAAAAATGTTATCATTATGGTTGAGGGTACGGAATACAAAGTGGACTTCACCGTCCTTGACATGGAGATCCCGAACCATTGGAAAGAGTCGCAAATCATTTTGGGAAGACCATTCTTACGAACCGCCAAGGCTGTATTCGATTACGGCACTGGAATGATGAAATTCCGCTCCCTAGATGGAGAAGTGGATTTGGAAATGAGACAAACAAAATGGCAAAGACCCGATTCCGAATCTACCACTGAAGAGGCTGAAACATCTGAGTGTAATCTGATTAGAACTACCGGACCTTGGGACCAACTGCCAGATCTTCACATGGATACCCTCGCATCAGAAGAAGCAACAATGCGCCATACAGTGTGTGATCTTTTACCTGACAAATCAGAACACCTGTACAATCTTGATGACACAGAACGCCTTTCGGATTGGTCCATCCCCCCCTCTTCTGAAAAATTCAATGACGAGTCGGACGCGGCTTTGGCTGAATTACCGCACTACATTTGCGATCCGACTCACCTTCCTTCAAGACCAGTGGCTAGCATCTCACAGAATGATCACCCACCAACAATCACCGAGCCAGACTTAAAAGACCTTCAGCCAGATTTGATTGATGATTCAGATTTACCAGAACTGAAACCTCTCCCTCCCACCCTGAAGTATGCATTTCTTAATGGACCCAAAGATAAATTCCCTGTGATCATCAGCTCATCTTTAACCATGGATAAAGAATCTAAATTTCTAGAAGTCCTTGAGCGAAATCGAAAAGCCATCGGTTGGACTGTGTCGGATCTCGTCGGAATCAACCCTGCTCTCTGCTCGCACCAAATTTATGTTGAGGATAATGCAAGGCCTTCCCGTGAATTTCAAAGAAGACTAAACCCCAATCTTCGGGAAGTGGTTAAGAAAGAGATAGAGAAATGGTGCAAAGCAGGTTTCATATACCCCATCTCTGACTCCAAATGGGTGGCCCCCCTTCATGTCGTCCCGAAGAAGTCGGGAATCCAGATGGTCACCAACGAGGAAGGGGTTGAGATCGCGACACGAGTACCCACGTCGTGGCGTGTCTGTGTCGATTACAGGCGCCTGAATGCTGCGACCAAGAAAGATTACTTTCCACTGCCATTTATTGACCAAATCTTGGAGAGACTTGCAGGGAAAGCATTCTTCTGTTTTCTTGATGGGTACTCTGGCTACAATCAGGTAGCTATTGCTCCCGAGGATCAGGAAAAAACCACATTTACATGTCCCTTCGGTACCTACGCTTTCAAGCGCATGCCATTCGGGCTTTGTAATGCCCCAGGTACATTTCAGCGGTGCATGATTGCCGTATTTGCCGAAATGGTGGGTGATTTCCTGGAAGTCTTCATGGATGACTTCTCGGTCCATGGTGATTCATTTGATACATGTTTAGCGCACTTGGACCGAGTCCTCAAAAGATGTAGGGAGGTTAATTTGGTACTCTCTTGGGAGAAAAGTCACTTTATGGTGACTGAGGGTATCGTGTTGGGGCATGTCATCTCCAGAAAGGGAATGGAGGTCGACCCTGCCAAGGTGGATGTGATCAAGAAACTTGAGCCACCAACCAACGTCAAGTCAGTGCGGTCTTTTTTAGGGCATGTTGGATTTTATCGAAGGTTTATCCCTGATTTTTCAAAGATCGCCCGCCCACTGACTGAGCTCTTAGGAAAAGACACCGAGTTTATTGTAAATCACAAGTGTCTTGAGGCCTTCGAGCTCCTGAAAAAGAAAATCTGTGAATCGCCGATATTACAAGCTCCTGACTGGTCTCTTCCCTTTGAGATCATGACTGATGCATCGGATTTTGCGGTCGGAGCTGTGCTTGGACAAAGACGGGACGAAATCCCTTATGCGATTCACTACGCGAGAAAAGTATTGGATCCTGCACAGAAAAATTATACAGTGACTGAAAAGGAAATGCTCGCGGTTGTTTGGGCCCTTGAAAAATTCAGATCATATATATTGGGCTCCAAGGTGACAATTTTCACGGATCATACTGCAATTAGATACCTCATGGATAAGAAAGATGCCAAGGCACGACTTTTGAGGTGGATTTTGTTAATCCAGGAATTTAATTTGGAGATCAAAGATAAACCTGGAATAAAGAATGTTGTTGCTGATCACCTTTCCCGAATTGAGAAAAATGATTATCCTGATACTGGACCTATTAAGGAGACTTTTCCAGACGAATCTGTTTGCACTATTGATTCAACCCCATGGTATTCCAACATCATGAACTATCTTGTCTCCAAGAAGGTTCCCTCGGGTTGGACAAAGAAAATGATTGAAAAACTAAAGTCGGATTCAAGAAAATACCATTGGGACGATCCTTTCCTTTTCTATGAAGGAGCGGATTGTGTCTGGAGAAGATGTATTCCTCAGGAAGAATACCAGAGTGTCCTTACACATTGTCACACTCTCGAGGCTGGAGGGCACCATTCGGGAAAGAGAACCGCACACAAGGTACTCCAATGTGGATTTTACTGGCAGACCTTATTTCGTTATGCTAATGATTTTGTACGGTCTTGCCCGATTTGTCAAAGGATGGGAGGGACCGTTGGATATAGAGACGAAATGCCCATGCAACCGATGATTTTCTGTGATGTTTTTGATGCATGGGGGATTGATTTTATGGGTCCCTTTCCCAATAGCAATGGATTTGAGTACATCTTGTTAGCGGTTGATTATTTGTCTAGATGGGTAGAGGCTATTCCGACCCGAACCGCAGACAACAAAACCGTCTGTAAGTTTATCAAGGATAATATCATTGCAAGGTTCAGGATACCAAAAGTTTTGATCTCTGATGGAGGTAGCCACTTTGTGAACAGGGAAATAAGATCTTTGGCTAAGGAGTACAAATTTGAACATCGAATAGCCAACCCTTATCATCCACAATCTAATGGCATGGCAGAAGTTTCTAATCGAGAAGTGAAGAGTATACTTCAAAAGTTAGTTCGTCCAGATAGGAAGGATTGGTCAAAACTGTTGGATCAAGTTCTTTGGGCCTATAGGACAGCTTATAAAACACCACTCGGCACTTCACCTTTTAGGATGATCTATGGCAAACCTTGCCATCTTCCTGCTGAACTGATTCACAAATCTGAATGGGCAATCAAAAAGTTGAACTGGAGTTGTCACCTTGGGAAATTATGTCGAGACCTAAATTTGAATGAGCTAATTGAAATCCGAAACCGAGCATATGACAACAGTGTGATTTATAAGGACAAGGTCAAGAAATGGCATGATAGACATATTCGAGATAAAACCTTTGTCCCTGGGCAGAAAGTCTGGTTGTTTAATGCTCGATTAAAGATCTTTCATGGGAAACTGAAATCGAAATGGACGGGTCCCTATGTTGTCATCGATGTGCATACCAATGGAAGTGTGGACATTGCAGAACTCAAAGATGATGCACAACCTTTCTCAGTGAATGGACAATTACTGAAGCCATACATAGAATCATCCAAAGAACATACAGTGCAAGTGGAGGTCATCTATTTCACACAGAGCAAGGACATTGACGAAATATCAGATCAGACCCAACCTCCCTCCCAACCACATCGATCTCCTTGTACAGCTTCTTCCTCTACCTAGGCCAAGGCCTAAGTTTAGGGGGGGGGGGGACCGATGCCATCTGTATATACCATTTTCCTCATCACATTCCGATATCTCGCTCACTCCATATCCATCCTTCTTCTATACTTAGGCTGCCAAAGCCTAAGTATAGGGGGAACCGCCACCCACCTATATATACCTCCTCATTTCCATACCCTGACCACTTCCTTTTTTTTCTTTTCCGCTCTTCTTCTATACTTAGACTATTCACGGTCTAAGTATAGGGGGGCATTTTTTTTGTAAATCCTTTTCTTTTTTCTTTTTCACTCTCTTACGCTTAGCCCGGGCTATGTCTTCTTTACGCTTCTTGTGCTCTGAGGACACAGCACTCGCTAAGTATAGGGGGGTCTGTATATATACTTTGTATATATTTTAGCCATACCTCGTACTTTAGCGTAAGTCTATATGTATTTACGGGGTGGTTTTTTCTTAAAAAAAAACAAAAAAAGCAAAAAAACAAAAAAAATGTTTTTTTATTTTCACTAACACTGACCTTGCCCAAAATTTTTGAAAAATGGCTTCTTATTCATTTTTGCATAAAAAAGAAAAAAAATCACAAATGTGTCTGCATTTCACACACTTGCATTTCATCAAGCATCACATTTGCATATGTGAAAAGTCTTTGGGTTCTGAACCGAGTTATGAGCCGAAACCGAGAGTGGTCTGGACTTAACCTTAATCCACCTAATTTTCAGAGGAACTTCACCGAGAAATAGGATTTTAGAGTCTTCAGGTCTTTGACTTAATTCTTTGAGTTCCACATGACAATGTACAGCGTTTGACTCTTAGTGTCTAACCTGGTCTCTTCATTCTGGGTACAACTCTGGAATAGGGAATTAATTTGTACTCTCGCACTATGCACTTAGCTCAACTCAAACATATGTCGGAAGACTGTGTAAGGTCCTTTTCTGGTAGCGTGGAAATCTAAAGACCGGAGTACGGGTTGAAATAAAGCTTCGGAAAAGGGATGGACGGCTGGGCACAATTTTTTCTAAGACCCCAAAAAATGTACGGAAACAAAAGATTCTATATCCGTAGGGGCACAACAAGATCCAAGCAGAACCACCAAAAATTCCAAATACAAAGAAGCAACTACCAAATAAAATCTGACCAAAAAGGTCCAAGCTTCCAGAAACCTGCAGATCTTGGTGAAGACTCGGCTACACTGGCCATCTTCACAAGGAGAGGTGACTACACTGGCCACCCTCCAGTTCTTTTCTCATTCTTCTATCTTCTCCCCCCAATTCGATTGTGAACACAGTGCGACAGACCTTAGAAGGAAATACCTGACTCCCCGAGGACGAGTTATTGGAGAGGAGGCTTGCGCGGTAGTCCGGCATTCTGGGTGGGAAGAGCTAAAATATTTCACACACAAGAGTCGGTTATTCAATATTCAAAGAGTATACTTTGGGAAGATGATTGATCTAAGATGACTTCTGAGCCGAAACTGTAGCAATGATGTGTAGAACTTGAGGGCTGTTGATTTTAAAATTCTAAGTCTCACAGAAGTTCCGACACACAAATAATCCAAAGGTTGAGTTTAGGTTCACTTTCACCTTCAGCTCATGGTCTTGGTTTGGAACCCAATCTCATTTCACCTCATGGCATTTCTTTTTGATGCTCAGGGACGAGCATGGTTTAAGTATAGGGGGATGATGAATCTCATATTCATCACTCTAAATCTCATTTATTAAGCTCAAATCCCTAAAAATCAACAGCATTCTGGCATCTATTTTGCATAATTAGCATTCATGCATGATTTCATAAGAATTGCATTTTAGCACAAAAATCTGCACAAAATAAGAAGCCAAAAATCCAAGCCAAAATGACCTGTAAATAAGCCTAACTTCCCAGATTTTTAACTCATTCATGCTAACTCCGAATAACTCAAAACCACTTCCACTGTGTACTTATCACTAACAAGAATAAAAGAAAAATACAAAAAAATAACTAACCCAAATAAGTGGACCAAAAACCCAAACCCTAATTTCAGGATTTTCGGACTAAAAGCCACATATCTTCTCCATCCAATGTCCGATTTAATCCTACTCACTTTTGAACTAATGTGCATTCAATTACCTTCAAAACAAGACCAAGTTCAAGTGAATCGGAGCTCGTATATGAAAGTTGGGTTTTGGGCCTCTTTTGTACATTGTATATTTTCGCGGTTTTTGATCTTGTATTTTATGTATATACTTTCTTAATCAATAAAAATAAAAAAAATTAGATTAATGTGTCTTTATTTATCTTTGATTTTACCGTAATTTTTCCGGATTTTTGTCGTGTTTAAAAAATGACATAAAAATTATAAAACCCAAAAATAAAGGTATTCTATGTACATAGGATACCCCAAAAATTCACTTTGTGCAAATGGTCGATTTTGGTTTTGATGTCTTCATGAAAGTTGTAGATCTCATCGAGACGAGCAACTTTCGTGAAGAAACTTTTTCGATCCGAGGTCGTTTACTATTTTATATCGATTTTACAACATATTTAATCTCGAATTTTGTGGTGCTGACACGTGGCAGCACCTGGTGCCGCCACGTGTCAGCCATTTTTGGGTTTATTTATTATTCGTTTTGTTAAAAAAAAAGAAAAAAAAACAAAAAAAAAAAACACACACACACGTGCGTCGCACGTGCCTCCCCAGGCACGTGCTCCGCACGTGCCTCCGCCCCCCCCGCCTTTAACCGCCACGTGGCCCATCAGGGGCCGTCCGATCACGCGCGATCGGACGACACCTGTGCTTCGTCAACCTCACGCCCCCTTTCCCAAATCGCCGCCGCCCGCGACTTTCGCCGCAAATCGCGGCCATCTCCGATCCTCGCACCTCCGCCGCATCCCGCAAATCTCGCGCCGCCAATCGCATCCCCTTCAAATCCCATCTCCGATCCGCCGTTTAAAGCCCTAAGGACTCCCCCTCTCCGGTAGTGACAGGACCGGCGAGCCTCCTCCATCGGCGTGATCCGAGGTCACCGCTCCTCGCCGCAGCTCAGCCTCGCCGCGCTGCTGCTCGCTCCGGCCACTCCCAGCGCCGTTGAGCCCTCCTGCAGGTATACCCTCTCTCTCTATCTCCCTCTCTCTCTATCTCTCTCGCCTTCTCTTTCGCGGAATACGCCTCGCCTCCACCGCCCGACAACCGCGCCATCAGCCGCCACCATCGACGCCTCCGTCGCCGCTTCGCCCTCGACGCCCCACGGCCGTGTGTCGGCCACCACCTCTGGCTTCGCTTCCTCTCCGATCATCGACACCAACCACGCTTCACCATCATCGCCGGGCATCTTCTTCGACAAACACCAACGGCAGCCACCTGGGTTGCATCTCCGCCGCACGGTCATCACAACAGCGCCGGAGGCTCCCCCGCCTCTTCGCCACAACCACCGAACGCCGCAGCCGCTCTGCTCCTCCGTCATCGACATCGACCATCACCGGCGCCCCTCCGCTCCGGTCGGCCCACCTTCCGTCCCCACACCTCCTCGCTCGGCCGGGCGCCCCAGGCCCGAGACCCCCGCCACGCGCAGCGCGCGTGAGGGCGGGGGGACGTCATCGATAAGTCACACCCAGGTCACGTGCTCCGCACGTGACCTTGGTCAAATTGCGAGGACCCCCCTACCGCAGCTCCATATTGCGCTCCAGCCCTTGCCATCCAGAGGCACGTGCCTAGCACGTGCCTACTGGAAATTTTGCAGAATCGCCCCCTCCAGTATCGGTAATTACATAGACACCCCCCAGCTACATTTTATTTCTATGTTATTTATTTAACTTGCAGTTGTACCCCTGTGTTCCCCTGTGATTCTAGACTTCTTCTCTACATTATTTTATTATCAAAAAAATAGCATGATGTTGGTTAGTTGACTCTCTGCACTTTGACATATTGCGGGTATTTTTCTGATTGACGGTTAATTAATAAATATTTGTTTTGTGAAAATTGGCATATTTTACCCATTTTCTGCTCTGAAATTCATAATTGGTTAACCGTTGCTCTAAAAATTCCAGAAAAATCATACATTGTAGAGTTAATTATTCTTAACATTGTGCCCAAAAAGATTTGCATTTGCACGCATATTTTATCCTATAAAAATCATTTAGCACATTTTAGTATTTAATTTTTAGTAGGTATCAAACCCCACATTTTCGAGGTTTAGGATTTTTCTACGATCCGTCACATAGCGATAGATCTCAGATAATTTTGATTCTCGAAAATAAGTAGGTTTGATATTTATTAAAATTAAATATTAAAAATTATTTTGTTTGCATTTAAAAATCGATAAAAAATTCATATTGCATCCAAAATTTCCAAAAAAATTGTAGTGCATCCATTTCATCATAATTTACATTGTGGCCAATTTTCATATTTTTCGGACATTGTTTGATTGACATTTACATTTTAGTCCCTAAAATAAGGCCTAATTTGCATTTTGCATCCTTTATTACATTGAAAATTCCAAAAAAAAAAACCGCCTCGAAAACCGAACGCTAACTTTGATAGACTTAATTCTAGGTTGTTCCTTTGCCTCCTTGTGATCGACCTTGGGACTTGCCCAAGTAAAATAAACATAAAACCACGAAATTAAAAATTGAATAAATTATTTGTGGTATTTTCTTGACCGTTTCCGATTGCCGCCTACAACGCACGACACGATAAAAACAACTCCTTAAAAGCCGCATTTCCGGATTCGTCAGATGGCGCCGTTGCCGGGGATTAAGGCGGTTTACGGCTGATCTTCTTGTGAGCCTGCGGTGGGAGATCGTAATGATGAGTCGGAGATGAGGCATAAGATTCCCAACTATTATCAGTGTCATCCTCAGAAATATCATGATGGATAGTGGACGAAGTGTTTGAGTCGGATGAAAGATATCCATCATCAGAGTTATCCTCAGAGGAATAGTATTTGAAAGTGGACATACTCCAGATGTTCATGTCTTTTTGTTTCTTCAATTGTTTCCTCAAGCTTCGTTCCTTTTTAAGATCAATCAGTTTGTCCTCCGATGAATATTCAGATGCTCCAGTCTCAGTCAGCTCATAAGAAATAATTCCAGTGTACTTGTGCAAGGTAGGAGCATCAGCTTTGGATGAGTAATAATTAGGAACGGGAGTTGTCCAACTAATGAGCATGGTTTAAGTATAGGGGGATGATGAATCTCGTATTCATCACTCTAAATCTCATTTATTAAGCTCAAATCCCTAAAAATCAACAGCATTCTGGCATCTATTTTGCATAATTAGCATTCATGCATGATTTCATAAGAATTGCATTTTAGCACAAAAATCTGCACAAAATAAGAAGCCAAAAATCCAAGCCAAAATGACCTGTAAATAAGCCTATCTTCCCGGATTTTTAACACATTCATGCTAACTCCGAATAACTCAAAACCACTTCCACTGTGTACATATCACTAACAAGAATAAAAGAAAAATACAAAAAAATAACTAACCCAAATAAGTGGACCAAAAACCCAAACCCTAATATCAGGATTTTCAGACTAAAAGCCACATATCTTCTCCATCCAGTGTCCGATTTAATCCTACTCACTTTTGAACTAATGTGCATTCAATTACCTTCAAAACAAAACCAAGTTCAAGTGAATCGGAGCTCATATGTGAAAGTTGGGTTTTGGGCCTCTTTTGTACATTGTATATTTTCGCGGTTTTTGACCTTGTATTTTATGTATATATTTTCTTAATCAATAAAAATCCAAAAAAAAATTAGATTAATGTGTCTTTAGTTATCTTTGATTTTACCGTAATTTTTCCAGATTTTTATCGTGTTTAAAAATGACATAAAAATTATAAAACCCAAAAATCAAGGTATTCTATGTACATAGGATACCCCAAAAATTCACTTTGTGCAAATGATCGAATTTGGTTTTGATGTCTTCATGAAAGTTGTAGATCTCATCGAGACGAGCAATTTTCGTGAAGGAAGTTTTTCGATCCGAGGTCATTTACTATTTATTTTCGATTTTACAAAATAATTATTTTTCGAATTTTCTGGAGCTGACACGTGGCAGCACCTGGTGCCGCCACGTGTCAGCCATTTTTGGCATTATTATATCGTTTTTAATTAAAAAAATAAATAAAAAAAATTAAAAAAAATATATAATAAATACATAGCTCACGTGCAGCGCACGTGCGGCATCCGCACGCGCACTGCACGTGCGCTCGCCCCAGCCCCTTCTCGCTGTGCCACGTGGCGTGATGGCAGCCGTCCGATCTCGGCCGATCGGACGGCCGCTGCGCGTCGTCTTCCTCCAGCTCCCCCTTTTCTCTTTTGGATCGCCGCCGCCCCGTTGATTTCGCCGCCGCCACACCGTCTTTCCGATCTCCGGATCCCCCAGATCTCGCAGCCGCCCCAATTTTCTCGCCGTCGATCCCAATCAAATCAAACCCCCTTCAATCCCATCGCGCCCGATCTCCTGCCAAACCCGGTGACCCAACCCGCGCTATTTAAGACCCTCCGCCGCTTCCTTCGAAGCCATCCGCCGACAAGCCTAAGGCGAAGCCCGGTGGTGACAGCCCGGAGCTTCGCCGTCGACGAGATCCGAGGCCACCTCTACCCCCTCGTTGCAGCGCCGCTCCTCCGCGCGCAAGCTCCTGCTCCGCCCCCTTGGCGTCGAGCCAACGACTACACCGACCTCCCCCGTCGAGCCACCAGTTATCTTCTTCGACCACCTACCACCGGCCACCTCCTTTCTTCTCCAACGACGCCATTGCCGCTCGACCGCCAACCTTCATCTTCCTCCGGCTCCGCTCCAGCGCCACCGTTCTTCTCCGACAACCACCGTTCGTCCTCGACTTCACCGCCGGAGCCGGGCATAGCAACATTGTGGGCGACCCACAACCGCCGCACCACCTTCGTCTCCAGCCCCTCAGCTCCGGTCTCCATCCACGCCACCGGCATCGCCTCCTCAACGCCGGCCGTGTGTCGGCCACGCCACCGGCATCGCCTCTTCCGCCGCACCATCCAGAAGCTCAGCCCCTTCGCCGGCCGGGCCCAAAGCCCGAGGCCCCCCCGCACGCCCCTCGCACGTGCGTGGGGGGAACGTCCCCAGCAAGCCATCGTCCAGGGTCACGTGCGTGGCACGTGATCCCTGGGTTAATTGCAGCAAGGCCCCCCGGAGAGCCCCTAACCGCACATCAGTCCCCGCATCCAAGGGCACGTGCGCAGCACGTGCCCCTTGGACATTTTGCACAAATACCCCCCACGGGTATAGGTAATTACGAACAAACCCCCCCAGTTGCATTTTATATTGATATTTATATTGCACTTGTACCCCTGTGTTCCCCTGTGATTCCAGACTTTTTCTCTACATTATTTTATTAATCCAAAAAAAGCATGATGTTGGTTAATTAATTCTCTACGCTTGGACATGTTGTTGGTATTTTTGTGACGAACGGTTATTTAATAAATAATTGTTTTGTGGAAAATTGCATATTTTACCCAATTCTTGCTCTGAAATTGATAGTTCATTAACCGTGGCTCTAAAAATTCTCGAAAAATCATACATTGTAGAGTTCATTATTCTTAACATTGTGTCCAAAAAGATTTGTATTTGCCTGCATATTTTGTTCTATAAAAATCATTTTGCATCTTTTAATATTTAATTTCTAATAGGTATTAAACCCCACATTTTCGAGGTTTAGGATTTTTCTGAGATCCGTCACCTAGTGATAGATCTCAGATAATTTTGATCCTCGAAAATAAGAAGGTTTGATATTTATTAAAATTAAATATTAAAAATCATTTTGTTTGCATTTAAAAATCCATAAAAAATTCATATTGCATCCAAAAATTCCAAAAAAATTACAGGACATCCATTTCATTATAGTTGACATCTCGGCCAAGTTTTGTATTTTTCGGACATCGTTTGAACTTAATTCACATTTTTGTCCCTAGAATAGGCCGAATTTGCATGTGCACCTCCTAAATCATTGAAAAATTCCAAAAAAAAGACCGCTTCGAAAACCGAACACGAACTTTGATAGACTTAATTCTAGGTTGTTCCTTTGCCTCCTTGTGATCGACCTTGGGACTTGCCCAAGTAAAATAAACATAAAACCACGAGACGAAAAATTGAATAACTTATTTGTGGTATTTTTTGACCGTTTCCGATTGCCGCCTACAACGCACAACACGATAAAAACAACTTTTTAAACTTGGCATTTCCGGATTCGTCAGTAGGGGTCGAAACAGGGAGACAAATCAGTGTAGCAGGTACATTATTTATTAATAAATAATGAATAAATAACATATGCATATTTGTATAATATTCACTTTATTATTTACTTAATGTTGTTTTGGGTTTTAAATTAAATTAAATAATTCTTTTTGTTATCTTTTTTCAATTATAATTATATTTTTTAATTGTTGATTTTCTGATTTTTAATTTCCTTTTAATTTAATAATATGTAATTGACATATATATAATAGAGTATATAAAGGGATATAAGGTAATATAGATAATATAAGTAAGATATAGTAGAATATATATATTATATACAAACATCAGGAAAACACATAAAGAACAATCCATTTTTATTTTTTAAAGGGTTTTAAAATATTTATAATGTATTTATAATTATTATTAATAATATTAACTATATATAAATGAGGAAAGGGAAGCTACAACATGATGTAACTAACCTTATCTACATCAGGGGTATTTTCGTCTCTTTTTTATTTTTTTCGAAAATATCATGATGGATTTTCATAACTATATCCCTCTAATATGTCATTCAAATTTCTTCAGAAATAGAGACTCCTACGTTCTCCATCCAGACAGTCATTTTTTAACGGTCACATATTTGTTGTATTTTACCTATTCTGGATGGAGGCCGTATGAGTCTTTGTTTCTGATGAAATTTGAATGACATATTAGAGCGATATTGTCATGAAAATCCATCATGGTATTTTCAAAAAAAGATAAATAAAAGAAAAGGACGAAAATGACCCTGACGCATCTAAGGTTAGCTACATCATGATGTAGCCTCCCTTTCTTATAACTATATATGTTTACAATACAATATAAGTTATTATAATTATTAATATGGATATATAACAAAAAATTTATGAAATAAAATATTTTTATATTGTTTATATTTTTCTCATATTTTTGTGATTTTATGGGTAATTTTGCTAATTTTTATGTACTTTTAAAGTCCAAAATATACAAAATCTTAGACTTAATAAATAGGCCACATTGTTTTGAAATTCAAAAATATTATATTGGGTAAAGATTTCTCGAAGCTAATTCTAATATGTAGAGAAGAATATATATATATATAACTTTAGAATAAAAATTATTTTTTTCTTTTTTTGTAAAATATTTTGAAATTTTTTAGGGTTAGCAAGGGTTCGTTAAATTTTAGAGTTTCTTTTGATATTTTTTTTGTGATTTTCGGTCTAGAATTTTAAAATAGAGTAATAAATACTAGGTAAGATTTTATATTTTTTGTATTTTCTAAGTTAAACAAGGACCAAACGTGCACTTTTTGAATTTTAATAAATAGAAAATGTATATGAAACACAAAACAAATATGGCATATAAGAGCAATTAATCAAGCACATCATACTATTCTTTCATTATTTTTGGAATACAAGTGATATTTGTGAAAAATATACAAATATGCATAAAAATAATTAAGCAGGTAGGGGTGGTTTTGCAATTTAAAATAAATATGAGGGTCATATGCAAATAAAATTAGAACTTTTGTAATAAAATTTGATTTATATATTAAAATGAAATGTACAATGTTGGAGGGGTTTACAAGTAAATTACCCAACTTACGTGGGGGGCGCACATGAGCTGAGCTAGCACTAGACTGACTTACAATTAATATTAGATATAGGGACTTTGTTGGAAATTTTACACAAAGTATTAAACTTAATAAAATATTACAGAACTTTATACAAAATACAAAAAGGCGGATGGGGTTTTACGTAAATTACCTACATAAATGCCTTGTATCCGATTGTCGTGCACTTGCCACGTGGACGATCAGAGGGCATGTATCGTATACCGCTTTGATAAGAACGAATGGCCCAGATTACATTTGGGTTGTGTTCTTTATCTGACGGCTATGGTAGGGTCTCCAAGAACGTAGATGAATTCAACATCCAGTGAGCTTCGACTTCGTCGTTCTCTGTCCTCCAGTGGTAGACCTTCCTCTAAAAACGACTAGGACTCAAGGGGCACATCTGCATGTGCTAGCCTACTTAGATGGGACCCAAAAGGCTCAAATCAAGATCTGGGGGAAGTTATTGCTCTATGTACCTAGAAAGGTTGCATGATCTATTCTCAGCTCCAAAGAGGTCGTCGAAGGCCTCAACCTGCACCAAAAGGATCATGGGCACAAAGGCTATATTGTACCTCGACTATTGGATGAAGTTGCATAAGTAAGGGGAACAGAATGGGGATGTAGATCCAGCGAAGGGCGACAGTTGGATCTTGATTCCCAAGTCCACGATGGATCTGGGTTGTAAAATGAGGGGTAACGATGGACAAGGCGATGGGGATCAAAATGAGATGGAAATCAGGCAAGGGAATGGTTAGAGACGATCAAATTTGGCTTGGAGCTCGTGCTCTAGGCTAATTAGGGATTTACAATTACGACTATATTAAACATGAAAACATAAAATTAAATGCAAGAAATGGAAAGTAAAATCTACATAATATAGCAGGAAAAAGTGACTCAACTCAGTCAGAGGCCAAGGAAGCACAACCTACCGGAGGCGCTCCGGCGATGGACTTGAATCTCCTCCGCTATTGCTCCTCCTCGATGCAAATCGAAGGGAACCGCTCCTGTCACCAGAAGGAACTCATTGGGAACTATCCGAGGGGCAAAGAACAGAAGAAGAGAAATCAAATAAAAAATGAAGAAGGTGGAGCAGGTTTTATTGACATTTTTCCTTTATTTCCACATCAATTGTTCACATAATTATTCCAAAATAAAATGTCAATTGTATTTTCCTTTATAAAAATTTTCAATCATGCCATTAGAAATTACGAATTATATTTACACCCCCAAAATAAAATGCCAATTGTATTTTCTATTAATTATCCAATGTGAATCGAATTCACATCAACATTTAATTTATAAAAATACTATTTACAAAAAGATCTCTCTAATATATTGTAAATCACATTTATAATACATATAATTAATATGGATAGTACTATCCACATTATTCATATCCATGATAATTAAATCATATTTACTTACTTGGATCATCGTTCTCATGCATCCAAATAATATGAATCATATTCATATTATCCATGATAATTAATTCATATTTAATTATCTTTTTCTCAAGGCACAAATATACAATTCAATAATGGAATTATTCTTGAATTCCTTCCAGAATAATGTGCTTTCTCTACAGATACTTGGAGATGAGGACAGGGTGATTGTATGTTCAACATATAGTGACTTGGATATTAAGATCATATCTCAAATCCAGATCTCGGGGACCTTTCAAATATGTTCGATTAAATCGAAGATGTAAATCTAATCTTCTCATTGCATCCGAATCGCATTCGGATCAATGTCCAACATTTGGAGTAAGATTAGATTACTTTTCTACTGAGAGGAGTCAGTAAAATCCAAACCTATTTTATCATTCCCTCTGAATGGAAGTCTCATGGTTATACAATCATTTATGGTCATATATCCCTCGAGTATTGCTAATACCCGTACATCTTTTATACTGGAAGACCTAGAATAAACCCGAAGTTATAGATCTTATTTAGATTGTCTTCTTAAGGGTTTTTATCATTAGGATTCTCATTTGGTCATTGGTAGTTGGTATCGATAATATGCTTTCCAAAAGCATATATCGTACCTATAAATTCTTGTCATGCTTCCAAAGCAAGATGACCATGCATGGAATTGGATTTTCGAAATACCTCATAAGTAATCTCATGTGTTCTGATTCAGAAGTGAACATGTATGATCCATTTGAGAGATCGTATTACGCATATGCCCTTGTATGCACAACAACTCGCTAGTGTATAGACCTTGATTAGATCTTGGACCTATCGATATGCCAAATATACATACTCAGACATATAATATTACATTTGTCTCCGGTCAGAGGATGCATGCCTATATCATGATAGTATATCACATAGGTCTTAGTTATCTCGACCTCGTTAAGTTAACTATGTGACCTAACTTATCTAACACCTTCGAATCTCTATTCCTATGCAGAGGACTTGCATCTAGATGTTGGTAAGATATCAGCCTTTCGAGAGGGGTTGCCATCTCCTTTTCAGGATGGAGATCACTTCTTAACGATCATTTGATGGTGCTTGATTAGTCCTCAATCTAACTCTCTAGAAACTCATCCAAGCACCAGCCTTTATGATTCAACCTTTGAATCAATAGCGGTACAATCATTAAGATGGTCATGGTACATAACCCTAATTGTACAAAGGGACCTTCTAATGCATTCATTCATTTAATCTCAGACATGAAGTGAAAAAAATCAATAACTTTTATTGATATATAAAAGATTACAATGAAATTTACCGTAGAAATGGTTCGCATCTCGCTCACATGGAAAACACTGCTATTCTGCTTAATGTAGTGAACCATGTCATTCATGATTAAATGTTGAATGCACATATGTTTGCCAAAACATGTCCTTTGGTCTCTATGAATGATCTTAATAATTGCAATCATCACTGACTTGTTACTTCCAAAGCACACTCGATGAGAGATAAAGACTTCAGAAACACACAATCCATAGGTTGTTGTCTTTTTGTCTATTTAATTGTCAATCCTCATTATTGTGAGGAAATTTGCACATTGCAACCACATACATTATGTGTCCAACTACAAGTACTTCATCTTCATCATGGATCCAATCCATGATATTATACTTGTTATGATTGAGTATAGTTTTAAGTTGATTTAAGGAAGGTTATCTGAAATAAGATAATTTTCATAAATATATATCTTTGAAAAAGGTTATTAATGTTTCAAATCAAAGTTTTATTGACTTTTAAACTCTGAAAGTCCATTCACTTATTAAAATTTGAAAGCAATAGCTATATCTCAAGCAAAATCGGGATCTCCTTTTTACTTTTGTTACATCCCAATAGTATGAGAAACTACAACTCAGATAAATAGAAGCGGGAACTTATTCTGCCTTGCAAGTCTAACTTGTATTTCATCTTTAACACCCGATCCCACCACCACTAAGGTGATGTTGACCCATTGCTTATTAAACAAACCATCAATATGAATAGAACTCACAATGCACAATCCAATATCACCTCAATAATATTGGGAACCAATATTTGGTCACTACGTATACGGCCTTACTCTTTCGAGAAGCAAAGATACCAATCCATGAATGCTTATATGTAGGAGCTATCACTTCAGATAGGCATCTCCAATATACAATCCATGGTGACAGAACCTTTTACCTTGAGGGGAGATCATGGATATCATTTATATGATCCTCCATATCACATACAAATTTTAATTAATCATTATGAATCATATTCATTTTGATTAGTTCTTCCAACGAAATTACATCTCCATTCATATTGGAGTGCTAATTTTCATTGGATCTAGTTAATTTAAATATATTAAATTAATAAACAATCAAATTCAATAAAGCAAAAAATAGAGTTTTCTTGATATTGTTATATATTATAAGCTCTCACAAGTACGTAGTATTTTGTATTTTAATAATTAGAGTACAACTTGACTTACTCATATTATTCTTTCCACAAAAATGGCGGCCAATATGCTCGAGTTATGCTGGGAGGGAGCATTTCCTTGTCATGCAAGGCGCTAATTGAGAATCCAAGCCAACATACCTGGACTAGACACCTTCACCATTCTGATTGAGAACAACACGAAATAATGTCAATGTACTTGCGGTTTTATCAATCAACTTCGTTGACCTACATTTTACTATATAGTAATAACTCAGAAATCTTAGGCATTTTTAACCAATTTTGAGATCCTAAATTTCTAGTCATATCGAGAAACCATGTTTTGCATGTAAATCTTGACCTACAACTATTTTAGGTTAAACCAGGGTTTTTGTCATGAAATATACATTCAATGGGAATTGATGTTTTATCAATTATTTTAATAAATATAAAGCATCAATTTAATCAAATAAAATTCATAATTTTCATGATTTACATAGAATGATAAACACATTAAGAAAGATGACTTGATGATCCAATCATCATCCACCCCATATCCACTAAATATGGAATATTGAGGGCAAATAGAGTCGGATCATGTGAAATAAATTCGAGCAGTTTTCTGATTTAATTTTCCACTTAATTAAGGTATTTATTTCATGCTTCATGAGAAGTAAATATTAAGCATAAAAAAATCTTCTTACAGATATGTGAATACATGCAAAATACATTTCATCACGGAAACTTTTCGAATTTTATCTTATACACCTTTTTTGCCAACAATTGGCTACAATTTTTGGGACATATTTAAGCATTATAAATGCATTTTATTATTCAAAAATGTTCAAACAATGCATAAATATGGACTTTTCAATTTACCAAAAACCAATTCAAAACATGTATTATATGCCTAAACCATGAGTCCCCGTGCAATCGATATGCAAAACCTTGTTCCCTAGGGTTTTGGATTACATACAAGACCTTTAAACAAAGCTATGATATCACTTGATGACTAGGTTTTAGGCCTTAGAGCATAAAGAAAGCATGTAGGTCGCATCACATATAACCTAGGGCAGCTAGTCATACTAGTTGCATCTAGCAGCTGAAATTAACAATTTTACATAGATGAAACCATAGATTTCAATAACACACTCAAATAATTTCATCAACAATACAAACAAGTAAAAGGATTACCTCTTGAAGTGTATTTGTGATCATGTCTCTAAACGAAGAGATCTCTTGTCTCAAGTCCGATTCAACGAAGGTCACACTTTCGCGTGGATGACATGTGTGCTACTCGCAATCCAAGTTGATGACTCGAGCGATGACTCTCCTGATTTCGTATCAAAAAATCCAATGCCATCTTCACGAGCAAGAAGCAATGAGGATGGAGGAGATTCATGAGTAGTCGATCCGGCAGCACAACGATGTCGCGACGATTGCTAGTCTCTCTATGTCAACAGTGCGGAGGGCCACATTGTTGAGACAAAGAGTGCGCGTGTATGAGAAATATGTAAAGAGAGATTTGTTGTTGAAATTCATGTAGTGTAAAAATAAAGTCTAGGGCTTCCCTTCTATTTGTAATATTTTGGATGTCATGGATCACAATCCATGTGCACATAAATCCAATGGTTGAGATTATTTCGTACTTTCAATCAATGGCCATGATTTTGTTGCATAAATTTGCAACAATAAATAATAAATTTAAAATAAAAAAAATGTTGTGAATAATTTGCGGTACATTCAATATAATTCAAATAAATTTGATGTGGAAATAAAGGAAAAATGTCAATTGTATTTTCAATTATGTGTATTGATTGAAAATTAGAGAGTTCTATTTGTGAATAGTATTTTTATAAATTAAATGTTGATGTAAATTTGATTCACATTGGATAATTAATTGAAAATACAATTGATATTTTATTTTGGGGGTGTAAATATGATTCGTAATTTCCAATGGCATGATTGGTAGTCCCCGATCTACCAACTCTTTCCTCGAGGATCAGGGTATTCCATTCTATGTTCAAGTGCAACTAGCTCGAGAAGAGTGGGAAAGAAGAGAAAGGTCTATGGCCAGTGTAGCCACGTATCCTTTGGGGCTAGACCAGTGTAGCCAAGTCTCCAGTTACAAGCGTCCATAAGATGAGACAATGTATAACATAAGCTTTGCTTATTCAACTATACACACTCCAACAAACATTCTATTTCAATCAGGTATGTCCCTTTTTTTGGAGTTTTTGCATTTTTAATATATATACAACATGTGCAGTATGTACATAAGGAGTTTTTCTTCTTGAGACAGTAGACTATCCCTCTTTTGAAGCATTATCGCAACCCCACGACATCCTATAGTTATACCTCAATGCTACTAGACCAGTTTGACATGCACTACCTCCCTAGAGAAGGACCAGATGCTTCCAATAGTTGTAATATACCCGTGTGCTACCCCAAGCCAAAGGATTATGCCCCCTCACCACCTCATCCATGAAGAGCTACATGTAGAGTGCATGTCCAAGTTAAGCCACTGTCTAGAAGAATCATATGTGTGTTGTGAAATATTCTACTTAAACTACTCAAGATAACATGTAAACATGTGGACTCAAAGAATTAAGTCGCTAGGAACTGAAAAGTCTCAACTCCAGTTCCTCTAAGGATCCTCTGAAATTAAGTGGATTAAGGTCTTAACAAGCTCCATTCTTCAATTTTATTCCTGACTACTTCAATTTTCAATACTATTCTGAAAAATGCAAATGCAAATGCAACAAAATATTTATAAAATATTTGAAAACAAAAGAAAATAAAAGACAATTGTTTTTGAAAAGTTTTTCAATGAATTTTTGCAAATTTTTATGGATTTTATTTTTTTCAGAATTTTAGGTATTTTTAATAATGAAAAGAAGAAAGAATTTACAAATATTTAAAAAATATGTGTATAATTACAAGGGTTTTATTTACAGGTTTGTATAAAATTTTTACAAGTGGCTTTTATCTACAAATTTTATTAAGGGACTTTTTATACAAGAATTTTATATACAACATTTATTGTAAGTATAGGTTTTATTTACAAAGACTGTACAACACATATATACAAATAGTTTATATACCCGTAATTTATATCCCATGTGTAAAATATATTTTATAATACTTTTTACAAACATTTTTACAAATTTTTTCAAAACATTTTCAAAACCTTTTTCAAAACTAGCTTTACAAATAATTTTGAAAATCATTTAACAAATATATTTTCAAAAAGGTTTTTGAAAACAATTTATTTTCAAACATTTTATAAAGAAAATGTTTTTACAAATGTTTTACAAAAAATATACAAAAATAAGTTTGCAGAGATTTTTACAAACATTTTAACAAAAAGTTTCGCAAATTACTTTACAAAAAATTTACACATATTTTTGCAAACATTTTTCAAATCTTTTTTATTCCTATTTAATAAATAATAGCCATATTATTAACACCAAAGTACGAGTTATGTATAAAGTGTATATAGAACATATACGACACCCTCCTATACTTAGCTCGAATTGTAATATCAATAGTTGAGGGACAAGCGAGCGAATAATCAAAGGCATGGAAAACAGATATTACCTCCTCTATACTTTGGGTTAGATGTCCTTGAGTATAGGCAATAGAACAGAGGTAATAGAACAAAAAGAGTTATGAAGAAGACAAGTTGAACACCCCATATACTTAGGATAAAGACTACCCTAAGTACAGCAAGAATCATAAGAGAGACCTGGGATGTTAAACAAAACAGAAGAATGAAATAATAAAATAAAAACATGGATATACTAAGAGGCAGAGAGAAGTGTAATCCAGGTATGAGATGCAAAAGATGAGAATCAAAGAGCACAACTCAAACAAAATGAATCAGGGTAACATTAACAATCAACATGTCATAATCACTTTAAGGCTTCAAGCACTGACCGTTGACACGAAAGGTGGACTCAGAAGACAACTCAGATATGTCAATAATGTCATTATCGTGCACCTTTCTAACTAAATAGGGACCTTTCCACTTGATATGTTATTTCCCTGGAAATAATCTCAATCGTGCATCAAATAGCCATACTCTCTGATTTGGCGCAAACTGCTTACGACTGATGTGTGAATCATGCCATATCTTCATTCTATCCTTATACCGTAGGATACCCGAAAAGGTTGTATCTCTAATCTCCTCTAGGGCTGCCAACTCTGCTCTTCTATGATCTCCTACACTCTCTGGATCAAATAATATCTCTGTGACTGCCCATAGTGACTTATGCTTAATCTCAATGGGTAAGTGGCATGACTTGGCATAAATGAGTCGAAATGGAGATGTACCTAAAGGAGACTTAAAGGATTTCCTATAGGCCCACAAGACCGAGTCCAAATGCTATGACCAATTCGTTCGGTCTGAATGGTCAACCTTCTACAATATCATCTTGATCTCCCGATTCGAAGCCTCTGCAAGACCATTCATCTATGGATGATATGGAGTGGCAACTCTATGGTCTATGATGAACTCGTTAGCAAGGGCTCTTACCTTGTCATTGATAAAATTAGTCCCCCCATCATAAACTAAAACTACCGGAACTCTGAATCGTGATATGATATTCTTCCTTAAAAATATGTAAACAGTCCTTGCATCAACAACTTCGTCGAGTATGGACTCAACACAATGACTCACATAATCTACTGATGAAGCGCTAAATGCATGTATTAGTAAGGATCTATTGTAGCATGGGCACTTAGCTTCTCATACAGAAATGAGAGAAATCTCAGTGAAGAGGTTCTCAGCTTTAATTTATATCCTGGGAAGTCCAGGGTAGAACACAAGGACACGAACCATAATACAATTATTTAGGGATGAAAATATCTAGGTTAAGTGACAGATAAATTGATCGCGGTCAAAACAAACAATTCATGAGATGAAAACATCATAAAAAAATGCGAAGACAGAATGCAGTTCGAAAGCAATTTTATACATGTTAAATAATCACTAGAATGAACGAAATTATAAAACACTAACATAAGAAAATATATTCACAAATATGCCCTAAAATGATTTGTCAAACTTAAGCACATAATCAAGGTAAATCATGCAGTTTAATCAATGCCAGGTTTCCTTTAAAAGAGATCTAAGTAACTTAATCATCTCTAAATAAATTAATAACTCATTATGCATCAAATTAGAGAATAAACTAATCCATATAGAAGATAAGGAAAGAAGGATTAAAATGTAATTGAAATTACTTCATTTGGACATAAGATGCTCAAGATATTCAAGTTTGAATGATGGGCATAACTGTGATAAAAACATGCATAAATCCTTACATATAGGTCCCTGGAGGGACTAAAATGTCCATACGAGAAACTGGCTGGAAAGGATATTAAATACCCCCTCGCGGGGGTAGTATTACAATTAAGAGAATCGATGAGGGTGAATATGCGAATAACCCAGGCTCGCATGCACAGAGCACACACAGCCTAGGTTCAGACGACAAAGCATGGTCCGGGCCACGTGGAGGCATTAGGAGCTTTGTATTGAGGCTTGGACAGTAATGAGGTTGCAGGCTTGGATAGCGAGACGTGGCATCCTGTAGGCCGTTAGATCGCGCCCAATTCGTCGTGATCAACGACAGCTATACGTATGTAGTTCATCTTCTCGGCCTTGTAATGATACGAAAAGTCAGGGCTCTGCGAGCCCCTCCTTCCTCCACCGATTTCCTAGAGGTTGTATGATGGTTTGTAATCGTGCAAAGGAGGCCCGCGAAGGTGTTGCGAAGTCGGTGAAGGCATGACTCTCTTCCGATGTCGACGACGATGGTTGAACCATGAAGGTAGAGCTCCATATCGGCGAGGTCCTTTTGATTCCAACCATTAAAGGTCTTTGAACCTACAGGTATTAGCAAAGCATAGCTGAAGCAATAGCTAGGTGTGTGAGTGCGACCGTGAAGCAAGATGGAGCGGAATGAAGGTCTATGTCTGGTGATGAAGATGAAGCCCCATTGTGTGTTCTTCTACATGTAGAAGAAGATGGATCGAGGTGGTAGGGTGTGGTAGAAGCAGAGGACAAAGAACATGACCTTCAGCATGAGCAACAGAGCCACGGTGAAGGTTGATCACATAATGGATTTGCATGAAGATGAATATACAAGGCAGGAAAATCAAACAAAATCAAGAAAAACCTAAGCCATCTGAATCTTGCAGATGAAGCATGGAGTGTAGGCTTAGGCTGAGGTCATCGTCGTCCTCAGGTCGTTTCTTCATTCGCTCAGCCATGGCAAAAAGCTCGAACAACCGCTCGTGGAGTGTTGTAGCTTGGCAATTCCGGCCAAGGGTCAAACGAGGAGTAGACCTCCATTATCGCACAACATTGACTCCTTCTTGTCACAAAGAGGAGGAGCGGCTAGGGGAACTCTGTTCAATGGATGACAACCACCGCTAGAAGCCGCGGTGGGCTTTTTGAAGGCGAAAGGGTGGCTGTTCCAAATAGGAATGGTGGAAGTTTCAACCCGGCTATCATGGAATCATTAGGGTTTGGAGGTGGTTTAGGATATGGCATGGAAGGTGGGTATAAGGAGAATGCTAGGGCAGTGACGGTTGGTTGGGAGGGCAATTGAGATCGTTGGAATAAGTCGTCAAAGATGGTAGTTTGGGATGAAGGCGGGACTGGCTAGAGGTTACGGATGATATAGGCGTCGTCGGATCATAAGATCTAACGGTCCAAATTAGGGCGTTAATGAGCGGCCAAATACGCCTGATTAGGGAGCGATCAGACAGTGCTAGAGGAATGGATGAGAACCGCTCGATCGTCAGATCAAGCAGTTGAAAATGAGTCATGGTCTGATGGACGGGATGAAAGAACGAGAAGATCATACGGTGAGGAGAGGACACAGGTGGCATGAAATGATAGCGCTACTTGGCGCAATCTGAAGGTACCACGTGGCCCAATCAGAATTGAAGAAATTTAAAAAAATAAGTGTTAATCAGGAAATAATTAGTTAGAGGGTGAATTAGAAAAAGTCATAAACATGAAAGTTGTAGACCTCGATGAGATCTACATCTTCCATGGAGAAGTCAATGATATCAGATGTCATCTATACATAGTTAAAAACTAATACTATTAAAAACCATATAAAACAATTTTCTTTATTTTTCTTTTTCTTATTATTTTTTGTATTTTTATTTTGTTTTATATTATTTTATTTATGCACAATATTACTCTTGTTTTTATTCAATTTTTAGTAAGAAATAAATACATAAAATAATACACAATATTAATATATAATAATTAGTGTTAATTATTACAACAAGGTAGTTAGTAATTAGTGTTAATTAGTTAATGAATCGTGTTATAATACTTAAGAAATAGAAATAATAATTATGCTTAGTGATGATAAATCTGGGACTTATCACCCCCTATACTTAAGATAGGCTCGTTCTCGAGCTAATAAATAAAGAATTGGGTAGATTAATTAGTGAATTCCCTGACATGGGCTTGTGAGAATACAAGGCTTGATTTAACCTAGAACACTAGGTTTTAGGAATCCTAAAACTCTAAGTTGATCCAAGTATTAATCAAAAGTAATTCAACTCCTCTAATTGTCAGACTCTCAATTTTACCTATATATAAGAAGTATGGCTTAGTGTAGATTGCATCATGAGAGTGGAGTCATTATATCACCAAAAATTTCAATCTCAGAAGCTCTCCTAATGACCCAACCCTCAGCCCTAGGGAATAAATCTAGTCTTTCTTCAATCCACTGTCTCATTAGTTTGTCAGACTTTAATGGGATAGATGGAAGGCCATATTATGGAGGATATAGGATTGTGTACTTATTTTCTCTTCCTCTCATTGGAACAGGGTTCTCTCAAGTGCCAATACTCAAAACAATTTTCATTTTGTTTTTTTTGCTAATCAGTGTGTCCGTCAAGAGAAGTTGGAGTCGCCTACACTTGTTTTCCTAGGAGTACACTAGGGTGTGCCTTTTTTGAGTATCTAATATACCTTCTACACCCATACTTGTAGCATTTATGATGCAAAGCCCTTTTTTGGTGCTATCCCGACTCGTGGTCCTAATAGCGGTGGTCCAAGTGGACACTTTGAAATGGTTGGGAGCCGGGAGCACTTGCCTTTGGTGGTATCTCTTTGAATTTTAACTTTGTATGGTGAGAGCTTTTGTTTCATTATTTCTTTATTTTCTTTGTTTTTGGATAGCTCTACTGCTTTTACCAAATGATTGGTGCGCACTGGTTAAGTTATTAATTTAATGTCATCACACCTTGGCACTTTAGGTCAAAGTCAAGAGGTAGCATGAGAACATGTCCCATACTGGCTAATATGCTGACACAGGTTTCATGAAGTTGTCATTAATTTTATCCCAACCTCGAGAATCATTTAGATCTAGTCCAAACTCAAACATCCAAGCTCAGTTTCCTCATTGATATCTTGACTCGTCTCAATCATAAATGTAGTCTTGCATGTGAGTCATAGTCAATTTTTTTAAGGGAGATTAAGAATTAAATATAGCATGCCTATCTCCAAACTAGTGGAGTATGAATTTTAAGTCCAAGACCCTAATGATTATGACATGATTACTCTAAGTCTAGGGACTCCTTAAACCAAGTCTTGAAGATCATCTCAATCCTTGAGTGCATAGTGAAAATGTTAGAAAGTAACACCAATTAATAAGTTAATCTTTTTGTGATTTTTTTAAGTTAGAGAGTTAATTAATTAAACTCGTTTCCACCCTTAGCTTTGAAAAGACTTTTTGAAAACTTTTTGCAAATATTGTTACATATATATGGATTTTTTAAAACATTTTACAAAGATTTTTTAAAACAAGTAAAATCCCATTTTTCAAACCTAAGTAAAATATTTTTCAAAAGAATGTCACACAAATATGTAGGTTTTCAAAACATTTTACAAATGATTTTCTAAACATGTTAAGCCGTATTTTTGCAAACCGTGTAAAACAATTGAAAACCATGTCAAATATATATATATATAATTTTTAAAATTATTTTCAATACATTTTGTACAAAAATAGGTTCAAAGATTTAATACGATACCCATGACCCCATTTGATTTTTTTAAAAAAAGAGCTATGGCTAAAGTATATATGCAATATATAAGGTAGACCCCCCTATACTTAGTTTTTGTTATGTCCTCATAGCACAAAGTGAAATGAAGCCATACCCCATGCTAAGTATAAAAGAATATACATAAACTGAATCCAGAATCACAGATGCATCACGAGTAAAAGAATCAGTTAGATGAAAACATGGAGTCGGTTCCCCCTATACTTACGCTGAGAAATAGCTTAAGTATAAAGATAAGAATTAAAGCTAGATGACCCGAGGGGAACAATCAGAACAATATGGATTCCACCCCCATACTTAGGCCAAAAATAAGCCAAAGTATACAGAATAGAAAGCTTAGCGAAGAAGGGATCACTGTTTAGATGAATCTTTAGATGATGAATCTCAGGGGATGATAATGGAGCCTAAGATTTTCGAGAGGCTGAATAATCAAACAAGATCAAACAAACCCGATTATTTCACCAACACACAGTGAAGACCATAAATATGGTCCAATTATCTTGACTCTTTTATCAATGATAATACAAGATTCACATTCTTTACGAGAAGGAGGAATTAGAGTTTGGTTTCTATCGTTAAGGATTTATCCTTACCTCTCAACGAAAGCATATATATATATATCTGAAGTAAAGTGGGGTTTTCTCTCCTAAAACAAGGTGAATTTTAGCTCCATTTTAATTACATCAACTTGCATTAACTGTCCCATTTTTAGAGATTAGGTTATCACTTGTATTAAATCTCTGAACACATAAGTCACCGTCCAGTCCATTTTCCGTATTATCCTAAGTGATAAATCACGAAAGGGGAAAATCATGCATATGAAAAATCATGATGTCATGCTCAAGAGAAATACTTACAGTATTGCCAACTCTCTTCATGCATATGCTAGACTGAATATAAATTTTAGATAAATGCATGCAAGTCAATAAAAGGCCACATCTAATCATGCATATATTAGCAGGAAGATATTAAATTTATTTGGGCTAAGTTGAACGTAGATTACGTGTGTATAAAGAATCTTAGAGATGAGTGAATCTCATAAGATGCAGTAAGTGTGCCCTAACATACGAATCAATCACGTAAGATAATACATCAAAAATAGCTCTATGAGCCATGTGCCTAAATCCTAAATCGAGCACTCAAGTTGAGCCCTACCCAGCATGATGAAATAGACTCGACACATACAAATATAATAAAGTCCAGTCCATAATTATAAATGAAGAATATCAACAAAAAAATCTTATTCTTTAGGATTTTCTATACTCAGTACGAGTTATGTCTTCTCTTTTTCTTTTCGATCTATGAGGACATAACTCATGCTAAGTATAGGGGGTCGTATGTACTCTGTATATACTTTAGCCATAACTCGTACTTTCGTATTTTTAATAAATGTTGCTAAAATAATATATATATACACTTAATTAAATTACTTAATTAAATGATGCATATTTATCTCACAAATTCTTTTTATATATACTGATTAATAAATTAGTTTAAAAATATTTCTACAAAATGATTCGAAAATGGTGTGACCCGTTTGGAAAATTTTTTGTAAAATATTTTCAACCTTTGTAAAAAAAATTTATTTGTAAAATTCTTTCCTTTGTGTAAAATAAAATATTTTGAAAACCTATTTGCAAATGATTTTGAAAATGGTTACAAAAATATTTTGAAAAATCTATATATATTGTTTGAAAAATCATTGCAAACTGGTTTTCAAATATTTGTAAATAGTTGCAAAAATTATTTTGTACTATAGTTTTCAAAATTGTTTCAAATAAGTTTGAGGAATATATGCATCATTTAAAAATAATATATATATATAATTCTTTGAAGCAATTGTATATATACTCCTATAAATAAGACATTAACATGTAAATTCTTTAAACTCTTAATTCTTGTAAATAAAAAGAAGCATGCCTGTGTAAATAGCTGCGCATATTTTCTTATACAGTCTTTATATTTGTAAATTCTTTTTTGAAAAGTAGCATCATATTTTCTTGCATTGTACATAGCATTGGCATAGCATTTACATTTTTTTCAGATTGAGCTTGAGAATTGAACTAGTCTAAATAAAGTCAAAGATCCGAGCTTGGTTGGACCTTACTGCACCTAACTTCACTAGAACCTTATGGGAACCAGGTTTAAGGTACTTCAGGTCTATTCAGACTTAATTCTTTGAAACTCAGGGCTGGGTTCAAGGCACCTAAGCTGACTAACTAGGACTCTTCGAGACGCACGCATGACTCTTGTCGGACGTGACCTAACTTGGACACTTGCACCTTTCATTTGGCTAAACTCAGTTGGAGTGGTGAGGGGATTAGATTTGTCAGTTTTAGATGCACACGAGTGGAAACATTCGTCCTCGTTTAGGGAGGGAAGTGCATCCCAACCTGTTCAGTAGCCATGAGGTCTAACAACAGGAGAGTGTGGGTTGCAATAATGCTTCAAAAGAGGGATAGTCTTCTAGCTCAAGAGGAAAAACTCCTCATGTAAATGCTGATGTATATAGTATTTCAAACAAATACTCCAAAAATGTGGACAGGCCTGATTGAAAATAAAATGCATGTCGGAGTGCATATATTTGTACAGTACATAAGCAAGCTTGAGCTTCAAAGTCATATCATGTGAGCCTGCAGCTGGATGACTTGACTACACTGGTCATGCATCCTAGGATAGGTAGCTACATTGGCTATCGTCCATTCCACTCTTCACCCCCTCCTCTTGGGCTGGTTGTCACTTGAACTTAGAAGGGAATACCTCACTCCTCAAGGAAAGAGTTGCTGGATTGGAGAATCATTGGGTTGTCATTCTGGAGAAATCAGTTTCTTTGTCATTTCAGTTGGGAAGAGCCACTATTACTTACATCGTACAAGTCAGCTTCATAGTCATAAGGGTTTGTGTATGATGTAGGCTAGTTCTGACATGGCTATTGAGGTGGTTCGAATCAAGTTCTGTGACTCTCAAAGGCAGTTGGGCTTTAAAAATTTGGTTCCCAACCAGGTTCCACACACACTCTTACACCAAGGTCTGACTGTAGCTCCAAACTTTGACTTTGAGAAGCCAAGTTTGAAAATTAAAATCCATCCATTTTCTTTCTTTTTCTTTTTATTTTCTTTATTTTCATTCCTTTTGCACTTATTGTGTAAGTGTTTGCTAGGGGACTAGAACGGCAAGTATAGGGGGGTGATAAATCTCAATTTCGTCACCTTTATTCTATCATTTTAGCCTTAAAAATCCTAGTTAATGCATGTAAATAGCATTATTTTGTATGTATTGGCATTCATTATTTATTGCATTTATTGTATATAAAATACTATTTTTAATGTCAAAATTTTATAATAAAGAAAAGAAAAGAAAAATAATAAAATATAAAAAATATTTTATGACTCTAAATCTTGAGACCAAGTCAAGAATTGATTTGGTCAACGAGGAATAAGGTAGGGGAGATAAGGGCCATAAATACAATAAAAATTCCATTTATTTATTCATTAATAAAATATTTATCACACTCATTTTATTCTTTATCATTTATACATTAAAGAAAGAATCTGTGTACATGAAAGTTGTAGATAATAATGTACATAAAAATACAAATTGAGTTAGTACAAAAATAATACAATATGTACTTTTTATACACAAAATAAAAAGCCAAAATCCCAACTTCATAGACCCATATCTTCCAAATAAAAACTCAAAATGTATCAAAATTACATAAAATTTTTATACTTTTAATAAGCTATTTAATGAAAGTGGTTTCATATTTTTTGGAGTTAAGATGCGAAAGTATTCGGACTATTGTATAATATGCCCGAATAAAATATTCATTTTATTTATTCTTTATTATTTTTACAATCTTATATTTTTATAATTTTTTAATTATTATTTATAACATATGTACATATTAAAACCATATTAAAAACTAAAAAGAAAATACAAAATAAATGAAGTCTACATAAAAACATAGGTAAAATACTAATGCTAATACTTGTAAATACATAAAAGGGAAACCTATTCTTTATCCTTTTATATTTTTATACTCTTGTAAATATCATTTATATTCTACTAAAAATATAAAAATAAAACAAAACCAAAGAAAACACTTTATATAAATAATATAATCAAATACATAGATAAATGTACAATAATTATACATATACAATTTATACCCCTATTTATTTTAGAATACAAATAACATCATAAAAATATAATAAAAATATATTTATACATCTAAAAATAAGTTATAAATATATAAAATAAGAGAATAAAATAATAAAATAAAATCTACAAAATCAAAATAAAAATAGCGAAAACATAGATGAATATACCTATAAATATACCCATAAAAATTAACTAATAAAAATAACACCAAAAAATAAAAATCACATTAAAATACTACATAAAATAATAAATTTTTTATTATATAACAAAAAAAGAACAAAATCAATTACTATATTTTATTAATTAAATACGAACGATATTTTGTCCTTTAGCGATCGACGTGGGCCAATCAGGGCCCAAGGTTTGTTGAATCCCGGTCAACTCCCCCTGGCGCCAATGACCCGTGTCAGAGCCGTCTTTTCCCCCATTTTCATCCATTTTCTTTGCTCGATCCATCGATTAATCATCCTCAATAAATATGTTCCCTGATACTCAAGGATTCATGCTGAGCATCTAGATTCCTTGTACATACGATCAATTCTCCCCAAATCGTCCTTGAATAAGGGTGCATAAATGTTTATAAATAATCGCCTTTGGCCTTCCTCCTTGATTTTGATCATCGTCCACCCTCTAAAACCTCGTGGCTTCATCCAAGCATGCATCCTCGTGATGGGGGAGGTCCCCTGAGGTCCACGGGAGTTAGAGGATATGAAGGAGGTGCACCCAAGGCGGTGCTCCGGCCACCTCTGCTCCCTGCCCTCACCGACAGGTATGAGCTATGCATTTTCCATTTTCTAGGTAATTTTTGATTCCTGCATTTCAATTATGCATTTATCTTAGCTTCTAGACCTTAGTTTTAGCGTTAAATACCCGACTCGTAGTTCACTGGAGCTCCGCTCCAACAAACGTTTTCACTATGCCTCGTGTGTTCTCCGACCCTGCATCCACTTCCATTCCTTTTCCCTTCATTTCCCCATCATGTTCCACCTCTCACTCACCCAGATCACCCACTGATCTGGCCAAACGGCGCTCCACCCCCTCTGCCTTGCCAGAGTAGCCATTGCTACGACACATCCTCGTGAATAGGAGCCCCAGAACCCCCTTATTCTTTGCTTACTCGCCTTGCAAATTCTGGAAGCTCCAGACCCCTCGTAGGGTCGATTTTTGGAGAAATGCAGGTACCTGGAGCTGCTTTTGTTCATTAGCATTGCCATCCTCCGTCGCATCCGACCAAACTCCTGAAGTAGCCATCTGGTGCGGTGAAGCCCAAGCTTCATTTTGTGCCTTGTCCGAGCCATCCAGGTGGCTGGGGGAGCTCAAGGGAGCTGATGAAACTCGTTGTCAGCGAGTTCTTACTCAGTTCTTCATAAGCCCTTTCTTGTCGTTCGATCAGATCATCCGCCCTAGATGCTGTCGTTGTTGTTCGATCCAGTCTGCCCTCGATCATCAGATCACGCCCCATGATCTAATCCAGACCACTCATGATCGAACCAGTATCGTGAAGCATGGAACGGCCACGTGTCTTAGTGGATCTCATCTAGTCGTCCATCTCTACTCTTTAAGGGGTAAAATGCAAATACTCTCTCGCTTTTTGTATATTTATTTATTAATATTGTAAATAAAATGTGTAGTTCAAAAAAATGGACATTTTGCTTGTAGGCCCCTAATTTTATGCATATTTAGTTTTTGGTCTTGTCTAGCTCAGCTCACGTGCAGTTCCACGTGAGCTGAGTAAATTGCAAGGATGTCCTTACGATTTGTTGTATTTATTTTCAGTCCAATAAAATATTATATGTGTTGTATATTTTTAGGTAAATTGCACTCAAGCCCTTGGACTTTCTTTTACATGTAGTATTCCCTTAATAGTTTATGAATTTTGGTGCATGAGTTTTATTTATCAAAAATAGCACTCTTGCTCTAAAAAATAAGCAAAAATAGGATTAGATGCCTGGTAGCTTATACTTTCATATTATATTTTTGTTCTGCATTTTTGGGTATTTTAACCATTTATTAAAAATGAAAAGGAGCATGTTTTGTTTTGTCTATATTATAAAATACAAAATATCAAATCGATTGAATTTTTTTTAAAAAAAATATGTTGTTTATTTTATCATATTTTAACTCCAAATAAAAAATCATTAAAAATGGAAAAATTAAAACTCTTAAAAATTGAAAAACACCAAAAACCTTTATAAAAATATAAAAATTCATGAAAAGTTCCAAAAATACATTTTCCTATTTTATATTTTCCTTTATATAATTATCTATCTATTAAAATTAGTTTGGATAATTTTGGACATAATTTTCTATTTTTAATATCCAATTCAATTTTAACCTTTTATTTAATCCCTAATTTGGGATATTTTTTACATCAAAAATCCATATAAAATAGCAAAAAATCCATAAAAAATACGAAAAAAACGTTATAAAAATATATAAAACCTAAAAACAATGTATTTTTTTGAATTTTATTTATTTTTATTAGTATTTAAAATTATATTATCCTATATGGCATACATAGCCTTATATGTATTATATATCTTTAATAAAAATAAAATGAAATATAAAAATATAAAAAAGAAAAAGAAAATATAAAGTACAAAATTAAAAAAATAAAAGTTAAAAAAATATAAAATTAAAAACCCCAAAAATAATAAAAGGACAAGAGGAAAAAGAATAATTTTTGCGCATAAATTTGCACAATCTACTGTTTGCTCCCTGAGTTCGACCTCTACACATGCTTGCACACTATATACATTTATTGTAAAGTTATAATAAATTTTAACTCCATATTTTTTGATATTCATTGTTTGATTTATACGCCTTGTGGATTAACAAGACCTTGGCTAAATCCTTATCATTAGGCGACTACTATGATTGATTTTTCCTTTGGCTTATAAGAAGACATCTAACCATTTTTCCACCTTAATCGAGAGCATAAACATCAACATGAAATAAAGCAGTCAAGAGAATAGCATCGGCTTCGTAATGAACATCCGACAAGGGCTTCAAAGAGGATGTCCCCATCCTCCCTTTCAGGGGACAAGCCATATCATCCATGTGACATCACAAAGAAACCACAATATTCCGACACATGCTATGAAATCAGCAAGCTACCTTTGCCACAATATTCAGATAAAATATTACGTTAAATGCTAAAATTATTAAAAAACACATGCTACAAATGGAAGACTGAATGGTTGTAAACTGAAAGGCAAGAAAAAAAGTCCATTACCCTTCTACTACAGCAAGGATAATCCAAAAGTAGCAAAGCTTCATATCTCCCCAAAAGGATATTTTCCTATTTTATGTCCCAGTGGAGAATACTCGGCGGTCTCAAGTAACTCCTTGATCACGTACGCAAACACAATGCTCAGTGTATGCCCCTTCCTTCGCCATCTGATCAAGCAACCGCCCGCCGGAGCACATCTCCATCACAAGAGGAAAACACTCATGATCCTCGAATATTGTCTTAAGCATGATGATGCCAGCGTGGCCAGAGATGGGCTGCATTATCTCCACCTCCCTCTCCATTGTCTTCGCAGGGGACATCGGTAAAGGCACACTCCTTGGAGTACTTGGCCTGCACCATGCGGTGGGAGATGTCGGGAAGATAATCCAACCTTATTCCATGATATTTCCATAAGATTCCTCTTTCTTAAGCAAGCCCCCGAGAGGGCTTGGTTGATCAATGATTTATGTTTCATCTTTCTTTTCCTTTTTGTTTGTTTTGAGAAAGATATTGATCAATTCAGATTCTTTTCCGGTCGAGATGTTATGGATCCATGGATCTATGTGTCTATATGGATCATGTTCATGGATTAATGAAAATATGCAAAAGCTCTAGTTGCCTATGCCAATAGAGAACCTTTTCCTCTGTATGAATCAATATTATTACATTCCAATTTCTTCCCGATACCTCCCAAGGAAAATCCTGAATCGGATCCAAAATGAACGGATTGGTATGAGCTTATCCATGTGGTTATGCACTCTTCAAATAGGAATCCATTTCCTGAAATATCCTGGCTTTCGTGCTTTGGTGAGTTGTCCGAGAACGCTGATTGGATTGATGATAAAATGGAATCCTGGAATGCGAACACTGATTCAATTGATGATTAAGAAAGAGAATTCTTAGTTCAGTTCTCCACCCTAACGACAGAAAAAAGAATGGATCAAATTCTATTGAGTCTGACTCATAGTGATCATTTTTCAAAGAATGACTCTGGTTATCAAATGATTGAACAACCATGATCAATTTACTTATGATATGTAGTCGACATTAATAAAAAAGTATCTAATGAGTTATGAGTTCAATAGATCCTGTATAGCATAAAGACAGATATTTCTTGCTCGTTATCAGACAATTACTTATTCACAAACCTCATGTGGGGCTAATAGTTTTCATTTCCCATCTCATGGAAAACCCTTTTCACTCCACTTAGCTCTATCCCCTTCTAGGGGTATTTTAGTGATAGGTTCAATAGGAACTGGACGATCATGTTTTGTCAAATACCTAGCGACAAACTCCTATGTTCCTTTCATTACGGTATTTCCGAACAAGTTCCCGGATGACAAGCCTGAAGGTTTGATTGATGATATCGATATTGATGATAGTGATGATATCGATATTGATGATAGTGACGATATCAATATTGATGATATCGATACTTATGATAGTGACGATATCGATACTGATGATAGTGACGATATCGATATTGATGATAGTAACGATATCCATATTGATGGTGACCTTCGTGAAAAGTGATGATTTTTTGTGAGTTGTACATTGGAATGCCATAAATCTCGTTTGTCAATACTTTTTGCGACCATGTTAGTCATAAAACTAAATTTGTGACTATGTCGTCATTCTTAACCTTTTGCAGTCGATCGTCCCCCCAATACTTAGGATTAAATAATCCTAAGTATAGTAGGCTGTACACAAGGCAGGGAGGATCAAGGGTGGGAAATGAACAGATCGTCCTTAGACTGTCTCCCCCTATACTTAGGGTGAGATATCCCTAAATATAGTAGAGAAAATCAACAAGAGAGGAGACCGTGGAGGGGATCAAAAATGAAAGCACTTTGGGTGCACACCCCCTATACTTAGGACAACATGCGTCCTAAGTACAGGAGCTTGACAAAAAGGTTCGACACTTCTTCGGTAGAAGAGGAAAAATAAAAATGAAAATAATAAAAGAAGAAAAGAAGAAAAGAAGAGATCAAGGAGAATGTGCACATCACTCCCCCTATACACTTAGGGTAAAAGATCCCTATGTATAGGCAACGACAGGAGAGAGGAAACAAAACGGAGAAAGAACAACATGGGGTGTGTACCCTCCTATACTTAGGACAAAGTACATCCTAAGTATAGACACACAGATATGACAAATGATCTGAGGCGCACACGACATACGGGAGAAAGAAGGAATATAAGACAAAACACTTATATACAACAAGTACAGACTGGTGAATTATAGGACAGTGTCTACTAATTGACACTGTCCTCTCATCATCGTCTCCCAGTGAGAATGGTAATGTAGTCAGCAAAAAAACACCCTAATAGGCAATCAAGTGGGTGTCAGCTACCAAGTAAAAAGAGATCGAAAAGTAATCTAGGATCCGGTAGCATAAAGAAGTACTTCGGCTCAAAAGGAAAGGAATGCTAGATCAGAGCCGATACTGTAAGACATGGAGGATGAAGGAACAATGCAGATTCCTTCAAGTCAATCATGGTCTCATGAAGGTATGGAAAGTGAAGAATAAGAGACTCTCTATGAAGCATAGTATCCAATGTACATAAGGTCGTCAAATCAGGGATACACCAAATACCACCAGATATGGCTCAACCATGCGAGGGTCATCAAGGTGAGCAGACTCATATGAGTCAGAGATCTGAAAATAACCATAAGACTCGGTCCTGTGCTCCAATAGATTGGAGATACCACCAGAGAGGAGGACGAGTACAGAAATTAGACAACTCTGCTTCATGCTCTACCCGGTAGGAGACACCAAAAGTGAAGCTGGGTACCTACAAAATGATGTATCCTCCCGTAGATAATGCTCGAGGAGTGATACATACTAGTCAATGAATAATTAGAAAAGAGCTCACCCTTGCGAGGGTCGTCAAGGTGAGCGGACTCAAAGGAATCAGATCCATCAGATGGATCATCAGACACGGTCTCGGTATGCGACAGGTCAACTACTATCAGAGGAGACAGAAAGACCTAGAAAGTGTGGCAGCGTCCTGTAGATAAACCTCGGGGAGCATACTGCCAAATAAGCTTGGAATAATTTGAGGAGGATCGCATATCACTGCGAGGACCATCAAGGAGAGGAGAGTCGAAGGAGTCCAGGTAAATAGGTATCATGCTCTGACAGATCAGATGCACACTCAGACAGTGATACCGATAACATATATCCAACAACTCGTTTTTGTGCTCCGATATATGGCAGCACAAGCAGTGAGTGAAATCGAGCGTAAATAAAATGTCGCATTCTCCCATAGATAGTCCTCAGGGAATTATTCAAACTAAGTCAATGAAGATCGTGGGATCACCAGTGTCAAATCTCAGGTCCTCAAAATAGTTAATCACCAATAAGAGGGTATAAGATCATGGAGGGATATAAGTCAATCAGGTCAGTTGCGATGCGGCCCCTCAAGTCAATCAAATCAGCTGAGATGGATCGAAATGTCAGAAAGAAATCATCTAAGTTCTAAAGGTGGTTGGGAAAGTCAAGAGACAGAGGATGGATCAGTCAAGAAGATGAGTGAAGTCATGTGGGTTCCCAACACCGTTGCTTTGAAGCACATAAAGAGATAGTATATCAAGCAACTGAATCTAGAGGGATGGAACCACAGTTAGGAAAGGCAAATAGTCAGTGCTCATGGAATCACCATCAAATCATCAAGATAACTCACATCCGCAATCCGATGTGTGAGATCAAAAATCCTCAAATAAGAATCACACCTGTGATCGTGCAGGCATCAAAATCCTTAATAATCCTTATGCACAGATCCGAAGTTATATCCACCAACAGTAGAACACCAAACGCAGCATCCTCAAAGTTGCCCGACTTATTCAAATAATCAATATCATCTGTAAACCTCGATGCGGGCCCTATCTACAAGCACGCCAATCTCTGGTGAAAGAGAGATGATACATGGGGAACGGGGAGGGTGGGAGAGATAAAAGCGGACACAAACAAAGTTGTGGTTCAAGGAGAGGGTCTCCTTGAACCAGACCAAAAATGGGCTGATATGAGCAAGGCGAAAGCTGCAAAATCCGGTGAAGACGATGAAGATCAAGACCCGATATCAAGACATAAATGCAAATGCAGAATTATATAAACAAGAGAGGGAGAGGGACTCAATGATAAAAAATGATACACGCTCATGGGACTAAAAACTCAAGAAAGACGAAACACAGTTGGACTCAAAATCACAACCAATGTACAAAGCTAAACCCCCTGTTCACCTACTCAACACAGTGAAGGCTGAGATGGTGGTCTTTTATCTTTTCCATTTTAGAGTTAGTGATTATCAAAAAAGTTGTACAAACGCAAAGATAGGTCTAGGATTGGGGCACTAATCCTTAGTGTGTACGTAGGAATAAAATGCACATACAATGAGGGGGTTGCTCTCCCCAAAGCAATAAATCCATTACGTATATTTTAAAAGTCCAATAGAGTTAGCAATCCCACTTTTATTTAGGTTATCACTTTTTTGGTTATTTTTCAATGCACATGCCTAACGAGTTCCTATTTCCATTTAGCACCCTAGGTGATCAAAATTAGAGGGAGAAGGTCAGAAAAGCCATGCAAGACGGAAATCGATGATGCATGCAAATTTAGGAGACTTACAATGCTTCCCAGCTCTCTCCATGTAGGATGCATAACAGAATTGAAACCTACACTATATGCAAATGCAAGCCGATGAAATCGCCCTAGATCAGAATATACTATTAGCATGAAGCACCAGATGCCAATTATTTAGAAGAGAGATCAAGGTCCGGTCTTCGATGCCACTCGGTGCCCGCCACAACGGGTCATGCACACGCTGTATGCGACCTCTCTAGGCACGCGGTCTCAAATCCAAATAATTAACAATTACGATTTGACTAAGTCCAAAAGTGAAGGTATGTGTACATGAAAATATATTAGGGCTATGGACCTTAATTTATCGAGAAATCAAATCCTAAACTAAGGCTCATTCACACAAAATAAACAAAATAAAAGAGAAAAACAAAATAAAAAGAAAGCGATAAAAATGTGCAAAACACGACAAGGCCCCCAAGGGAACAATCCCTCGGGCAATGGACCTCGTGAAGTAGCAGTGTCTAGGAGAGTCCGAATCATTACAATTAGATGTCACTCTCTCACATGAATATACATATTAATGCAAAAGAAAATAATTAAATTATATTAAGAGACTTCTTCAAAAATTCCTTTGGTCTGCCCTTGCTGCTCTCTCCTGCCAACCAAATCTGAAAGCTGGCTCCACCTGGCTAGGAAGCACCAGTCCTCTTAGGAAGTCCTCGCTCGTGTAGCGACCCTCGCATCAAGGTCAAACAAAGAAGGAGGTCAGAACAATTACAAATAACTATCAATTAATAAGGAAAATAAATAAACCAATTAACAAGTACGAACAAGAGACAAATAACAAGTATAGAAAATCTATGCGGCATTGCTTGCTGGCAACGACAATATTTTAATAATAAGGATTTAGCCAAGGTCTTGTCAATCCACAAGGCGGACCGACAGTCGTCAGAGCGACCTCAGACGAAACCTTAGTCAATCAACAATTAACCCACAATATAATTCAAACAATGAATATTAAAAAATGTGGAGTTAAAATTTATTATAATTCTACAACAAATGTGTGTAGTGTGCAAGCATGTGTAGAGGTCGAACTAATGGAGCAAACGATAGATTGTGCGAATTTGTGGCAAAAATTATTCCTTTTCCTCTTGTCTTTTATTATTTTTTGGGTTTTCGATTTTATATTTTTTGATTTTATTTTTGTTTTATACTTTTTTTTGTTTTAATTTTTTCTTTTATATTTCTTTTTATGTTTTATATTTTTATATTTCTTTTTCCTTTTATTAAAGATATATAATACATATAAGGTTATATATGCCATATAGGATAATATAATTTGAAATATTAATAAAACTAAAATAAAAATACATTTTTTTTAGGTTTTCTATATTTTATAATGTTTTTATATATTTTTTGGAATTGTTGCTAATTTTATGGATTTTGAAGTAAAAAAAATATCCTAAATCAGGGATTAAATAATAAGCTAAATATGAATTGGATATAAAAAATAACAAATTAAGTCCAAAATTACGCAAACCAATTTTAATATATAGATAATTATATAAAGAAATATTTAAAATAGAAAAATATATTTTTGGAATTTAATGAATTTTTAGTATTTTATATATATTTTTGGGGTTTTATTGATTTTTAAGAGTTTCCTTTTTCCATTTTTAATGATTTTTTGTTGGGAGTTAAAATATGATAAAATAAACAACATATATATTTTTTGGAATTTTTCAACACGTTTTGATATTTTTTCGGTATTTTATAAGTTAGACAGAACAAAAATGTACTCCTTTTAATTTTTAATAAATGGTTAAAATGCCCAAAAATGCAAAACAAATATATACATGAAAGTACAAGCTACATCTAACCCTATTTTTGCTTAATTTTTAGAGCAAGGGAGCTAATTTTGATAAATGAAACTCAAGCACCAAAATTCATAAACTAGCAAGGGCATAACTGTAAATAAAATAAAGTCCAGGGGCTCGAGTGAAATTTACACAAAAATATAAAATGTATATAAAATTTTATTGGACTAAAAATAAATACAACAAACTGCAAGGGCATCCTTGTAATTTACCTAGCTCACGTGGGACTGTACGCGAGCTGAGTTGGACAGGACCAAAAAGTAAATATACATAAGATCAGGGGCCTACAAGAAAAATGTCCATTTTGTTTGAACTACACATTTTATTTACAGCATAAATAAATAAATATACAAAAAAGCAGGGAGTATTTGCGATTTACCCCTTAAGGCGTGGAGATGGACGGCTATATGAGATCCACTAAGACACGTAGTCGCTCCACGCTTCACGATATCGGTTTGATCACCAGCGGTCTGGATTAGATTACGGGGCGTAATCTGATGATCGAGGACAGACTGGATCGAACGATAACTACAGCATTTGGGGCGAACAATGTGATCGGATGACAGGAAAGGGCTCATGAAGAACAGAACTCGCCAACGATGAGTTTCGATCAGCTCCTTGAGCTCCCTAGGCTATTTGGATGTCTCGGACAAGGTGCAAAACAAAGCTTGGGCTTTGCCACACCAGATGGTTGCTTTAGGAGGTTGGTCGGAGCTGCGACGAAGGTTGGCGACATTGATGAACAAGAACAGCTCCAGGTACCTGCATTTCACCGAAAACCGACCCCACGAGGGATCTGAAGCTTCCAGAACGTGCAAGGCAAGTAAGTACAAGAACAAGGGGGTTCTGGGGCTCCTATTGGCGAGGATGTGTCATGGTGGCAGCTACTCCGATGAGGCAGAGCAGGTGGAGCGCCATTTGGCCAGATCAGTGGGTGATCTGGGTGAGAGGGAGGTGGAACGTGATGAGGAAATGGAGAGAAAAGAAATGAAAGTGGATGCGTGGTCGAAGAACACACGAGGCATAGTGAAAATGTTCGTCAAACCAGAGCTCCGATGAACTACGGGTCGGGTATTTAACACTAAAACTAAGGTCTAGAAGTTAAGATAAATGCATAATTGAAATGTAGGAATCGAAAATTACTTAGAAAAAGGAAAATATGCAACTCGTACCTGCCAGCGAGGGTAGGGAGCAAAGGTAGCCAGAGCGGTTCCTTGGGTGCACCTCCTTCGTCCTCCAACCGTGGACCTCAGGGGACCTTCCCCTGTCATGAGGATGCATGCTTGGCCGAAGCCACATGGTTTTAGAGGGTGGAAGATGACCAAAATTGAGGAAGAAGGTCGGAGGTGATTGTTTATAAACATGTATGCACCCTTATACAAGGACGATTTGGGGAGAATCGATTGTATGTACAAGGAATCTAGATACTCATCGTGAATACTGGAGTATCATGAACATATTTGCTGAAGGGATCGAGGATGATTGATCGATGGATCGAGTAGAGATAATGGATGAAAATAGGGGAAAATACTTCTCTAACGTGGGTCAGAGGTGCTAGGGGGAGTTGACCGGGGGTCAACAAACCCTGGGCCCTGATTGGCCCACGTTGGTCGCTAAAGGATAAAATAGTTATTTTATTCATATTTAATTAATTAAATATAGTAAATGATTTTATTAATTTTGGTTATAAAATAGAAAATTTTTATTATTTTATGTAGTATTTTAATGTGATTTTTATTTAATTTTTGGTGTTATTTATTTGTAGTTAATTTTTATGGGTATATTTATAGGTATATTTGTCTATGTTTTAGATGTTTTTTTTTGTATATTTCATTCTATTATTTCATTCTCTTATTTTATATATTTATAACTTATTTTTAGATGTATAAATATATAATATTATTTGCATACTTAAATAAACAGGGGTGTAAATAGTAAAGGTATACTTATTGTATATTTATTTATGTATTTGGTCATATTATTTATATAAAGTATTTTCTTTGGTTTTATTTTATCTTTATATTTTAAATTGAATATAAATAATATTTACAAGAGTATAAAAATATAAAAGGGTTAAAGAATAGGTTTCCCTTTTATTTATTTACAAGTATTAGCATAAGTATTTTACCTATGTTTTTATATTGATTTATTTTATTTTGTGTTTTCCTCTTTGTTTTTATATGGTTTAATATGTACATATGTTATAAATAATAATTACAAAATTATAAAAAAAATAAGACTGTAAAAATAATAACGAATTACTAAAATGAATATTTTATTCGGGTGTACTATACAGTGAGGGTCCAAAACCTATCTTTCACATCTTAACTCCAAAAAATATGAAACCACCTTCACTAAATAGATTATTAAAAATTATATACAATTAGAGGTGATTTTGATACATTTTGAGTTTTTATTTGGAAGATATGTGTATGTGAAGTTGGGATTTTGTCTTTTTATTTTGTCTATAAAAAGTACATTGTGTATTATTTTTATACAAACTCAATTTTGTATTTTTATTTACATTATTATCTACAACTTTCATGTACAATATTTCTTTATTTGATGTATAAAAAATAAAGAATAAAATGAGTGTAAAAAATGCTTTATTAATGAATAAATAAATGGGATTTTTATTGTATTTATGGCCCTTATCTCCCCTACTTTATCTCTTGTCGATCAAATCAATTCTTGACTTGGTCTTAGGGTTTAGGGTCATAAAATATCTTTGATATTTTATTCTTTTTCTTTTCTTTATTCTATAATTTTGACATTAAAAATAGTTTTTATATAAAATAAATGCAATAAATAATAAATGCTAATAAGTACAAAATAATGCTATTTACATGCATTAGCTAGGGTTTTTAAGGCCAAAATGATAGGATAAAGTTGATGAAATGGAAATTCATCATCGGCCCTTTCCATATTATATATGATGTCATTTGATACACAAATTAGCGGCATGCATGTAGAAGCGTCTCCAATGCCTTTGTTCTTTCGATATTATCTAACTCGTTGCTAATAAAAGGATGAAGTTGCTTTTAACGACACCATTTATCATTGACTCTGTCAACCGTCGTAATTGATCTAAAAATTAGCAACGGTTTTTATGTACTTGATGAATCTCCATTTCATAACATTTATTCTTTCATTTTGGCCTTAAATCCCTAGTTAAATGCATAAAAATGACATTAAATTACTTGAATAACATTCATACTATAAATATAATATAAAATAAAATAAAAGAATAAAGAAAAGAAAAGAAAAAGAAATGAAATATCAAAGATATTGAATGAATCTAAACTCCGAAACCTAGGCATCATAATGACTATGTCAACAAGGAATAAAGTATGGAGAGATAAGGTACAATACATACAAAACCCTAAGACCTCATTCGGTTGGGCGGTTAACCCCTCCCCCCCCCCCTTAAACCCTCCAAAAGACACCCTTTCTCTCACTTATGAGGCCCTTTCCCCCTCTCTTTTTTATACATTAAATAAATCATTTCTCTTTCATCCATTCCATAAAAAAACAATATATTATACCATCATATCATCTAAAAATTATAAACTACTCAACTTCTACTCACTTTTCCAAAATTCATACAATCGCATCACAATAACTACCACTTTTCCAAACTTCAATACAATCACATCACAAGGAACACACTCAACCTCTAACCCTCTTTGCAACCCGGTAACCAAACACACCCTAATTTTCAATTCATCAATAAATAAATTTTGGACCCAATTTACTCTTTATTATTTATACCTCAAATAAATAAATTTTGAACATGAAACTTGTAGATAAAAATACAAAGAAAAATATGAAGTTTACTTCATTTAAAAATAATGCATACTATAGCATAGACACTCAGAATAAAAAGCTGTAAAGAAAACTTCCAAGACCTGTATCTTCTCCATGCAAGCTCAAAATTCACCAAACTCACTTTTATTGTTTACAAAAAATTAAATTATCTATTTAATGGAGGTGGTTTCATTCAATTTGGAGTTAAGATGCAAAAGTTAAGTTTTGGACCCTCATTATGCAAAATACATTAATAAAATAATCAATATATTTATCCCTTTTATTTGTCACTTCCTTATATTTTTACGATTTTAAATATTATTTAAAAAACATGTACATAATCAAAATAAAATAAAACAAATAAAAAAAATATTTAAATAAATATCTATATTATAATACATAGATGAACTATACATGTATATACGAATATAATAAATACACATAATTATTTAAGTATACATATAACTTCAGAAAAAATACTATATATATATATGTGTGTGTGTGTGTGTGTATTTAAATAAGTTATAAATATATAAATATATGTATAAAATAATAAAAATCTAAAATACAAACTAAAAATAAAATACTCAATATATAGATAAATATACTTATATAGTACATGCAACGGTAATACGTAAAAAATTAACTCAAAAAATAAATAAAAATCACCATAAAATGCTACATAAAAAATAAACATTTTTATGTTTCAGAAAAAAATAATAAAATCATTTATTATTTCATTTTGAATTATTTTTGCATTTATTTTCTGTTTTATCGCCTAGTGTCCTACGTTGCCCAATGGGGACCCGGCCTTGGTTGTTGTTGAAGAGGATATTTCATGGGTCTAAAATATGTCTTACGCAAGGTGGAGACAAAGTCACTGTGGCGATGAAAGAAACCATGCTTCAAACAACAATTAACCTACAATGATAATTAAGCAATAAAAAGTAATGTGAAGTTAAAATTTTTTTTAATTAACTCTACAAAATGTGTGTATAGTGCAAGTATGTAGAGTGTCGAACACAAGGAGCAAACTGTTGGACATGCGAGCCCACGGTGAGCCATTACGCAATAAATGTTATTGCAAATATCATTCCCTGATCTGAAATGAAGAATAACTAATTTGCGTAATAGGTCCCTTAGTACAATTAGGGTTATGTACCATGGTCGTCTTAATGATTATACAGCTGTTGATTCAATTATTGAATCATAGAGGCTAGTGCTTGGATGAATATCTAAAGAGTTAGATTGAGGACTCATCAAGTATCGTGAAATGATTGTTAAGAGAGGATCTCCAGCCTGAGTAGGAGATGGCAATCCTTTCTCACTTGGATGATATCTGACCGACCTCTTGATGCAGGTCCTCTACATGGGAATAGAGAGTCAGAGGTGTCAGATTAGTTAGGTCAAAGAGTTGACTTAACGAGATCAAGATAACCAAAGTCTTATGTCATATGATGTCATGATATAGGCATGCATCCTATGACCAAAGACAGATGTGTTACTAGATGTCTGAGTATGTACATTTGGCAGACCAATAGGTTGATGACCTAACCAAGGTCTATACACCGATGAGCTGGTGTGCATGTAAGGACATGTGAGTAATACGATCTCTCAAAGGGATCATACAGGTTCAATTGTGAACCAGGAGACATGAGCTCACACTTGAGATATTGGGACCAATCAAATTCCATGCATGGTCATCGTGCTTTGGAAGCATGACAAGAATTTGAAGGTATGATATATGCTTTGAGAAAGCATATGATCGATATTGATTCCCAATGACCAAGATTGATAAACTTGGTGATCAAACCCTGAAGATGACAGTGTAAAATTGATTTATATCTTCAAGTTGATTAGGTTTTCCACTGTGCAGGATGTACAAGTGTTAGGAATACCTGAGGGTGACTTGATAATAAACGATTGTATAACCATGACGCTTCCATCCCGAGGGAGTGATGAAACAAGTTTGGATTTTAGTGACTCCTCTCAGTAGAGAAGTGACCTAATCTTAGTGCATGTATTGGACATTGATATGAATGAGATTCAGATGCAATGAGAAGATTATGTCTACGGCCTTGATTTAATCAAGCATCTGTGGGAGGTCCATGAGATCTGGATTTGAGACGTGATCGCCATATCCAAGTCACTATACGTGGGACAATACAATCGCCCTATCCTTATCTCCAAGTATCTGCGGAGAAATCGCATTGTTCTTGAAAGAGTTCAAGAATGAATCCATAGTTGAATTATATCTAAGCATTGAGAGATTGATAATTAAATGTAATTTAATTATCTTGATGCATGTGGATAATTATCCAATAAAATTAAATGTGATTTAATTATTGCGGATAAGAATAATGTGGATAGCAGTATCCAATTATTCATAATATATTATAAATGTGATTTATAATGTATCAGAGAGAGCTAATTATGATTTATATTTGTTAATTAATTATTGGTGCGAATTGGATTCACATTGTATAATTAATTGTAAATATAAATTATATTTTATTTTGGGTTGTGAATGTGATTCACAAATTTCCAATGGAAAGATTGCAATATTCTCAAAATTAATTATGAATTATTTTTGTAGAATAATTCACAATAAAAGTTGTTGGAACAGTAATGGAGATTTTCATGGAGATATATAATCTCATGAGAATTTCATGAGATTGCCTCCACCATGAAATAAGTGGACGACGACCAAGTCCTATATGGAATTGGTGGCCGTCCCACCTATTTTATGGGGAGATATTATCTCCACGCTAATTATCTCCTAATTTGTTTGATTGGATTTAAGGATTGAATTTTATTTGATTTATCAAATATATTTGATCTAAATAAAATTATTAGTTGTTGGTTTTTGCCAACAACAATCTTGACCATTGGATTAAACACAAATCAATCTCATCCATTGATTTTGTGTGTCCCATGGATTGTGATCCATGGATCCCAAAACCCTATAAATAGAGAGGCATACCTTGCTCTCTAGGGTTATGCTATTGAGACACAACTCTCTCTCTCCTTCCACATGCCAACCCTCTCCTCTTCTCCATTGGTGTCCATCCACCAAACCCTAGAAGAGGAGCCTCATCGTTGCTTCGCCATTGCGTCGCCACCTCGACGTTCCTCGGTTCTCCATCTTCTTTGGAGTGATTCACTCACGAAGAATGTGTTCGATCTCGTGCGACGAGATCAGGAGTTCACTGTGCTTGGATCAACATCTTGGATTACGAGGATCATGTGACTCATCCCCGCGCTCGCAAGCATCTTCTCCGAAGATCGGACTTGAGACATGAGGTCTCTTTTCGTAGAGACTCAATCAATCACGCTACAAGAGGTATTCCTATGTACTTGATGTGGTTTTAGATGAAATGATATGAGAATCGTTCTTGGATCATGCGGTTTCATCATGTGAAAATTTTTAAATTTCGCTGCATAGAACAACTATTCGGACTAGTCATTCTTCATCGTATTCGATACGATGCTCACGCTTCCGTGATGCGCTTGAGGGTTATCCCACATCCTTCAAGTGGTATCAGAGTCTGGTTGAAGGTTTCGGATACGATCCGTAAGCCTAGGATGACTTGGGTTCGTTAAGGTTGCGAAAGTTTTTGTCGCATTTCATTTTCGTACATCTGTCTAGTGAATAAATTTAGCCCTATTTAAATTGTTTAAACATGAATTAATCACTCGGATTTTGTTCCCCATTAAATAAGGAAACCGTAGTATCTGAGTTTACGTAATTTGTATTCTGTTTGCTCGAGATATGGTCGTTTTAATGAAAAATTTATTCACTGTTGCAGGAACTGCGATTCTTAACATGATTAATGAGTTAATTACTGTTTTGATCCACCTAGAAATGCATGAAATATCACTTAGGTTCTGTCCTAAATCAAATTAGCAATCTTTGAAAATTGATTTTGCATAATTTGGATTTGTTTTGATTAAGATAAGTAGGGGTCACTGCTGAAATTACATTCCTAATCAAGAACCAAGTGATTGTCAATTAGTGAAATTAATTGCTAATTTCATGAAAAAATTATGGAAAATATTTGAGAAATATTTAATATTGATTATTTCCTTTATTGACTTGACCTCAACCAATAAATTGATTAGATTTGATCTAGATCATAATTGGAAACGCAATCAACAAACAACTTGCTTAAATAGGATTGGAAATTTGTCTAGCAAATTTCTTTATAACAAAAAATGTTTTGATTGTTACTATATGGTATAATTTTGGTTGAAGAACTAATGATCATCTCAAGTACAAAGTGATTGGCTCAGCATTATTTTTTTCAGAGGCGGATATGGTGTCTAGTTAGGGAGCGTTGGGGTAGCAGGTTGCACCATGTGCGGTCTGTCCCACTCCCGCCAAAACTGGCCATGACAGCGGGTAGGGAATGAATGATGCCCGAGAGATCATGATGTATTTTCTAATTATTAAAATTCGAATTAATATGTAATTTGAGATAATACCATATATTCAAGTAAAATCAAGTTTGTTGATTAAATTGGATTGATAATTGATTTAATGTGATTAAATTAATTATATCCAATTAAAAACACTCTATTATAAATAGATGTGTATTTCCCTTGGAAGATGTAATTATATTAATATGATTCATAATAATTATATAAAATTTAAATATGAGGTGGAGGATCACATAAGTGACATCCATGGTCTCACGTCAAGGCGAAGGGTTCCGTCGCCAGATATTGTATGTAGGAGACACATGTCCGAAGTGATAGCTCTTGTATATGATCCATTTGGATCGGGCTCTTCGCTTCTCGAAAGAGTAAGGACATATGTGCAGTGACCCCAATATCGGGTCCTCATATTATTGGGGCGATATTGGATTGCTCATAGCGAGTTGTATTCCTTTTGACGGTTGGTTCAATTAATGACGGGTCAACATCACCTTAGGAGTTCAGATCTTATATTCTCATATCTAGAGTGATTATTTACATTGATCATACCATCATCTGATACTCAATGGTTAAGAAGGATGCCAAGAAATGATTAACTAGATGTATCCTTCTACTCTAGGAGTTTGATATTGAGATTAAGGATAAACTTGGAGTCAAGAACGTGGTGGCAGATCACCTCTCCCGATTAGAGAATCTTGAGGTTTCAGAGACAACCACACCTATTACTAAGAGTTTCCCAGATGAAGCGATTCTTTCTATCACCTCTCTCCCTTGGTATGATGACATTGTGAACTATCTTGTTGCCAATAAAATTCCACAAGGTCGGACCAGGCAGCGACTTGAGACTTTCCTAGCGAAGTCCAAGTCATACCATTGGAAGGATCCCACCCATTAGATGACCTCTAATCTCTTTGACTTCTACATGAAAGTTGTAGATCTCATTGAGATATACAACTTTCATGTTCATGGATTTTTCTAATTTGCCCTCCAACTAATTATTTCTTAATTAACACTGATTTTTGAAATTTCTTCAATTCTGATTGGGACACATGGCACCTTCAGAATGCACCATGTGGCCCAATCATTTCACGGGACCCTTGTCCTCTCCTCACCATCTGATCTTTTCTTCCTTTCGTACCATCCTTCAGATCACACCTCATTTTCTGCTACTTGATCTAATGATCGAACGATTCTCATCCACTCCTCCAACGTCGTCTGATCGCTCCCTGATCAGGTGTATCTGGCCACTCATTAACACCCCAATTTGGACCATTAGATCTTATGATCCAACAGCACCGAGATCATCCCTAACCTTCAGCAAGTCCTGTCTCCATCCCAAACTGCCATCTTCGTCGATTTATTCCAACCATCTCAAATGCCCTCCCGACCAACTGTTACTACCCTAGCATTCTCCTTACACCCACCTTCTACTCCATATACTAAACAACCTCCAAACCCTAATGATTCCAAGATAGCTATGGTTGAAACTTCCGCCATTCCCATTTGGAACAACCATCGTTTCCCCTTCAAAAAGCCTACTGCCTATTCTAGCAGCGGTCGTCAACCATTCAATGGAGTTCCACTAGCCACTCCTCCTCTTAGTGACTGGAAGAAGGAGTCGATGATGTGCGATAATGGAGTTCTACAACTGGTTCGACCTTCGGCCGGAATGGCCAAGCTATAGCGCTCCACAAGCGGTTGTTCGAGCTTTTTGCAATGGCTGAGTGAATGAAGCAATGTACCCGAGGACTACAATGACCTCAGCCCAAGCCTACACTCCATGCTTCATCTGCATGATTTAAATAACTTAGGGTTTTCTTGATTTTGTTTAAGTATCCTGCCTAGTGATAACTGAGAAAAATTAAGGGTTGTATTAATCCACAAGGCAGATCAATAGTCGATGCGTTGATCGCTCAATACTCCTGGTTAATCAACAATTAAGCCACAATCAAAATAAAGCAATTAAATCTCAAAAATGTGGAGTTAAAATTTATTATAACTCTACATGCAAATGTGTATACGTGTAAGCAGGAGTAGAGGTCGAACACTGGGAGCAAACGGTTGGGAGCAAAAGTAAATGCGCAAAATTATCCAATTCGTTTCTTGTCCATTTATTGGTTTTGCGGGTTTTTATTTTTATTATATTTTTAATTTTTAATTTTATATTTTTTATTTGATTTTTAATTTCTGATTTTTTTACATTTTTATCTTTTGTATTTTTTTATATTTTCTTTTTATGTAAAATAAGATATATATATTAAGGGCAAGAGAGATAATGTATATATAAGAATCGGTAAAAATCAGAAAAAATCATGAAATAAAATATTTCTTTGCTTTTTATAATTTTCCAAAGTTTTTGTAATTTTTTTATATTTTTGCTAATTTTTTTATTTTTAAAGTCTAAAATATCCTGAATATGGGATTAAATAAATAGTAAAAAATAATTTGGGTTTTTAAAAATAATAAATAAATTCCAAAATTACCAAAATTAATTTTAATATGTAAAAATTTACAAATAGGTAATTACTAAAACATAAAAACATATTTTTGGGCTGTTTTTTGAATTTTTATATTTTTTGTTAGATTTTGGAGCTTTTTTATTTTTTAAATTTTATTTTACTATTTTTAAGGGTTTGATTTCTAGACTCAATAAATATCATAATATAACATATATAACTTTTTTGACTTTTTCAAAAGGTTTTATATTTTTTGATATTTTATAAATTAGACAAGGACTATTTAAGCTCCATTTTAATTTCAATAATTAGGTTAAAAAGATACATGGCGCATAAGTACACTGCATGGGCATCTAACCCTATTTTTGTGGAATTTTTGGAGCTATGTAGCTATTTTTAATAAATAGATAAATGTCACAAAAATAAAAGGCATGGTAGGTTCATAACTACAAATAAAATAAAGTTGAGGGACCACATTGCAATCTACCAAAAAGAATAAACATTTATTTAAAGTTCTGGAATTTTTTACAATATACAAAAGTGCCAAGGGCCTATATGCAAAATTCTCTATGTTACATGAGGACTGCACGTGACACTGGCAGGGACCAAAACACAAATATAAAAATTTTAAGGGACTACATGCAAATTGCCTTAATTTTTTATAACTGAATATTTTATTTACATCACTGATTATTAAATACAACAAAATCAGCGGTAAAAGTGCAATTTACCCCCATAAAGGCACGTTAATCGACGGGTGATGTTCCTTAACTTGTCCACGTGGCGCGCCCATGTGCGTTGATGATGGTTCGCCGTGGATGGCTAGGATTAGATCTCCAGGTGAGATCCGACGGCTCTGGTGCTTCGCATCCGACAACTGAGCTACGATCTAGAGATGCCTTCTTCATCCAAAGGAAAATCACATGGCTCGAGGTGAGGTTCCTCGACCAAAAACTGAAGCTGTTAGCGTGAAATGGAGGGTGGACGGCGATGCTCCGACGGTGGGTGAAAGTTGAGCATTGATTCGCTGAATCCAAGGGGTCCATGTTGGTCAGAGATGGTCAGAAGGTGGAGAATGCGAGGGGGAATGAAATGAGGGTGAAATGGTGGTCGGAAACGGGGCGAAGCACGGTGGCTGGGTTCGTCGGAGCTGAGCTCCGACGAACTACGAAACTAACTAATTATGCTAAACCTATAGGCTAATAATTAAACTAATTGCATGAATAAAAGCAGGAATGAAAATCTACCTAGAAATGTAAAGTGCGCAGCTCTAACTTGGCTTTTGGCCAAGGAGCATGACCTCGCCTGAGCTTGGCCATGGGTGCAATCTCCGCCCCATTCCGCACGCTCAGACCCTCCAGGGGCTCCTCCCTGTCACAAAGGAGCTCGCTAGGCCGAAGGCGGGGGCAGAGAAAGGTGGAGAATTGACCAAATTTTGAAAAAGAGGCAGAGGCGTTTATTTATGCACATGTATATGCACCCTTATTAGTTGGCCATTAGCAAAGAATCTAACGAGTATACATGTGATCTAAGGTCTCGGCGAGAATTACGGGATATCAATGATGATTTTTCTTGAAGCAATCGAGCGTGATGGAAGGATGTATTGTCCAGGAAAATTGCAAGAAAACGCGGGAAAAGACACTTCTGGCGAGTTCAGGCAGCAAATGGGACAGTTGACCAGAGGTCAACGGTCCACACGCCACCATTGGTCCATGTAGGCATGCTATGCGACAAACTTTAATTTTTATTCGAAAATAATTGTTTAAAATAGTAAATGATTTTATTAATTTTTTAATATAAAATAAAAACTGTTTATTATTTTATGTAGTATTTTATTATGATTTATTTTATTGTTTGATGTATTTTATTACAAGTTTATTTTAATGGCTTATTTATATGTATATTTACCTGTATTTTGTACATTTTATTTTTATTTTGTATATTTTATTTTATTTTTTTATTCCATTATTTTATATATTTATAACTTATTTTTGTGAGCATAAATATATATTTACTTTATTTTTATGATATTATTTGTATACTTTAATAAATAGATATGTACATTATGTTGGTATATTTATAGGTATTTTACCTATGTTTTATGTATACTAGTTTATTTTAATGTATTTTAATGAGTTTTATTTTAGTTTTATATTTTTAATAGAATCTATATAGTATTTAAAATATTGGAAAAACATAAAAGACTAAAGAATTGAAAGAATGTATTTTCCTTTTATTTATATACATATGGTAACACAAGTATTTTGTCTATGTTTTGACATAGTTTTATTTTATTTTCCATTTTCTTTTTGGTTTTATTCTAATTTTAATATACACTTATATTATAAATAATGTTTACAAAATTATAAAAATATGAATTTGCAAAAATAATGAATAATGAATAAATTGAATATTTTAATCAGTATTATGTACAACAGGGGCCCAAAACCTAACTTCCACACAGTATCTCCAAAAAATATAAAACCACCATCATTAAATAGCTCGTGAAAAGTTATATACAATTAGAGTGATTTTGATATGTTTTGAGTTTTTATTTAAAAGATATGGGTCTGTGAAGTTTTGTTTTTGGCTTCTTATTCTGGGTATAAACTGTACACATTGTATTATTTTTGCACAAACTCAATTTTTCATGTTTATTTACATTATTATCTACAACTTTCATGTACAAAGTTTCTTTATTTCATGAATAAATAATAAAGAATAAAATAGGTGTCAAAAATGCATAATTAATGAATAAATAAGTAAGGTATTTATTGTATTTTTGGCCCTTATCCCCCCCTACTTTATTTCTTGTCGACCAATTCCATTCTGGACATGGTCTCAGGGTTAGGGTCATAAAATATTTTCAATATTTTATTCCCTTTTCTTTTCTTCTATTTATTCTATAATTTTGGCATTATAAATCTCATTTTGTACACAAAAAATAAAAAAAATAAAGAATGTTATTATGTGCAAATTAATGCTATTTACATGCAATTGATAGGATTTTTAAGGCCAAAATGATAGAATAAAGGTGATGAAATGGAGATTCATCACCCCTCTATACTTGCCTTTGCTAGTCCCTAGCAAACACTTATGCAATAAGTACAAAAAGAATAAAGAATAAGAAGAAAAGAAAATGCAAAAATAAAGAATAAAGAATAAATGGAATTGATCTAAATAATTAAACTCATCTATACAAAATCAAAGTTTGGAGCTCAGGTTAGACCTTGATGTGAAAATGTGTGTGGAACCTGGTTGGGAACCAAATTTAAAACACAACAACCTTCGAGAGTCACAGAACTCGGTTCAGATCACCTCAATATCCAGGCCAGAATTAGCCTACATCATACGCAAACCCTTATGACTATGAAGCTGACTTGTACAATGTAAGTGATGGTGGCTCTCCCCAACTGAAATTACAAAGAGACTGACTTCTCCAGAATGACAACCCAATGATTCCCCAATCCAATCCTCTGCCCTCGAGGAGCAGGGTATTCCCTTCTAAGTTCAAGTGGCATCCAACTCATGAGGAGGAGGTGGATAAAAGAATGGACGGTAGCCAGTGTAGCTACCTATCCTGGGATGCAAGACCAGTGTAGTCAAGTCAACCAGCTGCAGGCTCACATGGTGTAACTTTGATGCTCAAGCTTGTTTATTTTCTATACAACATATATACATACTCCGGTAGGCATTTTATTTTTATTTTCAAGCATGTCCACTTTTTTGGAGTTTTTTTCAAATATACTATTCACAGCAACATTTACATAAGGAGTTTTTCCTCTTGAGCCAGAAGACTATCGCTCTTTTGAAGCTTTATTGCAACCCCCACTCTCCTGTCTTTAGACTTCATCAAAACTATACCAGGTTGGGGTGTACCTCCCTCCCTAGACGAGGACGAATGTTTCCACCCGTGTGCGTCTCAGACTGGCAAATCCAACCCCCTCACCACTCCAACTGAGTTGAGCCAAGTAAAAGGTGAAAGTGTCCAAGTTCGGTCACGGTCAACAAAGGTCATGCGTGCGTCTCGAAAAGTTCTATTTAGTCAGTTGAGGTGACTTGAACCCAGCCCTGAGTCTCAAAGAATTAAGTCCTATTGGACCTGAAGTACCTTAAATCTAGTTCCCATTAGGTTCCAATGCAGTTAGGAGCAGTAAGGTCCAACTAAGCTCCAATCTTCGACTTTATTGGACTAGTTCAATCATCAAGCTCAATCAAAGAATATGAATGATATGCAAATGCTATACAATGCAGAAAGATGATGTAATTTTTCAAGAACTTTTTAAAACAAAAAGAATTTTTACAAAAAGAATTTTGGAAACTAAAATTATTTTGGCACACAAAGTATAAATATCTACTGCTATTTACACGGGCGTGCTTCTTTATTTAAAGTAGTTAAGAATTTTAAAGGATTTACAAGTTTTAACAAGTTTATTATAGGTACATATATACAATTTATAAAGAATTTTATTTTGATTTATATACACAATTTATTCCTATTTTAATGATACATTCATTCCTCAAAAATTTTTTAAAATAATTTTCAAAACTATAGTACAAAATAATGTTTACAAACATTTACAAACATTTGAAAGCCATTTTGCAAAGATTTTTCAAATAATGTATATACATTTTTCAAATTATTTTTACAAAATATTTTCCACAATCATTTGTAAATAGGTTTTCAAATCTTTTATTTCACACAAAGAAATGAATTTTTCAAATAAAAATATTTTTACAAAGGTTGAAAATATTTCACAAAAAAGTTTTCTGAACGATTCACACCATTTTTCAAATCATTTTGAAAAAATTTTTTTAACCTGATTTATTAATCAGTAAATACAAAAACAATTTGAGGAATGATTGTTGTTGTTAAATGATTTTTAATGAAATATATATTTATATATATGGTATATCTAGCCATATTCATTAATTAATATGAAAGTACGAGTTGCGGGTAAAGTATATATAGAGTATATGCGACCCCCTATACTTAGCATGAGCTATGTCCTCATAGATCGAAAAGAATGAGAAGACCTAACTCGTACTTAGTATAGAAAAGCCTATACTACAACGACTGAATAAAGATGCAATAATGAAGATATAAATGAATAAGAAGGTGATCGACCCGCCTATACTTCGGATCAAATAATCCTAAGTATAGTAGACTGTACTCAACGTAGGGAGGGTCATGGGTGGGATTAAAGTACCATTCTCTTGTCATCGTCTCCCTGTGAGAACGAGGACGCAATCAGATAGTGAAAAAACACCCTGATGGGCAATCAAGTGGGTGTCAGCTATCGGGGACAAGCATATCAGAATGTAAATAAGGGGCTGGTAGCGTAAATCAGTTGATCGGCTCATAAGGAGTGAATGAATGAGCAGAGCTGATACCATAAGACTTGGAGGAAAAAAGAACAATGCGGAGTCCTCCATGTCAATCAAGGTCTCAGGAAGATATATAATTCGTGAATAATAGGAGACCCCCAATGTAGCGGTGTGATGTTGGTGGTCACAAAATTAGAAGGTCATAAGAACACATCGAACAACACAATGCATGCCTCAACTCTGTGAGGGTCCTCAAGGTGAGCAAAAATAGAGAATAATCAGAAGACTCGGCTCTGTGTTCCAACGGAGAGGAAACACAATCAGGGAAGAGATCAAGTACCAAAATTAGCAGACTCGACTTCATGCCCCAACAAAAAGGAAGCACCAGAAGTGAAGCCGAGCACCTAAAATTTGATGTACCCTCCCCCAGATAACCCTCGGGGAGTAGTACATGCTAGTCAATGAATAATCAGAACATAATCTCACCCTTGCATGGGTCGTCAAGGTGAGCGGGCTCAAAGGAGCCTGATCCATCAGACGGATCACCGAAGCGGTCTCGGTAGGTGACAGATCGGCTACCAGCAGATGAGACAGATAAAACAAGAAAATGTGGCAGCGTCCCAGAGACATCCCTCGGGGAGCACCAGCTAAGCATCAGGTAAGCAGAGGAAGATGGCTCGTCCTTGCAAGGACCGTCAAGGAGAGCAGACTCAAAGGAGTCTAATCAGATGGGTCCCAAGATCCAACAGATCGGGTAAATGTCAAAGCAATGGGGATCGAAAGCATGTTAGAAGACTCGGCCCCGTGCTACCACAGATGGAAGGAACAAGAGGTGAAGGGATACTGAGCGTAAGGAAGTATTGCATTTCCCTGCAGATGGTCCTCGGGGAATAATGCAAGTTAATCAGGGAATAATCAGATGGTATCTCATCCTTGCGAGGGTCATCAAGGAGAGAGAACTCAAAAGAGTCGATCTGGAGATAGCGTGAGTGTAGGAAACCGATCGTAAAGAATGTGTCTCATCCTTCTACAGATAGTCCTCAGGGAGTAATACGAACTAGGTCAATCAAATCCGGGGATTGCTGTCATCGAATCTTAAGTCCTAAAAAACACTCAATCAATGAAACCTCAGGACAGCATAAGATCATGTGAGGGGGAAAATAATCAGGTCAATCACAGAACATCCCTCAGTCAATCCAGTCAGCTGAGATGGCACGGAAGATAAACAGGTATCCTTAAAGTGCCACAGGTTGGTAATGGAAGCAGGAGATCAAGGATGGAATTCGTAAGGTGGATGAAGACGATCATGTGGGTTCGGTCATCGTCACAATGAAGCATATATCAAGATATCCTATCCAGCTCAGAAATCAAGACGGACGGAACCTCAAAATAGATAGATCAGTAGAAGCATCATGATATCATCCTCAAATCGTCGAAACACATCACATCCTCAATCCGGTGTGCTAGATCAAAATACTCAATACAGAATCACACCTAGTCATCGTGCATCATCAAAAATTCTCAATAAGCTCCTATGCACCAATAGAAGGTCAGATCCACCTGGTAAATCTTAGCATCCTCTACACATGCCTGACTTACTCCAATAATCAATGTAAGTCCAAAAATCCTTGATGAGGGTGATCTCTAATAGCACATCAATCCCGGGTAATAAAAAAGATGATATGGAGGACATGAGGAGGGTGGACAAGAAGCGAGACAAAGGATCTGGTGAAGATGATTGAGCTCAAGCGCCAATAGCACGACTCTATGCAAACGAGGAGATATATGTATAAGAGAGGAAGAGAGACTCAAAGATGAAAAATGCATGTCTCACACGGATGGGTTCGATAACTCAAAGAGATAAAAAAATGTAAATGGACACCAAGCCACAGTCAATACACAAAGTAATCCCTAGATTCACCTACTCAACACAGTGAAGACCAAGATGTGGTCTTTTTATCTTGTCGATTTTAGAGTTAGGTGATCATAGAAATTTCTACACAGCGGAATTAGGCTTTTTGATTGGGGCACTAATTCTTAGCGTGTATGTAGAAATAAAATGCTCACTCAAGGAGGGGGTCACTCTCCCCAAGACAAGGGATCCGTTACATTTTATTATAGGTCCAATAGAGTGAGTAGTCCCGATTTTATTTTGGTTATCACTTTTTTTGTTATATTTTTCTTTCAATGCACATGCCTAACGGGGTTCCAATTTCCATTTACATCCTAGGTGAGCAAAAACAGAGGGAGAATATCGGAAAATCATACAATTTGGAAATTGAATGATGCATGCCAAGTAAGAAGACTCACAGTGCCTCCCAGCTCTCTCCATGCGGGATGCAGAATAGAATTGAAACCTATGCTAAATGCAAATGCAATCCGATAAAATCGCCTTAGGTTAGTAACTGCTATTATCGTGAAGCACAAAAATGCTAAATATTCATAAACGAGATCCCAAAAGTCCGGTCTCTAAAGTGCATCGGTGTCCGCCATAGTGAATCATGCACGCGTTGTATAGTACTTCTCTCGACGCTCGATCTCAAATCCAAACAAATAGCAATTATTATTTGACTAAGTCCAAACACAGTTCTATAGGTACATGCAGATATATTATGGTGTTTGGACCTTATCTATCGTCAAGCAGCTCCTAGGCTAAGGCTCATTCACACAAAATAATAAAAATAGAATAAAAATAATAAGCGTCAAAACCGTCGAGGCCCCCAAGGGAACAATCCCTCAAGCACTGGACCTCGAGAGGTTGGAGTGGAAGAGTCCTTTATTATTACAATCCAAGGGTCACTCTCTCACATAAATTATATTTTTTTTGCATAATAAAAAGGGGATTCTGAATCTGTCTCCAAAATTCCTCCAGATCTGAATTGACTGCTCTCTCCTGCTGGCCTGGTCAGAAAGCCGGCCCCGCATTGCTCGGATGCATAGGTCCTCCTAGGATATCCTGCGTCGCGTCGCGAACCCTCGCAACAAATTCAAACATGGAAGAGCGTCAAACAGTTCACAATGATAATAAAAAAAAGTAATGCAAATAAATAAATAAATATGGACAAGAATGAAGAACTAACTAAATAAATAAATATCCCAAACAATGTTGCTTCCCCGACAACGACACCATTTGATGACTGGGAGAAATTAAAGGTCGTATTAATCCACAAGGCCGATCAATAGTCGATGCATTGACCGCTCAATAATCCTGGTTAATCAATAATTAACCCACAATCAAAATAAAGCAATTAAATCTCTAAAATAAGGAGTTAAAATTTATTATAACTCTACATGAAAATGTGTATAGGTGTAAGCACAAGTAGAGGTCGAACACTGGGAGCAAATGGTTACGAGCAAAAATAAATGCGCAAAATTATCAAATTCTTTTCTTATCCATTTATTTTTTTTGTGGGTTTTTTATTTTATTATATTTTTTATTTTTTGTTTTATATTCTTTAATTTGATTTTTAATTTCTGATTTTTTTACATTTTTACCTTTTATATTTTTTATATTTTCTTTTTATGTAAAATAATATATATATATATATATATATTAAGGGGAAGAGAGATAATGTATATATATATATATAAAAATAGGTAAAAATAAGAAAATTTCAGGAAATAAAATATTTCTTCGCTTTTTATAATTTTCTAATGTTTTTGTGATTTTTTATATTTTTGCTAATTTTTTTTATTTTTAAAGTAAAAAATATCCTGAATATGGGATTAATTAAATACCTGAAATTAATTTGGGTTTTTAAAAATAATAAAAAAGTTCCAAAATTACCTAAATTAATTTTAATATGTAAATAATTACATATAGATATTTATTAAACATAAAACCATATTTTTTGGATTTTTTATTGAATTTTTATATATTTTGTTAGATTTTGAAGCTTTGCAATTTTTTAAATTTTCTTTTATTATTTTTAGGGGTTTTTGATTTCTGGAATCAATAAATATCAAAATATAACATATATTATTTTTGGAATTTTTCAAAAAGTTTTTATAATCTTTTGGTATTTTATAAATTAGGCAGGGACTATTTAAGCTCGACTTTAATTTTAATAATTAGGTTAAATGCACAAAAATGCAAAAGACACGTGGCGTGTAAGTACATTGCGTGGGGGAATCTAACCCTATCTTTGTGGAATTTTTGGAGCTATGTAGCTATTTTTAATAATTAGATAAAAGTCGCCAAAATAAAAGGCCTGAAAGGGGCATAACTACAAAAAAATAAAGTCTAAGGACCATATTGCAATTTACCCAGCATAATAAATATTTATTTTAAGTTCTGAAATTATTTTACAATAGACAAATGTGCCAAATGCCTATAAGTAAAATTCCCAACGTCACATGAGGATTGTATGTGACGCTAGTAGGGACCAAAACACAAATATAAAAAATTTGAGGGCCTACATGCAAATTGCCCTAATTATTTATAACTGAATATTTTATTTAAAGTATTGATTATTAAATACACAAAAATCAGATGTAAAAGTGCAATTTACCCCTTAAAGGCACGTTATTCGATGGATGATGTTCCTTCACTCGTCCACGTGGAGCGCCCACGTGCGCCGATGACCGTTCGCCGTGGATGGCTAGGAATAGATCTCTAGGTGAGATCTGACGGCTCTTGTGCTTGATGAATACCCATTCATCACTCTTTATTCTTATATTTTAACTACAAAAACCTTTGCAAATACATGTATATTTATGTAAATATCAATAATTCCCAAATTGCATGCTTTGTATAAAATTTAATAATTAGCATGTTTTTGTGCATAAATAAAAGAATAAAGAGACAAAAGAAAAATAGGGAGATATTTAGAATAAATATTGAGCGACCTAATCCCAAGGGAGGGCTCGGCATGGGCCTGATCGCATAAAAGCCAAAGTAGAGAGAGATAAGGAAGCTCATGTGTGTAAATATACCTGTAAATAGAATAATAATATTTTCCTCTAAAAATCAAAATAAAATGGGTTTTATTTATTTGTAAATATTTGTAAATACAAAATCAAAATAAAATTAAGAAAATTAAAAAGAAAATAAAAATACCCTTCCTTGTATGTATCCACCATGTACATAAGACCACATAGCTATTTATTTATCCCTATAAATAAATAAATTAAAATCCCATAAAAAGTGTACATATTCTATACCTCATGGTGTAAATAAATAAAATAAAAACAAAAATAAAATAAAACAAAAATAAAAATCAACATCACAATTGTATATATACCATATATGTATATAAATAAACCTATTTATTTACCCGTTGTAAATAAATAATAAAAATAAAATAAAAACACCAAAATATTCCAAATTTTATCTTATAAATAAATAAAATATAAAATTGGTATAAAATGCACAAAAACAATTAATTAAAAATCAAAAATTAAAAATCAATATTGTATATATACCTATACATAATACTATATTGTATATACTGTGTTTTTATTTCAAAAAAATAAATAAAAATCACAAAAAAAATAGTTTAAAATAAAAGGGACATTTTTCATGTTTTGACTTTTGTGAAATTCAATCATTTTATATTTTAATTTGAATTTCCAAATCATTTCCACGTGGCCGCATTCCACTGGTCCACGGGGGATGTTGACCCCCCGGTCAACTCCCCCCTTGGACCACAGTTCCGCGGATCTGTGCCTGACCCGCTTCTTCTCCAATTATGGCATCATGATCCGATCATCACACACCCAAACCTCGTGCTCCATTTCTTCCTCTTGCATCCGAGACCCACGCCCGGGGTTGAGCCTAGGGATCCATGCTTCATGCGCCCATGCCCGACTCGATCTAGCCGGACCCTCACTCATATAAAATCTTAGCTCCGTCGCACGATTCAGGCATCTTTGGCTCTCGCATTCTCCACCCTAGGACCTCCATTGCTCTCGCCTGAGTGACAACAAGCTGAGGGTAGTGTCGCAGCGAGGAGGGAGTGCCTAGACCATCGATCCGGCGACCTAGTGCCGCCGTGCGCTGCCACCAGCGTGGTGCTCGAGCCTCGGGCATCGACGGCCCTCGAGACTAGGACCAGGAGCTCCAGCAGCTCAAGAATAGTCGACATCGACCCTCAGGTAGCCTTAGATCTTCCTATTTTTTGCTAATTTCTGTTTACCCCCAAATCGTGCCTCCGTCGTCGACCGTCGATTCCGACCACCTCAGTCCCCATTTCGATCATCGGACGACACCATCACCTTTGCCCTTCTCTCACGCACCTTCTACACCCCTTCATCCAACCCAGTTCGTACAGGAACTGGGGTTCGAACTCCCTCGTCGTCGCTTCACCGGAGCTCGCCCATATCGACCCGCCGTCCACCCACTTCGCACCTAACAGGGTCGAGGTATTTTGCCCTCGACCCAGCTTACTCTTCGTGCCATTTTGCAGGTCAGAGGAGGACCATCTGAGGTCCTCCATCTTAAGCACAGGAGCTTGGGCTCCGCCGGTGTCGCCTGGGCTCTTCGGAGCTCCGTTGCGCCATCGGAGGGGTTATCCAGACGCGGGAGGCTCCGGCGAGTCTGTTCCGATCTTCAGCAGCCCCAGCAGAGGTCCTGAGCGCTCACAGTCCTCCGGCGAAGTTCGCCGGCGAGGAGTTCCTCCAGGACCCTCCTCTGCCGTCCGTTCTACCCTGGAGGTCCAGATTACTTGTGCACCGTCTGATCAGGGCTAAGAGGAGGCCCAGCAGCCACCGTCAGATCGACACGTGGCCTCCTCTCAGCCCTCCATCCAGTGAGGATTAGATCCAGCGCCGCTCGACCGCTGATCAGATATGTGGCGCAACCCCAGCCGTTGGATCAGAGCCGAGGGCTCCTTCGTTGAGGCGCCGTCATCCTCAACCGTCAGATTCGCCACGCGGCCCCGTCTCAGCCCTCTGAATATAATAAGGGGTAATTTCACTTAGGCCCCTCCTGCTTTGTCATTTACATTCTAGTCCTGTAAATATTTAGTTAAGTTGTTTTTATTTTGGACATTTTGCACTTAGGACCTCGTGCTTGTTTTATTTGCATTTGTACCCCTGTTTATGTGGAACACGTGCATCGTCACGTGATGTTTGTGGTGTATTTGCAATAGTAGGAGTAATGTTTTAAGGTGTTTTGGAATGAAATATAGTTTTCATTATTTGCATCCATGCCCCTGTGAGTAATTTATTGAGACATGTGCTGAATTTATTGGTGAAATTGCAATATCTTTCCTGGACTTTTAGCACCTGTTGCTATTTAGTCCTCGAAAGTATTTTTTATTGCACATAGGTCCCTCCATGCCCAGGACACGTGCGTTGCGCGTGCTATTTTGGAACTTTTGCACGAGGGACCCCCAGTTTCTCATATTTGTTACGATTCAGTCCCTGGAACTTATTTTCCTTGCATTTGGGTCCCTGTGCACTGTGCCTTGTTGTTTGACTTTAATAAAATATCAAATCAAGTCCAAATTTCGTGAAAATTGGATACATGGCTCCTGCCACTGTGTAAAATTTTCGCTAAAAATTTGGTACATTTTTTAGCATTTTAATATTTTTAAAAATTCAAAAACACCCACTTTCTTACTGTCCAGATATAAAATTCACAAAAAATATTAAAACATCTTTAAAAATTCTAAAAAAATTAGATTTTGTTTGTTTGATTTTCTGACCTGTTTTGGTGATTTTTGGACTTATAAAAATTATAAAAATTAAAAAACATTGAAAATCTCATAAAAATTCTAGTAATTAATAGAAAAACCCACAAATAATAAACTCTGCTTCTGAATTTTCATTTTTGTTTATATTTTATAGGAAAAATACCTCCAGGCTATTTGAAGGCCATTATATATTTTATTTTGGCCTTTGAAGCCCGGCTGGACAACAACATTGTTTTCCTTTCTTATTTCATTTTTATAAAATTCTATAAAAATCAGAAAAATACCAAAAGTTAACAAAAACCATAAAAAATATAAAAAAACATAAAAATATTTTTGTTTGAATTTTTGGATTAATTTGGAGTGTTGAAATAATTGTGTGAAGTTGCTTGTTTTATTTGTTTATTATTTTCTTGATAATTTAAAAATCCAAAAAAATATAAAAAATAATAAAAACCCACCAAAAAAATTTTCTTTTATTTGTTTTTATTTTTGACTACTTAGTAGGCTGTAAGGCCATCACGTGCTCCCTGAGTCCGACCCTGATCGCTATACCAGGCTAATCCAACTGCCAGGGCCACTATCGATTTTCTTTGATTTTTATCTTATTTTGGTGGTCTGATCTCATATTTTCTTGATTGACTGAATTATCTCCAAGATCCGGGTCGCAACGACCCTTGATCTATTTTATTCACCCGAGTCTTGGTGATTTTTCGGTCATCAGAATGGCGCCGTTGCCGGGGAGCACGGCTTAGTAGTCCATTTTATTTTCTTATATTTTTGTTTTCTTTTTCTCGGCTTTCTGCGGCTCTTTCTGAGTCCGCGGCTTTTCACAACTTTTTATTTTTCCTTTATTTTTGTTTTATTTTATTTTATTTTATTTTTTGCTTGTTTGTGCTTGTTTATTTTTATTTGCATTGTTGCATACATACCCTGTTTTCTTTATTTTATTTTATCTGTTTCGTTTTTATCTGGTATTTGACACTTTGCTATTGTCTCGCGAGGGCCCAAGGACCGAGGCGGCGACTCTCGAGAAGCCGACGCAACCGCGGTGATCGGAGGCGGCTCCCTTCTGCACGGAGCCGCAGGAGAGCACGAGGGAGTAGCTGAGTCGGAGAGGATTAGCATAGATTAGTTTTTATTTTCAGCTATTTGAATTATTGTAATAATACAGGGACAATACACTTGGACTTGAGAGAATCTCGGGGTCTGTTTCGCCGAGCACCGGTGTGCTCAGGGGACCCCTCGGATTTCTTCGCGGCTTTTTACGCGGTTTTGATTTTCACTGCCTTTTTCGGTTTCTCGCGGTTTTATCGAGCCCCTAGCCTTACGATTTTCTATTTGATTGTGACGTAATTCATAGGATCCAAACACCCTAATACATTTGCATGTTCCTATAGTTCGGTAATTGGACCTATAATAAAAAATTAATAAAATAGTTGATTCGCTTCCTTCGAGCCTACATGTCGCAGCCCGCCCTACCAAGCGCTGCTCCTGAACCCAATTTGTCGGGAGGAGGAGGGGTGGACCGAGATCGGACCCTTTGTATCGGAGGCTGGTGATCAGTTAGTTGTTCTTTCGAGTAGAAATTGCTATTTAGGGGCTCGGTTTTCCGCTTGCACCATTTAGGTAGTTTATTTTCTGTTTTTCAATTCTACGCGGATCATCTTGCATGTAGACTGCTGGAGTCAGGTACGCATTTCTTACTCTGCATGCATCATTGATTTCATCGCGCATCAGCTTTTTTGTCTTCTCCCCCTGTTTTGGACTTAATAACCAGGAGAATCGAAAAATTCGTTAGGCATTTTTTCTTTTATTGAAAAATACTTAAAAAGAAAAATCATAAAATTGGGACTGCTAACACTATCGACCCTAAAAGACACCTCACCTAAAAAATTTTGTCTTGGGGAGAGCAACCCCCTCATTGTCTGGTTTGCTTGCGCGAGAGAGTGACCCCGCACACTAGGTAGAGCCCTCCGATATTCTTCTTGACTGATTACTGGCTATTTCTATACGGGATAGTCGGTTGGGAAAATATCGGGTAACCCAACAGGTCACGTAATCGCTCTGCCATCCTGACAGATCACCAAATAAAATTGACAAGATAATTAACCGAGCCTTTACGGTCTTCAGCTCGCGTTGCGTTGGTGAATCGGGGATTTGCTTGTGATCATAGTTGTTACTAGATCTCATCTGCACTACTCACCAAATCAAGATGATGGGCAGACGGTCTCTTAGGCAGCCTCTGGCTGCACCGCTTTCGGGCTCGTCTACCCACTCATCTAGGTTGGTTCACGAGAGCCGAGACCCGCTCTCCGAACCCGAGTACGACTCCACCCTGTTCCCCCTTAATCCCCCTTCTTCTGAGACCGAGATACCAGTGCCATAGGAGAGACAGACATATGATTTATCGGCACCTGAGTTTGGATGTTTTGATTTTGCAGAGACTATGGCCGGCAGTAGTGATGATCACACTAGAGGTCCGCAGCATGAGCATTTAGTTCTGGACCAGGGTGCGATCAACTCCACCCTGATCGCCTCCCTCGAGACAGTGCAGCAGCAGTTGAGGGATCAAGGAGCATTCATGTTGGACATGAGGCATGAGATGGAGCAGTTGAGAGCTGCTCGCGACCAGCACGAGCCCGGAGACGGGCCGAGGATACCCGACGCCGCAGCAGCCGCCGCAGCCGCAGCAGCAGCAGTAGAGGCACCGAGACCGATGCGGGAGTTACACAACCCCGGGTCGACCTTGATGAATCACTGGGTTGTTCTACCAGCTATCGTGGTGGACTTCAAGTTCCTCCCGAACACTTTGCAGCTCCTCCCCCGGTTCCATGGGCTCGCCACTGAGAAGCCCCATCTCCACCTTCAGGAGTTTCTGATGATCTGCAACACAGTCCACGACCGTCAGGTGGACCAGGATACCACACGGATGATTGCCTTCCCCTTCTCCTTAGCAGACAGAGCAGCCACCTGGCTGAAGCACTTGGGGAAGTTCGTCTACACTTGGGAGCAGCTCCGCACCGAGTACTTGCATAAGTACTATTCACTCGGGCGGACGAACGCCGCTAGAGCCCTGATCAGCAACTTCTCCATGCTCCCCAACGAGCAGTTTCACGAGACATGGGAGAGGTTTAGAGAGCTGACCGATAGATGCCCGCACCATGACATTTCCAAGCCGAACCTTGTTCAGAGCTTTTTCAGCGGGCTAACACCAGAGCTTCAGGGCTTGGTGAACGCTTCTTGTGCCGGGTCCTATTTCGCCAAGGACCACGATCAGGTCTGGGCCATCTACGATGAGATGGCTGAGAACTACATGGTGATGTCCCAGACCCGGTTGTACACATAGGGGCGCCAGTAGCCACATACCGTGCAGTACCAGAGGATAGCACGGGTCGACGCCGGTCCTTCCAGTTCGTCTGCGGCAGCAGCACGGGCAAAGAGTTCAGCCGCAGACATGGGGATCATCAGCGAGAAGCTTGACCGGATGGAGATTATCGAGAAGAAGCAGTGACAGGGCATCACGTAGATGGAGCTGATGGCACAGACTCTGAGTGACCTGAAGACACAGCTCATGTGTCTCCAGGAGGCACAGACGGCTTCACAGCCTCATCTTTAGGCACGAGGCGATCCGAGTACCAGCAGTAGCTCGTCCCAGCGCTCCAGCTCCCACCAACAGCCTAGACAGGTCCATCTTGTACAGGTGGAGCCGTACTAGCAGCTGCAGCTCACCTACCAGGCACCACCATCCACTGACACACATATGGTGGTCTACCAGCTGGATCAGCCTCTGGCAGTGCTCCTGCCACCCCAATACGATTCAGAGTTGTTGATGGATGTCAACGGGATTTGGTACGACCGCCCCCAGCCCGGTATCCGACGAGACCATCCCGGATTCCGTTGGGCAACCGGAGGTGCCCAGCCCCAGCAGCAGCCGTCAGGACAGGGTGGCCAGTACAACCATCAGAGGGATCACCAGCCGCAGCAGCCCCCAGTGTACCCACAGCAGCAGCCACAGCAGTCACAGTCCTATGGTCCTCGTCCCTATCAGCAGGGATAGTCTTGGAGGCGTGATCAGCCTCATCAGCCGCAGCATCATCCAAAGACTTACCCCTCTCACCCACAGCAGCAGCAGCCTCACTACCAGAGAGGCTACCCGTCAGGTTCTCATGGGCCATCCTATGAGAACCCCGCCTTGGATGACATAGCCCGCCTCCTCACGGATCAGCAGGCTACATTTCGACGGGAGATGGATGAGTTCCGCCAGGAGATGCGGGACATAGTGAGAGGGAAGGCTGCCATCCCTGCCCAGATAGAGTCGAACCCCAACAACCTGAAGAGGAAATCTGAGCAGGTAGTTTGTACTGAGTATGCCACTCCGAGTGATACTTTTGGTGATATGTCTGCATATCTTTTTGATACTGATTTTGTCACACTTAGGAGCGGTAGGATGCCAGCAGGCGGCGTCTCGTCTGAGCGACACCACGAGGATCCTTCTAGAGCGCCCGACGAGGAGGAGAGCGGTATTGAGGTCGCTAGAGATGATGACGGTGGTACTGATGCCACCACGGATGCTGATCCCACCGGCGGTACTGAGGCCGCTGTTTCACCAGTTGGAGGAGGTGGTACTGAGGCCACCCATGTTGCCGAGACAGAGCGCGGTACTGAGGCCGCCTGTCTACCAGCCGATGGTGGTGTTGATGCCACCAGTTCTTCTAAGATTCCTGTTGTTTTTCCTTTTGCTGATGTATCTCGAGACATTTCTGGCAATAAAGGAAAGGGTTTGTTTTCTTCTGGTCCCACTTTGGTGCATGATGTATGTGTGGATCCAGCTATCGAGCCATTTAGACCCTTTCCTAGTCCTTCATCTGAGAAGGACCCTGTGATCCCCTTCCCTAGAGCCCTTCAAATGGGGAAGGGGAAGAAAAATGAAAATCCAAAAAATAGGCAGCAAGAAGAGTTCAGCCAGCAGATGATAGATCGTTTCCACATTCAGCTGACTCTTCAGGAGGCTTTGCAGCACATCCCTCTACTCCAGCGTTCACTTAGAGACAGGACTACAGTTAGGAGGAAGAGGAGGAACCACCATTCAGAGATTCATGTGCTGACGTGAGCATCGCGATCCAGAACCGTCTGCCGGCCAAGAGGCCAGATTCCGGAGCCCCATATGTCAGATGCCATATCAGAGAGCAGAGGTTCGACTGTACTCTATTAGACAGCGGATCGTCGATCAACCTACTTCCGGCAGCCCTTCTCGACCGCTTCGAGTTGGGCACTCTTCGACAGAGTAAGACAGTCCTTCAGTTTGGTGATCGATCAGTCAAGAGGCCGAAGGGGTTGCTGAGGGACGTTGTCGTCACGATTCAGGGCATGCAATTCCCCGTGGACTTCGTAGTGTTGGACATGGAGATCCCTGATTCAGTGACCGATACCCCCATCATTCTCGGTCGCCCGTTCTTGGCCACAGCCAAGGCAGTGACCGACCATGATAGCGGGAAGGTATACTTTCACGTCGAGGGCGAAAGTGTACAAATAGAGACGGTCCAGGACAGCAGAGCCAGAGACAGAGCATGCTCAGAGACTACTTTAGATACATAGCAGATGACAGATGCCGGGCTAGACATCCACCAGGACTGCGACTTTGTGATTACAGATGATGAGGCAGTATGGGCAGATCCAGATGCACAGGCCATCCTCTCACCTTCAGAGTTCGCTGATGCAGAGACGCCAACAGAGGAGAGATTGGAGAGCACATTCCTGGTCCAGGATACTTTTGAGGCAGCAGAGCTAGTTCTCGACCACGAGATTGATTTTTGTGATGATGGTGGTACTTAGGCCACCTTGGATGATACAGATCCCTCGGAGTCAGATTTTGACTGGGCAGATTTTGATGATCACATACCAGATCTGACTTCCACTGAGCCTGCAGCTAGGGAGGAGGTAGATGCCGAGCGGAGCAGAGACAGTCTATCAGGGCAGCCTTCTCCAGATTTAGAGAGTGACAGAGAGTTTCAGTTCTCCCATGCGGATTTGGCAGCCTTCACATAGAGTCTTCAGAGGCCAGATCCACCAGCACCCAGTTGTCCAGAGCTGAAGCCTCTTCCTGCGTCGTTGAAGTATAGGTTCCTTGCGGGTGAGCATGAGATGTACCCAGTCATTATCTCCGCCGATTTGACTGGAGAGCAGGAATCCCGTTTGATGGGGGTTCTTGAAAAGAACCGCAAGGCAATAGGATGGAGCGTAGCAGATCTCCAGGGGATAAGTCCGGCCCTGTGCTCCCACCATATCTATCTCGAGGATGAGGTGAAGCCGTCGCGTGAGTTCCAACGGCGGCTGAACTCGAATCTGAGAGAGGTTGTCATGAAGGAGATATCGAAATGGTGGAGTGCCGATTTTATCTACCCCATCTCCGACTCCAAGTGGGTCAGCCCTTTGCATGTGGTGCCCAAGATGACGGGCATCACTACAGTAGTCAGCGAGTCTGGAGAGGAGATTGCTACACAGGTACCCACTTCTTGGCGAGTCTGCGTATATTACAGACGACTCAACCAGGCCACCAAGAAGGATAATTTCCCCCTGTCCTTTATAGATCAGATCATTGAGAGACTGGTAGGGAAGATCCATTATTGTTTTCTGGATGGGTACTCGGGCTACAACAAGGTGGCCATCGCTTCCGAGGACCAGGACAAGACTACCTTTACCTGTCCCTTCGGCACATACGCCTTCCGACGCATGCCATTTGGGCTATGCAATGCCCCTGCGACTTTTCAGAGATGCATGTTGTCGATCTTTTCGGACATCGTAGGGGAGTGCTTGGAGGTCTTCATGGATGATTTCTCGGTCTACGGCGACGGATTCGACTCCTGTCTTGACTGCCTAGATCGAGTCCTTCAGCGATGTATAGAGGTCCACCTTGTGCTATCTTGGGAGAAGAGTCACTTCATGGTGACTCAAGGGACGGTGCTTGGCCATATCATCTCCAACAGGGACATGGAGGTTGATCCAGCCAAGGTAGATGTCATTAGAAAACTCGCACCACCGTCCAATTTGCGGCAGTTACGGTCTTTCCTGGGGCACGTCGGTTTCTACCGACGATTCATTTATGATTTCAGTAGGATTGCCCGACCGTTAACTGACCTGCTGACGAAAGACACTGAGTTCCTTGTCGATGACAAGTATCTTTTGTCGTTCGAGACTCTCAAGAGATGTGTTGTTGAGGCTCCTATTCTCCAGCCGCCCGATTGGTCTCTCCCATTCGAGATCATGATGGATGCCTCCGATTTGCTGTAGGGGCCGTGCTGGGACAGAGGAGGGATGGAGTTCCATTCTCTATCCACTACGCTAGCCGCACATTGGATTCCACGTAGCGGAACTACACAGTCACAGAGAAGGAGATGCTAGCCGTAGTGTTCGCCCTAGATAAGTTCAGATCATACATTATTGGATCTAGAGTGACCTGGTATACTGATCATACCGCCATCAGGTACCTCGTGGCAAAGAAGGATGCCAAGGCCAGACTGACTAGATGGATCCTTCTACTCCAGGAGTTCGACATAGAGATTAAGGATAAGCCTGGAGTCAAGAATGTGGTGGCGGATCATCTCTCCCGATTAGAGCATCTTGAGGATTCTGAGCAGATTGACCCTATTTGTGAGACCTTCCCAGATGAGGCAATCCTTGCTATCGTCTCTCTCTCGTGGTATGCCGATATTGTGAACTTTCTTGTTGCTAAAAAAGTTCCACAAGATTGGCCCAGACAGAGGCTTGAGACCTTCCTTGCGAAGGCCAAGTCCTACCACTGGGAGGATCCCATCCTTTACCACGAAGGAGGGGATAGCGTCTGGCGTAGGTGCATTCCTCAGGAGGAGCACCATAGCGTCCTCACTTAATGCCACAAGCTTGAGGCACGAGGACATCACTCTGGGAGGAGAACGACACAGAAAGTGCTCCAATCCGTCCTATGGTGGCCTACCCTCTTCAAGGACTCTGATGAGTTCGTGAAGAGATATACTGACTGTCAGAGGATGGGCACTTGTGGACAGCGTGAAATGATGCCGATGCAGCCCATTCACTTCTGTGAGGTTTTTGACGCATGGGGCATCGATTTCATGGGTCCATTCCCTAAGAGTCAGGGATTTGAGTACATTCTGTTGGCCATTGATTATGTGAGTCGTTGGGTTGAGGCTATCCCCGCCCGAACCGCTGATGCCAGGACAGTTTGTAGATTTTTGAGGAAGCACATCATTACACGGTTCGGGGTCTCTCGAGTGTTGATTTCTGACGGGGGGTCTCATTTCATCAATGACCAGGTAAAGGCCCTTGCTAGCGAGTTCGACATAGACCATCGAGTTGCCACTCCATACCATCCACAGACGAATGGTCTAGACGAGGTGTCGAACAGGGAGATCAAGACTATATTGCAGAAAGTCGTCCGCCCTGACCGAAAGGATTGGTCACAGCTTTTGGACTCGATCTTGTGGGCATATAGGACGTCTTTCAAGACACCTTTGGGCATATCTCCCTTTCGCCTCGTATATGGCAAGTCGTGTCATTTACCTATTGAGTTGAGACACAGGTCACTTTGGGCAGTCACAGAGATTCTTTTGGATCCAGATAGTGTAGGAGACCAGAGGAGGGAAGAGTTAGCAGCCTTGGAGGAGCTTCGTGATACCGCCTTCTCAAATAGCCTACAGTACAAGGAGAGAGTGAAGGAGTGGCATGATTCGCATATCATCCACAAGCATTTTGAGCCTGGACAGAGAGTATGGTTGTTTGATGCTAGGCTTCGTCTATTTCCAGGGAAGCTACAGAGCAAATGGAAGGGACCTTATCTTGTGAGAAAGGTACACGACAATGGGAGTATTGATATATCTGAGTTGTCTTCTGAGAGTACCTTTCGAGTGAACGGCCAGCGGCTCAAGCCATTTCTAGATCATGAGCCACGGGTCGTTGATGTTGCCCCTATTCATTTTGCGTGAGATGTGTCTCTTGACTCACATCTATTGCATCTCACGCCTGATTATCATTGTTCTCCCGACCTGTATAGATCCAGATGTCCATATCATTCCATTCTTTAGTCCCACATCCCTTTCTTCATCTATTGATTATGCTATACTTAGGGTGTACTTTACCCTAAGTATAGGGGGGATGTTGGACTCTTGGGTATTTCTTTTTATTCTTTTTACCCCTGTCTTTGCTGCCTATACTTAGGGATATTTTACCCTAAGTATAGGGGGGGTAGACCCTGTGCATTCTCCACTCGGTTTTCCCTTTGTGTACAGCCTGCTATACTTAGGATTATTTGATCCTAAGTATAGGGGGAAAAGCCGAGACCCTCTTGATATTCTATTCATTCATTCGTCTTTGTATATAGCCTTTCTTTTCACTTCCCTATACTAAGCACGAGTTATGTCTTCTTCATCGCCCTTGACTCTGAGGACATCATTCGAGCTAAGTATAGGGGGGGTGTATATATTTCATATATACTTTAGCCATAACTCGTACTTTGTGTGAGTGTGTAAAAAAATAAAAATGGCTAAAAACCAAAAATCCATAAAAATTAAAAAATTTTCCCTGTAAATAATCACTCTTTTATTTGCACATACATAACTAGTATACAAATTATTTTTGTAAAAATGTTTTCAAAAACTTTTTGTGTAACGTTTGTGTAAATATGTGCATATCGAAATTATGTATATAGTACAAAATTTTTCTAAAATGTTTTGAAAATCAAAAGTTTGCAAAAACCTTGTGTAAATTTGTGTAAATATTTTGCAAAACTTGCATTCATGCATACATCCATGATTTCAAAACATTTTTCAAAAATTTTGCATTTGTGTAAATAGTGTGTAAATAGCATCTTTGTATATATTTGTATAGTTTTTCCCGGATTATAGTTGACATTTAAACTATCCTGGAATTAAATTGGGAAATGGAGCTTGATTAAGATCTTAATCCACCTAATTCTAAGAGGAACCTTATAGGGCTTAGGGTTAAGGCTTTTCAGGTCCATGGTGACTTAATTCTTTGAGTCCACTAGGCTATGATCACATGTCATCTCAATGAGCCTAAGTAGAGCACTTAACAACACACACATGACTCATATAGACAATGGCTTTACTTGGACACCGCACTTAACATCGAGCTCTCTACGGATGAGGTGGTGAGGAGGCAGTCTTCCTTGACTTGGGGTAGCATATGAGGGTAGTACTTCTAGGCGGAACCTCTCTTCTTCTTTTAGTGAAGGAAGGGCGTCTCAACTTGGTCTGGTTGCCATGAGGTCTAACGACAGGAGTTGTGGGTTGCAATAATGCTTCAAAAGAGGGATAGTCTACTGGCTCAAGAGGAAAAACTCCTTGTATATATGCTGCACATGTATATGTTGTATAGATGCACTTGAAAAAAAATGCAAAAAGAAAATAACTCCAAAAAAGTGGTGGGTCTGATAGAAAATGATAATCCCACCGGAGTATGTATATAGTGCAAATAAGCAAAGCTTGAGATTCATGCCCCACCTTATGTAGCTTGCAGCAGGGAGACTTGGCTACACTGGTTGAGCACCCAAGGATACATGGCTACACTGGCCATGGTCCATTCTCTTCTTCCCCCTCTTCTTGAGTCGGTTGAACTTGAACTTAGAAGGGAATACCCCGCTCCTCGAGGAAAGAGTGGCCAGATTGGGGTCATAGAGTTACCTTGTTGGGGAGGGTTGTCAAGTTGCCACTTCTGAGGTGGAGAGCTTATACTTCACATTCACAGTACAAGGAAAGACTCATGGTCTTCAGGGTTTGTGTTTGTAGACTTGTTATGATCTGGATTGTTGAGGAGTCTTGATTATAGATTGGTGGAACTTAGAGGCTGTTGAGTTTTAAACTTAGTCCAAATAAGGTTCCGACACATTAATAATCCAAATATCTGATCGAGCTCCATATTTCAATTTAATGAAGGCAAGTTTAATATTCATCATTAATCCATGTATATTTTCCTCTTTTTCTTTTTCTTTTTCTTTTTTCACTTCTTTTTCAAATAAGTGTTTGCTAAGGGACTAGCAAAGTTAAGTATAGGGGGTGATGAATACCCATTCATCACTCCTTATTCTTATATTTTAGCTACAAAAACCTTTGCAAATACATGTATATTTATGTAAATATCAATAATTCCCAAATTGCATGCTTTGTATAAAATTTAATAATTAGCATGTTTTTGTGCATAAATAAAAGAATAAAGAGACAAAAGAAAAATAGGGAGATATTTAGAATAAATATTGAGCGACCTAATCCCAAGGGAGGGCTCAGCATGGGCCTGACCGCATAAAAGCCAAAGTAGAGAGAGATAAGGAAGCTCATGTGTGTAAATATACCTGTAAATAGAATAATAATATTTTCCTCTAAAAATCAAAATAAAATGGGTTTTATTTATTTGTAAATATTTGTAAATACAAAATCAAAATAAAAATAAGAAAATTAAAAAAAAAATACCCTTCCTGGTATATATCCACCATGTACATAAGACCACATAGCTATTTATTTATCCCTATAAATAAATAAATTAAAACCCATAAAAAGTGTACATATTCTATACCTCATGGTGTAAATAAATAAAATAAAAACAAAAATAAAATAAAACAAAAATAAAAATCAACATCACCATTGTATATATACAATATATGTATATAAATAAACCTATTTATTTACCCCTTGTAAATAAATAATAAAAATAAAATAAAAACACCAAAATATTCCAAAATTTGATCTTATAAATAAATAAAATATAAAATTGGAATAAAAATGCACAAAAATAATAAATTAAAAATCAAAAATTAAAAATCAATATTGTATATATACCTATACATAGTACTATATTGTATATACTTTGTTTTTATTTCAAAAAAATAAAAAAAATCACAAAAAAATAGTTTAAAATAAAAGGAACATTTTTCATGTTTTTGACTTTTGTGATATTCGGCCATTTTCTATTTTAATTTGAATTTCCAAATCATTTCTACGTGGCTGCATTCCACTGGTCCACGGGGGATGTTGACCCCCCGGTTAACTCCCCCCCTTGGACCACAGTTTAGCGGATCTGTGCCCGACCCGCTTCTTCTCCCAATTATGGCATCATGATCCGATCATCACACACCCAAACCCCAGGCTCAATTTCTTCCTCTTGCATCCGAGACCCACGCCCGGGGTTGAGCCTAGGGATCCGTGCTTCATGCGCCCGTGCCCGACTCGATCTAGCCGGACCCTCACTCGTATAAAATCTTAGCTCCGTCGCACGATTCAGGCATCTTTGGCTCTCGCATTCTCCACCACAGGACCTCCATTGCTCTCGCCTGAGTGACAGCAAGCTGAGGGTAGTGTCACAGCGAGGAGGGAGTGCCTAGACCATCGATCCGGCGACCTAGCGCCGCCGTGCGCCGCCACCAGCATGGTGTTCGAGCCTCGGGCATCGACGGCCCTCGAGGCTAGGACCAGGAGCTCCAACAACTCAAGCACAGTCGACATCGACCATCAGGTAGCCTTAGATCTTCCTATTTTTCGCTACTTTCTGTTTACCCCCAAATCGTGCCTCCGCCGTCGACCGTCGATTCCGACCACCTCAGTCCCCATTTCGATCATCGGACGACACCATCACCTTCGCCCTTCTCTCACGCACCTTCTACACCCCTTCATCCAACCTAGTTCGCACAGGAACTGGGGTTCGAGCTCCCTTGTCGTCGCTTCACCGGAGCTCGCCCATATCGACCCGCCGTCCACCCACTTCGCACCTAACAGGGTCGAGGCATTTTGCCCTCGACCCAGCTTGCTCTTCGTGCCATTTTGCAGGTCAGAGGAGGACCATCTGAGGTCCTCCATCTTCAGCATAGGAGCTTGGGCTCTGCCGGTGTCGCCTGGGCCCTCTGGAGCTCCGTTGCGCCATCGGAGGGGTTCTCCAGACGCGGGAGGCTCCGACGAGTCTGTTCCGATCTTCAGCATCCCCCGCTGAGGTCCTGAGCGCTCACAGTCCTCTGGCGAAGTTCGCCGATGAGGAGTTCCTCCAGGACCCTCCTCTGTCGTCCATTCTACCCTGGAGGTCCAGATTACTTGTGGACCGTCCGATCAGGGATAAGAGGAGGCCCGACAGCCACCGTCTGATCGACACGTGGCCTCCTCTTAGCCCTCCATCCAGTGAGGATTAGATCCAGCGCCGCTCGACCGTTGATCAGATACGTGGCGCAACCACAACAGTTGGATTAGAGCCGAGGGCTCCTTCGTTGAGGCGCCGTCATCCTCGACCGTCGGATTCGCCATGCGGCCCCATCTCAGCCCTCGGAATATAATAAGGGGTAATTTCACTTAGGTCCCTCCTGCTTTGTCATTTACATTCTAGTCTTGTAAATATTTAGTTAAGTTGTTTTTAATTTGGACATTTTGCACTTAGGACCTCGTGCTTGTTTTATTTGCATTTGTACCCCTGTTTATGTGGAACACGTGCATCGTCACGTGATGTTTGTGGTGTATTTGCAATAGTAGGACTGATGTTTTAAGGTGTTCAGGAATGAAATATAATTTTCATTATTTGCATCCATGCCCCTGTGAGTAGTTTATTGAGACATGTGCTGAATTTATTGGTGAAATTGCAATATCTTCCCTGGACTTTTAGTACCTGTAGCTATCTAGTCCTTGGAAGTATTTTTTATTGCACATAAGTCCCTCCGTGCCCAGGACACGTGCGTTGCGCATGCTATTTTGGAAATTTTGCACGTGGGACCCCCTGTTTCTCATATTTGTTACGATTCAGTCCCTGGAACTTATTTTCCTTGCATTTGGGTCCCTATGCATTGTGCCTTGTTGTTTGACTTTAATAAAATATCAAATCAAGTCCAAATTTCGTGAAAATTGGATACGTGGCTCCTGTCACTGTGTAAAATTTTCGCTAAAAATTTGGAACATTTTTGAGCATTTTTAGTATTTTTAAAAATTCAAAAACACCCATTTTTCTTACTGTCTATATATAAAATTCACAAAAAAATATTAAAACATCTTTAAAAATTCTAAAAAACTTAGATTTTGTTTGTTTTAGTGTGTTTGATTTTCTGACCTATTTTGGTGATTTTTGGACTTATAAAAATTATAAAAATAAAAAACATTGAAAATCTCATAAACGTTCTAGTAATTAATAGAAAATCCCAAAAATAATAAACCCTGCTTCTAAATTTTTATTTTTGTTTATATTTTATTGGAAAAATACCTCCAGGCTATTTGAAGGCCATTATATATTTTTTTTGGCCTTTGAAGCCCGGCTGGACAGCAGCACTATTTTCCTTTCTTATTTCATTTTTTATAAAATTCTATAAAAAATCAGAAAAATACCAAAAATTAACCAAAAACATAAAAAAATATAAAAAAACATAAAAATATTTTTGTTTGAATTTTTGGATTAATTTTGAGTGTTGAAATAATTGTGTGAAGTTGCTTGTTTTATTTGTTTTCTTATTTTTTGATAATTTAAAAATCCAAAAAAATATAAAAATAATAAAAACCCATCAAAGATAATTTTCTTTTATTTGTTTTTATTTTTGACTACTTCGTAGGCCGCGAGGCCATCACGTGCTCCCTGAGTCCAACCCTGGTCGCTATACCAGGCTAATCCAATAGCTAGGGCCACTATTGATTTTCTTTGATTTTTATCTTGTTTTGGTGGTCTGATCTCATATTTTCTTGATTGACTGAATTATCTCCGAGATCCGGGTCGCAACGACCCTTGATCTATTTTGTTCACCCAAATCTTGGTGATTTTTCAGTCCTCGCATCTGATAGCTAAGCTGTGATCTAGAGACTCCTTCATCCAACGGCAGAGGAGGGCGTTGGAAGAATGGGAAAAAACACTCGCCTGGGCGAGGTTCCTCCAGCGAAATCGTCTTTCCCTGTCGGTCTTTGCTGCTCCTAAGGGTCCTCCAAGATTCCTTGCAGGTGACTATATCTCCTGGAGGCTTCAGAATGGCATGAGGTCGACCGGAGCTCCTCCACGAGGTCGGGGAAGACGAGGAGCCCCAGGTACCTCCAGCGTTGCTTGAGTTCAGCTCCTGATGCTTCTTTGTGTGCCTGACCTGCAAAGAAAAATCACATGGCTTGAGGTGAGGTTCCTCGACCAAAAGCTGAAGACGTTAGCGTGAAATGGATGGTGGACGACAATGCTCCGGCGATGGGTGAAAGTTGATCATCGATTCGCAGAACCCAAGGGGTCCCGGTTGGTCAGAGATAGTCAGGAGGTGGAGAATGCGAGGGGGAATGAAATGAGGGTGAAATGGTGGTCGGAAACAGGATGAAGCATGGTGGTTGGGTTCACCGGAGCTGAGCTCCGACGAACTACGAATCTAACTAATTATGTTAAACCTACAGGATAATCATTAAACTAATTACATGAATAAAAAGTAGGAATGAAAATCTACCTAGAAATGTAAAGTGTGCAGCTCTAACCTGGCTTTTGGCCAAGGAGCAGGACCTCGCTGGAGCTCGACCGTGGGTGCGACCTCTGCCTCATTCCGCCCGCTCAGACCCTCCAGGGGCTCCTCCCTGTCATGAAGGAGCTCGCTAGGCGGAAGACGGAGACAGAGAAAGGTGGAGAATTGACCAAATTTTGAAAAAGAGGCAGAGGCGTTTATTTATGCAAATGTATATGCACCCTTATTAGCTGGCCATTAGCAACGAATCTAACGAGTGTACAAGTGATCTAAGGTCTCGGCGAGAATCACGGGATATTAATGATGATTTTTCATGAAGTGATCGAGCATGATGAAACGATGTATCGTTTGGGATAATTGCAAGAAAACACAGGAAAAGACACTTCTGGCGAGCTCAGGCAGCAGATGGGACAGTTGCCCAGAGGTCAACGGTCCGCACGCCACCATTGGTCCACGTAGGCACTCTACGCAACAAACTGCAATTTTTATTTGAAAATAATTATTTAAAAATAGTAAATGATTTTAGTAATTTTTGAGTATAAAATAAAAAAATGTTTATTATTTTTATGGTATTTTATTATGATTTTTATTTATTTTTTGATGTATTTCATTACAAGTTTATTTTTAATGGCTTATTTATAGGTATATTTACCTCTATTTTGTACATTTTATTTTTATTTTGTATATTTTATTATTATTTTATTCCATTATTTTATATATTTATAACTTATTTTTGTGAGCATAAATATATATTTATTTTATTTTTATGGTATTATTTGTATACTTTAATAAATAGATATGTACATTATGTAGGTATATTTGTAGGTAGTTAACCTATGTTTTATGTATACTATTTTATTTTTAATGTATTTTAATGAGTTTTATTCTAGTTTATATTTTTAATAGAATCTATATAATATTTAAAATATTAGAAAAATATAAAAGAGTAAAGAATTGAAAGAATGTATCTTCCTTTATTTATATACATATGGTAACACAAGTATTTTGTCTATGATTTGACATAGTTTTATTTTATTTTCCACTTTCTTTTTGGTTTTATTCTAATTTTAATATACACATATGTTATAAATAATGTTTACAAAATTATAAAAATATGAATTTGCAAAAATAATGAATAATGAATAAATTGAATATTTTAATCAGTGTAATGTACAATAGGGGCCCAAAACCTAACTTCCACATAGTATCTCTAAAAAGTATAAAACTACCTCCATTAAATAGCTCGTGAAAAGTTTTATATAATTAGAGGTGACTTTGCTATGTTTTGAGTTTTTATTTAAAAGATATGGGTATGTGAAATTTGGTTTTTGGCTTCTTATTCTGGGTATAAACTGTACACAATGTATTATTTTTGCACAAACTCAATTTTGCATGTTTATTTACATTATTATCTACAACTTTTATATACAAAGTTTTTTTATTTGATGAATAAATAATAAATAATAAAATAGGTGTCAAAAATGCACTATTAATGAATAAATAAGTGATGTATTTATTGTATTTTTGGCCCTTATCTCCCCCTACTTTATTTCTTGTCGACCAATTCCATTCTGGACTTGGTCTCGGGTTAGGGTCATAAAATATTTTCAATATTTTACTCCTTTTTCTTTTCTTCTCTTTATTCTATAATTTTGGCATTAAAAATCTTTTTTTGTATACAAATAATAAAATAAATAATGAATGCTATTATGTGCAAATTAATGTTATTTACATGCAATGGCTAGGGTTTTTAAGGCCAAAATGATATAATAAAGGTGATGAAATGGAGGTTCATCACCTAGTATATACATCTTTATGCAAATCCATTATGTGACTGACCTTCACAGTGGCTATGTTGCTCACGCTGAAGGTCATGTTCTTTGTCCTCTGCTTCTACTGCATCCTACCACCTCGATCCATCTTCGTCTACATGTAGAAGAACATGCAATGGGGCTTCATCTTCATCATGCGACATAGACCTTTATTCTGCTCCATCTCACTTCACGATCGCACTCACACACTTGGCTATTGCTTCAGCTATGCTTTGCTAATTCCTGTAAGTTCAAAGACCTTTAATGGTTGGAATCAAAAGGACCTCGCCGATCTGGATCTCTACCTTCATAGTTAAGCCATCGTCGTCGACATCAGAATAGAGTCGTACCTTCACCGAATTCGCAACACCTTCGCAGGCCTCCCTTGCCAGACTACAGACAATAAAACAACCTCTAGGAAATCGGTTGAGGAAGGAGGGGCTCGCTGGAATCTCAGCTTTGTGCAGCCATACAAGGTGAAGAAGATGAATTACATACGTACTGGGTGCCATTGGATCGTGCCAAATTGGGCACAATCGAACAGCCTACAAGACGCCACGTCTCGTTGTCCAGGCTGCAACATCGTTATTATCTAAGACTTGAGCCGAAGCTCCAGATGCCTCCACGTGGCCCAGACCACGCTCTGCCGTCCAAACCTAGGTCGTGCATGCTCTGAGCATGCGAGCCTAGGTTATTCGCATATTCACCCTCGCCGGTTCTTTTAATTGCAATAATACCCCTGCGAGGGGGTATTTAATAATTTTGCCAACCAATTTCTCGTATTTACATTTTAGTCCCTCCAAGGACCTATATGTAAGGATTTATGCTTGATTTTATCACTGTTATGCCCCTACATTCAAACTTGTTGAGAATCTTATGTCCAAACGAAGTAATTTCAGTTGCATTTTTTTAAGGAAAAAGGGTGTCACACCGTAAAGGAGGACACCCAAAAACTTATATTCACAAGTTAAGTACAAAGGTTACAATGACCAAGACTCATATAGGAGTCTGGAATGATCTATTACATTTTCAATATAACACCTTTCCTCGCGAAATATAGTTCCATTCCTTGCCAACCAATCGCCCACAGAACTGATGCCGCATGTTGCTTCTCAGAGATGGTGCACGTCTCGGAACGACCAATGGACTCCCAAAACTCTCTAAACCCTATTTGTGCAACAACAGGTAAACTGACCCCTGCCCAAATCTGCCTCGATGAAGAACAAATAAAAAATAGATGATTAGCATCCTCCACCTCCTCTCCACACCGCATGCATGAGCTGCTAGCCCCAAAAAGCCTGGCCCTCCCAGCGCCGGTCATCACCCGCTCTCTCCCGAACAACCAGAGAAAAACTTTCACTCTTTTAGGAATCCTCCAAGACCAGATTTGCCCTAAGCTTGGTATCGCAATTCCCGGATCAAAGACGATGGAAGCATATAAGACTTTATATGCTTTCTTCACACTAAAAGCACCATCAGTCCATCTCCAATAATTAGCTCCTTCACCATCCCTCGACACAGGATCCAGATGTGGAGAAATCTGCGGAAGCACCGAGCACACTCCACGCCAAAAATTTGAAGGTTTCACCCTTCTGCTAGGACGCCAATCTAGGTCTCCAGTCACACCATAGATCATCCTCAGAAGCGTACAAAGTGTATCAGAACCATCTCCCCATATACAAATGATCCATTTTGCCAGAAGGGCTTTGTTCATCGCCTCAAGGTTTAAAACTCCCAAACCACCATCGGCCTTGGTAAGCGTCACAGCCCCCCAAGAAATAAGCGGAGTGCTAGCCCAAAAGAATTTACGCATCAGAGTCTCCAATCGTCCTCGAATCCCAATCGGGAGCAAGCGAGAAGATAGAAAAAAGACAGGGATCGCATAAAGTACCGACCTCAAGAGCACCAAACGTCCACCTCGTGATAAGCAGGAAGCACGCCATCCCGCAAGCTTGCTCTCAAGTCTCTCAACCACAGGAGACCAGTCTGATTGCCTCAAATGGCCATCCACCACAGGTAACCCTAAATAGGTGAAAGGGAGAGACCCACGCCGTGAACGTAGGAAAGCACCACAAGCCTCGATCTCCCCCTTAGCAAGACCAAGGGGGATAAAAACTGATTTCTCTGCATTGAGCTTCAGCCCTGACACCTTCCCAAATAGCTCCAAAACTACAGCAATTCGCTCTGCTTCATGAGAACCACCTTCCATAAATAGAACCGTGTCGTCAGCATACTACAGTAAAGGGATAGATAAACCATTTAAAGTATAACCCTTGAAGAAGTTTCCCTCCACCGCACGAGTCACCATCCTTGACAATGCATCTGCCACAATAACAAAAAGAAGGGGAGCCAGCGGGTAGCCCTGCCTAACCCCCCTCTGAGGCTGAAACCCCCCCCCCTCCTGTCTACCATTGATTAGCACCGAGCACGAAGTTGTCGTCACACACCTCTTCATCCAGGAGATCCACTCCTCTGGGAAGCCACGTTTGGAAAGAGATGCCCAGATGAACTTCCAGCTAACACAGTCATAAGCTTTGGAGAAATCAATCTTCCAAAGAAAACCATTGACTCTCCTTCTTTTCCAATCTGCAACAATTTCTGAAGCAATGACCACACCATCCATCATAAGCCTGCCAGGGACAAAAGCCGTCTGCGAATCATTGATAATGTTACTTAGAACTACACACAGTCTATTCGCAAGCACTTTCGCAACAATGAGGCAGATGGCATTTGAAAGGGCAATAGGCCTGTAGTCCTCAATTCGATCCATCAACTCCCTCTTTGGCAGGAGGAAAATTAAAGAGCGATTTAGCCGATCAAAACCACGATTCTCTCCTCTCAGCTCCTCCACCACAGCTAGCACATCCTGCCCCACCAAGTCCCAGAACTCATGGAAGAAGAAAACCGGAAATCCATCTGGCCCCGGAGAGCCATCCTCATTCAAATCAAGCACAGCAGCATAAACCTCCCGAAGAGTGAATGGGGAAATCAACTGAGCCCTCTGGACCTGAGAAACCTGAGGTACCTCTTTGTCATACCAACAAACCCCACCAAGGTCGTCCCTCCTACTCATCTCCCTGAAATGCTCAACCACTGCAGTCCTGATTTCCCTTTCTCTATCAACGCGTACTCCCCTAACCTCCAAAGAGTGGATGAAATTTCGTCGTCTCCTTCCATTAGCCACAGCATGAAAAAATCTCGTATTTGCGTCGCCCGCCCTTAGCCAAGTTTGACGCGAACGCTGTCTCCACTCAACCTCTCTTTTCTTGTCCTCCTCCAGTAACACCCTGTGATGGACCGACCTCAGCAGCTTCTCCTCCTCAGATAGATCCCTGGTATCTTCAATTCTATCAAGTCTAGCCACTTCAGCCTGAGTCAGATCTCCTCTCATTACGACACGTTCTGAGCTCCCTACGGAACGTCTTCAACATCGGCCTAACCGCTTTCAAACGAGCCGCCATATCTCTGGAAGCCGAACCACAAGAATCAACCTCTCTCCAGCACTGGGCAACGCGAACCCTGAGGTCCTCCTCCAAGAGCCAAGAGCACTCGAACCAAAATATGCTGCCCAACCGAGTCGACTCACCAGAGTCCCAAATGATAGGTGTATGATCAGAATGACAACGTGGCAAGGAACTAGTACATGCCAGCGGAAAGGCCTCCAGCAACTCCGTCGAACAAAGAAACCGATCCAGCCTGGATCTTGAAGAAGTATTTCGCCATGTATAACGAGAGTTCAAAACATCAAATACCTCCAAGGAGTGCCCCTCAACAAACTCCCTGAAAGCAGGCGAGCCAGGATCCAATCTTCCTCGATCCCGAGGACGATCCGAGGATAATAAGGTTACATTGAAATCACCACCAATGAGCCAAGGGAGGTCCTCATACCTCGCCCGCACCAGACTAAGCTCCTCCTAAAGCCCCGAACCAGCATGCGCACCTAAAGGACCATATAATGCAGAAAAAAGGAAGCGGACACCATCGACCCTACGCACCAGAACGACTGATAACGAGATCTGCCCCTCCGCTGAATCCCGCAACTCCAGGGAGTCACCATTCCAGCCAACAAGGATGCCTCCTGAAGCACCAATTTAAGGGACCACTTTGAATTCAGAAAGCCTAACCCCAGACAACGATCTCCACCGAGGAAGGTCCCACGTCTCCACCTTCGTCTCCTGCAAGCACACCACATCCGCCAGCCACTCATCTATCAAAGAACTGACAGCTCGTCTCTTGTCCAGCTGCCCCAGGCCACGAACATTCCACGAGACAATCTTCAATTTAATCCATGTTTCCTTATCTTCTATATGGCTTGTTTTATTATTTGATTTGACACATAATGAGTTATTAATTTATTTAGAGATGGTTAGGTTGCTTAGGTCTCTTTTAAAGGAAACCTGGCTTAGATTAAACTGCTTGATTTTCCCTTGATTATATGCTTAAGTTTGACAAATCATTTTAGGGCATATTTATGAATATATTTGCATATGTTAGTGTTTTATCATTTTGTTCATTCTGTTGATTATTTTACATGTATAAAATTTCTTTGGAACTGTATTCTATCTTCGCATTCATTTTGTGATGTTTTCATCCCGTGCATTGTTTGTTTTGACCTCGATCAATTTATTAGACACTTAACCTAGATATTTTCATTCCTAAATAATAATATTATGGCTCTCCTTGTGTTCAATCCCAGGACTTCCCAGGATATAAATTAAATCTAAGAACCTCGTAAATGATATTTCTCTCGGTTCTTTATGAGAGGCTAAGTGCACATTCTACAACGGATCCTTATTAAAACATGCATTTAGCACTTCATCAAATGGCATTGTTGTCGGGGACACGGGTTCATTAATATAATTATTTAGGTCTTATATTTTGGTTTAGATGATTCTTATTTTATTTAGGTCGATCCCGTGTTGTGATGTTTTATGCGTTATTATCTATGTTTCGATAATCTTCGAAATATTTATATTTTTCTCATCTGTGGTAGGGAATCCCATTCATCAAGGATGCTCATGGAGAATGGAGGCAGGAGCTCGAAAATGAGTTCATGCTGAGAGGAGCGCAGAAGATGCCATCAAGTTTACAACTACATGTTGTGACCGCGAATGGTTAAAAAATATCTTAACTACCATGTCACAACTACGTTGCGTTTACAGGACGACCACGTACGTGTTGGACATGCAAGCTCACTTCGAGCCATTATACAATAATTGTTATTGCAAATATCATTCCCTGATAAGAAATGGAGAACAATCAATTTGCATAATAGGTCCTTTAGTACAATTAGGGCTATATACCATGGCCATCGTAATGATCATACAGTTGTTGATTCAATTGTTGAATCATAGAGGCTGGTGTTTGGATGTATATCAAAAGAGTTAGATTGAGGACTCATCAAGTATCGTCAAATGATTAATAAGAAATGATCTCCAGCCAAAGAAGGCGATGGCAATCCTTTCTCTATAGGCTGGCTTCTGACTGATCTCTTGATGCAGGTCCTCTACATAGGAATAGAGATTCGGAGGTGTCAGATAAGTTAGGTCAAATAGTTAACTTAACAAGATCGAGATAACCAAGTCCTATGTCTTATACTATCACGATATAGGCATGCATCCTCTGACCGGAGAGAAATGTATTGCTATATGTCTAAGTATGTACATTTAGCAAACCGATAGGTTGATGGCCTAATCAAGGTCTATATACTGACGAGCTGGTGTGCATACAGGGGCATATGAGTAATACGATCTCTTAAAGGGGCCATACAGGTTCACTTGTGAATCAGAAGAAATGAGGTATTGGGACTGATCAAATTTCATGCATGGTTGTCTTGCTTTGAAAGCATGACAAGAATTTATAGGTATAACATATGATTTCAGAATGCATATGATTGATACCAATTTCAATAACCAAATGAGAAACTTAATGATAAAATCCTTAAGGAGACAATCTAAAAGAGATCTTAAACTTCAAGTTTATTCTAGGTCTTCCAGTATGCAGGATGTACATGTATTAGGAATACCTGAAAATGATGTAATCATAAACGATTGTATAACCATGATGCTTTCATTTCGAGGGAGTGATGAAACATGTCTGGATTTTAGTGACTCCTCTTATTAGAGAAGAGATCTGATCATAGCCCAAATGTTGGACATTGATCTGAATGCGATTCAGATGCAATGATAAGATCAGATCTACAGCCTTGATTTAATCAAGCATCTATGAGAGGACTCTGAGATCTGGATTTGAGATGTGATCTCAATATCCAAGTCACTATACGTGGAACGTAAAATCTCCATGTCCTTATCTCCAAGTATCTGTGGAGAAAGCGCATTATTCTTGAAAAAGTTCAAAAATAATTCCATTGATAAATGTGTATCTAAGCATTGAGAAATGGATAATTAAATATGATTTATTTGTCATGAATAATGTGAATTTGATTCAAATTATTTTGATGCATGAGAATGATAATCCAACATAATTAAATATAATTTAATTATTATGGATATGAATAATGTGGATAACATTATCCATATTAATCATGTATATTATAAGTATAATGTATAATTATTAAAGAGGGTTATTTGTAAATAACATTTATAATTTAAATATTGATGTGAATTGGATTCACATTGGACATTTAATTGAAAATATAATTTATATTTTATTTTAGGTCGAGAATGTGATTCACAAACTTCTAATGGCTTGATTGATATTTCACAAATTAATTTAAAATTATTTTTGTGAAATAATTTACAATAAAAGTTGTTGTAAATATTGAAAGATTATGTGAGATACCATATCTCATATAATTGGAAAAGGAAAACACCATCCTTATGAGGAGGTTGGACGGCTACCTTGTGTCCTAATTCAAGTGTGGTCGTCCACTCCTTATTAGGAAGGAGCTTTGTCCTTTTCCTATTCGTTACTTGCTTATTGATTTGATTGAATTAATTTATATTGATAATTATTCAATATAATTTTAATCTAATTAAATTACTTATTGTTGTGTTTTTATAACAAAATCATAGCCATTGAAAGTAACACAAATCAATCTCCACCATTGGATTTGTGTTGTCCAAGGATTGAGGTCCATGGACTCCCAAAATATTATAAAAGAAGAGGCAACCCTAGCTCTTCTTTTTACAATAATTGAATAGCATCTTTCTCTCTCTTTCTCATCGTCATACACGTCTCCTCTCTCTCTCTCTCCTTAGAGTGGTCGTCCACTCTAGCCGCTTCTACCGCTCATGGATCTTCGTCTTCTTAGGTGCACCTCGTTCATGATGAAGACGCAGGATCTTGTGTGACGAGATCAAGAGATTCGCTGCTTGGATTGTCAACTTGGATTGCGAGGAGAACGCCTTTCATCAACACGCTTGCAAGTGTCTCCTCTGTTGGATCTGACTTGAGACAGGATATCTCGTACTTTAAAGACACGATCGCAACCACGCTTCAAGAGGTATTCTCGCATCTCCTTTGTGGTTTGGATGAAACGATACGAGAAGTGTTCTCGGATCATGTGATTTCATCATTTAAAAAATTTTAAATTCCATTGCACGGAGAAATTAGTGCGACTAGTCGCTCCCGATCGCATATGATGCGATCTTCACGCTTCTGTGATGCGCTTAAGATTCTACCCATAAACTTCAGTACGTAGTTACTTGTCTTTTCTTGCAGTGCACACGCATTATAACATATACACACATACGTGCATATGAACGCACTTGTGCACTAACATACATGTGCGCGCACACATACACTATTAACAAAAACACTAACACACACATATATACTAAAACTAACATGTACACCCACACAACTTACCTAAAGACCACACATATGCACAAACATTACAGTGAAGGCCTAACTATTTTGCATCTAAAATAGTTAGTTATTTGGGCATTTAGAGATAATCATATACGTACAACCGATAGAATTTGCATGTTATTAAAATTTTTTCCGTTTAGATATTTAATTGCACACCTTCAGTTGCCAATAATTTGATAATGGTGGGCTAATCCGAAGTATATCAAAAAACAATAATATTGGCCCAAAATACACACAATACTAAAGGTACAACTTTATCCAAACAGTAAACGCTATAATCTCTGAAATGCAAAATAGAACATCATAATCAAATAATACTCCTAACTTAACAAAGCAAAAGAAATATACATGTATTGTTGTTAGGGGTCAGAGCGGTTGATATGTCGTGTTGCTAACATATACAAAATATACATGCAAAATGACACTAAGGACATAAGACATGTCAGGAGTGGTGCTACTAATTAATGGTTGCAGTGCTATTATTGTTTAACATTTTTCTTTGGTACTTATAAAGTAGAGTAGAGGAAGAAGATGGTATATTAATAGTAGAAAGTATAGTAGCATAATTAGCAAAATACTAAATACTTGAGAAGTCTGAATATTTGGAAATATTTGGAAATAGTATTCCAAGTATGTGCACAACAATAAAGAACCTAATTAATTCACTGTAATGCTTTATTCATTTGTCTAGCTGACTGTAACGTCTCGAGCTTAGGTTACCGGTCTGTTATCGAAGAAAACTGACCCTGACAACATGTTTAGTTGGCCCCAATTGGATCCGTTAACAACCACCAAAATGTTTAAGCCCAAGTTATCAAGTAGTAATCCCCATCGCTTATAACTCACTCTCATACTTTGTGAGTTTTAGATGTGGGACTATATTTGAGGGTATAGGTGTTACAACCTCCCCCACTTATATTCGCAACGCCCTCGTTGCGACATTGCCCATCACTTATTCCAATGACAGTGGCGGTTGCACACTCCCGACTTAGGTCCCTTCGGGTAGCCCTTTCCACTATCAGAGAGAACCCGCTCTTATACCATTTGTAACGTCCTGGGCTTAGGTCCCCGGTCCGTTATCGAGGAAAACTGACCCAGACAACTTGTTGGGCTCAGACCCGATTGGACGTGTCAGCAACAATCCAAAATGTTTAAGCCCAAGTTGTCTAGTAGTAATCTCAACCACTTATAACTCACTCTCACACTTTATGAGTTTTTAGATGTGGGACTATATTTGGGATTACGGTATTACACTAACAATTACTATAATAATAGTAAAATCTTTTCTCACATTAAATAAGATCAACTACAAAGATTCTTCGTCTTCAATCAGATATATCTTGGATTATACTCGAACATAGATCCAAATAACAAAAATCCATTTGAATAGTCTAGATGACAACGATCGAAAGGAAAAAAAAGTTGAAAATATAAAAATAATTATGGAAACTTGGGTGTGAAAAATGTTAGCATTGCGTACTGGAATTTGGATTACATCTATACAGACAATATATCATTTGGCTGCAAATGTAACGTCGCATCGTCTCACATCACTGCATTATTTTGCGTCTTCTCTCTTTGTTTACTAACGGGCAAGGATAGCATTCACCATCGCCACCATCACCATGACCATTCTATTCAGAATACAAACGTGGAAAACGAAATGCTGATGTCTCTCTAACATTTGTCTCTATGCCGAAAGATCTATTATAGATCGCATCTGCTCCCCCTCTCTATCTTCCACATCCATAGCATCCTGCTTCTTCCTTTACCATTCTTCCTTCTATTAGGTATCCTTCTCTTTTCCCTCTCTTCCCATGGATCAGAACAGCACGACATCTCACGACGATGCGGCGATGAAGGTGCAGAAGGTTTATCGAAGCTATCGCACAAGGCGGCGTCTCGCGGACTCCGCCATTGTGGCTGAGGAGCTATGGTGGGAGAATCCGTTTTCCCTCTCTATTTTACCGATCAATTTTTCAACGCTTGATCACTGTGATGACATGGATATTTCGCGGTTTGGTTTGGCTGTGATGTAAGGTGGCAAGCGATCGATTTTGCGAGGCTGAATCGCAGCACCGTCTCCTTCTTCGACTACACAAAGCGTGAGACGATGGCGTCCAAGTGGGGTCGTGTCACCTTCAACGCTTCCAAGGTAATAAAGTACCGTATTATCGCATCTTAGTGAATTTCCCTTAGGGGGTGTTTGGATAGTGGGTTTAGTGGGTTAAACTGGTTGCAGGTAACCCATTTTTACGTTTTGGTGTTTGGATAGAGGGTTAAACTGGGGGTGGGTTAGAAGTGGGTTTGGGGTGATGTGATTGTATTTGAGTTTGAAAAAGTGAGAAGTTATTGTGATGTGATTGTATTGGAGTTTGAAAAAGTGAGTAGAAGTGGAGTAGTTTATAATTTTTATATGATATGATGGTATAGAATATTATTTTTTGATGGAATTGATGATGGAGAATTGATTTATTTAATTTTTTTAAAAAGATAAAAAGTGGGACCCACGTGGAGGGAGAAAATATGGGGTAGGGGAGTTAAACCACCCTTGGGGTGGTTTAACCCGATACAAGAATGCACCCTTAAGCTAAACAAAAATTGGAGGGTTAACTTTCCTCGCGCTCAAATGACTCCATATTAGAAGCATTAAAGTAGGAGTAGTCGCTAATATTTCTGGCCTATAGTTTGATCTTAGTATATCCCGTTTAATGACCTTATGGTATCCCATATAGAAACATAGATGAAGTCAGAAATTTCTCTTAAAGGGGCCAAATTATTTAGGCATTATTTTTAATATATATAGGGGCACTTCAAATGAGATGGGGTCTCACCGATATTGTGGTGAGCCATCGAGTAGATTCGTCAGATCTCAATCTGATGATTGCATCAAAAACCTCATCCAAAAGGGTATTTTCGTCATATTGATTTCATTTATTTCGAGTTTCATTTATTGATTTCAAATTGCCATTCTAAGCTTTTCTCAGTTTGGTATTTTCACAAATGCCTTTATTGATTAATTTCTGATTTTGTTCCAAACGATCTGAATTCAAATATATCTTTGTAAAGTACAACGAGTTTTTGTAAAATATATTTTGCTCTTTGTAATTTCATTAATGATTTTATTTTATTACTGTAATTTCATTTTGTAAATAATTGTATCAGTTTTGTAAATGTGTACATTCATTTTTTAATTCCAGCGAGTTTTTTAAGAGTATTTTTCCTCTTTGTAAACTTCAACTTTTTTGTAATTGTGTATGTTTGTTTTGTAAAAAATCCGTGAATCTTTGTAAATGAATCTCCCTCCTTTGTAAAATTCACGCATGTTTTCCATTGCGTTAAAGTTCAATTACCATACAGGTTTTCAAGTCCTCAGAGAAAAAACAATGAGATTTGTAAAAAAGGTAAATAAATATGTAAATCTGAATATCAGTTAAGTAAAATTATTATACGATAATGTAATTGAATCCCCCTCCTTTGTAAGAGTGTCTGATCACTTTGTAAATTTTAGGCGCTCTTTTGTAAAATCATCTGACCACTTTGTAATATTTATATAGAGTTCTACGACAATAAGTATACTGTTAGATATTGGAAACATGTAAAAAATTGACATGAGATTGTAAAAAAATCAATATTTGCACAAACCATTCATACTTTGTAAAAAAACTACGATTTGTAAAAAAGCTAAGGGACCCCTCCTCTGCGCACATCTCGCCTCTGCCATGGTCGTTATGTGTAACTTCCTCCTTCATGCCCCCTCTCTACGGTCGAGAGGTGTTGAATGGAGGAGGAAGTTGGATACTACGAACCCCTCTAGCGAAGCCTAGAGGCATTGCATGGAGGAAGATGCTGGTGTCGTCGAACCCCTCCTCATCCTCATCTTTCTCCTCCGATCCTGCAAGTTAAAAAAATTTAAGAAGTAACATTATCTAGATCCATGGCATCGTCACGTACCTGCTCCATCATTGCACGTCGCCACCAGGAGGGGAACAACCATCATCCTCATCGCGCACCGTCATCGGAGGGAGAGTTGCACGCGTCGGGATAGCAAAGAGGGGTAGCCACGATCTGACATATCCGTTGAACGATCGTGAGAGAGAGAGAGAGAGGGCATCATCGTCGCTGTAATTGATTAATGAAGAGAGAGATTAGGCAATATAGTTGTCACATTCTATATTTAGAATGTGACAAAAAGACCAAAATGGGTTTTCGACCATTTAAATATTATAATTAAAGCATCATTAATTACGACCGTGCGATTAAAAATAGATGGATGATGATGGATGGCTCACCATAAAAACGGTGAGACCCCGCCTCATTTGAAGTTTCTCCTATATATATAAATTCTTTTTATTTGTTGTATTTGTTGGATTTCATTTGTTTAGTAATTGGCAGACAATAGTATTTTATAAATTTTTTACAAAAAACCCATGTAAACATGGTATTGACAAAAGATTCTTACAAAATTCTTAATTTCACAAATATATACTTTTATTAATTTATGCTAAATTATACTGTTAATATAATTTTTTTGAATAAGTAATACTACGTGACACTTCATGTATAGGACACAAAAACATATACATATATATGTATACTGATCCTTTGTCATATATGTTATACATATTTTGGTATGTATATTTGCATCCATTTTTAAATGGATTCAGATACAAATGGGGCTGTAGACAACTGTATACGGATATAGACATAGGCGTTAGCATGTCTTTATCCTTAGTAGTCCAGATATGGCCGATGAAACAATATCTTGCTAATAACACGTACACAGAAACTGATAATTATAATTTGAATATGATTGTATAACTAACACATACAAATTATTCTATGACTAACAAATGTCTCCTAACACATAATTGGAAGAAATATTTTCGTAAAGTGTAAATTAATAGTTGATCAAATCAAAAATAAATAAACTAAAAATATAACAAAATAAAAAAATAAAGTAATATTCTGAATTAACTTGTATAATAAATAATTAGAGAAATTGTGTGTGTATCTTTTTGCAATTTATGATGATTTCAAATTGCAGTATATCACATGTAACTATGTAACATATATAGATATATGTCCACACACATTAATATATATCTATATAACATGCACATATTGTGATTATGAATCTATGTATTCATATACACCATATATATGTCAAATCATATAAATTTCCATTTCTAAAAAACAAGATAGTTTCCATATCCACATACTTATTCATAATAAAATAAAAAACTCATATCGTTATTCATATTAATGACATGTAAAATAAAAAATGCATATCCATATCTGCTTAAAATGGAAATGATTGAGGACAGATAGAGATATATTCATATAAGATTATTCACAATAGGAAAAAATGAGGTTGCCCTCAGGGGTAGCCAACGGGTTGTCCCGCATCGTTTTTCGTAAATTTTTTTACTTTTTGAAAAATACCACCATGTATATTCATTTCTATATCGCTCCATCATTTAAATTCATCAGAAATGGAGACTCATGTGCCCGCTATGTAAACATGTAATTTTAACGGTCTTAACATTGTTGTAATCGACATGTTCTACATGGAGGGTATCGAGTCTCCATTTTTGATGAAATTCGAATGACATATTGGATGGATATATAGATGAATACACATAATGATATTTTTCAAAAAATAAAAAAAATACAGAAAAATGATGCGAGGAGAGCTCATTGGTTGCCCCCTAGGGGCACCCCCATCAAGCCCTTTATAATATTTAGATGTTTATAATTTGTTAATATATATATATATATACATATACATATATATATATTTTATTGAGGACAGGCGAGTGACATATAAATATTTGTTAATTAATTAATTAGGACAGCTAAATCATATATTTTTCTATTTAGACATAGGTATATTGAGCTCCCCTATTTATATTTATGCATATGTATATTAAGTGACATATATATTATGGGAAAAAATGGGACTGCCCCTGCCTTGTACCATTTTTCCTCAAATGTTTGTATTTTTTAAAAAATATCACCATGTATATTCATCTATATATCTCTCTAATATGCCATTCGAAATTCGTTAAAGACAGAGACTCTTATGCCCTCCATCTAGAATAGGTAATTTTAACGGGCTAAACATTGATGTAATAGACCTGTTCTAGATGGAGGATACAAGAGTCTCCGTTTCTGACGAAATTCGAATGATAAATTGGAGGGATATATAGATAAATATATAGTGATATTTTTCAAAAAAAAATAAAAAATTGTGAAAAAATGATGTGGGGGCAGCCCATTAGCTGCCCCAAAGAACAAAAGAACAGCCCCATCAAACCCATATATTAAAAGTTGCATATATTTATGATTAAATAATTCAATCTTATGTTATGTGATGTAGATGTATTCCAAAAGTAATTGTAGGTGACATACTAGATGCAATCATGCAAATATCACTTATATTATATAGTTTACTCTCCTCAAATAAGTTCAAATATTTCAATGCACAAATGACCTGGAAAAGTACGTTGATCTGCACATGCATAACAAGCAGTCAATCTTAATAGAAATTTAAACCTTGTATCGCAATAATAGCAAATACTATTTACGCATATTTAAGTAGGGTCATTAATACTAAAGATATGTAATAATATAGCATAATATTTTTAATTGTCAAATTAATGCGTATTAAATTAAAATATCATTAACGATATAAATAATCAACTTCATGGATGGATTGAAACATTATTTGAAGCAAGCATGTTCTAAAAAATGCACAGATCTATAATTGACGGCATACGAATTCATATGTTTAAGATAAATTCAAGGGTTATTTATTGTATTCAACGCTGTTAATTTCTTTACCGTTGTGAAATTTCTTATTCACGTATTTATGTTTTGAAAGGAATTGCTAAATAGGTTCTTGATGTTACTAGCGTTGAAGTAATGCTTAGTATAGGAAAACTTGCGTGATGGTATTTTTTTTATAAAGTACTAAGGTTTATAAATTGTGTTCATCCTTACATAGTCTAATATCGGAAAATTCACGAAGTGTGAAAGTGAGTTATAAGTCACATCTATTTCTATTAAGGTTCCTCCATTTTTTTCCTTGCGTCTAAAATGATGGAAGCAGATCATTTGTTGTAACAAGAGTTACGACAAGCCTGCTCTAATTTCTATTTTTTACAATTTCGATTTCAAAATCCAATCTTATTGATTGAATCTTAGATTAATATTCTACTTATCCTCCAAATTTCGGTCAAATCGAAGGTTATTTACTATTTTATCTTGTTATTTAAAAATCTACATCCTTTTAAAAAGGAAATTAAGATGCTTAAATATTGTCGGATCTTTGAAAATTAAGATGTAATAGAAAATAACATTTGATTTGAGTGAAATTTGAAGTATGTGGGAACATTAATATATAAGATGAACAAAAATCTACATCCTTTTAAAAAGGAAATTAAGATGCTTAAATATTGTCGGATCTTTTCACGGATTATTGGATTCTCACGACCATCTACTGTTCCAATGCTCCTTCTCGGCGGAGGTCTGCCGCGGTGCTTGTCGTGCCTTTGACCTCTCGGCTCCGCCCAACCAATCGCTCATTGACACCGTTGCTTGGATTGGATTTATTACGGTCCCCTCAACCCGCACGGCGCTTGCTGTCCTTCTTGCGCTGGTTGTCTGGTCGATATGGGCGGAACGTAACCTCAGGTGGACCACTAATGGTTGCAATTCAGCCTCTAGCATTCTGCTCGGCATCATCAGGGACTATCCAATGATTATCCGATGATTACCTTTTGATCGGACACCTCTGTTTTTTTTTGCTGTTTACTGAGTTCGGCCTTTTTTGGGGTTTTAATTCCCACGCTTCTGTTGTTACGAAGCGCATACAAATTGCAACATCTCGTAGAAAACGGGTTTTTGTAATACCTTTCCTTTTGTGAAGGAATATACACAAAATTTACTTTCCAAAAAAAAAGATTGAATTTTCGAATTGAAATAAAAAAAGGTTACAGTAGATCTGCTGTTTACAACAGTTCCCCAAAGTGACAAGCAACTGAATTTAGTGGTGGCAGAGCCTCGTGATTTGTTGCGTAAAGTCTGCTACTTTGTCGGATGAGTTTAACAGAGACATCCAATTGGACAGGGTGTCTATTGTTGGAACATATATAGTGCCCAAGTAGATCCATTTAAACAGGGCCCACTTGAATACTATTTTACTCATCCGCTCCCCGTTAGGTTAAATTTCACCTGCACAAGTCTTAGGCGTGTCACATTCTACGTCATGGAATGTTGATCTATCTTTTAAGACCCATCTCTTTTCACGGATTCTCCATTTACCAACCTCTAACGTTTACAAAGATCGAGACTTTTGCAAGACTCTGGCATGTTGCACTACATTTTTAGCATACAACCTCTCTCCATGAAAGATAACCCCATGTCTTCCTAACTATAGTGCCCAAAGAAGAAAGGCTGCATGAACCTTATCACATCTGGTGGCCACCATAGATGTCGGATTCACTCTCAAAAGCCTTTAGGTCCAATCAAGAATCTTGAGGAACAATCTAGCCTTTCGAGTACCTGCCATCACCCCCTCTTCCTAAGAACCACAAGAAGACCTTCACCCCTAAAGGGATTCAAACTTCTCTAAAATCTCTGTAGAGCATCGTGTAAATGAGGAGTCCTAGAACCATCACCCCAAGCCTCATAGACCTTCACCCTTTGATCATCCATAAAGCAAACAAAACAAGGATATCAATCATTTAAAGCACTCCTCCGGCCGTCCAGCCACATGCGAAAATAACTGCCATCATCCAACATATATTTCAAGTACGATGACATATGAGGCAGAACTGTGTTCACCCCACACCAGAAATTCGAGGGATTAACCTCCATACTGATATGACTATTTAAATCCATTGCCACCCCATAGATTTTTCTCGCCAAAGAGCATACAAAATCATATCCTCCACCCAGATACAGGTGATCCATTTTTGTATGAGGGCCCTATTCATCGCGTATAGGCTCAGCATGCCTAAACCATTATCCTTCTCATTCAACACTACTTCCCTCCAACCGACCTACAGAATAACCCTCGAGTTGCCAGAGGTAGCCTAGAAAAAAGAGCGCACCAAGTCCTTTAGCCTCCATTGAATCCCCACTGGGCGAAGATGGCATGACAAGAAGAGATTAGAATCGTTGGGAGGATGAAAAGCACAAGGATCGATGTGTCTAACGTCCGATCTTGGAGCGCTTGCGGTAGCCGACAGGTCGGATCTGGCAATTGCGATATCGACACCTCTCTCGACTCTCAAAACATGACTCAAGTGTGATCTCAAAAAATAATCCACAACAATGATTAAGCAGATAAAATGAAGGTGAGTTAAAATTTACTATACCCTACAAAGAATGTGTAAAATACACAAGCAGTAGAGGCTGAACCACTGATAGAAAACTTGAGAATAGGTATAATTTTTATTAACTAATAACTAATAATTATTTTTGTATACTATTTAATATTTTAGTTTTTTATGGATTTTAATTATATTTAATTTTTACGAATTTCAACTATTTTTTTATATTTTTAATTTTTTAAATTTTATTTTCTTTTTAATTTTGCAAATTTTATGCTCTTTTTAATTTTTAAGGTATAATATGTATATATATGTAACAATAATAGGAGATATTATAAATAATAATAGAATATATAATAAATATACAAATATATAATGGAACAATCCTTTTTATTTTTAAGGGTTTTGAATATAGTATATATATTTTTAAGTAATAATAATTAGTATATAACTATTATAAGATGTATATAGTCTATATGGGTTTTATAATTTTAAATCTGTATAAATATAATTGAAATTCATAAAATAAATTGTTTTTATGTTTTTGATATTTTTCACTATTTTTGTGATTTTTATAAAATTCATGCTAATTTTTATGTATTTTTAATGTATTTAATATATCAAAACAATAATTAATATAAATAGGTTGATTGTTTTGGGTATTAAAATAGATAATAATTTAAAAAAATTCCCAAAACTATTTTTAAAATAATATATAAAATACAAATAAAAATATGAAAATAAAACTAGTTTTTTTAGATTTTTATATAATTTTTACTGATTTTATAAACCTTTTTAAGGTTTTGTGATTTTAGTGTTTTTTTTATAATTTTTATTATTTTTGGCCTATAGATAGACTACATAGTAATATATTAGCACTAATTATGTTAGAATTTTAAAGTTGATTTATATTTTTTGGATTCTTATAGGGAAACATGGAATATATAGCTCCTAATTGATTTTTAATAAATGATAAAATACAATTAATTATAAATAAAAATGATCATGTATCAATGTGATTTAAAGCATCTACTATATTTTTCGCAACATTTATTAAGCATAGGATATATTTAATAAAAATAGAAAAGTAAAGAAATAATATAAATCTGACATGGGTATTTTTGCAATTGAATAAAATACAGTGTGTTACGTGCAAATACCCAAAAGTTTAAACTATATTTACAAATTTTAGGACAAAAATAAATATTTAATCTTATAAGGGTATGAATGCAAAATGGCCAACACTTCACATGCAAGGGCACATGAGGTGAGCAGGTAGAGGACCTAACTGCTAATATTAAAAAGTGTAAGGGGGTCCTTGCAAATATTACAAAAATTAAACAATTGCAGATGAATGATTAAATACTTAATATTAAGTACAAAATTGTTGAGCGTTATGGTTGCAAAATACCCTCCACGTGCGCTGATCAATGATACGATGCACCCACTTAAGCGATTAAGGGTCTAGATGACCCGATAATGATTTACAATACGCAACCCTTATTAGATCCACATCTGGATCTGACAGTGGGTGGAGGGCTCGATCTAACGGTTTCTAGCGACCTTGAGGTACGCTCCTGATCGGACGACAACGATGGATCTTGTAAGAACAGGGAAGAACATTATTTCTTCCAAGCTTCAATCCGATGAAGCTTCAATGTCCGACCTTCCTCACCGTTGAAGTGCTCGTGATGCTCTAAAGAGTGTTCTGCAGCTATTGGTGGCCTCAAATCTTTTCGAGCCCCATCGGTAGGGGCATTGAACTCCTAAGTACCTATAGATTCGAGATTGATGAGGCGGCCGATGGTGTGTTGAAGGAGATGGTGAAATTTGGGATTAGAGATGAAGGTTGAGGGTGAAGGATGAGCCCGTCGAGGGTAGCGGAGGCAGAGGGCATGAAGGTGGATATGTGTTGTGGGGATGAAGGGTGAGGCTAGGGCTCTGGTGGTCAGAGATGGTGGTGGCGTGAAGGGGAATATCGACAACATGAAACAAAAGAGGATCGATGTAGGATGAAGGATGTGATGGTCAATGAGGAATAAAAGGAGTGTAAAATAGTAGAAGGCTTGAAACGAGCAGGGGGTCAAAGAGGAAAACATATGATAAAACTTTACATAGGTATGCAGGACTTGATCTTTGAATCTTAATCTTGATCCATACAAACACAAACAAAACTAGGTTCACCAACTGAATACAATGTGAAGCAGAAAAGGATCAACTATTTTTATCTTTTCATTTTAGAGTTGTTATATCTTGCATACCTTTTAACAAGTCCTTAGACGCCAACCCTATAAGAATGAGAGTATTATCGGAAAAGTATCTCGTACTTGTCTTTCTCCTTTGTAACCTGTAGTCTGCACTTTTTGAGGTCCTTGTAACCCTTCCTGGATCCCTACTCAGCCAAAGAATAAGAGGAAAGAAACCGATAAGTGAAATCACTACTTCAGACCTCGCTCGCAACGGAATCACCCGTGAGTGTGCAAGGACCTACTCGGAGGCAAACTAATGAGACAGACACAACCATGATGGTGTGGCCTAAGCTCAGTACTTCGGACCAAGGTGATGTTTCACACAAGGCGGGAACACCATCGATGACAAAGCCCTACTCGATCATGTATGATAGAAGCGCCAATACTTCAGAAATCCAAACGATACACAAGGAAGTTATAGACAGGGTTTTGGGTTCTAATCCTCAGTGGGTCGCACCTCGCTCATGGGTGGGGTTTTAGTCCCCTTCTAAGGTACCTGAAAGCAATGAGAGCTTTATGAACCCAAAGAAATGAAGTCCATTACAGATTTTAATTAAGGTCAAAGTTTATTTAACAGTCCCCTTGTTTTATATTTTTTGGTTTTCACTTTTTTGGATATTTTGCGTACAAGCACCTAACTTTTTATAAGTCATAGGTGCTGAAAATCAGAGGGAGGGAGCAAAAAAGCCGTACAATTCGATTCAATGATGGTAATCTCATCATTGAATTTAATAATGTATGTAGAGTTAGAGGACATACATTGCTTTCCAGCTCTCTTCATGTAGTATCCAAAATATAATTTTTAAACCTATCTACATGGCGGTGTGCAATTGACAAAATTGTCCTAAATAGTAGCTACTATTAGTCATGAAGAACCATATGTTAATTATTCAAAAATGAACCCGAGAGTCTGGTCTTCGAGACATCTCGGTGCATGCCACAACGGGTCCTGCCAACATTGTATGATGGATCTCTTGGCATGTGGGTTCAAGTCCAAATAGTTAACAATTATTAATTTACTAGATCCAACCATAAGAAACTATAGGCACATAATTACTGATTAGGGTTTGGACCTAATTACCGATACAAGCAATCCTAAAGTCTAGGGGCTCCATGCACACAACATAAATAAAAAGAAAGGCAGAAAACTCAAAACATCGGGAAACAAATAAACTAAAGCGATGAAAACTAGAGAAAACCATGACGAGGCCCCAAGGTGAACAATCACCTAGGCAATGGACCTTGTTAAGTAGAATAGTGTCCAAGTTCAATAATTATTAGAAATAATAATGAATAATAAATCACTCTCTCACGAAAATAAAATAAAAATCCTAAACTAAAATGTATGCTAATTGGCCACCTTGCTATGCTTGTTGCCTCTCCAACTGGTCAAGGGAAGAAGACCAGTTTCCACCATGCTTGGCTGCCTTGACTCCCTAGGAAGTCTTCCTCGTGTAACAGGCCCTTGCAATAATCACAACAACAAAGGTGTATTAGCATAATTAATCAAATAATCTATATGAAAAAATCAAGGCTATAAATATGCACAAGTAAGAGAAGATAAACATATGTACAAGAAAATAAAATAAAAGAAAACTATGCACAATTTAGGCTATGTTATTTTGCTACCCTGCAACTGTTCCATTTGATGAACGAGTGTCATGTGAGGGTCTAAAAATGATCTTCACTGAATAAGCGAAGATGGATTAGCATACTTAGTCAAATCATAATTGCTATTTATTTGGATTCGAGATCGAGTGCCGAAAGAAGTGCTATATAACGCTTGCAGGATCCGTTGTGGCGGACACCGATGCACTTCAGAGACCAGACTTTTGGATCTCATTTCTAGATAAATAGCATATTGTTCCTCACGCTAATAGTATATTCTCATCTAGGGTGATTTCATTGGTTGCTTTTGCATATAGTATAGGTTTCAATTCTATTATGCATCCCGCATGGAGAGAGCTGGGAAACACTATAAGTCTATTGACTTTACATGCATCATCGATTTCTGACTTGCATGGCTTTTCCGACCTTTTCCCTCCGATTTTACTTACCTAGGGTGCTAAATGGAATTGGAAACTCGTTAGGAACGAGCATTGAAAAATACAAAAAAAAGTGACAACCAAAAATAAAATTAGGGATGTTAACTCTATTGGACCTTAAAATAAAACGTAGCAGATTCGTTGTTTCGGGGAGAGCAACCCCCACCTTGTATGTGCATTTTATTCCTATATACACGCTAAGGATTGGTGCCCAAATCCCAAGCCTATCTTCGGTCTATCTTCGGTTTGTACAACTTCTTGAAAATCACCTAACTCTAAAATGGAAGATAAAAGACCACCATCTCGGTCTTCCCTGTGTTGAGTAGGTAAACTGGGGGTTTTCTTTGTACATTGATTGTGATTTTGAATTCATCTACGTTTTCATCTCTCTTCGAGTTTTCAGTCTCATGAGTGTGAGTCATTTTTTTATCATTTAGTCCCTCTCACTTTCTTCTTTATATATTCCTTATTTGCATCTAAATCGCGATATTAGGTCTTGATCTTCACCATCTTAGCCGGATTTTGCAGCTTTATCCTTGCCCATATCACCCCATCACTGGTTCGGATCAAGGAGACCCTCTCCTTGAACAACAATTTTGTCTATGTCCATTTTTATCTCACCCACCCTCCTCGTCCCATATGTTTCATACATTCTTTTACCCGGGACTGATGTGCTTGTAGATAAGGTCCGCATCAAGTTTTTTTCAGATTACATTGATTATTTGAGTATGCTGGGTACATTTTGAGGACACTGAGATTGGCGTGCTACTTTTGGTGGATATGACTTTGGATCTATGCATAGAGCCTATTGAGGATTTTGATGATTGCACGATCACGGGTGTGATTCTTTATTGAAGATTCTGAATCTCGCACATCGGATTGAGGATGTGATGTATTTTGATGACTTGATGATGATTCCTTGAGTTATGATTGAATGATCTATTCTGCGGTTCCTCCCGTCTTGATTCAGGGTATTGACGTATTATCTCTACACGTATTCAGAGCGACGGTGCTCGGGAACCCTCATGATTTCACTCATTTCCTTGACTAATCCATCCTCCATCTTCTGATTCTCCCATCCACCTGTAGCACTTAGAGGATTCCTTCTTACATCTCGAGCCATGTCAGCTACTTTGATTGACTGGAGGGACCATATTGCGACTGCCCTGATTATCTCTCATCCCTCACATGATCTTATGCCCTCCCATTAGTGATAGATTGACTATTTTGGAGGACCTGAGACTTGATGTCGGTGGTCCCCTGATCTTCACTTCTTATCTTGCATTACTCCTCGAGGACTATCTGTAGGAGAATGTGATATTTTCTTTACGCTCGATTCCACTTGTTGATTGTGTCTCCAATCTGTCGAAGCATGGAAATGAGTCGTCTGACATATGCTATCAGACGCACTGTCTGATTGTGTGTCCGATCTGTCAGAGCATGAGACCTACTTGTTGGGAATCCTTTGAGTCCACTAACCTTGACGGTCCTCAGAAGGATGAGCCATCTTCCTTTGATTATTCCATGCTTAGTTGGCAGTATGCTCCCCGAGGGTTATCTACAGGACGCTACCACACTTCCTCGATCTTTTGATCTCTTCTGTCGGTAGCCAATTTTCGCCTACTAAGACCGTGCCTGATGATCCATCTGATGGATCTGACTCCTTTGAGTCTTCACACCTTAACGACCCTCGCAAGGGTGAGCTATATACTGATTATTCATTGACTAGTATGTATCACTCCCCGAGGGTTATCTGCGGGAGGATAGATCATTTTGTAGGTACTCAATTTCACTTCTGGTGCCTCCTCTCTGTTGGAGCACGGATCCTAGTCTTCTGATTATTTTGAGATCTTTGACCCATCTGAGACTGCTCACCTTGATGATCCTCGCAGGGCTAAGATTTGTCTTGTAGTATTTAGTGAGTCCTTGTGATCTTCCGGCCTTATGTCCACAGGATACCAGACTGTGTAGAGAGTCTCTTGTTCTTCACTTTTCATACCTTCATGAGACCATGATTGACTTGGAGGAATCATCATTGTTCCTTCCTCCTCCATGTCTTACAGTATCGGCCCTGATCTAGCATTCCTTTCCTTATGAGCCGGTGTTATGCTTTATGCTACCGAATCCTGGATTAGTTTGCTATCTATTTTCACCCACTAGCTGACACCCACTTGATTGTATACCCGGGTGTCTTTTGCTTTCTGACTGCATCACCGTTCTCACAGGGAGATGATGATGAGAGTATAGTGTCAATTGGCAAACATCATCATGTACTTTGTTATTCTTTACCTGTTGTATATACGTGTTTTGTCTTACATTCCTTCTTTCTCCCGTATGTCATGTGTACCCCAGATCATTCACCATATCTATATGTCTATACTAAGGATGTACCTTGTCCTACGTATAGGGGGGTACACACCCTGTTATTCTTTCTTCGGTTCATTTCATCACTCATGTCATTGTCTATACTTAGGGCTCTTTTACCCTAAGTATAGGGGGAGTGATGTGTACATTCTCGACGATCTCTTATTCTATCTTCATCTGACGTTTCTTCTTTTTCTTCTTTTCATTTTACCGAAGAGGTATCACCCCTTTTGTCAATCTTCTATACTTAGGACGTACTTTGTCCTAAGTATAGGGGGTATGCACCCGAGTTCTTTCATTCTTTGATCCCCTCCATTGTGTTCTCTCTTGTTGATTTTCTCTACTATACTTAGGAATATCTTACCCTAAGTATAGGAGGAGACAGAACGAGTTGTGATGTTTTTACTCCCACTTGACCCTCCCTTCCTTTTGTACAGTCAGCAATACTTAGGATTAGTTGATCCTAAGTATGGGGGGACGGTCAACTTCTCACTAATTCATTCAATTGTTTATTAATTAGCATTTTCTATACTCAGTATGAGTTATGTCTTCTCTTTTTCTTTTCAATCTATAAGGACATAGCTCAAGCTAAGTATAAGGGGGTCGCATATATCTGTATATACTTTAGCCGTAACTTGTACTTTCATATTATTAACAATAAATAATGCTAAAATATTATATATACATATATAATCCATTAAGCTAATTAATAAAAAAATGTATTTTATTCCTCAATTTATTTTTGTATATACTGATTAGTAAACCAGGTTAAAATATTTTGGCAAAATGATTTTAAAAATGGTGTGACCCATTTGGAAAACTTTTGTAAAATGTTTTCAACCTTTGTAAAAACATTTTTGATTTGTAAAATTATTTCCTTTGTGTGAAATAAAATATTTAGAAAACCTATTTGCAAATGATTTTGAAAATGGTTGTAAAAATATCTTGAAAAATGTACATATACTATTGAAAAATCTTTGCAAAATGGATTTCAAATGTTTGTAAATAGTTGGAAAAATTATTATGTACTATAATTTTCAAAATTATTTTCAAATAAGTTTGAGGAATAGATGCATTATTTAAAAATAATAATAAATATATATTAAATAAAATTCTTTAAATCAATTGTACATACATACCTATAAAAAATAGTATTTTAACCTGTAAATTCTTTAAACTCTTGATTTTTGTAAATAAATAAAAGAGGCACGCCCGTGTAATAGTTGTACATATTTTATATGCTTGTGCCAAAATTCTTTTTATTTTACAAAATCCCTTTGAAAATTATATTATTTTTCTACATTGTACATAGCATTGGCATAACATTATCATTCTTTTCGGATTGAGCTTGAGATTGAACTAGTCTTTGAAAGTCGAAGATTGGAGCTTGGTTGGACCTTACAGCACCTAACTTCATTGGAACCTTATGGGAACTAGATTTAAGGTACTTCTGGTCTATTCGGATTTAATTCATTGAGACTCAGGACTGGGTTCAAGGTACCTCAACAGATTAACTAGAACTTTTCGAGGCGCACACATGACTCTTGTTGGCCGTGAGCTAACTTGGACAGTTGCACCTTTCACTTAGGTCAACTCAGTTGGGAGTTGTAAGGGGATTGGATTTTCCAGTCTGAGATGCACACAAGTGGAAACATATATCCTCTTCTAAGGAGGGAAGTGGACCCCATCCCATCTAGTAGCCATGAGGTTTAACGACCGGAGAGTGTGGGTTGCAATAATGCTTCAAAAGAGGGATAGCATTCTAGCTCAAGAGGAAACTCCTTATGTAAATGCTGATGTATATAGTATTAAAAAACTCCAAAAAAGTGAGCATGCCTGATTGAAAATAAAACACATGCCGGGAGTGTATATACTTGTACAGTCAATAAGCAAGCTTAAGTTTCAAAGTCATATCATGTGAGCCTGCATCTGGATGACTTGACTACACTAGTCATGTATCCCATGATAGGTAGCTACACCAGCTACCATCCATTCTTCTCTTCACCCGCTCCTCTTGAGGTGGTTGTCACTTGAACTTAGAAGGAAATACCCTGCTCCTCGAGGAAAGAGTTGTTGGATTGAGGAATCATTGGGTTGTCATTCTAGAGAAGTTAGTTCCTTCATCATTTCAGTTGGGTAGAGCCACCATCACTTACACCATACAAGTCAGCTTCATGGTCATAAGAGTTTGTGTATGATGCAGGCTAGTTCTGACATGGCTATTAGGTGGCTTGAACCAAGTTCTAAGACTCTCGAAGGCTAATCTGTTTTAAATTTGGTTCCCAACCAAGTTCCGCATACATTCTCACACCATGGTCTGACCTGGGCTCCAAACATTGATTTTGTGAAGACAAGTTTGATAATTAAAATCAATCCATTTTCTTTCTTTTTCTTTTCTTTATTTTCTTTCTTTCTGCACTTATTGAATCAATGTTTGCTAAGGACTAACAAAGGCAAGTATACGGGGTGATGAATCTCCATTTCTTCACCTTCATTTTATCATTTTGCCTTTAAAAACCCTGACTAATGCATGCCAATAGCATTAATTTCTACAAAATAACATTTGTGATTTATTGCATTTATTGTGTAAATAATATTGTTTAATGCCAAAATTATAGAATAAAGAGAAGAAAAGAAAAAGAATAAAATACTAAAGGTATTTTATGACCCTAGACCCCGAGACCAAGTCAAGAATTGAATTGATCGACAAGGAATACAGTAGTGGGAGATAAGGGCCAAAAATACAATAAAAATCACATTTATTTATTCTCCAATAATCCATTTTGACAACCAATTTATTTTTTTCTATTTATACATCAAATAAAGAAACTTTGTACATGAAAGTTGTAGATAATAATGTAAATAAAAATACAAATTGAGATTGTACAAAAATAAGATACAACGTTCATTTTATACACAAAATAAAAATCCAAAATCCTAACTTCACATATCCATATCTTCCAAATAAAAATTCAAAATGTATCAAAATCACTTCTAACTGTATATATAACTTTAATAAGCTATTTAATGAAGGCAGTTTCATATTTTTTGGGGCTAAGGTGTGAAAGTTAGGTTCGGACCCTCATTTTATAGCATACTTGAATAAAATATTCATTTTATTTATTCTTTACTATTTTTACCATCTTATATTTTTATAATTTTGTAATTTTTATCTATAACTTATGTACATATTAAAACTGTATTAAAACCAAAAGGAAAACACAAAATAAAATAAGTCTATACAAAAATATAGGTATAATACCTATGTTACTACTTGTAAATAAATAAAAGGGGATCTTATTCTCTTATTATTTGTTCTTTTATATTTTTCTGCTCATGTAAATATTATTTATATTCTAGTAAGAATATAAGCTAAAATAAAACCCAACAAAATATATCAAAATAAATAATGTACAAAATACATAGATAAATATACTATACCCCTATTTAGTTTAATACACAAATAACATCATAAAAATATAATAAAATTATATTTATACATCTAAAAATAAGTTATAAATATATAAAATAAGGTAATAAAATAATAAAATAAAATATACAAAATAAAATTAAAATAGCTAAAATATAGATGAATATACCTATAAATACACTTATAAAAATTAACTAATAATAAATAACCTCAAAAAATAAATAAATTTCATAAAAAAATATTTGATAAAATAATAACAATTTTTTTATTTTATACTCAAAAATTAATAAAATCATTTACTATTTTAAGTAATTAATTTCAAATAAATATGACTATTTTTTCCTGTAGCGACCTGACGTGGACCACTAACGTCAAGTCCCCTGTTGACTCCTGGTCAACTGCCTCTCTAGACCTTTTGGCTCGTCAGAAGCGTCAAATCCCCCATTTTCTTCCATTTTCCCACTCGATCCATCCTTCCATCACGTTCGATCCCTTCATGAGATATGTTACCTGACATCCCAGGATCCACGTCAACCACTCGATCCCTTGTACATACTTTTCATTCTCTCAATTCCGTCCTTGAATAAGGGTGCACATACGTGTATTTAAATAAGACCTTTGACTTCCTCCTCCTCTTTGGTCATCTTTCAACCCCTGAATCCCTTCGACTCCAGCCAAACGAGCATCCATGTGACAGCTGGAGGTCCCCTACGGTCTGAAGCGGATGATGGAGGGCGGAGGTGCACCCAAGGTAGCGCTCCTGCTACCTGTGCTCCCTGTCCTCACCAACAGGTAAGAGATGCGCATTTCACTTTCTTTAGATAGGTTTCGATTCCTACATTTTGCTTCCATTAGGAATTAGACCGTATCTTTAGATTAATCACTCGATTCGTAGTTCGTCAGAGCTCTGCTCTGACGATGTTTTGGCCAGACCCCACTTGTTCTCCGCCACGCCTTCCACCCTCATTTGTTCCCCTATGCTTACCATTCCACGCACTTCATTCACCCATAAAAGCCACTGATCTGGCCTATCGGCCTCCAACTCCACCACCACGCTAGAGGCACGACCACCCGACTCCTTTCGCCTCCAATTCCCCTATTTACCGACCAAGGAACTTTGCCCTTGGCCTTGTGTGCTTTTTGTGTAGGTCGCAAGGCCAAAGGAGACTTTCTGGGCTCAAATCGATCCGATCTGAAGCCCTCCAGGTCACGCTTCTTCTCCAAGAAGCCAGAGGCCTATCAATGGCCTTCGAACTTTTCTGAGGGGCCTAGTACCTTCATTGGACTTGTGGGAACGTGCAGTGCCTACCAGTGGCACTCGAGGAGGTCGGAGGAGCGAGCAACGCTCGATCGAAACTCGCCAATGGAGAGTTCTTCCCTTGTTCTTCCAACCCTCTCGAGAGTCATCTGATCGCCAGCCGCTTTCCAGATCGTACAATACTTGTCTGATCACGCCAAGCTTCAGTCGTCGATCGTTTACGATCGATCTAATCTCCATCATGCATCCACGAACCATCATCGCGCATCTAGGAGACGACACATGTCCAAGTGAATGAACCGCATTCGTACAATCATGCGCCTTAGGGGGTAATTTGCAACCTTACCCCTCCTTTTTGTATATTTATTTATTAATGTTGTAAATAAAATGTAACATTTAAAATAACATGGACATTTTGTAGGTAGGCCCTTGTACTTATTATATTTACTTTTGGATCCAGTCCAGCTCAGCTCACGTGTTGTCCCGCTTGAGCTGGGTAAATTGTAGGGAAGCCCCTATGTTTTTTGTATTTATTTTTAGTCCATAAAAATTTAAAGCATGTTGTATATTTTTTAAAAAATTGCAGAGTGGCCTCTGGACTTTAGTTTATTTGCAATTATGCCCTTGCCATTACATGAATTTTAGTGCCTGAGTTTCATTTATTAAAAATAGCACCCTTGCTCTAAAAATCTTGCAAAAATAGGGTTAGTGCATGGTAGTATGTACTTTCACGTCATATATTTATTTCACATTTATTAGCATCTTAACCATTTATTAAAAATCAGAAGGAGACAATTTTTATTCTGACTAAAAATACCAAAAAATATAATTTTTTTTTGAAAAATCCAAAAAAAAATTGTTTACCAATATATTTTTAGCCCTCAGGATAAAAATCATAAAAAATGGAAAAAGAAAACTCTTAAAAATCAAAAAACCCCAAAAACCTTTATAAAAATCTAGAAATTCATTAAAATTCCAAAAATATGTTTTTCAATTTTATAAATTTTTTATATAATTACTTATATATTAAAATTGATTTGGATAAATTTGGATTTAATTTGTTATTTTTAATATCCACTTCAATTTGGGACTATTATTTAATCCCTAATTTGGGATTTTTTGACATTAAAAATCTATAAAACCTAGTAAAATTTCTAGAAAAATTACAAAAACGTCATAAAAATATATAAAACCTAAAAACAATGTATTTTCAGTATTGTATTTAATTAGTATTTAAAATTATATTATCCTTTGCAACATTTAAAGCCTTATATGTATTATATATCTATAATAAAAATAAAAGAAATATAAAAATATGTAAAAATATAAAAAGAAAACATAAAGAATATATAAAACAAAAAAATTTAAAAATATAAAATAAAAAACCCACAAAAATAATAAATAGACAAGAAGAAAGAGAACAAATTTTTGTGCATCATTTCACACAATCTACCGGTTGGTCCCTGAGTTTGACCTCTACATATGTTTAACCTATAAAAATTTATTGTAGAGTTATAATAAATTTTAACTCCAGATTTTTATTATTCAGTTGCTTGATTCGTATTGTGGGTTAATTATTGATTAATTGAGGTTTCATCTGAGGTCGCTTCGACGACTGTCGGTCCGCCTTGTGGATTGACAAGATCTTGGAAAAATCACGATTATTAAGCACCTCAGAAAGAAATGGTGAAATGGTTCCTCTTGACCATTTGATGGATCGATCGGCCAGCTGCAAGATCTCTCTTGATTTTCTAAGTGGTCTGAGTTTGAGATGGTCTAACATGGAGGTCGGGAGGATATTTTTTGATGAATCATCATCGATTCTAGCATGGCTGAAAATGGTGTCTTGATTCCACATTCAACTCGGGAAAACTAGTTCATTCTGTGGCTCTTGGTCTTTCTCCCCATCACCAAGGAGGTGGCCATAGGTCCTAGGTGTCTTTCTGTCATTGTTCTCTTATTGCCCGACCTCTTAGGCATCAATTTACATTTCATAAATCTTTTGAGCTCGCTGAAGTATTCTATGGACTTTATTAAGGGAAGCTCTAGAATTAATTCTTTAGCAATCGCTTCCCTAAGGGTAGGGTCCAATTTTTTATGTCTTTTTCATTTTCAAATTTTAATATATTATCTGCTTTTTAAATTTTCGGTACTTTTGTGATTTTTAATTTTTTTTATTTTTGATAGGTGAAGGAGGATTGGGAGAATGTGCATAGTCGAGATTGGAGGGCAAGTGGTTAGTAGAAGAGATAGTTAGAGTTGGCTCCAGTTGTATAGAGTGTATGGGTTCACTATTGTTCTCTTGGTTTTCAACATTGAATCATCTCATGTTGTCCTCCACTTCCATACCCAGGCTGGAAACATATGAAATCAATAGGTCGGTGACATTTCTAAACATGTTCCGAATTGATTCAAGTCTTTTGACAAGTTTGGAAATGTCATCCTCCAAAATATTCTCGTGACAAATAATGGGAGAGATCTGCTCCATTGGAGGATACTGTTGAGAATTCAAAGTCTCATACTCAACATACCTTGGCTCTGGCATGTAGTGCTGGGTCGTGTAGAGACCATCTGTGTTGTAGATGTTGGTCGGAGCCTCATATGATGGACTCAATAAACATGAGGCTTGGAGATCGAGCTCATGGGTACAGTCTCCTGCCTGTGTAGGCTCTACGAACGTGTATTATGAGGGCTGGTCAATGTGAGCTTGATCACTAAAGTCAATCATGTTCGAAAAATCATAGTGTGCATGCCTCTCCATTTGGTTCGTTTATTCGATCATGCGATACCCTAAGGTCCAGTCAGGATGTGTATGTGTAATTTACGGGCATGTCCCAACAGTCACATGAGAATCAAATGAGGTATGTGGGCATGGGTAACTCTACAAATCATCTGTCTCAACAGTGGTGTTCTCTTCAAATGGTTCGTGGATTCCAGCAAATGCTAGACAATAAGATGAATCAACCCAAGAAGGAAGTGGATCCAGGGTGTGAGAATGTGGAGAAGGTGGGAAGTGTGGACAAGCAGGGAAGTCTGTCGAAGTAATGACGTCATAATCCAGGTGGGGTGGAGAGAAGATGGGTGGTTGCGGAGAAACCGTCTCAAAGAGCAGATTCTGCTAGAAGGAATAAGCAGAGGCTATGAAGTCGGTCAGAGGAATGACTTTGTAATTGGAATGGGGTGAGGGAAACCATCTTGAAGAGAGGGTTCATGTAGGAGAGAGAGGGTGAATATTATCGGTATAGAAATTGACGAGCCGACATCTTCGAGAAGGAATGAAAGTGGATTGAGGTGAAAACGTGAAATTACACAAAGGAATAACACACATGGACAGGCATAAAAACAAACGCAAGAGCAAACCCTAGTTTCACCAACTTAACATTGTGATAGTCGTAAAGGTCTGATTGTTATCTTCTCGATTTTAATTAAGTGATAAAATAATCTTTTTATACAGGCACTTAGGGAAATTGTCTGACACCCAGCATATTCTTCCACTCTATCCCAATCAAAGAATGATTTTCCCGAGCTGCCAGATTTAATATTACGCTCTAAGGATAGTACTGAGAAGATAGACACCAAAACGTCTCTCTAAGGTTGAAGGCAAGCCCTTACAGCTCCCAAATCCACGAGAGTCGGAAATGAAGACTTATGGGGCATAGAAGTCTCTGTTTCTGATCTATAATTTTAACAGTCTTAGAATCGTTGTAATCGATATATTCTAGATGAAGGGCATAGAAGACTCTGTTTCTGACGAAATTGGAATGACATATTAGAGGGATATAGTAATGAAAATATATGTCTTTATTTTTGAAAAAAATTAAAAAAATATCGGAAAATAGGATGGAGCAGACCCATTGAACCCATATATATATATATGGTTTGATCCTATGAGAGCCTCAGATTGTGAGAGCATGACAGCACTACCTCTGGACCATTAGATTTTGACTAGCAACAACATCCCATCAACATAACATCTCAACAACTCAAAAATCTAATAGTCCAAATGCAGTGCTCTCATGCTCTCACAATCTAGGGCTCTAATAAGATCAACTCCCCTCTCTCTCTCTCTCTCTCTCTCTCTCTATATATATATATATATATATGGGAAAATGGAGCATACACCCATGTGTAGGTAACTTTCCTATACCCATCCATTTCCCCTCTTTTTTTGATTTTTTAAAATTAAATTATCATGGGATTTAAATCACAATATATAAACATCACATCACTCAAATTTCAACTTATTTTGAGACTTCTAACTTATCCATCACCACAATCAAATTAAAATGGTCTCAAATTTGTTGAAATCAACCTCTTTCGATGGAGATGTTAGGAATATCTGTTTTACATGAATTTTGAGACATATATTTCATTTAATATTTTAAGTAAATCCCCAAAGGATCTATTCCAAAAAAAATCAAAAAATGAGGGGAAAAGGAGTGAGTGTAGGAAAGTTACCTACACATGGGTGTAGGCTCCTCAATCCCTATATATATAGAAGTGATCCTATGAGAGCAAAAGGTTGTGAGAGAATGAGAGGAGTGATTCGGGACCACTAGATTCTGTCTTCTCTCTCATGGTTGAATCTAGTGGTCCAGAATCTCTCCTCTCATGCCCTCACAGCATTTTGTTCTCACATATCACTCCTCTCTATCTCTCTCTCTCTCCCTCTATATATATATATATATATATATATATATGGGATTTCCTTCCAATAGGACATGGTCCTTCCTGAGCTGAGGAGGGCCACCTCATTTTTTGTAGAAAACATGATGACTTTAGTAGAATACGTATAAAGTTTGTATTACAATGTGCAGTTTTAATGTTTGTATTATAATGTGTAATTTTATATGCGATTGTATTTATAATTTGCAGTTATAGTACAAACTTTATATGCATTCTACTAAAGTTTTCTTGTTTTCTACAAAAATAGGGCGACCTTCCTGAACTCAAGAAGGATGTATCCTATTGGAAGGACCCGATATATATAGAGAGAGAGGGTTGAAACTGTGGGAGCCAAAAATTGTGAGAGTAGTGAATCTCGACCACTAGATTCTGCTATTCTCTCTCCTCCTGCAATCAATCAGAAGAGAGATGATAGAATCTATTAGTTCGAAATCATTTCTCTCATGCTCTCATAGTTTTTGGCTATATATATATAGGGTTGATCCTGTGAGAGCAAAAAATTGTGAGAGAATGAGAGCAATGGTTCTGGACCACTGGATTCTGTCATCTCTCTCATGGTTGATTGGAGGAGGAGAGAGATGAGCAAAATCTAGTGGTCCAGACTCACTGCTCTCATGCTCTCACATTTTTTGTCTCACAAGATCAACCCTCTCTCTCTACATATATATAGTAGACCTTTCAAATGAGGCGGGTCTTTTCTGAGATTGTAAAGACCACTATCAATTTAGCAAAAAAATCTCTATAATAATTTTGTAAAAGTATAAACTCAATTTTGTAAAAGTATAAACTGCATACTGTAAAAAATGATTTTGTAAAATATACTGTCCAAATTAAAATTAACATTTTCATCCAATATAATATTTTCATAATTTTATTTCACTTTACATGTTGTGTTAATATTTATTATTAAATCTAGTAAACAAGAAATTGTAAAATACATTAGAAAGATGCCTAATGGATGGTGGCCCACCCTATATATGGTGAAACCCCATGTCATTTGAAGTTTTTCCTCTCTCTCTCTCTCTCTCTATATATATAGAGAGAGAGAGAGACGGGTTGGTGAGCTTGCACCATGGTGCATGTAACTTTACATGCATCAATACCATAAACACATATATTTGATCTTTTTTTAAATGAAATTATGTGAGATTTAAATCACCATATATCACCATGATGTCATTCAAAAATCAACATAGTTCAAGACTTCTAACTCATCCGTCAAGACTTGAAATTTTAATGGTCTTACAATTGTTGAAATTTAGCAATTCCAGATTGACATGTTAGGAATGTCTACTTTACACAAAATTTGAAATACATATTCCACTAATAATTCTAAGTAAATCCCATGTGGTTCCATTTCAAAATAATGAGTATTTATGGTACTGGTGCATGTAAAGTTACAAACACCATGGTGCAAGTTCCCCAACCTCATATATATATGTATGTATGTATGTATGTATGTATCTATATGTATTTTTTTAAACAAATAGTAGCATATTTTAATTGATGGAGACAGATTAGTTTACACCGAAACAGGAGACAAGCGAGCAACAAGCTGCATTGCTAGTCCTTTTTTAATTGCTAAACCAATCCTCATAAACACTACATCTATATGTATATGTATATGTATATGTATATATATGTGTATATATATATATATGTATATATGTATATGTATATGTATATATATATATATATATGAGGGTTGATCATGTAAGAGCCAAAATCTATGAGAGAATAAGAGGAGTGAATCTGGACAACTAGATTCTGTTCCTCTCTCCTCCTATAATAAATGAGGAGAGAGATGACAAAAATCTAGTGGTCCATAATCATACCTCTCATGCTCTCATAGATTTTGTCTTTCACAGGATCAACCCTCATATGTGTGTGTATGTTGTATATGTGTGTGTGGAAAAAATGGGGTTGCCCCGCACAATTTTTTTGTGCAAAATGTAATCATGTATAATAATCTTTATACCACTCCAATATGTCATTCGAATTTCTTCAGAAATAAAGACTCTTATGCCCTCCATCTAGAACTAGTAATTTCAACGGTCTAAACATTGATGTAATGACCTGTTCTAGAAGGAGTGCATATGAGTCTCCATTTCTGACGAAATTTGAATGACATATTGGAGGGATATATAAATGAATATACATGGTGATATTTTACAAAAAATAATAAAATATGAAAAATGGCATGGGGGCATCCCATTAACTGTCCCTTAGAGGCAACCCCATCAAACCCTATATATATATAGGAAAATTATCCAATGGGCCTAGTGCCCATTAGAGTTATAATGAGTACACTCATTTTTTACTAATATTTTCTATCATTTTGAGTTCAATGCTTATTTATTTACAATTGTTATATCATGTTCTTACTATTAGTAACCATTTTCATATAAAGGAAACCTTTGATTTATAGAAAATGATCAATGGTAAGAATGAAAATGACATTAGTAATATGAATAATAATACAATCATTTTGTATGAATTTAAGGTTTCTTTATATGAAAATAGTTACTAGTAGTAAGAACATGATATAACACTTGTAAATAAATAAACACTGAACTCAAATTATAGAAAATATTGGTAAAAATGAGTGTGTCCATTACAACCCTAATGGTACATGGCACATTGGATAATTTCCATACACACAAATAATGGGGCTGCCCCCATCCCATTTTCCGCATTTTCTTGAAAAATATCACCATCTATATTCATCTATAAATCCTTTCTATATGTCATTCGAATTTCGTCAGAAACAGAAAAGCCTATGCCTTCCATCTAGAACATATAATTTTTACGGTCTTGGAATTATTATAATTGTACCTATTCTAGATGGAGGGCATAGGATTCTGACGAAATTTGAATGTCATATAAGAGGTATATATAGATGAATATACATGATGATATTTTTCAAAAAATAAAAAAATACCGCAAAACATGGGTGCGGGCAATTATGTTGTGGCAGCCCCATTTAACCCTATATATACGGTTGATCTTGTGAGTGCCAAAATCTATGAGAGCATGAGAGCAGTGAATCTGGACCACTAGATTCTGCTCTTCTCTCTCCTCCTGCAATCAATGAGGAGAGAGATGACAGAATCTAGTGATCCAGATTCATTACTCTCATGCTCTCACAGATTTTGGCTATCACATGATCATCCCTCCATTTCTCTCTCTCTCTATATATATAGGGTAGATCCTATGTCAGCTAAAAATTTTGAGAGCATGAGAGTAGTGAATCTGAACCACTAAATTCTGCTCTTGCCTCTCCTCCTGCAATCAATTATGAGAGAGATGACAGAATCTAGTGATCCAGAATCATTGCTCTAATTCTCTCACAGTTTTGACTCTCGCAGTATCAACCCTAAATATATATAAAGAGATGATCATGTGAAAGCAAAAAATTGTGAGAGCATGAGAGCAGTGATTCTAGACCACTAGATTATGCTTTCTCTCTCCTGGGAGGAGAGAGATGAGCTGAATCTGGTGGTCCAGAATCAATGCTCTTATGCTCTCAAAATTTTTTCTCTCACAGGATCTCTCCTTATATATACACACACATATACATATATACATATATATGAGTTAATTGAGGCTACTCCCTTGGAGTAGCCAACGGGATACTCCCACCTCTATTTTTCCCACATTTTTTTATTTTTTTGGGAAAATAAATATATGTATATTCATCATTATATCCCTCTAACATGTCATTCCAATTTCGTCAGAAACAGAGACTCCTATGCCCTCCATCTGGAGGGGTCATTTTCAGCAATTCTGAGACCGTTAAAATTTGACAGTCTTGATGGAGGGGATAAAGTCTCGAATTAAGTCGAATTTTTAATGACACCATGATGACATATTGTGATCTAAATTCAAATATGTTTCATTTCAGAAAAATAAAAAAAATACAAGGAAAAAGGGATGGGAGCATGTAAGTTAGCTACAACCAGGGAGCATACTCATTTTTCCCTATATATATACATGCATACATACATACATACATACATAGATACATATACATATATATATATATATATATATATATATATATGGTGTTGCTCCCCGGGGAAAGCCAACGGGCTACTCCTATCCAATTTTTCGATATTTTTTTTATTTTTTATAAAATTAACATAATGTATTTCCATCACTATATCCCTATAATTTGTCATTCCAATTTTGTCCGAAATAGAGACTCATGTGCCCTCCATCTAGAACAAGTAATTTTAACGAACTCATTATTACTTAATATACATGTTCTAGATGGAGGCATAGGATTTTCTTTTTAGATAAAATTGGAATGATATATTAGAGAGATATAATGATGAAGATATATGACGATATTTTTCAAAAAAAAACAAAAAAAAATAATCTTGAAAAATAGGATGATAGTAGTCCTATTTTTCGCATATATATGTGTGTGGGTATGTGTGTGTGTCTAGGTACATGTACCTTGGTTAGGAGGGGTTGGGAGTTTACATAAAGCTGCACGTAACTTATATGCACCGGTGCCACAATCGTCTATTTTTTTTTTGAAATGAAACATCGGAAGATTTACTTTGAATTATTAGAATTACTAGTGGATTATATAGTTCGATTTTCATGTAAAACACACATTCATAACATGCCCATCTGGAAGAGCTACATTTCATCAATGTTGAGACTGTTAAAACTTTACAGTCTTGATGGATGAGTTTGAAGTCTTGAATAAAGTTGAATTTTGAATGACATCATGGTAATATATGGTGATCTAAATCTCACATGATTTCATCTCAAAAAAATTAAAAATATAGATGTTTATGGCACTGGTACTTCGGGCTACTCCCAAGGGGAGCCAACTTGGCTACCCCCATTATTATTTTTCTTACTACTTATGGCATTTTCTGAAAATAACTCAGGGGATTGAGTGTAATAGCGGACAACATGTTGTCATTCAACTTTCATTAAAAACAAACACGTCTAACCTATCAATCAATAATATGTTAATTTCATCATTTTTTGACCGTTAAAATTTGTATATCTTAATGAATGAGATAGAGGTCTCTAATTAAGTCAAGATTTGAATGACAATATGATGTTATATTTGATCTAAATCCCTTCAAGTGTATTATAAAATACCTTAAGGAATGAAAAATTAAGGGTGAGGGTCATCGTCGATAGACATAAGGGGTGAGGGAGGGATGGGGCCTTGATCCTCATCACTCAACGCCACCAAGAAATCCAAAGAAAACACCAAATCCATGTGTGAAATACAAAACTCGACACCCCCCATTTTTTTTTAAAAAAAATCAGATTTGCATAGATCCGCGATCCGGATTTGAGCGATATAGAGCACAAATGGAAGACTCTGAAGAGAAGAATGAAGATCAAGAACTTAATCTTCGATCTGAATGCACCATCATCGCCTCCACGCAGATAATCAACCACCGCCTTTACCAGAGTCGTCATTTAATGAGAGAGAGGGATGTTGAATTATTATATTTAGGACAAATGGGTTCTATACCATTTAGGGATGTTGGGTTGTATATTTTTGCATTAAATTAAAATAATTAATATGTAATTAATTTGAATGTGTGATTTAAAATAGGTAGATGAGATTGCAAGTTCACCATGGGTGTGGTAAGCCCCCATCTCATTTGAAGTTATTTCTATATATAGGGTAAAATGTGTATGCTACCATAGAGTAGCTAACTTGGCTACTCCTACCTTATCATTTTTATTTTTTCATTATTTTTTAAAATCTCCTAGGGGGATTTGAATCACATATTGTCATGATGTTGTGATTCAAATTTCGACTCAGTTAGAGGTTTTTATCCTATCCATCAATCCTGATAAAATTTTATAGTCTAAAAATTGCTCATATTGTCCTCTAATAGATGGACATGTTAGGAGTGCCTGTTTTTTACAAAATTTAAATGATGACATGAAATATATGTGATTTAAATTCCCCAAGAGTTCTTAAAGATATCACAAAAAATAAGAAAAAAAGGTGAGCGTAGCCTAGTTAGCTACTTCCATGGTATGCACCTAGGTGCATGTATATTTACATGCACCAGTGCCACAAATATCCCTCTATTTTTTTGAAATGAATCCTTTGGGAATTTAATTATAATATTAAGAGGATTATGCATTTCAAATTTCATGTAAAATAGACATTCCTAACATGTCCATCTGAATGGGGTCGATTTCAACAATTCTGAGATTATTAAAATTTGATGGTCTTGATGAGTAGGTCATAAGTCTCTAATTAATTTAAAATTTAAATGATGCCATAGTGATATATTTTTTGGTCTAAATCTCTCAAGGTTTCATTTCAAAAATTAAAAAAGGGACATTTGTGACAGCAGTATATGTAGACTTACATACACCTTGGTATGCACTTCTCACCCGATGTTTGTGTGTGTGTTGTGTGTATAATATGGAAATTTTCCAATGGGTCCTATGGTCACTAGAGTTGTAATGAGTACACTCATTTTTAACTAATATTTTCTATCATTTTGAGCATAACACTTATTTGTTTACAAAATGTTATATCATATTCTTACTATTAGTAACCATTTTCACAAAAAGAAAACCTTAAACTCATACGAAATGATTGTATTTTTATTCATATTATTGGCGTCTTTTACTATTCTTAATAATGACCATTTCCTAAGAATTTAAGATTTTTTGTGTGAAAATGGTTACTAATAGTAAAAATATTATATATTACAGTTATGAACAAATAATCATTGAACTCAAAATGATAGAAAAAATTAGTAAAAATGAGTGTGCTCATATAATGGGCCTTGTGCCCATTAGAGTTGTAATGAGCATGCTCATTTTGCACTAATATTGTCTATCATTTTGAGTTCAATTCATCTTTGTTTAGAAACGATTATATCATATTCTTACTATTAATACTCATTTTTACAAAAATAAAACCTTAAATTCATACAAAATGATCATTAGTAAGAATAGAAAAGACATAAGTAATACAAATAAAGATACAATTATTTCATATGAATTTAATATTTTTCTTTTGTGAAAATGGTTAACGATAGTAAAAATATGGTATAACAGTTGTAGACCAATAAACATTGAATTTAAAATAGTAAAAAATATTAATAAAATGAGTGTGCTTGATGAATACCCATTCATCACTCTTTATTCTTTTATTTTAGCTACAAAACCTTTGCCAAACACATGTAGATATATGTAAATATCAATAATTATCAAAAAGCATGCATTGTGTAAAATTGAATAATTAGCATGTTTTTGTGCATAAATAAAAGAATAAAGAAACAAAAGAAAAAGAGGGAGATATTTAGAATAAATATTGAACGACCTAATCCCAAGGGAGGGCTCAGCATGGGCCTGACCGCATAAAAACCCAAGTAGAGAGAGATAAGGAAGCTCATGTGTGTAAATATATACCTGTATATAAATAAAAATATTTTCCTCTAAAAATAAAAATGGGTTTGTATTTATTTGTAAATATTTGTAAATATTAAATCAAAATGAAAATGGAAAAATAAAAATCCTTTCATCATTGTCTATATCCACCATGTACATAAGAGCCACTTATATATTTATTTATCCCTATAAAGAAATAAATTAAAATCCAATAAAAATAAGTACATAGTCTATATTCCATAATGTAAATAAATAAAATAAAAATCATAAAAATAAAAATAAAATAAAAAGAAATAAAATAAAAATAAAAATCAATATTGTATATATACCATGTATATAGGTGTACATAACTATTTATTTACTCTATGTAAATAATCAATAAGAATAAAATAAAACTATACTTTTATTCCAAATTTTATAATATAAAAAAATAAAATATAAAATTGGAATAAAATGTACAAAAATAAATAATCAAAAATTAAAAAATCAAAAATATATAGTGTATATACCTATATATAATAATACTATATTGTAAATACTTAATTTTTATTTCAAAAAAATAAATAAAAATCACAAATAAATAGTTTAAATTAAAAGAAACATTTTTTATGTTTTGAGTTTTGCAAATATCGGCCATTTACTATTTTATATCGAATTTTCAAATCTTCATTGCGTGGCCGCTCCTGATTGGTCCACGGGGGATGTTGACCCCCCGGTCAACTCCCCCTCTTGACCACAGACTCGCGGATCATGTGCGCCCGACCCGATTTCTCAAATTATTCGCCACTTGATCCGACCACCAAACCTCGAAACCCCGGGCTCCATTTGACCGTTGTTCATCCCTGATCCACGCCCGGGGTGGGTTATGGGGATCCGTGCTCTGAATTCCATGCCCGACCATCTTCTAGCCAGACCCCTAGGAATATAAAGTGTCGCCTCCGGCAGCCATTTCCCGCATCTCTGGACCTCCCCCTCGACGCCAAGGAGCTCCTCCACCTTGCCTGAGTGACAGACGTGCGAGAGGGAGTGGAAGCGAGGCTCGAGACGTTAGGAATCCTCTGATCCGGCAGCTTTCGCCGCCGTGCGCCGCCGCGAGCACGCTCAGCCTCGGGACTTGACGCCCCCTTGAGGCAATGACCCCCGGAGCTCCAGGAGCTCCAACCCAGTCGATCTCCTCCGCCAGGTAGGTAGTTTAGCCAGTAGCTTAGCTTAGATTTCAGTTTTTAGTTTTAGGGTCCTGTAACTCCGCCGCCTTCGCCCGCCGTCTCCGTCCAACCACTTGCCATTCCGACCACGCCACCACCTTCACCATACTTCCCTCCACATTCTTCACTCAGCCACCCAACCCTGACTCGCCCCAGAGCAGGGACTTCGGTCCTCCTCCTCCGCCGCTCGCCGGAGGACCCTCGTCCCAACGCATCTTCCACTCATTTTGCTCCTTACCAGGTCGAGGCATTTTGCCCTCGACCCTTCTTTCTTCCTGTGCAGGCAGCAAGTCAAAATGACCTCATCTGGAGGACAGAACATCAGAGCACAGGAGCTCCGAGCTTCTTCGTCACCGGAGCGTCTTCGACGTTCCCGGCATCATCGGAGACCAGCAGCAGCTGCAGGACGTCAAGGCAGAGCTTCTCCGCACTTTTGAAGTAGCAAAGGAGGTCCACCGCGCTAGTATCGGGCCGGCGAAGTTTGCCAGCCACCTGTTCTTCCTGGACCTTCCCCAGCCGTCCATCCAGCCTTGCCGCTCCAGATGCGATCTCAGCCCTTGATTTGAGGAGCAGCATCACCCGTTCGATCATCGGAGGCTGGATCTAAACCGTCAGATCAGCGAGGGTTAGCCACAGCACACAGTAGATGTCCGATCCCCCACGTGGCGAGCCCTCCACCGTTCGATCATCGACGAGGTCCTTCGTTGAGGAGAAGCCCCCTTGCAGTCGTTGGATACACCACATGGCCTCTCCTCAGCCATCCGATCCGAGCGGGTTTTCTTCGAGGAGGTGCGGCGCACCTCAACCGTTTGATCTTCTACGTAGCGCCGCCTCAGCCGTCGATAATAATAATAGGGGTAAATTGTTCTTAGGCCCTCTCTTTATTGCTTTTATTAGTTTAGTCCTGTAAATTTTTTATGTAGTTCTTTTTATTTTGGTTATTTTGCATCGAGGACCTTCTTGTTTTCTTTATTCGTACTTTACTCCCTGTTTGTGGTGACCACGTGCATCGAAACGTGCTCGAGTGGGCTTTTTGCATTATTTTCCCTGTAGTCCTGGATTGTTATTGTTTACACTTTTATAAATAAGAATGACAAAAATAGCCCTCCATGTCTGGACCACGCGCATGACACGTGATTGGCTGGATTTTTTGCGCTTTTTGCCTTAAGCTTTTCTGCCTTGTTATTGATTGGTCCCTGGAGTATGTTTTTCTTGCAAATAGGTCATTGTGCACTGTTTGGTTGTTTTTTATTTTAATAAAATAGCAAATTTAACCCAAATTCGGTGAAAATTGAACACATGGCCCCTTCCACAGTGTAAAAGTTTCCCTAATTTTTGGGTACATTTCTGAGCATTTTTATTATTTTGAAAAATTCAAAAACCATTGTTTTTTTGTTTGTCTAGATTTAAAATTCACAAAAAAATATTAAACCCTCTTTAAAAATTACAAAAAAATAGGTTTTGTGTATTTTGTGTCTTTGATTTTCTATGAATTTTTGTTTATTTTTGGATTCATAAAAAACATAAAAATTGAAAAACTCTTAAAACCCCATAAAAATTCTAGTAAATCATAGAAAATCCCAAAAATAATAAATCTTCTTCCTGATTTTCCCTTTTTGTTTATATTTTATATGACAATTACCTCCAGTCTCTGTTGAGACCAGTTTGTATTTTATTTTGGTCTTAGAAGCCTGGCTAGACAGCAACACTGTTTTGCTTCTTTATTTCATTTTTAAAAATTCGTTAAAAATCAGAAAATTATCAAAAATTCACCAAAAACAGTAAAAAATATTAAAACTATAAAAATATTTTTATTTGAATTTTTAGAGCATTTTAGAGTAATTAAATAATTGTTGAAAGCTTTTTCTATATAATTAAAAATCCCAAAAAAATATAAAAATATTAAAAATCCACCAAAAATAATTTGTTTTGATTTTTCTTTATTTTAGACTACTTCGTAGGCCGCAAGGCCAATCCACGCTCCCTGAGTCCGACCCTGGGTGCTACACCAGGCTAATCTCATAGCCAGGGCCACTATTGGTTTTTATTGATTTTTGTCTTCGTTTGGTGGTCTGTTCCATAATTTTTCTTGTTGAGCTGAGATCTCTATCGATCCGGGTCGCAATGACCCGAGAGTGATTTATATTGACCTGATCCGGATTGATAGGATTTTTGGCTCAATAGAATGACGCCGTTGCCGGGGAGCACGGCTTAGTAGGCCTTTTCTTTTTCATTTTATTTTGTTTTCTTTTTCGCAGCTTTCCGTGGCTTTTTCGTAGTCCGCGGCTTTTCACAGCTTTTTATTTTTCTTTTATTCTTATTTTATTTTCTTTTTGTTTCTTTTCTTTTATTGTTGTTTTGTTTGTTTTTGCTTGTTTATTTTTATTTTCATTTTCTGCACATATACCATGTTTACTTTACCTGCTTTATTTGCCTTATTTTATCTGGTTTGACACTTTGTTGTCTTCTTGCGAGGGCCCGAGGACCGAGGCAGCGACTTTCGAGGAGGCGGTGCAACCGCAGCTATCGGAGGCGGCTCCCTTCTGCACGGAGCCGCATGAGAGCGCGAGGAGGCAGCCGAGTGCGGGATTAGTGTAGCTTTAGTTTAGATTTTATTCTTTACTTATTTGGATAATTGTAATAATACAGGACTGCAGGACTCTCACTCTCTGACTTAGACTCTCGGGGTCTGTTTCGCCGAGCACCGGTATGCTCGGGGGACCCCTCGGCTTTTACGCGGCTTTGATTTCTTTTCTGCTTATTCGGTTTCTCGCTGTTTTTCGAGCCCCTAGCCTTAGGATTTTCTGCTTGACTGTGACGTAATAAATAGGATCCAAACACCCTTATAACATTTGCATGTACCTATAGTTCGGTAATTGGACCAAGAATAAAAAGATTAATAACATAGTCGATACACTACCTTCGAGCCTACGTGCCGCAGCCCACCCTGCTAAGTGCTGCTCTTGAACTCGATTTGTCGAGAGGTGGAGGGGTGGACCGAGACCGGACTCTTGGATTGGAGGATGGTGGTCGACTAGACGTTCTTTCGAGTAGAACTGCTGTTTAGGGCTTGGTTTTCCGCTTGCACCATATAGGTAGTTTTATTTCAGTCTTTAAATTCTGCGCGGATCATTTTGCATGTAGACTGCTGGAGTCAGGTACGCATCTCTTACTCTGCATGCATCATTGATTTTCTCGCGCATCGGCTTTTTCGACTTCTCCCCACTGATTTTTGGACTTAATAACCAGGAGAACCGAAAAATTCAGTAGGCATTTGTTTTTATTGAAAATACCTAAAAAGAAAAACAATAAAATCAGGACTGCTAATCACACTTGACCTAAAAGACACCGAACTGAAAAATTTGTCTTGGGGAGAGTAACTCCCTCCTTGTTTGGTTTGGATGAGCGAGAGAGTGACCCGCACCTTAGGCTAGAGCCATATCCGATATTTTCTCAACTAATTACCGGCTTTCTGTACGGGACAGTCGGTTGAGAAATATTTGGATTCCTATTCAGCTCACATAATCGCTCTGATAGACTGAATGATCACCTAAAATAAAATTGACAAGATAATTGACCGATCCCTTTCGGTCTTCAGCTCGCGTGTGTAGGTGAATCAGGGGTTTTGCTTTCTCATCTTGTTTGATTCCAGATCCCTTCTGCTTTCCCCTTTCTTCTCTATCCATCTGTCTCCCACCCACCCTCCCTTCATTCTTCTTCTTCTCCTTCACCCCTAGATGATGGATCCCCCTCACTTCGAGCCAACTCTTGTGGCTTTTTCTTCACTATCTGACCATCAGTCCAGTCCACCTTTGAGGGAGGTCGGATCTCCAACCAACCTCCCGCTCCCTCCCTCCCATCCCTTTCTCTACTCTGGACATGCTGCGCTAGACGTCCGAGGATACCATATCGAGCAGATGCGAGACCCGGACGATGCCGTTGCTGAGTTGAGAGTGCACTCCGGTTATGATCAGAGAGAGCAGTGGAGATCAGAAGATAGATCCTATTCCAGATTGATGGAGGAGCAGATACGTCAGGGAGCTCAATCAGCTTCTACATTACGTCCATTCGTCTTGGATTTGGATTACATTCAGCGATTGCCGACATTTTCAGGGGAGGCGCACGATGAGCCTTATCTTCATCTGTCCGCATTCGAGGAGTTTTGTAGAGCACAATTATATTCAGATATTACTGCATAGGAGCTGATGAGGAGGACCTTCCCATTCATACTTCAGGACAGAGCCATGAGATGGCACCGACGATTGGGGAGGACATTTGATATGTGGGGAGAGCTACGCCGAGAGTTCTTACAGAGATACTTTCCCCCACGTAGAGCAGAGTTGATGCGGTCTTTGATCACCGAGTTTTCAGTAGACCCCCAGGAGCCACTGCACGAGGCATGGCCGAGGTTTCTTGACCTCTTGAGGAGATTTCCAGACCACGGACTTCCACTGACAGACCTGATAGAGATCTCCATGCGGGGATGACCGCAGAGCAGATAGCACTGGTGATTACCACATGTGGCGGTTCACACCGCAGTTCCGACATCCACTCACTAGATACCATTTCGAGTTTACTTTCACAGAGGTCTTCTTCACGAGATGCCGTAGTCGGGACAACACATGCGGACGTTGCAGTACCAGTGCGGTGTATCGCTTTACATGATGAGACAGCTTCTACATACCAGCCCGAGGACTTGGATGATGCAACACCACATACAGAGGCGATGACTGCGATAGCAGAGGTTCGGACCCAAGGTCTACTCGAGTTCCCGTTTGTCTTCCAACTAGAGTTCGAGGTAGCCCCAGAGTTCTCAGTCGACGAGTCTTGGATATCAGATCTTCTGATACTCCAGGAACCGGAGGAGCCCCCGCTACTACAGCCAGTGTCTCAGCCACTTCAGTTTCCAGTCTCGGAGGAGTCAGCGTCTTTTCTGCAGAGATACTTCTCGGATTCTGACAACGATCATTACTCAGCCCAGCAGCCAGAGGTCGATATGGGACACCACTTTGAGAGTACAGACACAGAAAGGCCCATATTCGAGCCTTTTGTCCTCCACTTTGATGAGTAAGACACACTTGCCGAGGACCAGTTGGCGGCCAGCACAGCCGCAGAGCGAGGATCAGCCGCACACACTTTGCCAGCCTCCGCGGTGTTGACCAGTACCTTCTCCTGCTTCCAGATTGCCAAGAGCTACACTTCAGACAATGATGCAGCCTGGTGCACCGAGTGGATACTCGACAACAGCGCAGATGCCCTTCTAGATCTTGATCCTCTACTCTTCACCTCTGATCTTGCATTTCTCCTCGAGGGTTATCTGCGGGAGGATGCCGTACTCGATGAGTACTCGGTTTCACCTTCTGAGAGTGTTTCCGATCTGACGGAGCACGAAACCGAGTCTTCCGATCCTTCTGATTCTGAGTCTTCTCACCACGACGACCCTGCGAGAATGAGCCCATCATGGAATATTCGATGATCTGCCTGATCTGCTTCTATTTCACGCATCGGATATTTGTCTTCTTAGAGAGTCTCTTGATCTTCACTGCCCACACCTTTTTAAGACATTGATTGACGTGGAGGATTCCATGTCCCATCCATCCATCTCCACGTTTGATTTCTTCGGCTCCACACTTCCACTCCAGTCTGATCCAGAGCTGCTGATTTCTTTTTTGCTACCGGATCTCGATCACTTACTTCCATATCCCTGGCTGGTAGCAGACACCCACTTGATTGCATACCTGGGTGTCTTTCTTTACGCTTATGAGTTCGTCGCTGTTCTCATATCGAGACTACGACGGCAATACGGCATTCGCCTTACCGATGCCGTCCTGAACCTTGACACTGCTTTATACAAGCCTTTGCGCCCAGCTAGGGGCGTAAAAACTAGGGCTTGTTGAGAGGAGCCTCAACATTATACTCTTTTGTATATATGTGTTTTGTCTTAGTTTGATCTTTCTTTCTTCCATTCTTGTTTTCACCCCAGGTCTCGCATAGGATTATCTTTGCTATACTTAGGATATTCCTCATCCTAAGTATAGGGGGTGGAAACACCGAGTTGTTCGTTCGTTCTGTTCCATCACTTCTGTTCTGTTGCCTATACTTAAGGTTCTTCACCTTAAGTATAGGGGGAGTGATGCCCCTCCTTCTTGTATATATCTGTTGATTTTCTTCGTGTCTTTCTACCCCTGTTTTTGTTGCCTATACTTAGGGATATTTCACCCTAAGTATAGGGGGGTAGACCCTGTACATTCTTCACTCGGTTTTTCCTTCGTGTACAGCCTGCTATACTTAGGATTATTTGATCCTAAGTATAAAGGAAAAGCCGAGGTCCTCTTGATTTCTATTCTTTGATTCGTCTTTGTATATAGCCTTCCTTTTCACTTCCCTATACTAAGCACGAGTTATGTCTTCTTCATCGCTCTTGACTCTGAGGACATCGTTCGAGCTAAGTATAGGGGGGGTGTATATATTCCATATATACTTTAGCCATAACTCGTACTTTGTGTGAGTGTGTTAATAAATAAAAATGGCTAAAAACCCAAAAAATCCATAAAAATTAAAAAATTTTCCCTGTAAATAATCATTCTTTTATTGCACATACACAGCTAGTGTACAAATTATTTTTGTAAAAATGTTTTCAAAAACTTTTTGTGTAAAGTTTGTGTAAATATGTGCATATCAAAATTATGTATATAGTAGAAATTTTTTCCAAAATGTTTTGAAAATCAAAAGTTTGCAAAAACCTTGTGTAAATTTGTGTAAATATTTTGCAAAACTTGCATTCATGCATACATCCATGATTTCAAAATATTTTTCAAAAATTTTTTCATTTGTGTAAATATTGTGTAAATAGCAACCTTGTATATATGTATATAGTTTTTCCTGGATTATAGTTGACATTTAAACTAGACTGGAATTAAAATGGGAAATGGAGCTTGATTAAGATCATAATCCACCTAATTCTAAGAGGAACCTTATAGGGCTTAGGGTTAAGGCTTTTCAGGTCCTTGGTGACTTAATTCTTTGAGTCCACTAGGCTATGATCACATGTCATCTCAATGAGCCTAAGTAGAGCACTTAACAACACACACATGACTCATATAGACAATGGCTTGACTTGGACCCACACTTTACACCGAGCTCTCTACGGATGAGGTGGTGAGGAGGCAGTGTTCCTTGACTCGGGGTAGCATATGAGGTTAGTACTTCTAGGCGGAACCTCTCTTCTTCTTTTAGTGAAGGAAGTGTGTCTCAACTTGGTCTGGTTGCCATGAGGTCTAAAGACGGGAGTTGTGGGTTGCAATAATGCTTCAAAAGAGGGATAGTCTACTGGCTCAAGAGGAAATACTCCTTATGTATATATGTTGCACATGTATATGTTGTATAGATGCATTTGAAAAAAAATGCAAAAAGAAAATTACTCCAAAAAAGTGGTGGGTCTGATAGAAAATGATAATCCCACTGGAGTATGTATATAGTGCAAATAAGCAATGCTTGAGACTTATGGATTCCATCTTATTTAGCTTGCAGCAGGGAGACTTAGCTACACTGGTTGAGCTCCCAAGGATACATGGCTACACTGGCCATGGTCCATTCTCTTCTTCCCCCTCTTCTTGAGCCGGTTGAACTTGAACTTAGAAGGGAATACCCCGCTCCTCGAGGAAAGAGTGGCCAGACTAGGGTCATAGAGTTACCTTGTTGGGGAGGGTTGTCAAGTTACTACTTCTGAGGTGGAGAGATGATATCACTTACATAGTACAAGGAAATACTCATAGTCTTCAGGGTTTGTGTATGTAGACTTGTTCTGATCTGGATTGTTGAGGAGTCTTGATTATAGATTAGTGGATCTTAGAGGCTGTTAAGTTTTAAACCTAAGTCTAAATAAGGTTCCGACACATTAATAATCCAATGATCTGATCGAGCTCCATATTTCAATTTAATGAAGGCAAGTTTAATATTCAACCTTGATCCATGCATTTTCTCCTCTTTTTCTTTTTCTTTTTCTTTTTCAGTTCTTTTTCAAATAAGTGTTTGCTAAGGGACTAGCAAAGTTAAGTATAGGGGAGTGATGAATACCCATTCATCACTCTTTATTCTTTTATTTTAGCTACAAAACCTTTGCCAAACACATGTAGATATATGTAAATATCAATAATTATCAAAAAGCATGCATTGTGTCAAATTGAATAATTAGCATGTTTTTGTGCATAAATAAAAGAATAAAGAAACAAAAAAAAGAGGGAGATATTTAGAATAAATATTGAGCGACCTAATCCCAAGGGAGGGCTCAGCATGGGCCCGACCGCATAAAAACCCAAGTAGAGAGAGATAAGGAAGCTTATGTGTGTAAATATATACCTGTATATAAATAAAAATATTTTCCTCTAAAAATAAAAATGGATTTGTATTTATTTGTAAATATTTGTAAATATTAAATCGAAATAAAAATGGAAAAATAAAAATAAAAATAAAAATCCTTTCATCATTGTCTATATCCACCATGTACATAACAGCCACTTATATATTTATTTATCCCTATAAATAAATAAATTAAAATCCAATAAAAATATGTACATAGTCTATATTCCACAATGTAAATAAATAAAATAAAAATCATAAAAATAAAAATAAAATAAAAATAAATAAAATAAAAATAAAAATCAATATTGTATATATACCATGTATATAGATGTACATAACTATTTATTTACTCTATGTAAATAATCAATAAAAATAAAATAAAAATATACTTTTATTCCAAATTTTATAATATAAATAAATAAAATATAAAATTGGAATAAAATGTACAAAAATAAATAATCAAAAATCAAAAATAAAAAATATATAGCGTATATACCTATATATAATAATACTATATTGTAAATACTTAATTTTTATTTCAAAATAATAAAAAAAATCACAAAAAATAGTTTAAATTAAAAGGAACATTTTTTATGTTTTGAGTTTTGCAAAACTCGGCCATTTACTATTTTATATCGAATTTTCAAATCTTTATTGCGTGGCCGCTCCTGATTGGTCAACGGGGGATGTTGACCCCCCCGGTCAACTCCCCCCCTGGACCACAGACCCGCGGATCATGTACGCCCGACCCGATTTCTCCAATTATTCGCCACTTGATCCGACCACCAAACCTCGAAACCCCGGGCTCCATTTGACCGTTGTTCATCCCTGATCCACGCCCGGGGTGGGTTATGGGGATCCGTGCTCTGAATTCCATGCCCGACCATCTTCTAGCCGGACCCCTAGGAATATAAAGTCTCGCCTCCGGCAGCCATTTCCCGCATCTCTGGACCTCCCCCTCGACGCCAAGGAGCTCCTCCACCTTGCCTGAGTGACAACCGTGCAAGAGGGAGTGGAAGCGAGGCTTGAGACGTTGGGAATCCTCTGATTCTGCAGCTTTCGACGCCGTGCGCTGCCGCGAGCGCGCTCAGCCTCGGGACTCGACGCCCCCTTGAGGCAATGACCCCCAGAGCTCCAGGAGCTCCAGCCCAGTCGATCTCCTCCGCCAGGTAGGTAGTTTAGCCAGTAGCTTAGCTTAGATTTCAGTTTTTAGTTTTAGGGTCCTGTAGCTCCGCCGCCTTCGCCCGCCGTCTCCGTCCAACCACTTGCCATTCCGACCACGCCACCACCTTCACCATACTTCCCTCCACATTCTTCACTCAGCCACCCAACCCTGACTCGCCCCGGAGCAGGGACTTCAGTTCTCCTCCTCCGCCGCTCGCCGGAGGACCCTCGCCCTGACGCATCTTCCACCCATTTAGCTCCTTACTGGGTCGAGGCATTTTGCCCTCGACCCTTCTTTCTTCCTGTGCATGCAACAGGTCAAAACGACCTCATCTGGAGGTCGGAACATCAGAGCACAGGAGCTCCGAGCTTCTTCGTCGCCGGAGCATCTCCGACGTTCCCGGCATCACCGGAGACCAGCAGCAGCTACGTGACGTTAAGGCGGAGCTTCTCCGCACTTTTGCAGCAGCAAAGGAGGTCCACCGCGCTAGTATCGGGCCGGCGAAGTTCACCAGCCACCTGTTCTTCCTGGACCTTCCCCAGCCGTCCATCCAGCCTCACCGCTCCAGATGCGATCTCAGCCCTTGATTTGAGGAGCAACAGCACCCGTTCGATCATCGGAGGTTGGATCTGGGCCGTCAGATCAGCGAGGGTTAGCCATAGCACACAGTAGATGTCCGATCCCCCACGTGGCGAGCCCTCCACCATTCGATCATCGATGAGGTCCTTCGTTGAGGAGAAACCCCCTTGCAGCCGTTGGATACACCACGTGGCCTCTCCTCAGCCATCCGATCCGAGCGGGTTTTCTTTGAGGAGGCGCGGCGCACCTCAACCGTCTGATCTTCTACGTGGCGCCGCTTCAGCCGTCAATAATAATAATAGGGGTAAATTGTTCTTAGGCCCCTCTCTTTATTGCTTTTATTAGTTAGTCCTGTAAATTTTTTATGTAGTTCTTTTTATTTTGGTTATTTTGCATCGAGGACCTTCTTGTTTTCTTTATTCGTACTTTAGTCCCCGTTTGTGGTGACCACGTGCATCGACACGTGCTCGAGTGGGCTTTTTGCATTATTTTCCCTGTAGTCCTGGCTTGTTATTGTTTACACTTTTATAAATAAGAATGACAAAAATAGCCCTCTGTGTTTGGACCACGCACATTACACGTGATTGACTGGATTTTTTACGCTTTTTGCCCTAAGCTTTTCTACCTTGTTATTGATTGGTCCCTGGAGTATGTTTTTCTTGCAGATAGGTCCTTGTGCACTGTTTCGTTGTTTTTTATTTTAATAAAATAGCAAATTCGACCCAAATTCGGTGAAAATTGGATACGTGGCCCCTACCACAGTGTAAAATTTTCCCTAATTTTTGGGTACATTTCTGAGCATTTTTATTATTTTTAAAAATTCAAAAACCATTGCTTTTCTATCTGTCCAGATTTAAAATTCACAAAAAAATATTAAACCCACTTTAAAAATTACAAAAAAATAGGTTTTGTGTATTTTTATGTCTTTGATTTTCTATCATTTTTTGGTTATTTTTGGATTCATAAAAAACATAAAAATTGAAAAACTCTTAGAAACCCATAAAAATTCTAGTAAATCATAGAAAATCCCCAAAATAATAAATCTTCTTCTTGATTTTTCCTTTTTGTTTATATGAAAATTACCTCCAGGGTCTGTTGAGACCATTTTATATTTTATTTTGGTCTTAGAAGCCTGGCTGGATAGCAGCACTGTTTTGCTTCTTTATTTCATTTTTAGAAAATTCCCTAAAAATCAGAAAATTATCAAAAACTCACCAAAAACAGTAAAAAATATAAAAACCATAAAAATATTTTTATTTAAATTTTTAGAGCATTTTAGAGTAATTAAATAATTGTTGAAAGTTGTGTGTTTTAATTGTTTTATTATTCTCTTTATAATTAAAAATCCCAAAAAAAATATAAAAATATTAAAAATCAACAAAAATAATTTGTTTTGATTTTTCTTTATTTTAGACTACTTCATAGGCCGCAAGGCCAATCCGCGCTCCCTGAGTCCGACCCTGGGTGCTACACCAGGCTAATCTCATAGCCAGGGCCACTATTGGTTTTTATTGATTTTTGTCTTCGTTTGGTGGTCTGTTCCAAAATTTTTCTTGTTGAGCTGAGATCTCTATCGATCCGGGTCGCAACGACCCGAGAGTGATTTATATTGACCTGATCCGGATTGATAGGATTTTTGGCTCATCAGAATGGCGTAGTTGCCGGGGAGCACGGCTTAGTAGCCCGTTTCTTTTTCATTTTATTTTGTTTTCTTTTTCGCAGCTTTCCACGGCTTTTTCTTAGTCCGCGCCTTTTCGCAGCTTTTTATTTTTCTTTTATTTTCTTTTTGCTTCTTTTCTTTTATTGTTGTTTTTGTTTGTTTTTGCTTGTTTATTTTTATTTTCATTTTCTGCACATATACACTATTTACTTTACCTGCTTTATTTACCTTATTTTATCTGGTTTGACACTTTGTTGTCTTCTTGCGAGGGCCCGAGGACCGAGGCGGTGACTTTCGAGGAGGCGGTGCAACCGCGGCTATCGGAGGCGGCTCCCTTCTATACGGAGCCGCAGGAGAGCGCGAGGAGGCAACCGAGTGCGGGATTAGTGTAGCTTTAGTTTAGATTTTATTTCTTTACTTATTTGGATAATTGTAATAATACAGGACAACAGGACTCTCTCTCTCTGACTTAGACTATCGGGGTCCGTTTCACCGAGCACCGGTGTGCTCGGAGGACCCCTCGGCTTTTACGCGGCTTTTTCGCGGTTTTGATTTCTTTTCTACTTATTCGGTTTCTCGCGGTTTTTTGAGCCCCTAGCCTTTAGATTTTCTGCTTGACTGTGACGTAATAAATAGGATCCAAACACCCTAAAACATTTGCCTGTACCTATAGTTCGGTAATTGGACCAAGAATAAAAAGATTAATAACATAGTCGATACACTACCTTCGAGCCTACGTTCCGCAGCCCACCCTGCCAAGAGCTGCTCCTGAACTCGATTTGTCGAGAGGAGGAGGGGTGGACCGAGACCGGACTCTTGGATTGGAGGCTGGTGGTCGACTAGACGTTCTTTCGAGTAGAACTGCTGTTTAGGGCTCGGTTTTCCGCTTGCACCATATATGTAGTTTTATTTTAGTCTTTAAATTCTGCGCGGATCATTTTGCATGTATACTGCTGGAGTCAGGTACGCATCTCTTACTCTTCATGCATCATTGATTTTCTCGCGCATCGGCTTTTTCGACTTCTCCCCCCTGATTTTTGGACTTAATAACCAAGAGAACCGAAAAATTCGTTAGGCATTTATTTTTATTGAAAATACCTAAAAAGAAATACAATAAAATCGGGACTGCTAATCACACTTGACCTAAAAGACACCGAACTGAAAAATTTGTCTTGGGGAGAGTAACCCCCTCCTTGTTTGGTTTGGATGAGCGAGAGAGTGACCCGCAACTTAGGCTAGAGCCATATCCGATATTTTCTCAACTGATTACCGGCTTTCTGTACAGGACAGTCGGTTGAGAAATATTTGGATTCCTATTCAGCTCACGTAATCGCTCTGATAGATTGAGTGATCACCTAAAATAAAATTGACAAGATAATTGACTGATCCCTTTCGATCTTCAGCTAGAGTGTGTAGGTGAATCAGGGGTTTTGCTTTCTCATCTTCTGTGATTCCAGATCCCTTCTGCTTTCCCCTTTCTTCTCTATCCATCTGTCTCCCACCCACCCACCCTCCCTTCATTCTTCTTCTTCCTTCACCCATGGATGATGGATCCCCCTCACTTCGAGCCGACTCTTGCGGCTTTTTCTTCACTATCTGACCATCAGTCCAGTCCACCTTTGAGGGAGGTCGGATCTCCAACCAACCTCCCGCTCCCTCCCTCCCATCCCTTTCTCTACTCTGGGCATGCTGCGCTAGACGTCCGAGGATACCATATTGAGCAAATGCGAGACCCGGATGATGCCGTTGCTGAGTTGAGAGTGCACTCCGGTTATGATCAGAGAAAACAGTGGAGATCAGCAGATAGATCCTATTCCAGATTGATGGAGGAGCAGATACGTCAGGGAGCTCAGTCAGCTTCTACATTACGTCCATTCATCTTGGATTTGGATTACATTCAGCGACTGCCGACATTTTCAGGGGAGGTGCACGAGGATTCTTATCTTCATATGTCCGCACTCGAGGTGTTTTGCAGAGCACAGTTATATTCAGATATTACTGCAGAGGAGCTGATGAGGAGGACCTTCCCATTCACACTTCAGGACAGAGCCATGAGATGGCACTGACGATTGGGGAGGACATTCGATACGTGGGGAGAGCTACGCCGAGAGTTCTTACAGAGATACTTTCCCCCACGTAGAGTAGAGTTGATGCGGTCTTTGATCACCGAGTTTTCAGTAGACCCCCAGGAGCCACTGCACGAGGCACGACCGAGGTTTCTTGACCTCTTGAGGAGATTTCCAGACCACGGACTTCCACTGACAGACCTGATAGAGATCTCCATGCAGGGGATGATCGCAGAGCAGATAGCACTGGTGATTACCACATGTGGCGGTTTACACTGCAGTTTCGACATCCACTTACTATATACCATCTCGAGTTTAATTTCATAGAGGTCTTCTTCACGAGATGCCATAGTCGGGACAACACATGCAGATGTTGCAGTACCAGTGCGGTGTGTCGCTTTACATGATGAGACAGCTTCTACATACTAGCCCGAGGACTTGGATGATGCAACACCACAGACTGAGGCGATGACCGCGATAGCAGAGGTTCGGACCCAGAGTCTACTCGAGTTCCCGTTTGTCTTCCAGCTAGAGTTCGAGGAAGCCCCAGAGTTCTTAGTCGACGAGTCTTGGATATCAGATCTTCTGATACTCCAGGAACCGGAAAAGCCCCCGCTACTACAACCATTGTCTCAGCCACTTCAGTTTCCAATCCCGGAGGAGTTAGCTTCTTTTCTGCAAAGATACTTCTGGGATTCAGACAGCGATCATTACTCAGCCCAGCAGCCAGAGGTCGATATGGGACACCACTTTGAGAGTACAGACACAGAGAGTCCCGTATTCGAGCCTTTTGTCCTCCACTTTGACGAGTCAGACACACTTGCTGAGGACCAGTTGGCAGCCAGCACAGCTTCAGAGCGAGAATCAGCCGCACACACTTTGCCAGCCTCCGCGGTGTTGACCAGTACCTTCTCCTGCTTCCAGATTGCCAAGAGCTACACTTCAGACGATGATGCAGCCTGGTGCACCGAGTGGATACTCGACAGCAGCGCAGTTTCCCTTCTAGATCCTGATCCTCTACTCTTCACCTATGATCTTACATTTCTTTAGGGTTATCTGCGGGAGGATTCCGCACTCGATGAGTACTCGGTTTCACCTGAAATCGAGTCTTCCGATCCTTCTGATTCTGAGTCTTCCCACCTCGACGATCCTCGCGAGGATGAGCCCATCCTGGAGATATTTGATGATCTGCCCGATCTGCTTCTATTTCATGCATCGGATATTTGTCTTCTTAGAGAGTCTCTTGATCTTGACTGCCGACACCTTTTTGAGACATTGATTGACGTGGAGGATTCCATGACCGATCCATCCATCTCCACGTTTGATTTCTTCGGCTCCACACTTCCACTCCAGTCTGATCCAGAGCCGCTGATTTCTTTTGTGCTACCGAATCTCGATCACTTACTTCCATATCCCTGGCCGGTAGCAGACACCCGATTGATTGCATACATGGGTGTCTTTCTTTACACTTTTGAGTTCGTCGTTGTTCTCATACCGAGATTGCGACGGCAGAACGTCATTCGCCTTACCGATGCCGTCCTGAACCTTGACACTGCTTTATCCTAGCCTTTGCGCCTAGCTAGGGGCGTAAAAACTAGCGCTTGTTGAGAGGCACCTCAACATTGTACTCTTTTGTATATACGTGTTTTGTCTTAGTTTGATCTTTCTTTCTTCCGTTCTTGTTTTCACCCCAGGTCTCGCTTAGGATTATCTTTGTTATACTTAGGATATTCCTCATCCTAAGTATAGGGGGGTGGAAACACCGAGTTGTTCGTTCGTTCTGTTCCATCACTTCTGTTTTGTTGCCTATACTTAAGGTTCTTCACCTTAAGTATAGGGGGAGTGATGCCCCTCCTTCTTGTATATATCTGTTGATTTTCTTCGTATCTTTCTACCCCTGTTTTTGTTGCATATATTTAGGGATATTTCACCCTAAGTATAGGGGGGGTAGACCCTGTACATTCTTCACTCGGTTTTCCCTTCATGTAGAGCCTGCTATACTTAGGATTATTTGATCCTAAGTATAGAGGGAAAAGCCGAGGTCCTCTTGATTTCTATTCTTTGATTCGTCTTTGTATATAGCCTTCTTTTCACTTCCCTATACTAAGCACGAGTTATGTCTTCTTCATCGCTCTTGACTCTGAGGACATCGTTCGAGCTAAGTATAGGGGGGTGTGTATATATTCCATATATACTTTAGCCATAACTCGTACTTTGTGTGATTGTGTTAATAAATAAAAATGGCTAAAAACCCCAAAAATCCATAAAAATTAAAAAATTTTCCCTGTAAATAATCATTCTTTTATTGCATATACATAGCTAGTGTACAAATTATTTTTGTAAAAATGTTTTCGAAAACTTTTTGTGTAAAGTTTGTGTAAATATGTGCATATCAAAATTATGTATATAGTACAAAATTTTTCCAAAATGTTTTGAAAATCAAAAGTTTGCAAAAACCTTGTGTAAATTTGTGTAAATATTTTGCAAAACTTGCATTCATGCATACATCCATGATTTCAAAACATTTTTCAAAAATTTTTGCATTTGTGTAAATATTGTGTAAATAGCATCCTTGTATATATGTATATAGTTTTTGCTGGATTATAGTTGACATTTAAACTAGCCTGGAATTAAATTGGGAAATGGAGCTTGATTAAGATCTTATTCCACCTAATTCTAAGAGGAACCTTATAGGGCTTAGGGTTAAGGCTTTTCAGGTCCTTGGTGACTTAATTCTTTGAGTCCACTAGGCTATGATCACATGTCATCTCAATGGGCCTAAGTAGAGCACTTAACAACACACACATGACTCATATAGACAATGGCTTGACTTGGACACGCACTTTACACCGAGCTCTCTACGGATGGGGTGGTGAGGAGGAAGTCTTCCTTGACTTGGGGTAGCATATGAGGGTAGTACTTCTAGGCGGAACCTCTCTTCTTCTTTTAGTGAAGGAAGTGCATCTCAACTTGGTCTGGTTGCCATGAGGTCTAAAGACAGGAGTTGTGGGTTGCAATAATGCTTCAAAAGAGGGATAGTCTACTGGCTCAACAGGAAAACTCCTTATGTATATATGCTGCACATGTATATGTTGTATAGATGCACTTGAAAAAAAAATGCAAAAAGAAAATAACTCCAAAAAAGTGGTGGATCTGATAGAAAATGATAATCCCACCGGAGTATGTATATAGTGCAAATAAGCAAAGCTTGAGACTTATGGATTCCATCTTATGTAGCTTGCAGCAGGGAGACTTAGCTACACTGGTTGAGCTCCCAAGGATACATGGCTACACTGGCCATGGTCCATTCTCTTCTTCCCCCTCTTCTTGAGCCGGTTGAACTTGAACTTAGAAGGGAATACCCCGCTCCTCGAGGAAAGAGTGGCCAGACTAGGGTCATAGAGTTACCTTGTTGGGGAGGGTTGTCAAGTTACTACTTCTGAGGTGGAGAGCTGATATCACTTACAAAGTACAAGGAAAGACTCATAGTCTTTAGGGTTTGTGTATGTAGACTTGTTTTGATCTGGATTGTTGAGGAGTCTTGATTATAGATTAGTGGATCTTAGAGGCTGTTAAGTTTTAAACCTAAGTCTAAATAAGGTTCTGACACATTAATAATCCAGAGATCTGTTCGAGCTCCATATTTCAATTTAATGAAGGCAAGTTTAATATTCAACCTTGATCCATGCATTTTCTCCTCTTTTTCTTTTTCTTTTTCTTTTTCTTTTTCACTTCTTTTTCAAATAAGTGTTTGCTAAGGGACTAGCAAAGTTAAGTATAGGGGAGTGATGAAACCCATTCATCACTCTTTATTCTTTTATTTTAGCTACAAAACCTTTGCCAACCACATGTAGATATATGTAAATATCAATAATTATCAAAAAACATGCATTGTTAAATTGAATAATTAGCATGTTTTTGTGCATAAATAAAAGAATAAAGAAACAAAAGAAAAAGAGGGAGATATTTAGAATAAATATTGAGCGACCTAATCCCAAGGGAGGGCTAAGCATGGGCCTGACCGCATAAAAACCCAAGTAGAGAGAGATAAGGAAGCTCATGTGTGTAAATATATACCTGTATATAAATAAAATATTTCCCTCTTAAAATAAAAACGGGTTTGTATTTATTTGTAAATATTTGTAAATATTAAATCAAAATGAAAATGGAAAAATAAAAATAAAAATAAAAATCCTTTCATCATTGTCTATATCCACCATGTACATAAGAGCCACTTATATATTTATTTATCCCTATAAATAAAAAAATTAAAATCCAATAAAAATATGTACATAGTCTATATTCCACAATGTAAATAAATAAAATAAAAATCATAAAAATAAAAATAAAGTAAAAAGAAATAAAATAAAAATAAAAATCAATATTGTATATATACCATGTATATAGGTGTACATAACTATTTATTTACTCTATGTAAATAATCAATAAAAATAAAATAAAAATATACTTTTATTCCAAATTTTATAATATAAATAAATAAATATAAAATTGGAATAAAATGTACAAAAATAAATAATCAAAAATCAAAAATCAAATATATAAAGTGTATATACTTATATATAATAATACTATATTGTAAATACTTAATTTTTATTTCAAAAAAAATCACAAAAAAATAGTTTAAATTAAAAGAAACATTTTTTATGTTTTGAGTTTTGCAAAATTCGGCCATTTACTATTTTATATCGAATTTTCAAATCTTTATTGCGTGGCCGCTCCTGATTGATCCACGGGGATGTTGACCCCCCGGTCAACTCCCCCTGGACCACAGACCCGCAGATCATGTGCGCCCGACCCGATTTCTCCAATTATTTGCCACTTGATCCAACCACCAAACCTCGAAACCATGGGCTCCATTTGACCGTTGTTCATCCCTGATCCACGCCCGAGGTGGGTTATGGGGATCCGTGCTCCGAATTCCATGCTCGACCATCTCCTAGCCGGACCCCTAAGAATATAAAGTCTCGCCTCCGGTAGCCATTTCCCGCATCTGTGGACCTCCCCCTCGACGCCAAGGAGCTCCTCCACCTTGCCTTAGTGACAACCGTGCGAGAGGGAGTGGAAGCGAGGCTCGAGACGTTGGGAATCCTCTGATCCGGCAGCTTTTGTCGCCGTTCGCCGCCGCGAGCACGCTCAGCCTCGGGACTCGATGCCCCCTTGAGGCAATGACCCCCGGAGCTCCAGGAGCTCCAGCCCAGTCGATCTCCTCCGCCAGGTAGGTAGTTTAGCTAGTAGCTTAGCTTAGATTTCAGTTTTTAGTTTTAGGGTCCTGTAGCTCTGCCGCCTTCGCCCGCCGTCTCCGTCCAACCACTTGCCGTTCCAACCACGCCACCACCTTCGCCATACTTCCCTCCACATTCTTCACTCAGGCACCCAACCCTGACTCACCCCGGAGCAGGGACTTCGGTCCTCCTCCTCCACCGCTCGCCGGAGGACCCTCGCCCCGACGCATCTTCCACCCATTTCGCTCCTTACCGGGTCGAGGCATTTTGCCCTCGACCCTTCTTTCTTCCTGTGCAGGCAGCAGGTCAAAACGACTTCATCTGGAGGTCGGAACATCAGAGCACAGGAGCTCCGAGCTTCTTCATCGCCGGAGCGTCTCCGACATTCCCGGCATCATCGGAGACCAGCAGTAGCTGCGGGACGTCAAGGCAGAGCTTCTCCGCACTTTTACAGCAGCAAAGGAGGTCCACCGCGCAAGTATCGGGCCGGCGAAGTTCGCCGGCCACCTGTTCTTCCTGGACCTTCCCCAGCCGTCCATCCAGCCTCGCCTCTCCAGATGCGATCTCAGCCCTTGATTTGAGGAGCAGCAGCACCCGTTCGATCATCGGAGGCTGGATCTGGACCGTCAGATCAGCGAGGGTTAGCCACAACACACAGTAGATGTCCGATCCCCCACGCGGCGAGCCCTCCACCGTTCGATCATCGACGAGGTCCTTCATTGAGGAGAAGCCCCCTTGTAGCCGTTGGATACACCACGTGGCCTCTCCTCAACCATCCGATCCGAGCGGGTTTTCTTCGAGGAGGCGCGGCACACCCTCAACCTCTAATCTTCTACGTGGCGCCGCCTCAGCCGTCGATAATAATAATAGTGGTAAGTTATTCTTAGGCCCCTCTCTTTATTGCTTTTATTAGTTAGTCCTGTAAATTTTTTATGTAGTTCTTTTTATTTTGGTTATTTTGCATCGAAGACCTTCTTGTTTTCTTTATTCGCACTTTAGTCCCTGTTTGTGGTGACCACGTGCATCGACACATGCTCGAGTGGGCTTTTTGCATTATTTTCCCTGTAGTCCTGGCTTGTTATTGTTTACACTTTTATAAATAGGAATCACAAAAATAGCCCTCTGTGTCTGGACCACGCGCATCACACGTGATTGACTGGATTTTTTGCGCTTTTTGCCCTAAGCTTTTCTGCCTTGTTATTGATTGGTCCATGGAGTATGTTTTTCTTGTAGATAGGTCCTTGTGCACTGTTTGGTTGTTTTTTATTTTAATAAAATAGCAAATTCAACCCAAATTCGGTGAAAATTGGACACGTGGCCCCTGCCACAGTGTAAAATTTTCCCTAATTTTTGGGTACATTTCTGAGCATTTTTATTATTTTAAAAATTCAAAAACCATTATTTTTCTATCTGTCCAGATTTAAAATTCACAAAAAAATATTAAACCCTCTTTAAAAATTACAAAAAAATTAGGTTTTGTGTATTTTTGTGTTTTTGATTTCAGTCAATTTTTGGTTATTTTTGGATTCATAAAAAACATAAAAATTGAAAAACTATTAAAAACTCATAAAAATTCTAGTAACTCATAGAAAATCCCAAAAATAATAAATCTTCTTCCTAATTTTTCTTTTTTATTTATATTTTACATGAAAATTACCTCCAGGCTCTGTTGAGACCATTTTATATTTTATTTTGGTCTTAGAAGCCTGGCTGGACAGCAACACTGTTTTTCTTCTTTATTTCATTTTTAGAAAATTCCTCAAAAATCAGAAAATTATTAAAAATTCACCAAAAATAGTAAAAAATATAAAAACCATAAAACTATTTTTATTTGAATTTTTAGAGCATTTTAGAGTAATTAAATAATTGTTGAAAGTTGTGTTTTTAATTGTTTTATTATTTTCTTTATAATTAAAAATCCAAAAAATATATATAAAAATATTAAAAATCCACCAAAAATAATTTGTTTTGATTTTTCTTTATTTTAGACTACTTCGTAGGCCGCAAGGCCAATCCGCGCTCCCTGAGTCCGACCCTGGGTGCTACACCAGGCTAATCTCATAGCCAAGGACACTATTGGTTTTTATTGATTTTTTGTCTTCGTTTGGTGGTCTGTTCCATAATTTTTCTTGTTGAGCTGAGATCTCTATCGATCCGGGTCGCAATGACCCGAGAGTGATTTATATTGACCTGATCCGGATTGATAGGATTTTTGGCTCATCAGTGCTCATTTCAACTCTAATGGCACATGGCCTATTGGATATCCCTATAGACACACAGATACACACTCACACACATGCATATACATTTACACACACACACATACACTCACACATAAACACACACACACACACACACACACACCTATATACATACACACGCATGTACCAATGTGCATGTAAGTCGACATACACTGGTGCCACAAACGTCCAATTTTTTATTTTTTTCGAAATAAATCCTTGAGGATTTATATCACAATACATCACCATGATGTTATTCAAATTTCAACTTAACTTGAGACTTCTGACTTATCCATCAAGACAGTCAAATTTAAGTGTCTCGGAATTGCAAAAATTTACTCATGCATATGGACATGTTAGGAATGTCTGTTTAACATGAAGTTTGAAACATAATCCATTTAAAATTCTAAGTAAATCTCCCAATGATTCATTTGGAAAAAATCAAAACAACTATAGTAAAAAGTAATCTACAATTCTATTTATATATGAAAATAAGCATGCGAAAATGGATACCGATATTTGAATTTACTAAAGTGATATGTATATCCATTTTAAAATGAACACATGCAAAAATGTTATGAATAATTCGAATGATGATGGATCGGATATAGATATTTCTATATCTCTTTGCATCCCTAGCTACTAGGGAAGCAAAATCCTCTTTTTTAAGAAATATGAAAACATTTAGACAAAGCATAACCAAAGGAACTTCCATATAAAGATTTGGAGCTTTACATAAGCTACATGTGTAACGTTTTGAGCTTAGGTCCTCAGACTGTTATCAACGAAAAATTAAACCCGACAACTTGTTAGGTCAGGTCTTATTGGATCCATTAATAATCATCTAAAATACTTAAGAACAAATTCTCAAGTAGTAATCTTCACCAGTTATAGTTCACTCTCACATTTCGTAAGTATATGATATATGACTATGTTGAGGTGTTATAACCTCCCCCCACTTATATTTGCAATTGCTATATGACTCATCACTTGTTCCTAGTAAAAGTGGCAGATGCACACTATGTATAGCATTTCCCCCTATCTCTTTATATGGGGGACTACACCTATTGAGTAGCACTTTCCATTATTAGAAGGAAATTGACTCTGCCACCATTTGTAATGCTTTGAGTTTATGTTTATGGACTGTTATTGAGGAAAACCTAGCCCCGGCAACTTGTTGAGTTGGGTCCGATTAGATCAATTGTCAATAACACAAAACACTTGAACCCAAGTTGTTAAGTAGTAATACTCACCACTTATAACATACTCTCATACTTCATGAGTATTTAATGTGAGACTACATTGAGGGTTAGAACCTATTTGGAATATCAATATGAAGATCCCCATTAATGCTTTTCTTGGTCGAGAATAATATTCTACTTGTGAATTTTTTATTTTGGTCGTTCCAAATATAGTGAGCTTTCTAAATTCTTCTTAGCAAAATGGCAATTCAAACAATTAAGTATTGATGGATTTGCAAATATTGTACTGAATTAGTTTTGAAAGAAAAAGTCACATAAATTTGTAGATGAAAGAGGCAGCATGGAATAAAGTTTGCAAACAATGGGACATTCATACATATGATGTTGAGACATGACCCTGTATCGTCTCCGTGTGGATACCAGTTGGTGGGATCGAACAACAGATAGAGATGGATATGCACAATCCACCACCACAATAGAAGCATGTGAAGGTGAGAGGAAAGCCGAATATGATGATGACCGGTCACCTCTCTCAATCACCAGAGAAGAAATCACTAAGATGTAAAACAAGTACAACTCTCATCATTGCTACTTGTCTCTCTTCTATTCTCTCCCACTCTATATCTTTTTCTCATGTAGTATTTCCTCTTTCTGTGGTGTGGAGGCAATGCCCCCTTCCACTCTATATATAATACAATTACAATCTAATAGTTTTATTTCCATTAGGACTACACGTAGAATACGATTCAATTACTATTTGGACTAGGAGTCCAATCCTATTAGGATTCCTAATCCAAATATGACCCTAATCCTAATAATATCCCACTTGATTTTAATTCCATCATGATCTTATTATCGTCTCAAACCTGCACTAGGTCGTCCTCATCATCTACATGTCTTGTTAACTGGAACTCACCACCTCTGGATTATACATATGTCACTGGGTGCCCTCGACATGCCCCCTTTTGAGCATGCTCGACAAGTCGGTATTGTCCTCCTGAAACAACACTACAAATCTCTCGTGACTAGAGATTGTATCATCATATTGTAAAGAGAACCACACTCGCTTCTCCCTTGTTGTACACTTCTATAGTAGATATGCTGATAACCTATTGTTCTCTCATCATATTGCTCAACTTGGGAATAACTGGAGCTCCATCAACTGTCAACTGCCATCTGACCCTTCTCTCAAGCTTGTACACCATGTTTGGCATCCTCATCCCATGCATCACCACGCGTGCTTCCTTGCTCGCTCTAAGAACTCCCCCTTCAATAGCGACTCGATGTCCTTATGACTTGATCGTTCCCAACAAAATCAAATTATTTTTAACTATTGAAATGTATCTGACACTTGTCGGAGTTTGTACTGCTCCATAAAACATATGAATTGCACTGATCCAGTTTCCTTGATGTGGTGAACCTCTCTATCTCCCATCTTGACCGTGTCATCATTGTATGCTAGCAAGTCCCCCTCATAAACTGTGGTGGAATACTCTTGGTGAGATTCAGAATCATCGACCTTCTTCTTTCCTTTATCTTTCTCACATCTCGGACAATCGGTTATTTCATGACCCTCCATGTCGCAATAGAAGTATCTGATCAGACCCTGTGACTTGGATCAAACCTCTGAATCTTGTCTCCCTTGATATTGAATGTCTACCCTAGTTTCTAGCACATGGCCTTCGTCAGTCGTTCCCTCATCCATCGACCTCCATGGAGACTCATTCATAAGCAGTGGGACAAATGTCTTATCTAATGTGATGGTATCATTTCCATAGAGTAGTGTTGTGCCAATGTGACAATAGGAAGATGGAAGTGAATTCAACAAAATCAGTTCATTATCCTCCTCCTTGAATAGAGATTCTCCTTTCATATTCTTCTCCTCAAGTATGAGCACATTCGTTAGAACCTTGCAGAATTCATCCAAGTGCATCTCGAACTTTGTTCCATCATTCATCTTTAGACTATAGAGCTTCTTCTTCATTAAAAATTGATTTATCAGAGATTTATAATTGTATCGTACCTCAAGCTTCATACAGACCTCTGGTGGATCTTCTAGGTCGATGACTTCACGAAGAGTGTTGTCTGTCAAGAACAATTATATTGTATTGTTCAGAAGATCCCTTATCTCCTTCCCTCTTCCCTTTTCATCTTCTCTGGATTCTTTTCTTATTCCTAGAGAGCATTCGCAAATCCCTCTCGTGTTAGTATAATTTTTACCCATAGTTATAATAAGGTGAAGTCATTCTTCCCACTGAAGGGTTCCACGGAGAATGATGCACCCCTCAATATGAACTTTGCCATTTAATTTGCTATTGTACCTCTTTGCACGATATGACAAATCAGAGCAGAATCCTCCCAATCTGAACCGTCCAACTAGGGTTGAGGATTGGGCGAGATCGATCCGACCCGCATAACCCGATCTAAACCAAACCTAAAATTTAGTGGGTGAGCCATGGGCCATAAAATGAGCCCGTATCGATTATCGGGCCAGGTTCGAGCCTGAGATGGCCCAATCCTGCAAGCCCGATAGCCCAACCTATATGATGTAATTATATCAAGTATATTCATGTCCATTCCAAATACCATGTTCTAACTTTCATACTCTTATTTCGAGTGTAGAATAAATGCTTAGATCCATTAATAATCATATCCATTAACGTGGATTGAGGACATTATTACATTAATATGCAAGATTATTACATAAATATACAAGAATAGAATTTTTGTCCTCAAGTTTAGAGCATGCACAACTGTAAGTAACCAATCTATATTGGGTCACAGTGCCTGCATCTATAATAGAATATGTAATAGTGAATTGAATGATGGTTTATGTCGTCATATTAATTACCACATTTCTATTTCCAACACACCACTAATGTCATAATCACGAATTAGTTAGTATACTTAAAGTTTTAAACATGCACACATGCATAAGAAACAACCATACAAATGCAAGAAAAAAGGAACATGTGATATTAGTATACATAAGCGTTAAATTGGGCAGGCATGGCCCGAACACGATCCATTTTGTTTGGGTCAGGTTTGGGCTTGGGCCTGAAATTTGAAAATAAAATGGGCCTAAGCGCGACCTACTAAAATAGACTTGGGTCGGGCCAACTCCCCGACCCGACCTAGCCCGATGCCCAATTGTACGTCCAACTCGTTGGGAGCCAAAAACCCCTATCTAGATCGGATCACCTCGATCGGACTTCAGATGTCCTGATCTCAACTCTTCACCATAACCATTGGTTCTTTATAACCTTTGAAGAAGGCACATCTTTTGTGTCACGTCGTCTCCTTGACATTAAACCTCTATCTAACCTGCCACATCGAATCCCTCAGTCTCATCGAACCAAGATCTAATACCAGTTGTTGGGACACGATTCGATTTCGTCTTCATATGGATACCGGTTGATGGGATCAAATACCAGATACAGATGCATATGCACAATCCACCACTACAAAAGTATGCGAAGGAGAGGGCATCCATATATGACGATGGTTAGTTACCACTCGCGACCAAAGAAGAAAATCACTAAGATGTAGAATGGGTACAACTCTTACCATTCTCTCTTCTTGTCTCTCCCACTCTCTCTCTTTTTCTGTTGTGGTATTCCCTCTTCCTGTGGTGTGAAGGCAATGTTTGAGGACTTATCCAATGGGCCCTATGCCCATTAGCATCTTGTTGGGCACCCATTCTAGATCATACACGTCTATTAGTAATAACTATATTTCTAATTATATTATAATACGTATTTAGCAGTTACTATATTTCCAATTATACGTTATCCTTAAAAAAGGGAAGATGATTTTGGAAAGAAAAGCTGTTGATTTCTAATTATAAAAGGAGAATATATTGTTGATTATATGTTAATTTCTTACTTGAACGATGTTCACATATTACCGACCATTACTTTGTTATTACTGATCTCATAATATTCATTACTTGAGAATTGTATATATATTACTGAATATTTGATATAAGATATAGATATATACATTGTTGAACACACAACAACAATTTACTTAAGAACTGTATGAATATTACTTGAGTATTATCTCTAAATTACCGAATTCTGTTCAATGTAATAATACATATGGAAATTAGTGATCATTTGTTATGATTTACTAACTTCACAACAAGCACTTGACCAGTTTATATATATTACTGAATTATGTATCATATAATAAATGAATGTAAATTATTGACTATTGTTTGTGTATTACTGATCTCGCAACAATCATTTACTTGAGTATTGTATATATATTATTGGCATGAGTATTTAGATCTCAATTTTTCTACAAGAAATCATTAATTCAAATATTTTCTTTCCAAAATGTTCTTCCTTTTTTTAGAACACAATATAATTGAAATACCACTTATTGTTAAATCGCTTTGCTATTTAATATCCTTCCAAAAATGACATCCTTCGAAATAGGTAACCAGTCAATTGGTAATACACGTGTGTGTCCTACAAATGGTGCTCACCGAGACGCTAATGGGCATAGGGACCATTAGATAAAAATCTTATATATATATATATAGCATAATTACAAACCTATAGTCTTATTCACATCAAGACTATACATAAAATACAACTCAATTACTATTAAGACTAGGAGCCTAATCATATTAGGATTCATGATCCTAATATGACCAAATTCTAACATCTGACTCATACTATCCTTGTTTTCAAGAATAAAATCAATTACATAGAGACGTTATAAATAGCCAACAATCGCTATCATATTACTTGAATAAGAAAATTAAGACCATATGTTACTATCTACTAATGGTATTGGATAGCCCTCCTATATGCCAAATTGGTGTACGGGAAATAAATTTTCCTAAAAATAATAGGCACCCCATGCTAAATTAGGAGAAATAAAATTTTAAAGAATGTTGTGCTTAGAAAAAATTTACTCATGATCGTATCTAAAGGCATCATATATGTGTTATTGTATTTTACAATCGCATGCTTATGTATATTCTAGGTAAATGATGTGGAAATCAATATTTAAAAAGAGTGAAAATGCATTAGCTTTTTTTTTGGTGGGGGGGTTAAGAATAAATACATTTATCCATGAAAATAATTTACATATCCATATTTTGCATAAAGATAGCTACAATAGCTGATAAATACAAATGTGTGTGTATATAAATGTATCCATAATGATTCTATGTCCATTTTAAAATTCAAACACATATCTATAACTATATCAATATACGCAAGGGAATACTAAATTACAAGTATCTATCTTGAGGGAAAAGATGGAAGTTGTGTTACAACTCAAGTCTAGGCATATGAGTCTAGGATGCAACAAAATGTACTCATATACATAATGGCATATGCACATAAATAATAATACATATCAATATCTACATTTGTATCGGAATGGAAAAATTAGGAACCGCATCCCAATAAATTCACTTGTAAAGATTGCTGCTGAAAAAAAATGCGAAGAGTGAAGGTTTAATGATGATAAAATTGTAACGTACCACATGATGCACATTCTCTGGACGATGACCCAGTTTTCGCTAGGAGGGATGGGGAGATATACATACTGATTTGAAACTCCTGGGACAACAAATCAGATGTGAGTGCAACTACAAAGCAATCAATTAATATGTGAAGATACACTCTCATTTTTTAGCTAACAATCAACTACCATCCAAAGGAAAGATGTTTATTGGTTTATCCCAATGTCATTGTTATTTTTTAGCAACTTCCTCATGTACATTTATTGAACTCACTTTATGGTATGGTGGTAGAAGCAATGAGTTCCCACTCTAAGGACCGGTGTTCAACCTCACCCTCCCCCCTTAATTATTAAAAAAACATTTATTGGGATGCAATTCCATCTGTTGAGTCAGTGGATTGCCATTTTTTAGTAGTGGGTGAGGCCTATATTCTAAGAAGCAAGACTAAGATGCTAGTAGGCAAGTCAGACACTGGAGCATAGAAAAAGTATTTAAGTTGAGAATGACCACTTATTACATCTTTGTTTGGAGTCACTTCTCTAACATAACCATTTAGCAGAAATCTTTGGTTCGACAAGAAATGGAGGCTCTTTAATACATGTTAATGGAAATGTGGAAAAAATGTGTAATAGTTTCTTATAATGTTCTCTTATCAATCCACGATGTGGATCCTTTGGAGGAGCTGTACATTTTACGTGAATTGTCTTAAATTTTTATTCTTCAACATACTCTACAGTATAGGTTGGAAACTCCATTGGTGAGCTGTACTTGCTTTAAATAAAACCTAGATCATAAACTATGTGAACGATTAATTGATTTCCTAAAGTTTGTCAACAATAAAATAAGTAACTTGATAATTTTATCCCCTGCCTTAGATCACTGTCATGTGGGTAATACCGTAATACACCAACCCCAACATAGTTTTATATCGGAGATTCACAAACTGTGAGAGGGTGTTATAAGTGGTAGGGATTAGTATTTGACAACTTGAGCTTAAGCATTTTGGGTGGTTGTCAAGAAGTTCACTTGGGTCCGAACTAAATAAGTTATTAGGACCAATTTTCACGTATAATATTTCGGGATCTAAGTTCGGGACGTTACAAATGACATCAGAGCAGGTTCATCGATAGTGGAAAGGGCTAAATGAAGGGATCTAAGGCAGAAGCGTGCAACCACCACTATCACTAGGAATAAATGAGGGGACATATCACAACGAGGACATTGTAAGTATAAGTGGGAGAGGTTGTAATATCCCAATGTCAATAAAGTCCTACATCGGAAACTCACGAAGAGTGAGAGTAGATTATAAATAGTGGGATTACTACTTGACAACTAGGATTTAAGAATTTTAATTGGTTGTCAACGAATCCACTTGTTCCCGTAAGTTGTCAAAGTCAATTTTCCTCAATTCAAGGTTCAAGACCCGGTATGTTACAAATAATTTTGGCAAGCCCTTCACCATATAAGTCAGACCTAAGACATGGCTGACTGCAGCAAGCAGTAATACACACAGACGAAGAAAAGCAAAACAAATTAATGTCCGTAATGGTTCCTTGGAGACCTGGAAATCTAATAAAAGTATGGAACGGATGGCAATGTACCTATAGCATTTCTACAGTACTCTATAAGCTTATTCTTGATTTGGTTAATCACACTCTTGGAGCAATTCTGGAATTGATACTGATGGTTTATATGTAGGTTGGGAAAGGGCTAAGCAAGGAAGAGAAAGCCCAGATGCTTGCATTCCAACACTGGATAGAAGCGGTGAGTCTTTACCACCATTCACCCTTTCTTTTTTTCCTTCAAAACATTCTCAGTCGTCACGCTTTCGCTTCCTTCATGTACTATATCGTTAATTCCAGATCGATCCCCGGCATAGATATGGACACAATCTGCACTTGTACTATAGAGAATGGTGCAAAAGTGACGCTGGACAGCCTTTCTTCTATTGGTGAGATGAAACTTGATGCTGCCAGATATACATAAAATTGTCTTGACATGCATATAGAACACCATATTTTTTATTATCCAACGGATGAAAGCATCAAAAAAATTAAAAAAAATCGAGATATCTCACTATACTGGTTATTTCCTGTCACCACCATAGGCTGGATGTTGGAGATGGAAGAAAGGTCGACCTTCAAGATTGTCCAAGATCATTGCTGCGAAAGCAGATTGTTAAGTACCTCGGGCCGGTAGATTTCTCTATCGCACTCCCTCTGTATATTCCAGTTCAGTTTGTAACTTCAATTTTACATATGAAGCCGACATGGATCTCCTATTTAGAATTGTCTGTCAGGTATACAAATTTTTTTAAAGGAATTAATTTTCCGGCATAATAAATAACCAAAAAAAATCTAGTGAAAACAAGAAAATCTTATAAGAGCTGGTCTGCGTAATGATTGATGAAAGTGGAAAGATAGATGCCAGTTTGATTACTGGGTTACCTCTGGCTTACAACTACAAACATAAAAATGGCAAGATTGATGAAAATGGCAAGATAGATTGACTACCAACCTGTCATAAATAAATTACATTATGGAGGCAATGATGCTTGTAGTATTTGCAAATGGTGCTTGCAGGTAGAGAGGGAGAGATACGAATACGAGTCTCTGGAGGGTAGGATCTTCCACAAGCTAAGTGGTGAACCTCTTGATACCGCTATACCTGACGATGGCAAATGGATTTTTGTAATGAGCCCAACAAAGAAATTCTATGCTGGCCAGGTGATTGTTAGATAATGGGTATTTCTCTACCATATTTACCTACTCAGAGAAAAAAAGTTGCTCCAAATGATAATTTCCTTTGATGTAAATGATAAAGCAATAGTTGACAATGATGCAGAAAAGGAAAGGCACATTTCATCACTCAAGTTTCCTGGCAGGCGGCACCACCACTGCAGCAGGAAGACTTTGTGCGGAGAATGGATATCTTAAAGTAAGGAGACTATATCTCAAATGTAGTTTTTTTCTATTACAGAGGCATAAACAATTAAGAGATACTCCACGCCTGTTCTTTCAAAAAGCAAATTTTTTGTTGCTTCAAGTTTATAAATATATTCATGAACGAAATAAACAAGTAATAGATCCTATATTAATCTTTTAAAAACTTCATCATTTGCAGTCCATCTGGGCATACAGTGGGCACTACCGTCCAACAGGGGAGAATCTCAACTACTTTCTAGATTTTTTGATTGCACATGGAGTCAATCGAGATGTAGTTCAGGTACGAATTCATCGGGCAACAGATTAGGTGCTGTGTGAGTTTACTTGCATTTACCTTATAGTGGCACCTCCATGTCTTGGTCTTACTCTCAGGTTCATTCCTCCCATGACCATGAAGACTACCAACAGGAAAAAATAAAGGTTCCAGAGAAAATTATCTCAAAGACAACAAAAGTTCAAGAGCCTCCACCCAAGCTCTTAACAGCCATGAAAGATATGCACCTAAAAAAAATCCAAGTACCAAAAAAGAAAGAAAATTTTGAGGAAGTGAGAGTGGGCTGTCAGAGGACAATGTCTGGTGGCCTCCAGAGCCCAAGACCTAATGTGCCTCAGCAAGCAATTCTTAGTAGAATGAGGTCCAAGGAAACGGTGAGATCTTACCAGCTGGGACAACAACTTAGTTCGAGATGGTGCAGTGGAGCTGGCCCGAGGATCGGGTGCGTTGCTGATTATCCATCCGAGTTAAGAAAGCAAGCACTTGAGTTTGTAAATTTGTCACCGAGGGTGTCCACTCCGTCCAATTCTATCAGTCTTGTGACGTCTTTATCTAGCGATGCTCACGCGGTCTCTACATGTGGTTGATTGCAAGTACTATTAAATTTTCTTCACATGTATTGTATTGTAGAAGGTGAATGTAATGATGTTGGTTCTTAAACCATGCAACCGTTGGACTTCTAAGATCTTGATGATCTATTAATGAAATAAAAATTATTGTTTTCATGTCCATCTGAATTGAATGTTTGTGAATGCATTCAATTACATGTTCTCTTCTAAAATCAAATAGCATGAAGTTGGGAGGACGCAACCAACATTGACATGTGATATTCAATAATGATCTACGGTCTCAGAAAGAGATGTCAATCTTTCTTTGAAGACTGATTTCCGACCGACCTCTTGATGCACGTCATCTCCATAGGAGTATAGATTCAAAGTTGTCAGACTAATCAAGTTACAGAATTGCCTTGATGAGGTCGAGATAAACTAAGATATGAATCATAAATGTCATGATCAGGCACACATTCCATTGACCTTTTCGCATTTTTTTATTTTTTTCTAAAATAAAAAACGTGTAAATACATTATTATATCACAATATTATGTCATTCAAATTTCATGAGAAACAGAGACTCCTACGACCTCCATCCAGACATGGTCAATTTAAAAAATCCTGGGACCATCAAAAAATGACTGTCTGGATGGAGGCTGTCAGATTCTCTATTTCACACGAAATTTTTATGAGATAATATAGGGACCCTCCTTTTTTTGAATTTTTTTCATGTATATTCATTTATATATCTCTCCTACATGTCATTCAAATTTCGTGAGAAACGGAGACTCATATGCTCTTCATCTAGAACAGGTACTTTACAGCAAATTTCATACGTTAAAAATTACATGTTCTAGATGGAGGGCATAGGAGTCTTCGTTTCTCACGAAATTTGAATGACATGTAGGAGGGATATATAGATGAATATACATAAAAAAAATTCAAAAAAATAAAAAGGAGGGGAAACTGCCCCATGGAGCAGCCAGCTTAGCTGCTCCATGGAACAGCTTCCCTTTCCTCATATATATATGGGTTGATGGGGTTGCCCCCTGTTGGCTGCCCCGTCCTATTTTTGGGCAATTTTTTTTATTTTTTTTGAAAAATATTGCCATGTATATTCATCCCTATATCCCTCCTATATGCCATTCGAATTTCGTTAGAAACAGATACTCCTACGACCTCCATCCAAGCAGGGTCGATTTAAAAATCCTACGACCGTTAAAACAATGACGTATGAATGGAGGCCGTAGGAGTCTCTGTTTCTGACGAAATTCAAATGACATATAGGAGGGATATATGGATGAATATACATGGTGATATTTTTCGAAAAAATAAAAAAATTTGCGAAAATGGGGTGGGAGCAGCCCCATTTTTCCCATATATATATATATATATATATATATACATATAGGGTTAAATGGGGCTACCCCCTCGGGGAGTTAACTTGGCTCCCCCCGCCCCATTTCGCCCGTTTTTTTTTGAATTTTCTTCCGTGAAATTTCATCATTATATCCCTATATTATCTCACAAGAATTTCGTTCGAAATAGAGACTCCTACGACCTCCATCTAGACAGTCATTTTTAACGGTAACGGAATTGCTAAAAACGACCCCGTCTGGATGGAGGCCGTAGGAGTCTCTATTTCGCATGAAATTTTAATGACATAATATAGGGATATATTGATGAAAATTCACGGAAGAAAATTTCAAAAAAATAAAAAACCGAGCGAAACGGGACGGGGGGAGCCAAGTTAGATCCCTCATTGGGGCAACCCCATTTTACCCATATATATATATATACATATATATATATATATAGAGAGAGAGAGAGAGAGATGGGTTAAATGGAGATGCCCCCTGGGGGTAGCCAACTTGGCTACTCCCACCGCTATTTTTCCCTCATTTTTTTTATTTTTTTGGAAAATAAAAATTTGTAAATTCATCATTATATCCTGATGACACGCCTGGAAACTCGGGTAAAAGGTCGTCAAGGGTCGTTACGACCCAAGTCACCAAGCATGGTCGATCGAGAAAAATAGACCACCAAATAAGATAAAAATCAATCAAAATCAAAGAGCGGTCTCGCTAGTAGATTAACCTGGTATAGCGACCAGGGTCGAATACAAGGAGCACGTGATGGCCTCGCGGCCTACGAAGTAGTCTCAAAAAGAAATAAAAATAAAATCAAAGTGTTTTTGGTGGATTTTTTATTTTTATAATTTTTTTGGATTTTTAATTAATGAAGGAAATAAGAAAACAAGGGAAACAACCAACTTCAAGCAATTATTTAATGCATCAAAAATCACTCAAAAATTCAAATAAAAATGTTTTTATGTATTTTATGTTTTTTACTGTTTTTGGTTAATTTTTGGTATTTTTCTGAGTTTTATTGAATTTTCTAAATATAAAACAATGCAAGAAAACAACAACAATGTCCAGCCAAGTTTGAGGGACTTAGATAAAATATCTTAAAGCCCCTAAAAAGCTTGGAGGTAATTTTCCTGTATATAAGAAGAAACAAGGAAAATTTAGGCACTGAAATTATTGTTTTTGAATTTTTAAATTAATTATTAGAATTTGTATAAAGTTTTTAGTGTTTTTCAATTTTTTATGAGTTTTATATAATGAAAAATGACCAAAATTGGTCAGAAAATCAAGCAAGACAAAATACACAATATCTATTTTTTTTGTAATTTTCAGATGAGTTTTAATATTTTTTTGTGATTTTTCAAATCAGACAGTAAAGAAAAAGGCTGTTTTTGAATTTTTGAAAACAGCAAAAAAAGCAAAAATGTCTCCAAAAATTCTAGAAAATTTTACAACATGGCAGGAGCCATGTGTCTAATTTTCATTGAATTTGGAGTAAGTTTGATATTTTATTCAAAAAACAAAACCTAGGTACAGTGTACATGGACCTGTACGTAAATACCAGAAGTTCCGGGGGGTTCGGTACAAAAATCCCAAGAAGTCACGTGCGAGGCACGTGTCTGGGGCACACAGGGACCTAATTCCAAATAAACTAAGGTCTTGGGAATATTTAATAACAGGTATTAAAAGTCCGAGGGCCTTAGTGTAAAATACCCAAAATATACGCACATGCACAAATGAATCACGCACATTTGTATAAATGCAATTATTTAAAAGTTTTCATTCATTCATGAACATCCCAGAACTACAAGGCTATCAACGCAAATATCCCAGACAAACACGTGTCGATGCACGTGACACACTACAGGCAGGGGTATACATGCAAATAGTAGAAAAGATAAGGTCCAAAGTGCAATTTACCTAACGCAAATAAAATTCTAAAAATATTTACAGGACTAAAACTGAACTAAACTAAAGCTAAGGGCCTAAGGGAATATTTACCCTTTATTAAGTAGGCCGTCAGATGGGCGCCACGTGTGCTGATCGACGGTTGGGAAGAGGTGGCGCCCAACGCTGAGTCTTTGGTGCTGATCGAACGACCAAGGCGTCGCCACGTGGAAGATCGAACGGACGTGAGGCTCTGTGGCTAAACCTCGGCAAATGAACGGTCTGGATCGCTCCTCCAAAGATCTGACGCCACTGGTGGCTCCTCAGATGAACGGCTGGGATGCAAACTGGAGCTGGAGGTGCATCGGACGGTAGCTGGAGGTCGAGGAAGAACTGATGGCCGGCGACCTTCGCCGGCCTGCGGCGCGCGCTCCCGGCCTCCTCGCGGGACTCTGATGCTCGGAGAATAAGCTCTGTGGGCTCCCGCGTCGAATGGCGGCCTCCGATGACTCAATGGAGCTCTGAGGAGCTCTGGAGAGTCCGGCGGAGGCGAAGCTGCTGGACCAGATGGTCCAAGCCCTCAGATGGACTCGGATGTCCCTGCAAAATGCACCAGCAGACTCGCAGGTCGAGGGCAAATTACCTCGACCTTGTGAGAGGGGGTGACGGTGGTCGGTGAGGCGGGGCTAGCGAGCTCCGGCGAGGGGTAGACGGTGGAGCTCGAAACCCCAGCTCCTGTGCGAGCTGGGTTGAATGGAATGGCAGAGAACGTGCGCGAAGGATAGGCGAACGTGATGGTGCGGTCCGATTATCGAGGTGAAGGCGGATGTGGCCGGAATTGACGGGGAACAGCGACAGCGAGATTTGGGCGAAACTAGAAATCAAAGAAAATGGGAAGGAAATAAGGCTACCTGGGTGGACGAGTCGACTGTGGATGAGCTGGGCTAGCTCTGGGTCGTTGCCTCGTGGGTCGTCGTGGCCCGAGGCTCGAGCTCCTGCTTCAGGCGGAGCACGGCGGCGCTAGCTCGCCGGATCAGAGGTCCGGGCACCTTCACCTCTCTTTGACACCACCAACAGAGAGCTGTCACCTCAGGGAAGGCAGTGGAGGTCACGAGAATGAAAGGTGGGGAGCCAAAGATGGGAAAATGGGAACCGGAGCTCGGCTTAAGTACTGCCAGGGGTTCGGGAAGAAAGGATCGGGTCCGGCTCGATGGAGCACGGATCCCTAGGCACAATATCGGGCGAGGTTCCCGGATGATTGGAGTGTCATTAGGACCCTGGGTTTAGGTGCGAGGTGGTCGGGTTTGGACGCCAAAATAAGGAGAAGTCGGGTCGGGCGTCTAAAACCTGTGGGAAGTGGTCCACAGGGGGGAGTTGACCGGGGGGTCAACATCCCCCGTGGACCAATGGGAGAAGGCCACCTGGAAAATATTTGAATATTAAATTAAAAATAAAAAATGGCTGAATTATTAAAAACTTAAAACATGAAAAATATTTGTTTTAATTTTTTCTATTTTTTTGTGATTTTTAATTATTTTTTCAAAATAAAAATAAAGTATTTACATAGTAGAGCTATATATAGGTATATACAATATAGGAATTTTATTTTTTATTTTTAATTTGATATTTTTATACATTTTTATTCCCATTTTATATTTTATTTATTTATAGCATAAAATTAGGAATAAAAAGGTATTTTTATTTTATTTTTATTATTTATATACAAGGGTGAAATAAATAGGTATATACATCTATGTACATGGTATATTTACAATATGATTTTTAGTTTTTAATTTTGTCCTTTTTATTTTGTTTTTGTTTTTGTTGTTTTTATTTTATTTATTTACACCATAAAAGATAGAATATTTACAAATTTTATGAAAATTAATTTTATTTATTTACAAGGCTAAATAAATATAAGTGAGTGGACTATATACATGATAAATATGTACAATTGGATGTTTTTGTTTTCTTTTTAATTTTTCTATTTTTGTTTTGATTTTTATATTTACAAATATATACAATATACACAAACCACTTTTATTCTATTTTAATGGAGGAAAATATATTTATTTATTTACAGGTCTATTTACACACATGAGCCCCTATCTCCCTCTACTTTGCTTTTATGCGGTCTGGCCCATGCTGAGCCCTCCCTTGGGTTAGGTTGCTCAATATTTATTCTAAATATTTCACTCTTTTTCTTTTTTAATCTTTATTCTTTTATTTTTGCTCAAAAATATGCTAATTATTAGTTTTTACACAATGCATGCTTTTGGTAATTATTTGTATTTACACATAACTACATGCATTTGCAAAGGTTTTTGTAGCTAAAATATAAGAATAAAGAGTGATGAATGAGTATTCATCACCCCCCTATACTTAACTTTGCTAGTCCCTTAGCAAACACTTATTGAAAAAGAAGTGAAAAAGAAGAAAGAAAAAGAAAAAGAGAAGAATGTACATGGATCAAGGTTGATTATTAAACTTGCCTTCAATAAATTGAATTATGGAGCTCAATCAGATCTTTGGATTATTAATGTGTCGGAACCTTATTTGGACTTAAGCTTAAAACTCAACAGCCTCTAAGTTCCACTAATCTCTAATCAAGACTCCTCAATAATCCAGGTCAGAACAAGTCATCAAACACAAACCCTGAAGACCATGAATCTTTCCTTGTACTGTGAATGTGAGGTATAAGCTCTCCACCTCAGAAATGGCAACTTGACAACCCTCCCCAACAAGGTAACTCTATGACCTCAATCTGGCCACTCTTTCCTCGAGGAGCGGGGTATTCCCTTCTAAGTTCAAGTTCAACCGGCTCAAGAAGTGGGGGAAGAAGAGAATGGACCATGGCCAGTGTAGCCATGTATCCTTGGGTGCTTGACCAGTGTAGCCAAGTCTCCCTGCTGCAAGCTACATAAGGTGGTACATGAATCTCAAGCTTGGCTTATTGCACTATATACATACTCCGGTGGGATTATCATTTTCTCTCAGACCCACCACTTTTTTGGAGTTATTTTCTTTTTGCATTTTTTTTTCAAGTGCATCTACACAACATATACATGTGCAACATATATACAAGGAGTTTTTCCTCTTGAGCCGTAGACTATCCCTCTTTTGAAGCTTTATTGCAACCCACAACTCCTGTCGTTAGACCTCATGGCAACCAGACCAAGTTGAGACGCACTTCCTTCACTAAAAGAAGAAGAGAGGTTCCGCCTAGAAGTACTACCCTCATATGCTACCCCAACTCAAGGAAGACTGCCTCCTCACCACCTCATCCGTAGAGAGCTCGGTGCTAAGTGCTGATGTCCAAGTAAAGCCCTTGTCCATATGAGTCATGTGTTGTTGTTAAGTGCTCTACTTAGGCTCATTGAGATGACATGTGATCATAGCCTAGTGGACTCAAAGAATTAAGTCACCATGGACCTGAAAAGCCTTAAACCTAAGCCCTATAAGGTTCCTCTTATAAATTAGGTAGATTAAGATCTTAATCAAGCTCCATTTCCCAATTTAATTCTAGGCTAGTTTAAATGTCAACTATAATCCAGGAAAAACTATATACATATGTACAAAAGATGCTATTTACACAAATTTTTACAAACATGCAAAATTTTTGAAAAATGTTTTGAAATCATGTATGGATGAATGCATGAAGTGCAAGTTTTGCAAAAGTATTTACACACATTTACACAAGATTTTTGCAAACTTTTGATTTTCAAAACATTTTGGAAAAATTTTGTACTATATACATAATTTTGATACAAAAATATTTACACAAGCTTTACACAAAAGATTTTTGAAATCATTTTTACAAAAATAATTTGTACACTAGCTATGTATGTGCAAAAAAAGAATGATTATGTACATGAAAATTTTTTAATTTTTTTTGATTTTTAGGGTTTTTAGCCATTTTCATTTATAACACACTCACACAAAGTACGAGTTATGGCTAAAGTATATATGAAATATATACACACCCCCCTATACTTAGCTCGAACGATGTCCTCAGAGTCAAGAGCGATGAAGAAGACATAACTCGTGCTTAGTATAGGGAAGTGAAAAGGAAGGCTATATACAAAGACGAATAAATGAATAGAAGATCAAGAACATCTCGGCTTTTCCCCCTATACTTAGGATCAAATAATCCTAAGTATAGCAGGCTGTTCACAAAGGGAAAACCGAATGGAGAATGTACAGGGTCTACCCCCCCTATACTTAGGGTAAAATATCCCTAAGTATTGGCAGCAAAACAGGGGGTAGAAAGAAACAAAAGAAATACTCAAAGGTCCTACATCCCCCCTATACTTAGGGTAAAGTACACCCTAAGTATAGCATAATCAAAGATGAATAAAGGGATGTGGGACTAAAGAATGTGATGATATGGACATCTGGATCTATACAGGTCGGAAGATCAGTGAAAATCAGGCGTGAGATTCCATAGATGTGAGTCAAGAGACCACATCTCACGCAAAATGAATAGGGACAACATCAACGACCCGCGGCTCATGATCTAGAAATGGCTTGAGCCGCTGGCCGTTCACTCGAAAGGTACTCTCAGAAGACAACTCGGATATATCAATGCTACCGTTGTCGTGTACCTTTCTCATCAAGTAGGGTCCCTTCCACTTGCTCTGTAGCTTCCCTGGAAATAGGCGAAGCCTCGCATCAAACAGCCATACTCTCTGTCCAGGCTCAAAATGCTTGTGGCTGATGTGAGAATCATGCCACTCCTTCACTCTCTCCTTATACTGTAGGCTGTTTGAGAAGGCGGTATCTCTAAGCTCCTCCAGAGCTGCTAACTCTACCCTCCTCTGGTCTCCTACACCATATGGATCCATAAGTATCTCAGTGACTGCCCAAAGTGACCTGTGTCTCAGCTCAACACGCAAATGGCACGGCTTGCCATATACGAGGCGAAAGGGAGATGTGCCCAATGGTGTCTTGAAATACGTCCTATATGCCCACAAGACCGAGTCCAAAAGCTGTGACCAATCCTTTCGGTCAGGGCGGACGACTTTCTGCAATATAGTCCTGATCTCCTTGTTCGACACCTCGGCTAGACCATTCGTCTGTGGATGGTAAGGAGTGGCAACACGATGGTCTATGTCGAACTCGCTAGCAAGGGCCTTCACCTGGTCGTTGATGAAATGAGACCCCCCATCTGAAATCAATACTCGAGGTACCCCGAACTGCGTGATGATGTGCTTCCTCAAAAATCTGCAAACTGTCCTCGCATCAGCGGCTCGGGCTGGGATAGCCTCAACCCAACGACTAACATAATCTACGGCCAACAGAATGTACTCAAATCCCTGACTCTTAGGGAATGGACCCATGAAATCGATGCCCCATGCGTCAAAAACCTCACAGAGGTGAATGGGCTGCATCAGCATCATATCACGCTGTCCACAAGTGCCCATCCTCTGACAGTCAGTACACCTCTTCACGAACTCATCAGACTCCTTGAAGAGGGTAGGCCACCACAAGCCGGATTGGAGCACTTTCTGTGCCGTTCTCCTCCCAGAATGATGTCCTCCTGCCTCAAGCTTGTGGCAGTAAGTGAGGACGCTATGGTGCTCCTCCTGAGGAATACACCTACGCCAGACGTTGTCCCCTCCTTTGTGGTAAAGGATGGAATCCTCCCAGTGGTAGGACTTGGCCTTCGTGAGGAAGGTATCAAACCTCTGCCTGGGCCAATCTTGTGGGACTTTCCCAGCAACGAGAAAGTTCACAATATCGGCGTACCACGGGAGAGAGGCGATAGCAAGGATCGCCTCATCTGGGAAGGTCTCACAAATGTGGACAATATGCTCAGACTCCTCAGGCTGCTCTAAACGGGAGAGATGATCCGCCACCACATTCTTGACTCCAGGCTTATCCTTGATCTCAATGTCGAACTCCTGGAGTAGAAGGATCCATCTAGTCAGTCTGGCCTTGGAATCCTTCTTTGCCATGAGGTATCGGATGGCGGTGTGATCAGTATACAAGGTCACTCTAGATCCAATGATGTAAGATTTGAACTTATCTAGGGCGAATACTACGGCTAGCATCTCCTTCTCTGTGACTGTATAATTCCGCTACGCGGAATCCAATGTGTGGCTAGCATAGTGGATAGCAAAGGGAACTCCATCCCTCCTCTATCCCAGCACGGCCCCCACGGCAAAATCGGAGGCATCCGTCATGATCTCGAATGGGAGAGACCAATCAGGCGGCTGGAGAACAGGAGCCTCAATAACACACTGCTTGAGAGTCTCAAAGGATGAAAGACACTTGTAATCAATAAGGAACTCGGTGTCTTTCGTCAGTAGGTCAGTCAACGGCCGGGCAATCCTGCTGAAATCATGAATGAATCGTCGGTAGAAACCGACGTGCCCCAGGAATGACCGTAACTGCCTCAAATTGGACGGCGGTGCGAGTTTTCTAATGACATCAACCTTGTCCGGATCTACCTCCATGCCCTTGTTGGAGATGATGTGGCCAAGCACCGTCCCTTAAGTCACCATGAAGTGACTCTTCTCCCAAGATAGCACCAAGTGAACCTCTATACATCGCTGGAGTACTCGGTCTAGGCAGTCAAGACATGTGTCGAATCCGTCACCGTAGACTGAGAAATCATCCATGAAGACCTCCAAACACTTCCCTACCATGTCCGAAAAGATCGACAGCATGCATCTCTGAAAGGTTGCAGGGGCATTGCATAGCCCAAATGGCATGCGTCGGAAGGCGTATGTGCCGAAGGGACAGGTAAAGGTGGTCTTCTCCTGGTCCTCAGGAGCGATGGCCACCTGGTTGTAGCCCGAGTACCCATCCAGAAAACAATAATGGCTCTTCCCTGCCAGTCTCTCAATGATCTGGTCAATAAAGGGCAGGGGGAAATGATCCTTCTTGGTAGCCTGGTTGAGTCTACTGTAGTCAACACATACCCGTCAAGAAGTGGGTACTCGTGTAGCAATCTCCTCTCCCAACTCACTGATCACAGTCGTGATGCCCGTCTTCTTGGCACCACATGCAAGGGGCTGACCCACTTGGAGTCGGAGATGGGATAGATAAAATCGGCGCTCCACCATTTCGAGATTTCCTTCATGACAACCTCTCTGAAATTGGGGTTCAGCCGCCGCTGGAACTCACCCGGGAGAATGAGAACGTACTCTCGCAAACTGGATTTGAAGAAGGCTGCTCAACTGAACTGTCTCTGATCTGCTCGGCATCTACCTCCTCCTTAGCTGTAGGCTCTGTGGAACTCAGGTCTGGCATGTAATCCTCGCAATCTGCCCAATCAAACTCTGAATCCGAGGGATCTGCATCAAACAAGGTGGCATCAGTACCACCATCATCACAAAAATCCGTGTCGCGGTCAAGAACCTGCTCTGCTGCCACTGAAGTATCCTGAACCAAGAATGTGCTCTCCAAGCTCTCCTCTGCTGTCATCTCTGCATCAGCGGTGTCTGAAAATGAGAGGATGGCCTGTGCTGCTGGGTCTACCCATACTACCTCATCGTCTGTGATCACAAAATCACAGTCCTGGTGGATGTCTAGCCCGGCATCTGTCAGTTGCTCTGTGTCTGAAGTCGTCTGTGAGCATGATCTCTCTCTGGCTCGGCTGTCCTCGACCATCTCTATTTGTACACTTTCGCCCTCGACGCGAAAGTATACCTTCCCGCTATCATGGTCAGTCACCGCCTTGGCTGTGGCCAAGAACGGACGACCGAGAATGATGGCGGTATCGGTCACTGAATCAGGGATCTCCATGTCCAACACTACGAAGTCCACGGGGAATTGCAGACCCTGAATAGTGACGACAACGTCTCGCAACAACCCCTTCGGCCTCTTGACAGATCGATCAGCAAACTAAAGGACTGTCCTGCTCTGTCTAAGAGTGCCCAACTCGAAACGGTCGAGAAGGCTGCTGGAAGGAGGTTGATAGATGATCCGCTATCTAATAGAGTCCGGTCGATCCTCTGCACTCTAATGTGACACCTGACATACGGGGCACCTGAATCTGGCCTCTTTGCCGGCATACGGTTCTGAATCGCGAAGCACGTGGCTTTCGTCAGCACATGGATCTCTGAATGGTGGTTCCTCCTCTTCCTCCTGACTGTAGTCCTGTCTCTCAACGAACGCTGAAGAAGGGGAATGTGCTGCAAAGCCTCCTGAAGAGTCAGTTGTATGTGAAATTGGTCTATCATCTGCTGGCTGAACTCTTCCTGATCTCTCTTTTTGGGATTTTCTGTTTTCTTCCCCTTCCCCAACTGAAGGGCTCTAGGGAAGGGGATCACTAGGTCCTTCTCAGATGAAGGACTAGGAAAAGGTCTAGACGGCTCGACGGCCGGATCCGCACATACATCACGCACCACAGTGGGACCAGAAAAAACCAAACCTTTTCCTTTATTCACAACATGGTTCCGAGATACATCAGAAGTGGGAAAAACAACAGATCTCTCAACAAAAGTGTGGGTGGCCTCAGCACCACCATCGGTTGGATCAACTGGAACTGGAAGACTCGCGGCCTCAGTACCGCGCTCTGGCTCGGCATCCTGGGTGGCATCAGTGCCACCTCCTCGAACTGGTGAATTGGTGGCCTCAGCACCGCCTGTGGAGTCAGCATCCTTGGTGGCATCAGTACCACCGTCATCATCTCTAGCGGCCTCAGTACCGCTCTCCTCCTCCTCGTCTGGCGCTCTAAGTGTATCCTCATGGCGTCGCTCAGACGAGGCGTCGCCTACTGGTGTCCTACCACTCCTAAGTGTGACAAAATCAAGATCAAAAAGGTCTGCAGACATATCATCAAATGGATCACTAAGAGTGGCATACTCAGTGTAAGCTACTTGCTTAGATTTCCGCTTCAGGCTGTTGGGGTTCGGCTCGATCTAGGCAGGGATGGCGGCCTTCCCTCTCACAATGTCCCGCATCTCCTGGCGGAACTCGTCCATCTCCCGTCTGAAAGTGGCCTGCTGATCCGTGAGGTGGCGGGCTATGTCATCCAAAGCGGGGCTCTCGTGGGAGCCCGACGGGTAGCCTCTATGGTAATGAGGCTGCTGGAATTGCTGCTGGTGCTGAGAGGGGTATGGGTGTTGTGGATGTTGCTGCTGGTGAGGCTGATCTCGCCTCCAAGACTGTCCCTGCTGATAGGGACGAGGAACATAGGACGACTGCTGCTGCTGCTGTGGTGTGTACACTGGGGGCTGCTGCTGCAGCTGGTGCTCTCTCTTATGGACGTACTGGCCTCCCTGTCCTGACGGCTGCTGCTGGGGCTGGGTACCTCCGGTCCCCCATCGGAATCCGGGATGGTCTCGTCGGATACCGGGCTGAGGGCGGTCATACCAAATCCCGTTGACATCCATCAACGGCTCTGCATCGTACTGGGCTAGCAGGAGCACTTCTAGAGGCTGATCAAGCTGGTATACCACCATCTGCAAGTCTGGAGACAGTGGAGACTGGTAAGTGGACTGTGGCTCCTAGTACGGCTCCGCCTGTACAAGGTGAACCTCTCTAGGCTGCTGGTGTGAGCTGGAGCACTGAGACGAGCTGCTGCTACTGCCGTGATCGCCTCGCGACTGAAGACGGGGCTGGGAAACCGTCTGTGCCTCCTAGAGACACATGAGCTGGGTCTTCATGTCGCTCAGAGTCTGTGCCATCTAATCCATCTGAGTGATGCCCTGGCACTGCTTCTTCTCAATCAGATCCATCCGATCCAACTTCTCGCTAATGATACCCATGTCCGCAGCTGATGACTCTGCCTGTGCTGCTGCTACTGCGGACGAACTAGAAGGACCGACGTCGACCCGTGCTCTCCTCTGGTACTGCACGGGTCCTGGCTGCTAAGGTCTGCCCTGAGTATACAACCTGGTCTGAGACATCACCATGTAGTTCTCGGCCATCTCCTTGTAGATGGCCCAGACCTGGTCATGATCCTTGGCGAAGTAAGACCCGCCACAAGAAGCGTTCACCAAGCCCTGGAGCTCTGGTGTCAGCCCGTTGAAAAAGCTCTGCACGAGGTTGGGCATGGAAATGTCGTGGTGTGGGCATCGATCATCAGCTCTCGGAACCTCTCCCATGCCTCATGGAACTGCTCGTTGGGGAGCATGGAGAAGTTGCTGATAAGGGCTCTCGCGGCATTGGTCCGCCCGAGTGGATAGTACTTGTGTAAGTACTCGGTGCGGAGCTACTCCCAAGTGTAGACAAACTTTCCCAAGTGTTTCAGCCAGGTGGCTGCTCTATCTGCCAAGGAAAAGGGGAAGGCAATCATCCGTATCGTGTCCTGGTCCACCTGTCGGTCGTGGATAGTGCTGCAAATCATTAAAACTCCTGGAGGTGGAGATGGGGCTCCTCGGTGGCGAGCCCGTGGAAGCGGGGGAGTAACTGCAAGGTGTTCGGGGGGAACTTGAAGTCCCCCACGATAGCTGGTAGCACGACCCAATGATGCATCAGTGTCGATCCGGGGTTGTGCAACTCCCGCATCGGTCTCGGTGGTCCTCCTGCCGCGGCTGCGGCGGCTGCTGCGGCTGCTGCTGCGGCTGCTGCATCTGCATCATCTGGGATCCTCGGCCCGTCTCTCCGCTACTCTCTCTCTCTGCTCTCATCTGCTCCATCTCTCTCCTCATATCTAGCATGAATGCTCCCTGATCCCTCAACTGCTACTGAACTGTCTCGAGGGAGGCGATCAGGGTGGAGTTGATCGCACCCTGGTCCAACACAAAGTGCTCAGGCTGTGGACCTCGACTGCGATCGTCAGAACTGCCGGCCATGGTGTCTGCAAAATCAAATGATCCGAACTCAGGTGCCGATAAATCTGTTAATCTCTCCTCTGGCACTGGTCTCTCAGAACCGAAAGAAAGGGGGTCGAGGGGGAACAGGGCGGAATCATACTCGGGCTCGAAGAGCTGGTCTCGGCTCTCACGAGCCAACATAGATGAACGGGTAGACACGCCCGAAAGCGGTGCAGCCAGAGGCTGCCTAAGAGATCGTCTACCCATCATCGTGATGTAGCGAGTAAGGCGGATGGGATTTGGAGAAACTATGATCAGAAAACAAACCCCTCAGTTCACCAACACAACGCGAGCTGAAGACCGTAAAGGATCGTTCAAATTATCTTGTCAATTTTATTTTGGTGAACAATCAATCTATCAGAGTGATTACGTGACCTGCTGGGATATCCGATACTATCCAACCGACTGTCCTGCTCGAAAGAGTCGGTAATCAGTCGGGAATAGCACCGGAGGGCTCTACCTAGTGTACGGGTCACTCTCTCGCACAATCAAACCAACCAATGAGGGGGTTGCTCTCCCCAAGACAAGTTTTTAGATGAGGTGTCTTTTAGGGTTAATAGCTTAAACAATCCCAATTTTATTGTTTTTCTTTTCAATCTTTTTCAATAAAAACAAAAGGCCTAACGAATTTTTCGGTTCTCCTGATTATTAAGTCAAAAACAGGGGGGAGAAGACGAAAAAGCCGATGCGTGATGAAATCAATGATGCATGCAAAGATAGAAATGCGTACCTGTCTCCAGCACTCTACATGCAAAGTGATCCGCGCAGAATTGAAAAGCGGGAAATAAACTACCTAAATGGTGCAGCGGTGAAAAGCCGAGTCCCTAAACAGGCAACTTGTACTCGAAGAACCGTCTAACTGGTCACCGATCCTTCAAGCCAAAGGGTCCGGTCTCGGTCTACCCCTCCTCCTCCCGACCCATTGGGTTCAGGAGCAGCGCTTGGTAGGGTAGGCTACGCTACGTAGGCTCGAAGGGAGTGAGTCAGTTATTTTTATTAATGATTTATTAGTAGGTCCAATTAACGATCTATAGGAATAAGCAATCAATTAAGTGTGTGGATCCTACTAATTACAGCACAGTCAAGCAGAAAATCCTAAATCTAGGGGCTCGAGAAAAACCGCGTAAAACCGTAAAAGGCAGCGAAGAAAAACAAAACTGCGAAAAGCCGCAAAAAATCCTAAGGGTCCCCCGAGCACACCGGTGCTCGGCGAAACAGACCCGCTACAAAATCCAAGTCAAAATCCACAGTCTGTCCCTGTATTATTACAATTCAAATAAAATGTGCTGAAAGAAACCTAAGCTACTCTCTCTCACTCAGCTCCTCTCTCGCTCTCTCCTGCGGCTTCGTGCAGAAGGGAGCCGCCTCCGAATCCCACGGTTGCTCCGGCTCCTCGAGAGTAGCTGCATCGATCCTCGGGCCCTCGCAAGAAAGAAGACAAGTGTCAAACCAAGAATAGTAATCAAATATGAACAAGAAATAAAACAGGGGTATATGTGCAGAAATGACTAAGGAAATAAACAAACAAAATCAATCAAAATCAAAAAGAAAAGAAAATAAAATAAAAGAAAATAAAACAAGAATAAATGAAAAACAAAAAGCTGCGAAAAGCCGCAAACTCAGGAAGAGCCGCGAAAAAGAAAATAAAGTAAAAAACTACTAAGCCGTGCTCCCCGACAACGGCGCCATTCTGATGACACGCCTGGCAACTCGGGTAAAAGGTCGTCAAGGGTCGTTGCGACCCAAGTCACCTAGCGTGGTCGATCGAGAAAAATTGACCACCAAATAAGATAAAAATCAATCGAAATCAAAGAGCGGTCTCGCTAGTAGATTAACCTGGTATAGCGACCAGGGTCGAACACAAGGAGCACGTGATGGCCTCGCGGCCTACGAAGTAGTCTCAAAAAGAAATAAAAATAAAATCAAAGTGTTTTTGGTGGATTTTAATTTTTTATAATTTTTTTTTGGATTTTTAATTAATGAAGAAAATAAGAAAACAAGGGAAACAACCAACTTCAAGCAATTATTTAATGCATAAAAAATCACTCAAAATTTCAAATAAAAATGTTTTTATGTATTTTATGTTTTTTACTGTTTTTGGTTAATTTTTGGTATTTTTCTGAGTTTTATTGAATTTTCTAAAAATAAAACAATGTAAGAAAACAACAACAATGTCCAGTCGAGCTTGAGGGACTTAGATAAAATATCTAAAAGCCCCTAAAAACCTTGGAGGTAATTTTCCTGTATAGAAGAAGAAACAAGGAAAATTTAGGCACTGAAATTATTGTTTTTGGATAATTAAATTACCTATTAGAATTTTTATAAAGTTTTAGTGTTTTTCAATTTTTATGAGTTTTATATAATGAAAAATGACCAAAATTGGTCAGAAAATCAAGCAAGACAAAATACACAGTATCTAATTTTTTTGTAATTTTCAGATGAGTTTTAATATTTTTTTGTGATTTTTTAAATCAGACAGTAAAGAAAAAGGCTGTTTTTGAATTTTTAAAAATAGCAAATAAAAGCAAAAATGTCTCCAAAAATTCTAGAAAATTTTACAACATGGCAAGAACCATGTGTCTAATTTTCATTGAATTTGGAGTAAGTTTGATATTTTATTCAAAAAATAAAACCTAGGTACAGTGTACATGGACCTGTACGTAAATACCAGAAGTTCCAGGGGGTTCGGTGCAAAAATCCCAAGAAGTCACGCGCGAGGAATATGTCTGGGGCACACAGGGACCTAATTGCAAATAAACTAAGGTCCTGGGACTATTTAATAACATGTATTAAAAGTCCGAGGGCCTTAGTGTAAAATACCCAAAATATACGCACATGCACAAATGAATCACGCACAGGGGTATAAATGCAATTATCTAAAAGTTTTCATTCATTCATGAACATCCTAAGACTACAAGGCTATCAATGCAACTATCCCAGACAAACACGTGTCGATGCACGTGACACACTACAGGCAGGGGTATACATGCAAATAGGAGAAAAGATAAGGTCAAGGTGCAATTTACCTAACGCAAATAAAATTCTAAAAATATTTACAGGACTAAAACTAAACTAAACTAAAGCTAAGGGCCTAAGGGAATATTTACTCTTTATTAAGTAGGCCGTCAGATGGGCGCCACGTGTGCTGATCGACGGCTGGGAAGAGGTGGCGCCCAACGCTGAGTCTTCGGTGCTGATCGAACGGCCAATGCGTCGCCACGTGGAAGATCGAACGAACGTGAGGCTCTGTGGCTAAACCTCAGCGAACGAACGGTCCGGATCGCTCCTCCAAAGATCTGAAGCTGCTGGTGGCTCCTCGGATGAACGGCTGGGATGCAAACTGGAGCTGGAGGTGCATCGGACGGTAGCTGGAGGTCGAGGAAGAACTGATGGCCGGTGACCTTCGCCGGCCCGCTGCGCGCGCTCCCGGCCTCCTCGCGGGACTCTGATGATCGGAGAAGAAGCTCTGTGGGCTCCCGCGTTGAATGGCGGCCTCCGATGACTCAATGGAGCTCCGAGGAGCTCTGGAGAGTCCGGCGGAGGCGAAGCTGCTGGACCAGATTGTCCAAGCCCTCAGATGGGCACGGATGTCCCTGTAAAATGCACCAGCAGACTCGCGGGTCGAGGGCAAATTGCCTCGACCCTGTGAGAGGGGGTGACGGTGGTCGGTGAGGCGGGGCGGTCGAGCTCCGGCGAGGGGTAGACGGTGGAGCTCGAAACCCCAGCTCCTGTGCGAGCTAGGTTGAATGGAATGGCGGAGAACGTGCGCGAAGGATAGGCGAACGTGATGGTGCGGTCCGATTATTGAGGTGAAGGCGGATGTGGCCGGAATCGACGGGGAACAACGACGGCGAGATTTGGGTGAAACTTGAAATCAAAGAAAACGGGAAGGAAATAGGGCTACCTGGGTGGACGAGTCGACTGTGGATGAGCTAAGCTAGCTCTGGGTCGTTGCCTCGCGGGTCGTCGTGGCCCGAGGCTCGAGCTCCTGCTTCAGGCAGAGCACGGCGGTTCTAGCTCGCCGGATCAGAGGTCTGGGCACCTTCACCTCTCTTCGACACCACCAACAGAGAGCTGTCACCTCAGGGAAGGCAGTGGAGGTCATGGGAATGAAAGGTGGGGAGCCAAAGATGGGAAAATGGGAGGCGGAGCTCGTCTTAAGTACTGCCAGGGGTCCGGGAAGAAAGGATCGGGTCCGGCTCGATGGAGCACGGATCCCTAGGCACAATGTCGGGCGAGGTTCCCGGATGATTGGAGTGTCATTTGGACCCTGGGTTTAGGTGCGAGGTGGTCAGGTTTGGACGCCAAAATAAGGAGAAGTCGGGTCGGGCGTCTAAAACCCGTTGGAAGTGTTCCACAGGGGGAGTTGGGGTCAACATCCCCCGTGGACCAATGGGAGAAGGTCACCTGGAAAATATTTGAAAATTAAATTAAAAATAGCAAATGGCCGAATTATTAAAAACTTAAAACATGAAAAATATTTGTTTTAATTTTTTCAATTTTTTGTGATTTTTAATTAATTTTTCAAAATAAAAATAAAGTATTTACATAGTAGAGCTATATATAGGTATATACAATATAGGTATTTTATTTTTGATTTTTAATTTGATATTTTTATACATTTTTATTACCATTTTATATTTTATTTATTTATAGCATAAAATTAGGAATAAAAGGGTATTTTTATTTTATTTTTATTATTTATATACAAGGGTGAAATAAATAGGTATATACATCTATGTACATGGTATATTTACAATATGATTTTTAGTTTTTAATTTTGTCCTTTTTATTTTGTTTTTGTTTTTGTTGTTTTTATTTTATTTATTTACCCCATAAAAGATAGAATATTTACAAATTTTATGAAAATTAATTTTATTTATTTACAAGGCTAAATAAATATAAATGAGTGGACTATATACATGATGAATATGTACAATTGGATGTTTTTGTTTTCTTTTTAATTTTTCTATTTTTGTTTTGATTTTTATATTTACAAATATATACAATATACACAAACCACTTTTATTCTATTTTAATGGAGGAAAACATATTTATTTATTTACAGGTCTATTTACACACATGAGCCCCTATCTCCCTCTACTTTGCTTTTATGCGGTCAGGCCCATGCTGAGCCCTCCCTTGGGTTAGGTTGCTCAATATTTATTCTAAATATTTCCCTCTTTTTCTTTTTTAATCTTTATTCTTTTATTTTTGCACAAAAACATGCTAATTATTAGTTTTTACACAATGCATGCTTTTGGTAATTATTTGTATTTACACATAACTACATGCATTTGCAAAGGTTTTTCTAGCTAAAATATAAGAATAAAGAGTGATGAATGAGTATTCATCACCCCCCTATACTTAACTTTGCTAATCCCTTAGCAAACACTTATTGAAAAAGAAGTGAAAAAGAAGAAAGAAAAAGAAAAAGAGAAGAATGTACATGGATCAAGGTTGATTATTAAACTTGCCTTCATTAAATTGAATTATGGAGCTCAATCAGATCTTTGGATTATTAATGTGTCGGAACCTTATTTGGACTTAAGCTTAAAACTCAACAGCCTCTAAGTTCCACTAATCTCTAATCAAGACTCCTCAATAATCCAGGTCAGAACAAGTCATCAAACACAAACCCTGAAGACCATGAATCTTTCCTTGTACTGTGAATGTGAGGTATAAGCTCTCCACCTCAGAAATGGCAACTTGACAACCCTCCCCAACAAGGTAACTCTATGACCTCAATCTGGCCACTCTTTCCTCGAGGAGCGGGGTATTCCCTTCTAAGATCAAGTTCAACCGGCTCAAGAAGAGGGGGAAGAAGAGAATGGACCATGGCCAGTGTAGCCATGTATCCTTGGGAGCTTGACCAATGTAGCCAAGTCTCCCTGCTGCAAGCTACATAAGGTGGTACGTGAATCTCAAGCTTGGCTTATTGCACTATATACATACTCCGGTGGGATTATCATTTTCTCTCAGACCCGCCACTTTTTTGGAGTTATTTTCTTTTTGCATTTTTTTTCAAGTGCATCTACACAACATATACATGTGCAACATATATACAAGGAGTTTTTCCTCTTGAGCCAGTAGACTATCCCTCTTTTGAAGCATTATTGCAACCCACAACTCCTGTCGTTAGACCTCATGGCAACCAGACCAAGTTGAGACGCACTTCCTTCACTAAAAGAAGAAGAGAGGTTCCGCCTAGAAGTACTACCCTCATATGCTACCCCAAGTCAAGGAAGACTGCCTCCTCACCACCTCATCCGTAGAGAGCTCGGTGCTAAGTGCTGATGTCCAAGTAAAGCCATTGTCCATATGAGTCATGTGTTGTTGTTAAGTGCTCTACTTAGGCTCATTGAGATGACATGTGATCATAGCCCAGTGGACTCAAAGAATTAAGTCACCATGGACCTGAAAAGCCTTAAACCTAAGCTCTATAAGGTTCCTCTTATAAATTAGGTGGATTAAAATCTTAATCAAGCTCCATTTCCCAATTTAATTCTAGGCTAGTTTAAATGTCAACTATAATCCAGGAAAAACTATATACATATGTACAAAAGATGCTATTTACACAATTTTTTACAAACATGCAAAATTTTTGAAAAATGTTTTGAAATCATGTATGGATGAATGCATGAAGTGCAAGTTTTGCAAAAGTATTTACACACATTTACACAAGATTTTTGCAAACTTTTGATTTTCAAAACATTTTGGAAAAATTTTGTACTATATACATAATTTTGATACAAAATATTTACACAAGCTTTACACAAAAGATTTTTGAAATCATTTTTACAAAAGTAATTTGTACACTATCTATGTATGTGCAAATAAAAGAATGATTATGTACATGAAAAATTTTTAATTTTTTTGATTTTTAGGGTTTTTAGCCATTTTCATTTATTAACACACTCACACAAAGTACGAGTTATGGCTAAAGCATATATGAAATATATACACACCCCCCTATACTTAGCTTGAACGATGTCCTCAGAGTCAAGAGCGATGAAGAAGACATAACTCGTGCTTAGTATAGGGAAGTGAAAAGGAAGTCTATATACAAAGACGAATAAATGAATAAAAGATCAAGAAGATCTCGGCTTTCCCCCCTATACTTAGGATCCAATAATCCTAAGTATAGCAGGCTGTTCACAAAGGGAAAACCGAGTGGAGAATGTACAGGGTCTACCCCCCCTATACTTAGGGTAAAATATCCCTATGTATAGGCAGCAAAACAGGGGGTAGAAAGAAACAAAAGAAATACTCAAAGGTCCTGCATCCCCCTATACTTAGGGTAAAGTACACCCTAAGTATAACATAATCAAAGATGAATAAAGGGATGTGGGACTAAAGAATGTGATGATATGGACATCTGGATCTATACAGGTCGGAAGATCAGTGAAAATCAGGCATGAGATTCCATAGATGTGAGTCAAGAGACCACATCTCATGCAAAATGAATAGGGGCAACATCAACGACCCACGGCTCATGATCTAGAAATGGCTTGAGCCGTTGGCCGTTCACTCGAAAGGTACTCTCAGAAGACAACTCGGATATATCAATGCTACCGTTGTCGTGTACCTTTCTCACCAAGTAGGGTCCCTTCCACTTGCTCTGTAGCTTCCCTGGAAATAGGCGAAGCCTCGCATCAAACAGCCATACTCTCTGTCCAGGCTCAAAATACTTGTGGCTGATGTGAGAATCATGCCACTCCTTCACTCTCTTCTTATACTGTAGGTTGTTTGAGAAGGCGGTATCTCTAAGCTCCTCCAGAGCTGCTAACTCTGCCCTCCTCTGGTCTCCTACACCATCTGGATCCATAAGTATCTCAGTGACTGCCCAAAGTGACCTGTGTCTCAGCTCAACAGGCAAATGGCACGGCTTGCCATATACGAGGCGAAAGGGAGATGTACCCAATGGTGTCTTAAAAGACGTCCTATATACCCACAAGATCGAGTCCAAAAGCTGTGACCAATCCTTTCGGTCAGGGCGGACGACTTTCTGAAATATAGTCTTGATCTCCCTGTTCGACACCTCGGCTAGACCATTCGTCTGTGGATGGTAAGGAGTGGTAACATGATGGTCTATGCCGAACTCGCTAGCAAGGGCCTTTACCTGGTCGTTGATGAAATGAGACCCCCCATCTGAAATCAATACTCGAGGTACCCCAAACCGCGTGATGATGTGCTTCCTCAAAAATCTGCAAACTGTCCTCGCATCAGCGGCTCGGGCTGGGATAGCCTCAACCCAACGACTAACATAATCTATGGCCAACAGAATGTACTCAAATCCCTGACTCTTAGGGAATGGACCCATGAAATCGATGCCCCATGCGTCAAAAACCTCACATAAGTGAATGGGCTGCATCGGCATCATATCACGCTGTCCACAAGTGCCCATCCTCTGACAGTCAGAACACCTTTTCATGAACTCATCAGAGTTCTTGAAGAGGGTAGGCCACCACAAGCCGGATTGGAGCACTTTCTGTGCCGTTCTCCTCCCAGAATGATGTCCTCCTGCCTCAAGCTTGTGGCAGTAAGTGAGGACTCTATGGTGCTCCTCCTGAGGAATGCACCTACGCCAGACACTGTCCCCTCCTTCGTGGTAAAGGATGGAATCCTCCCAGTGGTAGGACTTGGCGTTCGCGAGGAAGGTCTCAAGCCTCTGCCTGGGCCAATCTTGTGGGACTTTCCCAGCAACGAGAAAGTTCACAATATCAGCGTACCACGGGAGAGAGGCGATAGCAAGGATCGCCTCATCTGGGAAGGTCTCACAAATGGGGTCAATATGCTCTGGCTCCTCAGGCTTCTCTAAATGGGAGAGATGATCCGCCACCACATTCTTGACTCCAGGCTTATCCTTGATCTCAATGTCGAACTCCTGGAGTAGAAGGATCCATCTAGTCAGTCTGGCCTTGGCATCCTTCTTTGCCATGAGGTATCGGATGGCGGTGTGATCAGTATACAAGGTCACTCTAGATCCAATGATGTTAGATCTGAACTTATTTAGGGCAAATACTACGGCTAGCATCTCCTTCTCTGTGACTGTATAATTCCGCTGTGCGGAATCCAATGTGCGGCTAGCGTAGTGGATAGCAAAGGGGACTCCATCCCTCCTCTATCCCAGCACGGCCCCCACGGCAAAATCAGAGGCATCCGTCATGATCTCAAATGGGAGAGACCAATCATGCGGCTGGAGAACAGGAGCCTCAATAACACACTGCTTGAGAGTCTCAAAGGATGAAAGACACTTGTCATCGACAAGGAACTCGGTGTCTTTCGTCAGTAGGTCAGTCAACGGTCGGGCAATCCTGCTGAAATCATGAATGAATCATCGGTAGAAACCGACGTGCCCCAGGAATGACCGTAACTGCCTCAAATTGGACGGCGGTGCGAGTTTTCTAATGACATCAACCTTGATCGGATCAACCTCCATGCCCCTGTTGGAGATGATGTGGCCAAGCACCGTCCCTTGAGTCACCATGAAGTGATTCTTCTCCCAAGATAGCACCAAGTGAACCTCTATACATCGCTGGAGTACTCGGTCTAGGCAGTCAAGACAGGAGTCGAATCCGTCGTCGTAGACCGAGAAATCATCCATGAAGACCTCCAAACACTCCCCTACCATGTACGAAAAGATTGACAGCATGCATCTCTGAAAGGTCGCAGGGGCATTGCATAGCCCAAATGGCATGCGTCGGAAGGCGTATGTGCTGAAGGGACAGGTAATGGTGGTCTTCTCCTGGTCCTCAGGAGCGATGGCCACCTGGTTGTAGCCCGAGTACCCATCCAGAAAACAATAATGGCTCTTCCGTGCCAGTCTCTCAATGATCTGGTCAATAAAGGGCAGGGGGGAATGATCCTTCTTGGTGGCCTGGTTGAATCTCCTGTAGTCAACACAGACCCGCCAAGAAGTGGGTACTCGTGTAGCAATCTCCTCTCCCGACTCACTGATCACAGTCATGATGCCCGTCTTCTTGGGCACCACATGCAAGGGGCTGACCCACTTGGAGTCGGAGATGGGATTGATAAAATCGGCGCTCCACCATTTCGAGATTTCCTTCATGACAACCTCTCTCAAATTGGGGTTCAGCCGCCGCTGGAACTCACGCGACGGCTTCGCCTCATCCTCGAGATAGATATGGTGGGAGCACATGGCTGGACTAATCCCCTGGAATTTGCTACGCTCCATCCGATTGCCTTGCGGTTCTTTTCAAGAATCCCCATCAATCGAGATTCTTGCTCTCCAGTCAGATCGGCGGAGATGATGACTGGGTACATCTCAGGCTCACCCGCAAGGAATTGATATTTCAACGAAGTAGGGAGCGGCTTCAGCTCTGGACAGCTGGATGCTGGCAAATCTGGCTTCGAAAGAAGCCGCGTGTATGCTGCCAAATCTGCCCGGGAGAATGAGAACGTACTCTCGCAAACTGGATCTGAAGAAGGCTGCTCAACTGAACTGTCTCTGATCTGCTCGGCATCTACCTCCTCCTCAGCTGTAGGCTCTGTGGAACTCAGGTCTGGCATGTAATCCTCGCAATCTGCCCAATCAGACTCTGAATCCGAGGGATCTGCATCAAACAAGGTGGCATCAGTACCACCATCATCACAAAAATCTGTGTCGCGGTCAAGAACCTGCTCTGCTGCCACTGAAGTATCCTGAACCAAGAATGTGCTCTCCAAGCTCTCCTCTGCTGTCATCTCTGCATCAGCGGTGTTTGAAAATGAGAGGATGGCCTGTGCTGTTGGGTCTGCCCATACTGCCTCGTCGTCTGTGATCACAAAATCACAGTCCTGGTGGATGTCTAGCCCGGCATCTGTCAGCTGCTCTGTGTTTGAAGTCGTCTCTGAGCATGATCTCTCTCTGGCTCGGCTGTCCTCGACCGTATCTATTTGTACACTTTTGCCCTCGACGTGAAAGTATACCTTCCCGCTATCATGGTCAGTCACCGCCTTGGTTGTGGCCAAGAACGGACGACCGAGAATAATGGGGGAATCAGTCAGTGAATCAGGGATCTCCATATCCAACACTACGAAGTCTGCGGGGAATTGCAGACCCTGAATAGTGACGACAACGTCTCGCAACAACCTCTTCGGCCTCTTGACAGATCGATCAGCAAACTGAAGGACTGTCCTGCTCTGTCTAAGAGTGCCCAACTCGAAACGATCGAGAAGGGCTGCCGGAAGGAGGTTGATAGACGATCCGCTATCTAATAGAGTCCGGTCGAACCTATGCTCTCTAATATGACACCTGACATACGGGGCTCCTGAATCTGGCCTCTTGGCCGGCAGACGGTTCTGAATCGCGAAGCACGTGGCTTTTGTCAGCACATGGATCTCTGAATGGTGGTTCCTCCTCTTCCTCCTGACTGTAGTCCTGTCTCTCAACGAACGCTGAAGAAGGGGAATGTGCTGCAAAGCCTCCTGAAGAGTCAGCTGTATGTGAAATCGGTCTATCATCTGCTGGCTGAACTCTTCCTGATCTCTCTTTTTGGGATTTTCTATTTTCTTCCCCTTCCCCAACTGAAGGGCTCTAGGGAAGGGGATCACTGGGCCCTTCTCAGATGAAGGACTAGGAAAAGGTCTAGACGGCTCGACGGCCGGATCCACACATACATCACGCACCATAGTGGGACCAGAAAAAACCAAACCTTTTCCTTTATTCACTACATGGTTCCGAGATACATCAGAAGTGGGGAAAACAACAGATCTCTCAACAAAAGTGTGGGTGGCCTCAGCACCACCATCGGCTGGATCAACTGGAACTGGAAGACTCGCGGCCTCAGTACCGCGCTCTGGCTCGGCATCCTGGGTGGCATCAGTGCCACCTCCTCGAACTGGTGAATTGGCGGCCTCAGCACCGCCTGTGGAGTCAGCATCCTTGGTGGCATCAGTACCACCGTCATCATCTCTAGCGGCCTCAGTATCGCTCTCCTCCTCCTCGTCTGGCGCTCTAAGTGTATCCTCATGGCATCGCTCAGACGAGGCGTCGCCTGCTGGTGTCCTACCGCTCCTAAGTGTGACAAAATCAATATCAAAAAGGTCTGCAGACATATCATCAAATGGATCACTAGGAGTGGCATACTCAGTGTAAGCTACCTGCTCAGATTTCCGCTTCAGGCTGTTGGGGTTCGGCTCGATCTGGGCAGGGATGGCGGCGTTCCCTCTCACAATGTCCCACATCTCCTGGCAGAACTCGTCCATCTCCCATCTGAAAGTGGCCTGCTGATCCGTGAGGAGGCGGGCTATGTCATCCAAAGCGGGGCTCTCGTGGGAGCCCGACAGGTAGCCTCTCTGGTAATGAGGATGCTGGAACTGCTGCTGGTGCTGAGAGGGGTATGGGTGTGGTGGATGCTGCTGCTGGTGAGGCTGATCTCGCCTCCAAGACTGTCCCTACTGATAGGGACGAGAACCATATGACGACTGTTGCTGCTGATGTGGTGTGTACACTGGGGGCTGCTGTTGCGACTGGTGCTCTCTCTGATGGCCGTACTGGCCTCCCTGTCCTGACGGCTGCTGCTGGGGCTGGGTACCTCCGGTCCCCCACCGGAATCCGGGATTCTCTCGTCAGATACTGGGGTGAGGGCGGTCATACCAAATCCCGTTGACATCCATCAACGGCTCTGCATCGTACTGGGCTGGCGGGAGCACTGCCAGAGGCTGATCAGGCTGGTATACCACCATCTGCAAGTCTGGAGACGATGGTGACTGGTAAGTGGACTGCGGCTCCTGGTACGGATCCTCCTGTACAAGGTGAACCTGTCTAGGCTGCTGGTGTGAGCTGGAGCACTGGGACGAGCTGCTGCTGCTGTCGTGATCGCCTCGCGACTGAAGATGGGGCTGGGAAGCCGTCTGTGCCTCCTGGAGACACATGAGCTGGGTCTTCATGTTGCTCAGAGTCTGTGCCATCTAATCCATCTGAGTGATGCCCTGGCACTGCTTCTTCTCAATCAGCTCCATCCGATCCAACTTCTCGCTAATGATACCCATGTCCGCAGCTGATGACTCTGCCTGTGCTGCTGCTACTGCGGACGAACTGGAAGAACCGGCGTCGACCCGTGCTATCCTCTAGTACTGCACGGGTCCTGGCTGTTGGGGTCTGCCCTGAGTATACAACCTGGTCTGAGACATCACCGTGTAGTTCTCGGCCATCTCCTCGTAGATGGCCCAGACCTGGTCGTGATCCTTGGCGAAGTAAGACCCGCCACAAGAAGCGTTGGTCCGCCCAAGTGGAAAAAGCTCTGGAGCTCTGGTGTCAGCCCGCTGAAAAAGCTCTGCACGAGGTTGGGCTTGGAAATGTCGTGGTGCGGGCATCGATCAGTCAGCTCTCGGAACCTCTCCCATGCCTCATGGAACTGCTCGTTGGGGAGCATGGAGAAGTTGTTGATAAGGGCTCTCGCGACATTGGTCCGCCCGAGTGGATTGTACTTGTGTAAGTACTCGGTGCGGAGCTGCTCCCAAGTGTAGACAAACTTCCCCAGGTGTTTCAGCCAGGTGGCTGCTCTATCTGCAAAGGAAAAGGGGAGGCAATCATCCGTATCGTGTCCTGGTCCACCTGCCGGTCGTGGACAGTGCTGCAAATCATCAAAAACTCCTGGAGGTGGAGATGGGGCTCCTCGGTGGCGAGCCCGTGGAAGTGGGGGAGTAACTGCAAGGTGTTCGGGGGGAACTTGAAGTCCCCCACGATAGCTGGTAGCACGACCCAATGATGCATCAGTGTCGATCCGGGGTTGTGCAACTCTCGCATCGGTCTCGGTGGTCCTCCTGTCGCGGCTGCGGCAGCTGCTGCCGCTGCGGCGGCTGCTGCGGCCTCTGCTGCGGCTGCTGCATCTGCATCATCTGGGATCCACGACCCGTCTCTCCGCTGCTCTCTCTGCTCTCATCTGCTCCATCTCTCTCCTCATATCTAGCATGAACGCTCCCTGATCCCTCAACTGCTGCTGAACTGTCTCGAGGGAGATGATCAGGGTGGAGTTGATCGCACCCTGGTCCAACACAAAGTGCTCAGGCTGTGGACCTCGACTGCGATCGTCAGAACTGCCGGCCATGGTGTCTGCAAAATCAAATGATCCGAACTCAGGTGCCGATAAATCTGCTAATCTCTCCTCTGGCACTGGTCTCTCGGAACCGAAAGAAAGGGGGTCGAGGGGGAACAGGGCGGAATCATACTCGGGCTCGGAGAGCTGGTCTCGGCTCTCACGAGCCAACCTAGATGAACGGGTAGATGCGCCCGAAAGCGGTGCAGCCAGAGGCTGCCTAAGAGATCGTCTACCCATCATCGTGATGTAGCGTGTAAGGCGGATGGGATTTGGAGAAACTACGATCAGAAAACAAACCCCTTAGTTCACCAACGCAACGCGAGCTGAAGACCGTAAAGGCTCGTTCAAATTATCTTGTCAATTTTATTTTGGTGAACAATCAATCTATCAGAGCGATTACGTGACCTGTTGGGATACCCGATACTACCCCAACCGACCGTCCTACACGAAAGAGTCGGTAACCAGTCGGGAATAGCACCGGAGGGCTCTACCTAGTGTACGGGTCACTCTCTCGCACAATCAAACCAACCAATGAGGGGGTTGCTCTCCCCAAGACAAGTTTTTAGATCAGGTGTCTTCTAGGGTTAATAGCTTAAATAGTCCCAATTTTATTGTTTTTCTTTTCAATCTTTTTCAATAAAAACAAAAGGCCTAACGAATTTTTCGGTTCTCCTGATTATTAAGTCAAAAATAGGGGGAGAAGACGAAAAAGCCGATGCGCGATGAAATCAATGATGCATGCAAAGATAGAAATGCGTACCTGTCTCCAGCACTCTACATGCAAAGTGATCCACGTAGAATTGAAAAGCAGGAAATAAACTACCTAAATGGTGCAGCGGTGAAAAGCCGAGTCCCTAAACAGGCAACTTCTACTCGAAGAACCGTCTAACTGGTCACCGATCCTTCAAGCCAAAGGGTCCGGTCTCGGTCTACCCCTCCTCCTCCCGACACATCGGGTTCAGGAGCAGCGCTTGGCAGGGCCGGCTACGGTACGTAGACGCGAAGGGAGTGAGTCAGTTATTTTTATTAATGATTTATTTGTAGGTCCAATTAACGATCTATAGGAATATGCAATCAATTAATTGTGTGGATCCTACTAATTACGGCACAGTCAAGCAGAAAATCCTAAATCTATGGGCTCGAGAAAAACCGCGTAAAACCGTAAAAGGCAGCGAAGAAAAACAAAACCGTGAAAAGCCGCGAAAAATCCTAAAGGTCCCCCGAGCACACCGGTGCTCGGCAAAACAGACCCGCTACAAAATCCAAGTCAAAGTCCACAGTCTGTCCCTGTATTATTACAATTCAAATAAAATGTGCTGAAAGAAACCTAAGCTACTCTCTCTCACTCAGCTCCTCTCTCACTCTCTCCTGCGGCTCCGTGCAGAAGGAAGCCGCCTCCGAATCCCGCGGTTGCTCCGGCTCCTCAAGAGTAGCCGCCTCGATCCTCGGGCCCTCGTAAGAAAGAAGACAAGTGTCAAACCAAGAATAGTAATCAAATATGAACAAAAAATAAAATAGGGGTATATGTGCAGAAATGACTAAGGAAATAAAAAAATAAAATCAATCAAAATTAAAAAGAAAAGAAAATAAAATAAAAGAAAATAAAACAAGAATAAACGAAAAATAAAAAGCCGTGAAAAGCCGCAGACTTAGGAAGAGCTGCGAAAAGCCGCGATAAAGAAAATAAATTAAAAAACTACTAAGCTGTGCTCCCCGACAACGACGCCATTCTGATGACATGCCTGGCAACTCAGGTAAAAGGTCGTCAAGGGTCGTTGCGACCCAAGTCACCAAGTGTGGTCGATCGAGAAAAATAGACCACTAAATAAGATAAAAATCAATCAAAATCAAAGAGCGGTCTCGCTAGTAGATTAACCTGGTATAGCGACCAGGGTCAAACACAAGGAGCACGCGATGGCCTCGTGGCCTATGAAGTAGTCTCAAAAAGAAATAAAAATAAAATCAAAGTGTTTTTGGTGGATTTTTAATTTTTATAATTTTTTTTGGATTTTTAATAAATGAAGGAAATAAGAAAACAAGGGAAACAACCAACTTCAAGCAATTATTTAACGCATCAAAAATCACTCAAAAATTCAAATAAAAATGTTTTTATGTATTTTATGTTTTTTACTGTTTTTGGTTAATTTTTATTATTTTTTTGAATTTTCTAAAAATAAAAAAATGCAAGAAAACAACAACAATGTCCAGCCGAGCTTGAGGGACTTAGATAAAATATCTAAAAGCCCTTAAAAAGCTTGGAGGTAATTTTCCTGTATAGAAGAAGAAACAAGGAAAATTTAGGCACTGAAATTATTGTTTTTGGATTTTTAAATTAATTATTAGAATTTTTATAAAGTTTTAGTGTTTTTCAATTTTTATGAGTTTTATATAATGAAAAATGACCAAAATTGGTCAGAAAATCAAGCAAGACAAAATACACAGTATCTAATTTTTTGTAATTTTCAGATGAGTTTTAATATTTTTTTGTGATTTTTTAAATCAGACAGTAAAGAAAAAGGCTGTTTTTGAATTTTTAAAAATAGCAAATAAAAGCAAAAATGTCTCCAAAAATTCTAGAAAATTTTACAACATGGCAAGAACCATGTATCTAATTTTCATTGAATTTGGAGTAAGTTTGATATTTTATTCAAAAAATAAAACCTAGGTACAGTGTACATGGACCAGTACGTAAATACCAGAAGTTCCAGGGGGTTCGATGCAAAATTCCCAAGAAGTCATGCGCGAGGCGCGTGTCTGGGGCACACAGGGACCTAATTGCAAATAAACTAAGGTCCTTGGACTATTTAATAATAGGTATTAAAAGTCTGAGGGCCTTAGTGTAAAATACCCAAAATACACGCACATGCACAAATGAATCACGCACAAGGGTATAAATGCAATTATCTAAAAGTTTTCATTAATTCATGAACATCCCAGAACTACAAGGCTATCAATGCAAATATCCCAGACAAACACGTGTTGATGCACGTGACACACTACAGGTAGGGGTATACATGCAAATAGCAGGAAAGATAAGGTCCAAAGTGCAATTTACCTAACGCAAATAAAATTCTAAAAATATTTACAGGACTAAAACTAAACTAAACTAAAGCTAAGGGCCTAAGGGAATATTTACCCTTTATTAAGTAGGCCGTCAGATGGGCGCCACGTGTGCTGATCGACGCTGGGAAGAGGTGGCGCCCAACGCTGAGTCTTCGGTGCTGATCGAACGGCCAAGGCGTCGCCACGTGGAAAATCGAACAGACGTGAGGCTTTGTGGCTAAACCTCGGCGAACGAACGGTCCGGATCACTCCTCCAAAGATCTGAAGCTGCTGGTGGCTCCTCAGATGAACGGCTGGGATGCAAACTGGAGCTGGAGGTGCATCGGACGGTAGCTGGAGGTCGAGGAAGAACTGATGGCCGGCGACCTTCGCCGGCCCGCTGCGCGCGCTCCCGGCCTCCTCGCAGGACTCTGATGATCGGAGAAGAAGCTCTGTGGGCTCCCGCGTCGAATGGCGGCCTCCGATGACTCAATGGAGCTCCGAGGAGCTCTGCAGAGTCCGGCGGAGGCGAAGCTGCTGGACCAGATGGTCCAAGCCCTCAGATGGGCTCGGATGTCCCTGTAAAATGCACCAGCAGACTCGCGGGTCGAGGGCAAATTGCCTCAACCCTGTGAGAGGGGGTGACGGTGGTCGGTTAGGCGGGGCGGTTGAGCTCCGGCGAGGGGTAGACGGTGGAGCTCGAAACCCCAGCTCCTGTGCGAGCTGGGTTGAATGGAATGGCGGAGAACGTGCGTGAAGGATAGGCGAACGTGATGGTGCGGCCTGATTATCGAGGTGAAGGCGGATGTGGCCGGAATCGACGGGGAACAACGACGGCGAGATTTGGGCGAAACTAGAAATCAAAGAAAACAGGAAGGAAATAGGGCTACCTGGGTGGACGAGTCGACTGTGGATGAGCTGGGCTAGCTCTGGGTCATTGCCTCACGGGTCGTCGTGGCCCAAGGCTCGAGCTCCTGCTTCAGGCTGAGCACGGCGGCGCTAGCTCGCCGGATCAGAGGTCCGGGCACCTTCACCTCTCTTCGACACCACCAACAGAGAGCTGTCACCTCAAGGAAGGCAGTGGAGGTCACGGGAATGAAAGGTGGGGAGGCAAAGATGGGAAAATGGGAGGCGGAGCTCGGCTTAAGTACTGCCAGGGGTCCGGGAAGAAAGGACCGGGTCCGGCTCGATGGAGCACGGATCCCTAGGCACAATGTCGGGCGAGGTTCTCGGATGATTGGAGTGTCATTAGGACCCTGGGTTTAGGTGCGAGGTGGTCGGGTTTGGACGCCAAAATAAGGAGAAGTCGGGTCGGGCGTCTAAAACCCGTGGGAAGTGGTCCACAGGGGGAGTTGACCGAGGGGTCAACATCCCCCGTGGACTAATGGGAGAAGGCCACCTAGAAAATATTTCAAAATTAAATTAAAAATAGCAAATGGCCGAATTATTAAAAACCTAAAAAATGAAAAATATTTGTTTTAATTTTTTCTATTTTTTGTGATTTTTAAATAATTTTTCAAAATAAAAATAAAGTATTTACATAGTAGAGCTAAATATAGGTATATACAATATAGGAATTTTCTTTTTGATTTTTAATTTGATATTTTTATACATTTTTATTCCCATTTTATATTTTATTTATTTATAGCATAAAATTAGGAATAAAAAGGTATTTTTATTTTATTTTTATTATTTATATACAAGGGTGAAATAAATAGGTGTATACATCTATGTACATGGTATATTTACAATATGATTTTTAGTTTTTAATTTTGTCCTTTTTATTTTGGTTTTGTTTTTGTTGTTTTTATTTTATTTATTTACATCATAAAAGATAGAATATTTACAAATTTTATGAAAATTAATTTTATTTATTTACAAGGCTAAATAAATATAAGTGAGTGGACTATATACATGATGAATATGTACAATTGGATGTTTTTGTTTTCTTTTTAATTTTACTATTTTTGTTTTGATTTTTATATTTACAATTGGATGTTTTTGTTTTGAATATGTACAATTATATTTTTATATATACATGATTTTTAATTTTTCTATTTTTATATTTACAAGTTTTTGAAATTACAAAAGAGTCCCCACCAGATCAAATTAATTTGGGGAAATTACAGTTGCACGTCAAAAGTTTCTGAATTTAGAAAGAGCCCCTGCCAGAGCCTAAAGCACATGCCAAGCACGTGACATATTGGAAAAATTGCGCATTCTCCCCTGTGATTTATTCTTATTAGTATTTGCTGCAAAAACATTGAACTATTTGCAAACTAGTCCCTGAAGTTCAGAACTTGAATTTGCTTGTGCTTTTCATTGAAATAAAGATTTTTAGTAGTCCGAAAATCTTGCAAAAATTATGTCATGCTCCTGATGTGATAGTCTTCTTAGCATAAAATTTTCATTCCATTTTTCCTTCATTTATTATTATTAAAAAATAAAAAATAGTGTCTTTTTGTCATCCTGAAATTCAAAAATTCATAAAAATTCAAAAATAGCTCCAAAAATTCCAAAAAATTAGAGTAGTTGTATTTCATTGTCTTTTAATTTCTGACCAATTTTCACGCATTAATTATTTATAAAAACCAAAAAATTTGAAAAATATAAAAAATCTTCAAAAAATCATAAAAACTTCTATAAAAATCCAAAAATTGTGATTCCAGTTTCTGTTTGTAGATAATTGCTTGTAGTTTGCTATAAAAATAATTGCCAGGAATTTTGGGCATTTAAAATATTTATAAATTGCAAATTACTCCAGGATGTGCACATTTTCTTATTTTCTCATTGTTGATTTTTAGAAACATACAAAAAAACATCCAAAAATTCTACAAAAATTCTCAAAAATGTTTTAAAACTTTTAAAACCCAAAAACTATTCTTTGGATTTTCTGAGTATTTTTGACTAATTGAAAAATTGCAAAAAGAGTTGGTGTGTGTATTTCTTGAGTTTATTCATATTGTTCATTATTTTTGAAAATTAAAAAAACTTACAAAATTAAAATCACTAAAAAATTGAAAATCAGAAAATAAAAAAATTATAAATAAAAAAATAAAAAATTAAAAAGATAAAAAATCCCAAAAAACAAGGATAGTTGTCCTTTGAGATTCTTGTTTTCTTTTAATTGATTTTCGATTAATTGAATAACTCTTGGAATTTGTAGCCTCCCTGAGTTCGACCCTGTCCGCTATACAGGTTAATAAGTAGGAAAAATTAAAAAAAATATTTTTTGCTGACACGGATTTTTGAGGATAGCAACGACACGACACAGATTTTTACCATCAATTTTCCGACCCCTCAACAAATTACGCATCAACAACGATGCAAGCGGAGATCCTCTGATCAGAGACTGTAGATGTCATTCAGGCAATTCTGATCGAGGTGTTCAAATGCAACGGGAGTCGCGGCACTTTCGTTGCGATGATCAAGTTAGCAATGACGGACACTCCTAAAGAGATGGTGGTTGAGGTGCTTTGTTAGGCAAAATTTGCATAACTTCCTCTGTAAATCCTGGAGGAGAAGACGGATCTCTCCACAAGAAAACATGAGAGGTGAATAGATGGGCGATCCAACACAAAGGAAAATGGATGAAGGCTCGTATTTCAAGGAATCCGAGAGGATTAGAGATGAACAGAGGTGATATCGAGATGGATGAATGTGCTCTGGAAGAATTTTATATTAAATTACATAGAATAGTGAGTTGATTGAGAATAGACGAGAGGGAAGTAGGAGGTTAGATTAGAGAGAGAAAGCGGAAGAAGAAGACGAGGATAGAACCTAGATAGAGACTATGAAGAAGGTCGACAGAAGTTGCGGAAGGAGCGCCTGTGGAAGGAGCACGGGCAGAGCTCCTGGATGATGGCCTCTACGCGCGATGCACGCGGGGGCTTCGAGCGCGATGGAGCGGAACTCCACGTCGCGTCGACGATCACGCCGCACTCGCTCTCCCGCTCGACGGAGTTGGAGGTTGTCACCCTACCGGAACTCTATCCCTCTCTCGAAGCTTGGGTGGAGCTGGGAGCACAAAAAATGGCGGATGGGTCCGGGTTTGGGGGGATGGAGGCCTTAAATAGAGAAGGGAGGGTACGGTCACCGGAGGTGAATGATTAAAACCGCAGAAGTTAGAGGAACGACCGGCCGTTGGAGACGGTTGGATGGTTGAAGGAGGAGAAGAGGAGGTGGGAGGAAGAAGAAGATGCAGGAAGAAGAAGAAGAATCATGGGGAAATTTGGGAAAGTAGGAGAGAGAAGGTAGAAAAGAAAAGAGGGAGAGAGAAAAAGAAGGGGGAAGAAAATAAAAAATGAAATAATATAATTAAATAATTAATAATAAACTTAATTAATAATAATTTCGAAATTAAATATATAATTAATAAATAAAGATAATTAATAAATTATTTAAATAGTTAATTATGTAATTAAGTATATAATTAAGTAATTTAAGTATTAGTTAAATAGTTAAATATGTAATTAAGTAATTAAATTAATAAATTAACTAAATAAATAATTTAAATAAATAAATAAACGAAGTATTATTTATTTTTAAATAAAAATAAAGGGTTACTGTATTAAATAATAATATAAGTTACAACTTATTGTATAATATACCAATACGACCCCGAAAACCGTGTTTTTCGCATTAACTCCGATTTTAGCAAAACTAGTGTCATTTTGTAGATAATTGAAAATATAATTTTAGGGACCGAGTTTGCTTAATTCGGAGTTCATACGGCCGAGTAATGAGGCCCAGGCGAAAAAAGTAGCGGCTTCGGGCCTCCGGATTTTATTGGTATTTTAAGTTACTTTTATTTTTATATTTTTATATACAATTTTAGATGATTTTACAAAAAGGAATTAAGTTAATTGGATTTACGGTTATTTATTTAAAAACCCGGGAAGTTTCTACATATAGTACACATATACAACAGGTCCAAAAAGTCAAAACTCACTGGTTTTATCCGGATATGTTTTTGATATTTTTAATAAATAGTACTATGTATAAAACGGATTTTAAAAGTGAGCTTGGTCATTTTGAAGTTTTCTATAAATAGATATGAACCTAGAAAGTCAGCTTTTGCGGCTTTTTCGGTTCATTGCGGTTATTTTATTTTTGTTTCTAAATATTTTTTTAATATTTTTATAAAATAATATATATTTTTATGAACAACTTTTACAAAAGGAGTGTTTTGATTTGAAGTTTTTATGATGATAAATAAAATAGGTGAAGTATTTACAAAGTGAAAAATGGGTAAATTATATTTTTTGTCTTTATTTTCTGGAAATTTTTATAGGTTATGATCCTTATCTCCCCCTACTTATTTCTTTTGTCAAACCGGTCAATATTGACCAGGTCTCGGGGTTAGGATCAGTATGTATATATTCTATATACATCCTTCTTTTATTTTATTTTTCTTTTTATCTTTTTATTCTTTTATTTTGGTAAAAATAAGTGTTAAATATATAATATTTACATGTATTTTACCAAGGATTTTAGCCAAAATGAAAGAATAAAGGCGATGAATCACGGATTCATCATTCCCCTATACATTACCTTTGCTAGTCCCTTAGCAAACACTTATTCTATAAATAAGTGCCAGCAAAAAGAAAAAGAAAAAGGAAAATAAAAGAACTTAGAACATGCTTGTTTCTTTAAATCGAATATCACTTCACCCAAAATCTGGAGCCTGGATTCAAACCTTTGGATTATTATTGTGTCGGGACTCTATTAGAATTAGGATTTAAGCCTCGACAGCCTTCAAGTTCCACAAATCCTTATCCAGATCCACCCCAACAACCAGCTCAGATCCACCTATTCATCACGCAAACTTTTCATCTTTGAAGGCTCAAATGGAGAAGCGTTCAACGGATGACATCAGGTGTCCTACTTAGGCACTTTCAAGTTGAATTCCGAACACGGTCTCATGGAACCCAATGAATTAAGTCTACAAGACATGAAGAGTCTCAATTCCTGTTACTAATAAAGTCCCTTTCGAATTAAGTGGATTAAGGCCTAAATCAAGCTCCATCTCTCGGACTTAATTCCATTCGGTTCAAGAATCAAACTTGTTCGGAAAAATGCGAATAAATGCAACAAATTTTTCTATGAGGTGAATTTTTTAGATTAAATGCATTAAATGTTATATAAAGTATTTTGCAAATTTTTATTGGATTTTAAAAATTTTCAATTTTAGGGGTCTTTTTCTAAAAGTTAGCAGATTAATTCCATTTATACAAATTTACACGGATTTTTTTGTATATTTTACAAATGATTTTATACACATTTTATATACAAGTTATACGGCTTTTATACAGAACTTTTACAAGGATTTGATTTTTCAAATTTTTAAGGATTTTATTAGATAATTTTACAACATTTTTTATGTACATATTTTTAAATTTTTTATAAACATTTTTACGGTTTTCTTGCGCTTTTTAAAAAAACCCAAAATATACACCCATACATTTAGAGAGCCTTATTATTAAAAATACAATAAAGTACGATTTATGGCTTCTAAAGTATATATAGCATATATATACGACACCCCCATACTTAGCATGAACTATGTGTGGGACATGCGAGCCCACGGAGAGCCATTATGCAATAAATGTTATTGCACATATTATTCCCTGATCTGAAATGAAGAATAAATAATTTGCATAATAGGTCCCTCTGTACAGTTAGGGTTATGTACCATGGCCATCTTGATGATCATATATAGCTGTTGATTCAATAATTGAATCATAGAGGCTGGTGTTTGGATGAATATCTAAAGAGTTAGATAGAGGACTCATCAAGCACCGTCAAATGATTATTAAGAGATGATCTCCAGTCTGAGTAGGAGATGGAAATCCTTTCTCACATAGGCTGATATCTGATCGACCTCTTGATGCAGGTCCTCTGCATGGAAATAGTGATTCGGAGTTGTCAGATTAGTTAGGTCAAAGGGTTGACTTAACGAGATCGAGAAAACCTAAGTCCTATGTTGAATACTGTCACAACATAGGCACACATCCTCCGACCAGAGACAGATGTGTTACTATATGTCTGAGTGTGTACATTTGGCAGACCAGTAGGTTGGCGACCTAACCAAGGTCTATACACCGGCGAGCTGGTGTGCATGTAAGGGCATATGAGTAATACAATCTCTAAAAAGCGATCATACAGGTTCACTTATGAACCGGAAGACATGAGCTCACTCATGAGGTATTAGGACCGATCAAATTCCATGCATGGTCGTCGTGCTTTGGAAGCATGAAAAGAATTTGAAGGTATGATATATGCTTTGGGAAAGCATATGATCGATAAAAAATCCCAATGACGAAGATTGAGAAACTTGATGATCAAACCCTGAAGAAGATAGTGTAAAATCGATCTTCATCTTCAGGTTGATCATTGGTCTTCCATTATGCAGGATGTGCATGTATTGGGAATACCTGAGGGTGATGTGATCATAAACGATTGTATAACCATGACGCTTCCAGTCCGAGGGAGTGATGAAACAGGTATGGATTTTAGTGACTCCTCTCAGAAGAGAAGTAACTTGATCTTAGTCCAAGTGTTGGACATTGATCTCAATGTGATTCTGATGCAATGAGAAGATTAAGTATATGGACTTGATTTAATCAAGCATCTGTGGGAGGTCCGTTAGATCTGGATTTGAGATGGGATCTCAACATCCAAGTCAGTATACGTGGAACAATACAATCGCCCTATCCTTATCTCCAAGTATCTGTCGAGAAAGCACATTATTCTTGAAGGAGTTCAAGAATAATACCTATGATGAATTTAGTATCCAAGCAAGAAGGTCTAGATAATTAAATGAGATTTAATTATCAAGTATAATATGAATAAGATTCATATTGTGAGAATGATTGTCCAAGATAATTAAATGAGATTTAATTATCAAGTATAATATGAATAAGATTCATATTGTGAGAATGATTATCCAAGATAATTAAATGGGTATCAAGAATAAGCAGATCATGGATAGTGCTATCCAGAATATCTGTGTATATTATAAATGGGATTTATAATATATCAGAGAGAGAGAGAGAGAGAGAGAAATATTGTAAATAGCATTTGTTAATTATTAATGTGGATTAGATTCACATTAGTTAATTAATTGGAAATGTAATTTACAAATTAGTTTGGGATGTGAATATGATTCACATATTTTTCAATGGCATGATTGAAATATTCAAAAATTAATTTAGATTTAATTTGATGGATATTATTGCAATAAAAGATACTGTAATTTATTAAGAAATAATAGGATAAAATAAAAGGAGACAAAAACACCACCACAAAGAGGTGGCGTAATGCCCCCTATTTTTTAGGGTGGTTTGTTCTCTCCCTTTTTTGTTATCATGTTATCTCTTAATAATTAATTTATGTTAATTAAATTGTGTTGATAATAATTCAACATATATTTAATTTAATATAAATTAATGTTGTTGGTTTTTAAACAACAACAATCATGGCCGTTGATTGGCACATGGATTATCATAGCCGTTGGATTCATATGTGCCATGGATTTTGATCCATTGGATCCCAAACTAATATATAAGGAGGGCATCCCTAGCCCTTGAGACTACATCAAGTAGATGCCTACTCTACTCTCTCTCTCTCATTCTCGTCCTCTCTCTCCCTCTCTCTAAGGTGGCCGACCACCTTTGTTGAGAAAGAGAGAAGTTCTCGCCTTCGCCATCGACTACTCGAGGATCTCCTTCTTCTTTGTGGTTGTTTGCTCTAGAGGAAGACGACGGATTTCGTTGGACGAAATCCTGAGATTCGAGGCTTGGATCTTCATCGAGGATTGCAGGAGTCACACGCCTCATCATCGCGCCCGCAAGTGCTATCTCCATGGATCGGACTTGAGACAGGAGGATCTCTTGCTTTAGATATCTCGTGATCACAACCACATTTCGAGAGGTATTCCTAATACTTTGTGGTTTGATGAAACGATCCAAGAAATGTTCTTGTGATCATGTGGTTTCATCATTTATAAATTTTTTGAAATTCCGCTGCATCTCACGACTAGTGCGACTAATCGCCCCGATCGTATGAAATAATACGATCGTCACACTTCCGTGATGCGCTTGAGGATTCTCAATATCCTTCAAGTGGTATCAGAGCCTTATGTCGGAAAAGGCTTTGGATACGATCCGTGAACCTAGGACGACTTGGGTTTGAAAAAGGTCGCGAAAGTTTTATCGCATTTCAATTTTCGCACCTCTGTCCAATTGGATTTTTTCGGCACTGTTTAAATTGTTTAAACATGAAATATTCAATTGATTTTGTTCCCCATTAAATAAGGAAATTATAGGATTTGAGTTTACTATATTTCGATTTAATTTGCTCAAGATATGGCCTTTTGAATATGCTTGTATTCACAGTTGCGGGAACTGCCGAACAGAAAGTGATTAATTTGTTAATTACGGTTTTGTTGCGCCTCGAAATACGTGAATTATCACTTGGGTTCTGTTCTAAATCAAGTTAGCAATATTAGGAAACTGATTTTGCGAATTTTGGATTTACATTGATCAAGATAAGTTAATTTTAGTGATTAGGGGTCACTGCTGGAAATTGACAAAACTTTATCTTGAACCTTGTGATAGTCATTCAAACATGTTGATGAAAATTAATTGTTAATTTTCTGAAATTGGTTATTGATAAATATTTGTGAAATGTTTAAAGATGATAATCAATTCCTAGAATGACATCCAACTAAACCATAATGATAAGATAGTTGATCTTGATCATTGGTTAATTTGAAATCATCAACAAACATTGTTTTCATGCAAAACCCTTGGTCGTCCTACAATAGTTGTAGGATAACTTTTACATGCAAAACCCTCTTGCTTGAATAGGATTGGGGATTTGTTTAGCAAATCTCCTTATAATATAATCAAAATTGTTTTGATGTATATTATATGGTATAATTTCGGTTGAAAGACAGATGAGCATCTCAAAGTACATGATGATCTATCTGGCATTATCCTTTCCTGAGGTGGATATGGTGTCTAGTCGGAGAGCATTGGGGTAGCGGGTTGCAACGTATGTGTTCCGTCCCACTCTTTCCGGTATTGGCCATGACAACGAGTAGGGACTCTATAATGCCGGAGAAATCAAAGTGTATTTTTCTAATTATTAAAATTTGAAATAATAAGTACTTTGAGATTATACCTACTATTCAAGTAAAAATTCAAAGTTTGTTGATTGAAAATTCGATTGATAATTAATTTAATGAGATCAAATTAGTTATATCCTATTAAAACACTCTATTGTGAATAGATGTGTATTTCCCTTGGAAGAATTAATTATGTGAATATAATTCATGATAATTAATTACAATTTGAATATGAGGTGGAGGATCACATAAGTGACATCCATGGTCTTCCGTCAAGGCAAAGAATTTCGTCGCCAAAAGTTGTATATAGGAGACGCCTATCCGAAGTGACAGATCCTATATACAATTATTGGAATCGGGATCTTTACTTCTCGAAAGAGTAAGGCCGTATACGTAGTGACCTCAATATCGGGTCCTCATATTATTGGGGCGATATTGGATTGCGTATAGTGAGTATTAAGCCTGTTGACGGTTGGTTCAATTAATGACGGGTCAACATCACCTTAGGGGTGGTGGGCCCGGGTATTAAAGACCGAATTGGGAGATGCAAGTTGGACTTGCAAGGCAGAATGTGCTCCCGCTTCTTTTTATCGGAGTCACATGTTCTCATATTATTGGGATGTGACAAAGATATGAAAGGAGATCCCAGATCTTGCTAGAGATATAATGGTAAGAATTTCTCTTACATTGAAAGTGATTAAGGGAATGAACTTTCATTGTTGGCAAGGCAAGACAACTTTGATATAAAAATTCCTTAATCAAAGTAAAACATGTATATATAATATATATACCCTTATACAAATTTCTTATTTCAGATAATCCTTCATTAACCCCTCTCAATGTTATACTCAATAATAACCAGTATAATATCATGGATTGGACTCACGATCCAAATATTATACTTGCTATTGGATACATAATGTATGTGGTTGCAATGTGCAAGTTTTCTCAACATAATGAGGAATGACAATTAAACAAGACAATAAGACATCACCTTAGGATTTGTATGTCTCTATAGTCTTGATCTTTCATCGAGTGTACTTTAGAAGTGACATGTCGATGATGATCGCAATTGTCAGATAATCCTTATAAAATCTAAGAAGATGTTCTGGCATAAATATGTGCTCGAGACATTTAATCGTGAATGACATGGTTCTCTGCATTATGCAGAATGGTGGCTCTAAAGAGATGATGTATTCAAAATGTTTGAATACCTACCTGAACCAATGTTTTAGGAGTCTAGATGGATGTAGACATGATGAGTGTCATCTTTCTACTTTCTATACTCTAGTCATTCATGAAGCTTCATAATATTCATATTATATGAATTTAATGAAGCATGTATAAATGTTGAAATGCTCTTACATTGAATTCTTTTGAATTTAACGTAAGAGATCCGTAGTCTTAAGCAATGGTTGTTTATAGATAAAGGGAGCACAGTGGAAGCATGGCTCAGACCCGAGATGAGAAGCATATTCAAATAGTTTGATCATACTTCTATGACTTTCATATGACATCGAAAGAGTTGGATGAATGCCTATACTACAATAAGTTGATGTGTTGATAGTATGACTATCAAGTCTATCTAGAATCCTTAGAGAAGGACTCAGATAGTGCATCATAATAATCTATATCTATATTTGATCATTAAAATTGACTTGCTTATTTGATAAGATAAAGTGTAATAATTGTATCTCAGTCTTCTAATAACACTTGCAATGTGTTGCACATGTTTTAGAAGACTGAAAAAAATTTGATCTTAAGGTTTATAGTTATCCACATGGATATTGATGCAATTGTTGCAACAATATCTGTTGGATTGATAGACTTCTTAATTTCAGTGGGAGAGCCTTAGTCTTAGAGAATGTCTCTATGACCTAGATATTAGAATACACTCATTGTTTGTTTCTAAATATTGGAAATAAACATGAATTTTGGAATAAACATATCATAAAGAGTTGTGATGGATATATTTCAGATAGTAATCTAGCATCTGGTGGACTCTACTAAATTAGAAATTTAATGAATGGTTCATTAAGATTTCTAATACTGAAAGTTAAACCTTATAAGATCAATAGGAGGATAAAGATCATTTGACAATGATTTAGCATCAAGTTTTGGACATATTCCTGTTGATTTGATCAATAGACAAGTAAGAGATGAAACTTTAGAATGTCTAAAATTTCAAATCTTACATACTTATGAATATTGTATTCAAAGTAAAATGTCCAATACACCCTTCTTTTGGGAAAGGTGTAAGATGTCAAGGTATTCAAGATCTCATACATATTGATGTATGTGGATCATCTATATCATAATAAACATTGTGGATATGTGATATCTATTGATGATTATGTATGATATGAGATTTCTTCTCTTCACCAAAGAAAACTTTGAAATGTTCAAAGATTTCATATTTTTGATTTAGAACCAAAGTTTGAAGGAAGATTAAATGAATTTGATCTAACCAAGGTAGCAAGTATCTATTAGATGAATTCATGGTATACCTTTTGGAGAAAGGAATATCATTCCTATCTCACTCCTCCTAGTAAACCTAAACTCAATAGAGTTGTAGGAAGATACAATTGGATCATGTGTGATATGATTTGATCAATGATGAATTTTAGCATAATTATCCCTTAGTTTCCAGGTATATATGTGTAGTAGAGACTACACTATATATATCCTTAATAAGATTCCATGCAAGTAAGCTGGAATTAAGCACTAGAGAGTGTTACTTCATTAGGAAAATAAAGGATGGTATTGGATACCTACTTTATGACCTTGAGATTCTTAAAAGATCTCATCTCTGAGAATGTGATTCTTGGAGGATGAGACTCTCGAGAATCAAGACAAAAAATGAAGTGTAGGAACTCATTCGATCTTGAGAAGATAATGAGTCTCCTGAAATCGGGAACTAAAATGACAATTAAAGATGAAACACTAATACCTCTTCAAATGAGTTTGAGGATGTATTCCATGTGTCAGTTAAGTTTGACAATGATCGGACTTCATGTGATTAAGCTCCTGAGGATCATGACATGGAAAGATGGATATTAGCAATAAAGGTCTAAGGTAGACTTCATATACAAGTGTTGTATATGGACCCTCCAGGATCCACCTATAAGGGTTAGACTCATTAAGGTGTAAATGGATCTTCAAGAGAAAGAGGGAACCTGAGGAGAAGGTAGAGACCTTCAAAGCTCGGTTCGTAGCCATGAGCTACATACTGGAAGAAAAGACATTGCTTGAGATGAGACTTGCTCTTCGGTAACCATACTTAAACCAATCGCATTATTGCTAACTGTAGCTTCACAACTTGGCTTTGACATCTTCGAGATGAAAGTCAAGATTGCATTCCTCTATGAATGCCTCTCTGAGGACATTCACATGAAGTAGCCTCAGGGCTTCATGATTGGGGAAGGTAAGGTGTGAAAGCTAAAGAAATCCATCTATGGACTCAAATAAGCTTCTTGTTCTTGAAACATATGATTTGATGAAATTATAAATGTTATACTTTCAGATATAATCTTGGTGTACCATGTGAAGCTCAGTGGGAGTGCCATTGTGTTCATCATGCTAAATGTAGATAATATCCTAATCATTTGGAATGATATAAGGATGATAATAAGTGTTTTATAGACCGGCTATTCCATACCTTGAGATATGATCTCAAAGATGCCTCTTGGATCTTAGTTCTGAAGGTGTTCAGAAGCAAAGAAAAGGGGGTATTGGGACTGTCACATTTGTAGTACACCTTGGACATGTTCCATATTGCTGGAAATTCCAAGAAAGGATTTCTTACCTTAAGATTTGATACTGACCTATCTAAAGGGATAGCACCTCAAAGAGTTTAGGAAGTGAATGCTAAAACTAGTTGCCTTTTTGTGCATCAGTTATGAGAAGATGAAAGTATGCTAGATGTTTACAAAAGCCAAATGTCTGCCATGCAGTGGGAGTAGTAAACTGTTACTAATCCTGCTATGGAGATAGAACACTTGATTGCAGTAATAACAATATCTTCAAAGATGACAAGGCTTTAGAGATAGTGATCTCTAAGTGTTATCTTCAAGAAATTAAGACTTTTAGATGGAGATCTAAAAGGTCTTAATCGTGAATACCTTAGGAGATAGAGATTGATGAATACCCATTCATCACTCTTTATTCTTTTATTTTAGCTACAAAACCCATGCAAAACACATGTGGATACTTGTAAATAGCAATAATTATCATTCAACATGCATTGTGTAAAAATGAATAATTAGCATGTTTTTGTGCATAAATAAAAGAATAAAAGATAAAAGAAAAAGAGGGAGATATTTAGAATAAATATTGAGCGACCTAATCCCAAGGGAGGGCTCAGCATGGGCCTGACCGCAAAAGAACCCAAGTAGAGAGAGATAGGGAAGCTCATGTGTGTGCATATACCTATAAATAAATAAATAAAATTTTTTTCCTCTTATTCAAAATAAAATGGGTATGTATATTTTTGTACATATTTTTAAATATTAAATTAAAATAAAATTGGGAAAAACAAAACAAAAATAAAATCTAACAAAAATTCCCTTCATCATTGTATATATGCCATGTACATATAACCACTCATCTATTTATTTTCCTCTTGTAAATAAATAATTAAAATTTAATAATAATATATTCACATTATACATTTCATGGTGTTAATAAATAAAATAAAAATCATAAAAATAAAAATAAAATAAAAAGAAATAAAATAAAAATCAAAATCAACATTGTATATATACCATGTATGTATATAAATAAAACTATTTATTTAATCCATGTAAATAATTAATAAAAATAAAATAAAAATACCATAATATTCCACATTTTATTTTATAAATAAATAAAAATAAAATTGGAATAAAATATATAAAAATAAATAATTAAAAATCAAAAATAAAAAATACATATTGTATATACCTATATATATTAATATTATATTGTAAACACATTATTTATATTTCAAAAAAATAAATAAAAATCACAAAAAAATAATTTAAAAATAAAGAAACATTTTTCAAGTTTTGACTTTTTTGAAATAAGGCCATTTACTATTTTAAATTGAGTTTTCAAATAATTATCCAATGGCAGCCTCTGATTGGTCCACGGGGGATTGTTGACCCCCGGTCAACTCTCCCCCGTGGACCTCTTTCTTGCGAATCCTGGCGACCGACCCGATATCTCAGATTTATCCTCGCATGATCCGAGCTCCATCAGCCTAAACCCCGGGTCCTAGTCATCCCTCCTGCATCCGAGATCTACGCCTGGGGATCTACCTCGGGACCCGAGCTTCGACCACCTCGCCCGACCCCATTCTTCTCGGACCCCTAGCACTATATAGCTCCAGCTCCGCCGCACAATTCACGCCATCTTTGACGCTACTCCATCATCCCAGGACCTCCATCCCCTTCCTCTGAGTGACAGCAATGCGAGGGTGGTGTCGAAGAGAGGAGAGGAGCCCTCCACCACTGATCTGACGTCATCTGACCGCCGTGCGCCGCCATGAGTTGCGCCCGAGCCTCGGGTTGTCGACGACCCTCGAGGCGACGACCCTCGAGGCGACGACCAGAGCTTCCAGAGCTCATCCACAGTCGACCACATTCTCCAGGTAGACCCGATTCTTCCTATCTTTCTTGAATTTTCGATTTCCCCCAATTCACTCCGCCACCATCTCTCATCGATTCTGACCATGCCGATCATCCATTTCCTCGACTGACCCGACCAACATCTTCGCGAGACTTCCCTCCACATTCTTCGCCCACTCGCCCACCTTGGCTCACCCCGGAGCCAAGGCTCGACCTCCCTCGCCTTCGCTTCGCCGGAGGTCCTCGCCACGCCCCATTCAGCGATCTACACCACCCCTAACCGGGTCGAGGTAGTTTGCCCTCGACCCAGGAGTCCTCTCGTGCCATTTTGCAGGTCAAAGGAGCCTCATCTGGAGGTCCACGGTTTGAGCACAGAGGCGCAGCTCCGCCTTCATCGCCGGAGCTCCCAGGAGCTCCCCGGCCTCATCGGAGGGGATCATCAGCTGCGGAACGTCCCGGCAGAGCTCTTGCACATCTCAGCAGCAGCAGAGGAGGACCCCAGCGCGAGTATCGAGCCGGCGAACTTCATCGGCCACCTGTTCTTGGAGGATCCTCCTTCACCGTCCGATCGAGCTCCTTCGCCCAGTTCTAATCACGACCGTCCATTGGCGAGGAGCTAGCAGCTGTTAGATCCTGGTCAGGACCTCATCTGGAGCATCCATCGCAGAGGAGAGGCAAGCCTATACCAGAGCCATCCGATCATACACGTGGCATGCCCCCGCCCGTCAGATCTCAGCCAGGGTTCATCGAAGGGGCGCCAGCAATCCTACACCGTTTGATCTTCCACGTGGCACCCCCTCAGCCGTTCGTGTTAATAAAGGGTAAATTACCCTTAGGCCCTTCTTTCTTCTACTTTTATCAATTAGTCCTGTAAATATTTATTTCAATTGTTTTTATTTTTGAACAATTGCACTTAGGACATGAACCTTTCTTGCATTTGCATTTTTATCCCTATTTGTGTGAGACACGTGCGTCGTCACGTGGTTTTTGGAGAAATTGCATTATATGGGCTGATGTTTTTATGAGTTATGGAATGAAATATATTTTCTGATATTTACATCCATGCCCCTGTGAATGTTTTTATTCAACATGTGCTGAATTCCTTGGGTATTTTGCAACTTCTCCCTTGGGCCTTTAGCACTTGTTGCTAATAAGCCCCTGGAAGTAAGTTTCCTTGCATTTAGGTCCCTCTGTGCCCAGAACATGTGCAACGCGTGTGGGGACTTGGAATTTTTGCACGAGGGACCCCCAGCTTTCTGGATTTGTTACTTTTCAGCCCCTACAAATATGTTTTATTGCGTATAGGTCTCTGTGCACTATGAGACCTTGTGCTAATTAAATAAAATATCAATTAAAGTCTCAATTGCGTGAAAATTGGATACATGGCTCCTGCCACTGTGTCAAATTTTCACCAAAACTTTGGTACATTTTTGAGGCATTTTCTATTTTTAAAAATTCAAATACAGTTGTTTTTGAGTCTGTCCAGATTAAAAAATCATAGACAAATATGAAAACTATTTTAAAAATTCTAAAAAAATTGAATTTTGTTTGTTTTTGTGTGCTTGATTTTCTGTGCATTTTTGGCGATTTTTGGATATAGAAAAATCTTAAAAATTAAAAACACTCAAAAACTTATAAAAATTCTAAAAAATTATAGAAAATTCAAAAATTAATAAATTCTTTTCCCGAATTTTCTTTATTATTTCTATTTTTCATAAAAAATACCTCTAGGCTTTTACAGGACCATTTGATATTTTAAATTGGTCTTTGAAGCCTGGCTGGACAGTACCTCACTATTTCTGCCTTCTTTTATTTTTAGAAAATTCCATAAAAATTATAAAAATGTCAAAGATTCACCAAAAACAATAAAAAACCTATAAAACATAAAAATATTTTTGTTTGAATTTTTGGAGCTTTTTAGAGTGTTTAAATAATTTGTTGTTCGTGATTGTTTTTGTCTTTTTATCATTTTCCATTATTATTAAAAATCCAAAAAAATATAAAAATATTTAAAAACCACCAAAAATCTTTGTTTTTATTTTCTTTTATTTCTGGCTACTTCGTAGGCCGCGAGGCCAACTCATGCTCCTTGAGACCGACCCTGGGTGTTATACCAGGTTAATCACATAGCAAGACCGCTATTTTGGTTTTGATCGATTTTTGTCTTTTCGATTGGTTGTCTGATTTTGTTTCTTGATTGAGCTCTGATCCCCGAGTGACTGAGGTCACAACGACCTTAGTGATATCTTTACCTTAGTTTATCGGGCGGCTCACATCAGAGATCTCCTGGGATAAGGGTATTCTGATAAGGATAATAGAAATTACATACTGGTTATAATAATAATTTTTGAGCTGTAGTGTCAAGGACACTATGACTGACAAGATTGAGTATTGGTTGCATTAGATGCAACATTCACATTAGATGCGAGCACTGTTACTAGGGATATGCAAGTGCCGTAAAAGGACTTGGCGTAGTCTCGCGGGAACAGAGTGATTGATCAACTTACCTATCTATTTTCTAAATAGCCTGTGATTGTCACATGAGTGTGGGGTTAAATGATTAGCTCATTAATGGCTCTTTGGGCTAGTGAGAGATTGTTGGAGATGCGAGCCCACAACGAGCCATTATGCAATAAATGTTATTGCATATATCATTCCCTGATCTGAAATGAAGAATAAATAATTTGCATAATAGGTCCCTCTGTACAATTAGGGTTATGTACCATGGCCATCTTGATGATCATATAGTTGTTGATTCAATAATTGAATCATAGAGGCTGGTGTTTGGATGAATATCTAAAGAGTTAGATAGAGGACTCATCAAGCACCGTCAAATGATTACTAAGAGATGATCTCCAGCCTGAGTAGGAGATGGCAATCCTTTATCACATAGGCTGATAATTGATCGACCTCTTGATGCAGGTCCTCTGCATGGGAATAGTGATTTGTAGTTGTCAGATTAGTTAGGTCAAAGGGTTGACTTAACGAGATCGAGATAACCTAAGTCCTATGTTGAATACTGTCACAGCATAGGCACACATCCTCTGACCAGAGACAGATGTGTTACTATATGTATGAATGTGTACATTTGGCAGACCAGTAGATTGACGACCTAACCAAGGTCTATACACCGGCGAGCTAGGGTGCATGTAAGGGCATATGAGTAATACGATCTCTCAAAAGGGATCATACAGGTTCACTTATGAATAGGAAGACATGAGCTCACTCATGAGGTATTGGGACCGATCAAATTCCATGCATGGTCGTCGTGCTTTGGAAGCATGACAAGAATTTGAAGGTATGATATATGCTTTGGGAAAGCATATGATCGATACCAAATCCCAATGACCAAGATTGAGAAACTTGATGATCAAACCCTGAAGAAGATAGTGTAAAATTGATCTTCATCTTCAGGTTGATCATTGGTCTTCCAGTATGCAGGATGTGCAGGTATTGGGAATACCTAAGGGTGATGTGATCATAAACGATTGTATAACCATGATGCTTCCAGTCCGAGGGAGTGATGAAACAGGTATGGATTTTAGTGACTCCTCTCAGTAGAGAAGTAACTTGATCTTAGTCCAAGTGTTGGAAATTGATCTGAATGTGATTCAGATGCAATAAGAAGATTAAGTATACGGACTTGATTTAATCAAGCATCTGTGGGAGTTCCGTTAGATCTGGATTTGAGATGAGATCTCAACATCCAAGTCACTATACGTGGAACAATACAATCGTCCTGTCCTTATCTCCAAGTATCTGTGGAGAAAGCACATTATTCTTGAAGGAGTTCAAGAATAATTCCTATGATGAATTTAGTGTCCAAGCAAGAAGATCTCGATAATTAAATGAGATTTAATTATCAAGTTTAATATGAATAAGATTCATATTGTGAGAATGATTATCCAAGATAATTAAATGAGATTTAATTATCAAGTATAATATGAATAAGATCCATATTGTGAGAATGATTATCCAATATAATTAAATGAGATTTAATTATCAAGGATAAGTAGATCATGGATAGTGCTATCTAGAATATCTGTGTATGTTATAAATGGGATTTATAATATATCAGAGAGAGAGAGAGAAATTGTAAATAGCATTTGTTAATTATTAATGTGGATTGGATTCACATTAGTTAATTAATTGGAAATGTAATTTATAAATTAGTTTGGGATGTGAATATGATTCACATATTTTTCAATGGCATGATTGAAATATTCACAAATTAATTTGGAATTAATTTGGTGGATATTATTGCAATAAAAGTTATTGCAATTTATTAAGAAATAATAGGATAAAATAAAAGGAGACAAAAACACCACCAAAAAGAGGTGGCGTCACCTATGACTTAGTCATAGGTGGCGCCCCCTATTTTTTAGGGTGGTTTGTTGTCTCTCCTTTTTTGTTATCATGTTATCTCTTGATAATTAATTTATGTTAATTAAATTGTGTTGATAATAATTCAACATATATTAAATTTAATATAAATTAATGTTGTTGGTTTTTTAAACAACAACAATCATGGCCGTTGATTGGCACATGGATTATCATAGCCGTTGGATTCATATGTGCCATGGATTGAGATCCATTGGATCCCAAACTAATATATAAGGAGGACAACCCTAGCCCTTGAGACTACATCAAGTAGATGCCTACTCTACTCTCTCTCATTCTCGTCCTCTCTCTCCCTCTCTCTAAGGTGGCCGACCACCTTTGTTGAGAAAGAAGTTCTCGCCTTCGCCGTCGACTACTCGAGGATCTCCTTCTTTTTTGGGGTTGCTTGCTCTAGAGGAAGATGACAGATTTCATTGGAAAAAATCAAGAGATTCGAGGCATGGATCTTCATCGAGGATTGCGGGAGTCACGTGTCTCATCATCGCGCCCGTAAGTGCTGTCTCCGTGGATCGGACTTGAGACAGGAGGATCTCTTGCTTTAGAGATCTCGTGATTGCAACCACGCTTCGAGAGGTATTCCTAATACTTTGTGGTTTGATGAAACGATCCAAGAAATGTTCTTGTGATCATGTGGTTTCATCGTTTATAAAATTTTTTAAATTCCGTTGCATCTCACGACTAGTGCGACTAGTCGCCCCGATCGTACGAAATAATACGATCGTCACGCTTCCTTGATGTGCTTGAGGATTCTCAGTATCTTTCACTATGTCCTCATTGTGATCAAAGAAGCGGCAAAGGAAGACATAACTCAGGCTAAGTATAGATCGGTGAAAAGAATCTTCACTACATTGACTCAAAGAATAACGAATAAAGAATAGAAGTCGACCATGTCCTCTATACTTAAGATCAAGCAATCCTAAGAATAGCATACTCAACATCGAAGATGATCGAGGTCAAGAGAATGTACATACTCAACGGCTCGTCTTGTCCCCCCTATACTTAGGGTAAAATATCCCTAAGTATAGAGACGAAAATCAAAAGGTGAGGGACAAGCGAGGGAGCAGACTAGACTAAAGCAGACGACAATCAAAAGACGATATGAGTAATATCACCCCCTATACTTAGGGTAAAGTGCACCTTAAGTATAAGCAATGACAGGGGTGATCGAACAGGACGAATGGAAAATACAACAATGTCTACACCCTCTATACTTAGGATAAAGCACATCCTAAGTATAGCACAATCTAGATGAACATACGGGTGTAAGACAAACAGAAGGAAGGCATATGAAATCGAAAATATATACAAGAGATCTTTGGAAATCAAGTATGAGATGCATAATGTAAGAACGAAGAGCACATCTCATACAAAATGTATCGGGGCAACTTCAACGGTCGGTGGATCATGATCAAAAAATGGTTTTTTTAAATCGTTGACCGTTGACTCGAAAGATGGACTCAGAAGACAACTCAGATATGTCGATACTACTGTTGTCGTACACCTTTCTGATAATATACGAGCCTTTCCATTTACTTTGAAGTTTCTCTAGAAATAATTTCAGTCTCGCATCGAATAGCCACATTTTCTGATCAGGCTCAAACTGCTTGTGGCTGATGTGAGAATCATGCCACTCTTTCATCCTCTCCTTGTAATGTAAACTACTCGTGAAGGCTTGATCTCTTAGCTCTTCCAGGGCTGCCAGTTCTGTTTGCCTCTGATCTTCTGAATCATCTAGGCCAAAGATCACTTATTTCACTGCCCAAAAAGATTTGTGCTTGATTTCCACAGGTAAGTGGCATGGTTTGCCATAAACGAGTCGAAAAGGAGATGTACCCAATGGAGTTTTGAAGGATGTTCGATATGCCCAAAGAACCGAGTCCAAAAGCTGTGACCAATCCTTTCGGTCTGGGCGACAACCTTCTGTAAGATTGTCTTAATCTCCCGATTCGAGACTTCGGCTAAGATCATTTGTCTGAGGATGATACGGAGTAGCAACCTGATGATCTATGCCAAACTTATTAGCAAGAGCCCTTACCTTGTCGTTGATAAAATGGTAACCCCTACTGAGATCATAACTCAAGGAACCTTGAATCACGTAATGATGTGTTTCCTTAGAAACTTGCAAATCGTGTTTGCATCTGCGTTTCAGGCAGGAATAGCCTCTACCCAACGACTCACATAATCCACAGCCAGAAGAATGTACTCGAATCCCCGACTCTTAGGAAACAGGCCCATAAAGTTGATGACCCATACGTCGAAAACCTCACAGAAGTGAATTGGCTACATCGGCATCATATCTCCATGTCCGCAAGTGCCCATCTTCTGACAGTCAGTACATCTCTTTACGAATGTGTGGGCATCTGCAACGAGAGTAGGCCACCAAAGACCGGATTTAAGCACCTTTTGTGTTGTCCTCTTCCCTGAATGGTGTCCGCCAACTTTGAATTTATGGCAATAAGTGAGGACACTCTGGTATTCCTCTAGAGGAATACACATACACCAGACGGAATCCTCTCCTTCATGATAAAGGACTGGATCCTCCCAATGGTAAGACTTGGCTTTCGCGAGGAAAGTATCAAGTCTCTGTCTAGACCAACATTGCGGGACTTTGTTAGCAACAATAAAGTTCACAATGTCGGCATACCATGGCAACGAAGTGACAGCAAGAATCGCCTCATTGGGAAAGGTCTCCGTGATGGGTGCATCAAACTCAGAAGTCTTGAGGAGTTCTAGTCATGAGAGGTGATCCGCCACCACAATCTTGACTCCAGGCTTATCCTTGATTTTGATGTCGAACTCCTGGAGTAGAAGGATCCATCTGGTCAGATGCGGCTTCGAATCCTTCTTGTCCATTAAAGATCGAATGGCGATATGATCAGTGAAGATTGTGACTTTCAAGCCTAAGATGTGGGATCTAAACTTGTCTAAGGCAAAAACTACAACTAGCATTTCTTTCTCTGTAATAGTGTAATTCCATTGCGCGGAATCCAAAGTCTACTAGCATAGTGTATGGCATAGGGCAGGCCATCCCTCCTCTATCCCAACATAGCCCCAACAATAAAATCGGAGGCGTCTGTTATGATCTCGAATGGGAGAGACCAATCAGGTGGCTGAAGGACATGAGCCCCTATAACCATATTCTTGAGAGTATTGAATGCTGAAAGACACTTATCATCGACAATAAACTCGGTGTCTTTCGTGAGAAGATCAGATAACGGTCGGGCAATTTTACTGAAGTCCTGAATGAACCGTCGATAAAAATCGACATGCCCCAAAAAACACTGTAACTGCTTCAAATTGGATGGTGGATTGAGCTTCTTGATGATGTCCACCCTGGTCGGATCGACCTCCATGCCCCTGTTGGGTGACCAAGGACCGTCCCCTAAGTCATCATGAAATGACTCTTCTCCCAAGAAAGAACGAGGTTTACCTCAGTGCACCTCTGAAGCACTCGATCTAGGCTAGAAAGACAGGAGTCGGAATCGTCGCCGTAGACCGAAAAATCGTCCATGAAGACCTCTAAAAAGTCACCTACCATGTTTGCGAAGATCGAGATCATACACCTCTAGAATGTAGCAAGAGCATTACATAATCCAAAGGGCATATGTTGGAAGGCATAAGTTCCGAACGGACAAGTAAACATCATCTTTTCCTGATCTTCAGGCTCGATTGCCACCTGGTTATATCCCGAGTACCCATCAAGAAAGCAATAATGGCTCTTCCCAACTAACCTCTCAATAATCTGATCGATAAATGGTAGCGGGAAGTGATCCTTCTTGGTGGCCAGATTCAAACGTATGTAGTCCACACGGACGCGCCAAGAAGTCGGTACTCGGGTGGCGATCTCCTCTCCGTCCTCATTGATCACTGTAGTCATATCCGTGTTCTTGGGTACCACATGTAAAGGACTAACCCATTTCGAGTCGGAGATGGGATAGATAAAATCGGTGCTCCACTACTTGGATATTTCCTTCATAACCACATCTCAAAGATTCAGGTTCAACCTGCGCTGAAACTCACGAGATGGTTTGGCGTCATCCTCGAGAAAGATGTGGTGAGAGCATAGAGCCGGACTAATCCCATGGAGATCCGCTACGGTCCACCCAGTTGCCTTGCGATTCTTTTCAAGAATCTCCATCAAACGAGATTCTTGATCTTCAGTCAGATTGGAAGAGATGATGACTGGAAACATTTTGGATTCTCCAGCAAGGAATCGGTATTTCATTGACTGAGGTAACGGTTTAAGCTTAGGGGAGAAAGAATAGGAAGAGCGGGTTTGACTAGGGACTGAGTGTAGGCTACTAGATCGATATGGGAGAGCTCAGCCTGCTCTGACTCAGAAAGATTTGGAGACTGCTTTTTTGATTGCTGACTCTGCTGCGCGGGCTTGGTCTCCAAGTTGGTTGTAGGCTCATCTGAAATTAGGCGCGGAACATATTCATCAAAACTTTGCTAATCAAAATCCACGTCTATATCGGAGGGATCAGAATCAGAACAACAAGATCGAAAATCTGAATGACCATCATCAAAATCGTCGGCCTCGGCCTGTGACTGTCTGTTCCAAGATTGTGTCATCAAATTTGTCTTCATCTAATATCTGCAACTCAGACTCTCCTGAAGGCATTATGAAAGAGTGTATGCTCGGTTCGGCCCAAATGACTTCATCATCTGTTTGCACGAAATCACAGTCCTGATGACTATCGGGTTCGTCATCAGATGCTCTCTCAGACTCTTCAGATTTGAATATGAGATCTTGGATCGTTTCTATATGTATACTCTCACCTTGGACGTAAAAGTACACCTTCCTTGTACCATAATCGGAAACAGTCTTTGCTGTGGGTAGGAAAGGTCATCCTAATATGATCGGGGTATCAGTCACACATTCAAGGACAGTCATGTCCAACACGACAAAGTCTACAGGGAACTGCAAACCCTGAATGGTGACAATAACGTCTTCAATTTCGGCCTCTTGACCGATCTGTCAGCAAACTACAAGACCATTCTTCTTGGTCTAAGAGGTCCGAACTCGAACTTGTCGAGTAAGGAAGAGGGAAGAAGATTAATCGATGAACCGCTATCTAAAAGAGTACGATCAAAAGTCTGATCGAGGATTTTGCATCTGACATACGGTGCTCCCGTGTCTGATCTTTTGGCTGGGAGATGATTCTGGATGGCGTGACAAGTCTCCTTGGTCAACACATGGATTTCAAAACAGTGATTACGCTGCCTCTTCTTTCTGCGAACGGTGGTTCGCTCCTTGAGACCTTTCTACAGAAGAGGGATGTGTGCCAAGGCTTCCAAAAGAGTCAACTAGATGGTGAATTTATCGAACATCTCTTTCGTCAGATCCAACATTTGAGTCTTTTTGATGTTTTCTTTTTTATCGCCTTTTCCTAAGCAGAGTGCTTTGGGAAAAGGAATCTATACATCCTCCTGGTTAGTCTGTACAATCAGAGGATTAGAAGTAGAAGGAAATGTTTTTGCAAAACAATGATTTGCTTTTCATGAATCATCATCATCAGAAGATCCATGATCTTGCGATTGATCAACTGTCTTATTTTTATTTTTCTTCCGATTTCTTCTCTTTTGTACATTTTTAAAAGATTTTCTTTCATCATCACTATTTACAAAGAAAGGTAAAGCAGCTGATCGGCATTCGACTGTGGTTGCATCTCTTCAGACTTGGTGGCTTCAGCACCACCATCCATATCGTCAAAGGTTGCGGCTTCAGTACCGCCATCGATGTCTTCTACTGGCTCGCTTGTGTTGTCTAGAATGCAATCTTCGGTCCTAGTAGAATCTCCTCCTACTGGTATTCTATCGTTCCTAAGAGAGATAAAATCAGCGTTATCATGATAAAGAGAGTCGTCTGAAAATACCTGTGATTGGAGAGTGGGCGTGATCAAATCTTCCTGCTCTAACTTCCTCTTCAAATTATTCGGCTCTATCTGAGCAGGTATGGCGGGCTTCCCGTTGACTAGTTCAGTAACATGAGTCTTAAACTCATCCATTTCTCGCCTAAAAGATGCCTGCTGATCAGCAGTCAAGTTGGCGAGGTATTCTAGAGTTGGGTTATCATGGAAAGGACCATGATACACGGATGAGTCGCCTCGATGATACTGAGGCTGCTGCTGAGCTGACTGTTGTTGAGGATGATGCTGATACTGAGACGGATAAGAGTTCTGCCTCCACTGAGTCTACTAGAACTGACGAGGATCTGCATGCTTCTGAAACTCTCTGGTCTGCCCCATAGGTGCCTGTGGTGGCGGCTGGGAAGAGGTACCTCCTGTCGACCAACGAAAGCCAGGATGATCTCGACGGATCCCTAGTTGCTGTGGTCGATCATACCAAATCCCATTGACCTCAGTCAATGGCTTAGGCATCTCAGAATATGCTGGGGGCATAGATGCCAATGGTTGATCACTTTGATATACCACATCTAAGTATCAGATGATGGTGTCTACGAGTGATGAATCTCCGCTTCATCACCTTTATTCTATCATTTTGGCCTTAAAAACCCCAGCAAATGCATGTAAATAACATCAATTTGTTCATAATAGCATCTATTATTTATTGCATTTATTGAACATAAAATAAGGGTTTTAATGCCAAAATTATAGAATAAAGAGAAGAAAAGAAAAAGGAATAAAATATTGCAAATATTTTATGACCCTAACCCCGAGACCAAGGCCAGAATGGAGTTGGTCGACAAGGAATAAAGTAGGGGGAGATAAGGGCCAGTAATGCAATAAATACCTCATTTATTTATTCATTCATTTATGCATTTTTGACACCTATTTTGTATATAATTATTTAGTCATCAAATAGAAATATTTTGTACATAAAAGTTATAAATAATAATGTGAATAAAAATATAAAATTGAGTTTGTACAAAAATATTACACAGTGTACAATTTATACACAGAATAAAAAGCCAGAGTCATAACTTCATAGACCCATATCTTCCAAATACAAACTCAAAATCACCCAAAATCACCTTTAATTGTATATAGCTTTACAAGAACTATTTAATAAAATTGATTTCATAATTTATGGAGTTCATCTGTGACAGTTAGGTTTTTGGCCCTCAATGTATATAGTACTGATTAAAATATTCATTCTATTCATTTTATTATTTCTATAAATTTATATTTTTTTAATTTTGTAAATAATATATGTAATACATATACATATTGAAATTAGAATAAAACCAAAAAGAATTTGTAAAATAAAATAAGTCTATGCAATATATATGCAAGATACCTATGTTATGTATGTACATAAATAAAAAGGGGAATACATTCTTTAATTTCTTTATTCATCATATTTTATAATATTATAAATATTACATATAATTTATTAATAAACAAATCCAAAATAAAAACCAATAAAATACATTAAATAAATAAAGTGTATTTAAAATATAGGTAAAATACCTATAAGTATACCTACACACTACATACACTTATTTATTTAAATATGTAAATAAACTCATGAATATATATATATATATATACTCATAAAAATAATTTATAAATATATAAAATAAGAAAATAAAATAATAAAATAAAAATATACAAAATAAAAATAAATACACTTATAAATGCATTATTAAAATAAACCCATAATAAAATACATCAAAACAATTAAATAAAAAATCATAAATAAATACTACATTGATTAATATTTTTTTTTATAAATTAATATTTAATTAAATCATTTATTAATTTTAATAAATAGGTCAATATCTCGCTGACTTGGACCAATAGAATTCCAGCAAATGTTGACCGTCTGGTCAATTGTCCCATCTGGGACAATGGCGCGTCAGAACCATCTTTTCCCCGATATTCCTTCTTTTTTCACGCATGATCCGTCGCTCGATCACCATCGATCCCTTCATGGAAATTTCTCCTAGACCCATGATGATCCGCGCTGACACCTGAGATCGCGTGTACATAGACCATATTCGTTGATATTCGCCGGACAATAAAGGTACCCAGGAATGTTTATAAATAAGAGCCTCCCCCTCCTTGGCCGAATTTGGCCAACTTTAATCCCCCTAAAAGCTTCGACTTGGTTCCTGGACGAACCCTTGTGACAGGAGGAGTGTCCCAGCGACTTGAATCGGCCGGAGGAGGGGATAATTTTGTCGCGGCGGAGCTCCGGCGTCCGTCCTGCTCCCTGGAAGCCCCCAGGGTATAAGAGCTATTATTCCGTGTTCTTTAGGTAGATTTTACTTCCAGCATTTTAATTCCGCTTTTAATTCAGCCTTTAGATCAGTAGTGTAGCTTAGTTTAGTTAAATCAAAGTTCGTTGGAGCTCCGCTCCGGCGACTTCTTCAGACTGTTATCGACCGTTTCCGACCACCTCGTTCATCCCATTTCCTTTCCCATCGCCCTCTCCATCTCCCGATCACCTCTGTTCAACAGAAGACCTTCTGTCTTCGCGAATCGGAGCTCCACCTCCACCGTTCGTTGGAGCTCCTCCGCCTCACCTCACCGTGCATCAGATCTCCAAAACCCAGGGTCGAGGAGAAAGCCCTCGTCCCCCTTGTTCTTCCTGTGCAGGTACCGTGAAGAGAAGAGCCCTCTTGGACTCGATTTGAACCAGGAAGAGGTTCCTAGAGGTCCCAAGATTCCCCGACCTCGCCTGACCTCCTCGGACCTCCAAGAGCCATGCTAAGACCATCATCCGACGCGGGACACCTTCAGCAGCGAGCAGAGCACCTTAGACGCGAAGGAGAAGCTCGGAGGAGCCTGCAGTTCACGATCGAAGCTCGCCTCGTGCGAGCTTCTTCCTTGTTCTTCCTGGGGACTCCTCCGCCGCCCGATCAGGAAGGAGCCCCCAGATTACACCAGATCCGTCTGATGAAGCCCTGCACCGACCGTCAGATCAGCTCGACTGATCTAGTCTCAGCCCTTCATCAGTGAAGCGTCATCGGGCAAGGAGAAGGCGACGCGTGTCAAGTAGAGAGAGCTCAACCGTCGGATGAAGCGCCTTTTGGGGGTAAATTGCAAAACCAACCCCCGCATTTTTGTAATTAAATTTTAATATTGTCAATAAGTTTTAACGTTGTAAATAAATTGTAAATTTTGGTAAAGGACCCCTGAGCTTTCATGTAATTGCAATTAGGTCCTTCCGCACCTCACGTGCAGTACCACGTGAGGCACGTGAATTTTGCAGTGCATACCCTAGCATTTTTATTAATTGTAAATTAGTTTCAAAATTTTAAATAAATGTTTATTCCAGTAGGTATTTTTGCACAGTGCCCTTTGTGATTTATTTTATTTGCAAAAATGCCCCTGCCAAGCTGTTTAATTGTTGTGTCTTTTATGTATTTATTAAAAATGCCTAGCTAGCTCCTAAAAATTCACAAAAATTAGGGTAGATGCCTTGTACCTTGTAGATGCAAGTTGTATTTTTGTTTGGTATTTTTGAGCATTTTATCCATTTATTAAAAATGAAAAAGGAGCTAATTTTGCACTGTTTAAATGAGAAAATACAAAAAATTATAAAATGTTTTTTTGGAAAATTACAAAAAAATTATATATGGTATATTTATATATTTAATGAGTCCAGAAAGTGAAAAACCCTAAAAACAAGAAAAAGAAAAATAAAAAATTAGAAAACTTCAAAATTAAACAAAAAAACTATAAAAATGCAACAAAAATGTCAAAAATATATTTTTCTCTTTTATAATTATCTATATATTATTATTTACATATTAAAATTAATTTGGGTAATTTTTGGATTTATTTTATATTTTTAATCCCCAAATTAGTTTCAGCCTATTTAATTAGTCCCATATTAGGGACATTTTTGAAATTAAAAATACATAAAAAATAGAAAAACTCCAGAATATATATATATTGAAAAAAAAGAAAGTGAAAACACAAAAACTAAAACAAGGGGACTGCTAAATAAACTTTGACCTTAATTAAAATCCATAATGGACTATCATTGTACCGGGTTCATAAAGCCCTCATTGTTTTCAGGTACCTTTGGAGGGGGACCAAAACCCTACTCCCATGAGCGAGGCACGTCCCATAAGGAATAGAGCCAAAAACCCAGACTGCAACTGCCTTGTGTATCGCCTGAATTTCCGAAGTAACGGCGCTTCTATCGTACGTGACCGAGTAGGGCCTTAGCGATGGTGTTCCCGCCTTGTGTGGAACATCGACATGGTCTGAAGTACTGAGCATAGGCCACGCCTTCACGGGGGTGTATGTCTCATCGGTTTGCATCCGAGTAGGTTCTTGTACGCTCACGTCTGATTCCGTTGCGAGCAAGAACCAAAGTATTGGTTTTGCCTATCGGCTTCCTCTCTCTATTTCTTTGGCTGAGTAGGAATCCAGGAAGGGTTATAAGGACCTCAAAAAGTACAGACTACAGGTTACAAAGGAGGAGGACAAGTACGGGATTCTTTTCTGGCAGTACTCTCTCTCCGATAGGATTAGCGTGTGACGAATCCGAAAATGCCGGTTTTAAGAATGTGTTTTTATCGTGTTGTGCGTTGTAGGCGGCAATCGGAAACGATCAAGAAAATACCACAAATAAATTATTCAATTTTTATTCTCGTGGTTTTATGTTTATTTTACTTGGGCAAGTCCCAAGGTCGATCACAAGGAGGCAAAGGAACAACCTAGAATTAAGTCTATCAAAGTTCGTGTTCGGTTTTCGAGGCGGTCTCTTTTTTTTGGAATTTTCAATGCAATAAGGGAAGCAAAATGCAAATTTGGCCTTATTTTAGGGACTAAAATGTAAATTTCAATCAAACGATGTCCGAAAAATACGAAACTTGGCCACAATGGAAATTATGGTGAAATGGGTGCACTGTAATTTTTTTGGAATTTTTGGATGCAATATGAATTTTTTAGGGATTTTTAAATGCAAACAAAATGATTTTCAATATTTAATTTTAATAAATATCAAACCTACTTATTTTCAAGGATCAAAATTATCTGAGATCTATCACTAGGTGACGGATCTCAAAAAAATCCTAAACCTCGAAAATGTGGGGTTTAATACCTGTTAAAAATTAAATACTAAAATATGCACAATGATTTTTACAGGACAAAATATGCATGCAAATGCAAATCTTTTTGGGCACAATGTTAAGAATGATTAAATCTACAATGTGTGATTTTTCGAAGATTTTTAGAGCAACGGTTAATCAACTATGAATTTAAGAGCAAGAAATGGTAAAACACGCAAATTTTCACAAAACAATTATTTATTAATTAATTATCAATCACAAAATTACCCACAACTTGTCAAAGTGTAGAGGATCAATTAACCAACATCATGCTATTTTTTTGATAATAAAATAATGTAGAGAGACGGTTCAAAACTTAGGGGGAACACAGGGGTCTGATTGCAATATAAATAAAGAAATAATGCAGAACAAGGACTTAGATGTAATTACCAATAGGCCTAGGGAGAATGCTGCAAAATTTCCAATGGGGCACGTGCGTGTCACGTGCCCTTGGAGGCGGGGCTGATCTGTAAATGGGAGAACCTTCAGGGGGGATTTTGTAAATTGCCCAAGGGACACGTGCGCAGCACGTGACCCTGGGGTGTTGCTTGCTGGGGACGTTCCCCCACGCACGTGCGAGGGGCGTGCGGGGGGCCTCGGGCTTCGAGCCCGGCCGATGGCGAAGGGGCGGAGCTTCTGATGGTTGCGGCGGAGGGCCAGTGGCGATGGCCGAGTCGTCCGTCCAATGACGTGGCTGTGGCGGCGCGAAGACGAAGCGGTGGTGGCCGAGGGGCGGGCGGTCGTGCTCCTGCGGCTGAGGCTTGGCGGGAAGGCCGAGCCTCTGGATGTCGGTGGACGAAGAGTCTACTGGAGGGGAGGCGTGGACGATCGGGGAAGGGCGGAGCAGGCGGTGGTGGCCGACACACGGCCGTGGGGCATCGATGAAGAAGGGCCGGTGGCAATGTTGTCGATCGGCGATGTCAGAGGCGGTGATGGCGGCTGGAGTGGTGGGTGTCGGAGAAGCGGAGCGGGGTTGCGGTTTGTGGTCGAGGCGTGTCCGGCGAAGGGGAAGGCGAGAGAGATAGAGAGAGAGGGGGGGAGAGAGAGGGAGAGAGAGGGTATACCTGAAGGAGCTCGACGGCGTTGGGCGGCCAGAGCGAGCAGCTTGCTCGGGGCGGAGCTGCGACGAGGCGTTGGGGTCCTCGGATCACGCCGGCGACGAGCGTCTCGCGGTTGTCACGATCGGAGGCGATGTTCTTAGATGAAGATTGGCGGATGGCTTGCTTCGAGGATGGCGGAGGTTCTTTTATAGGGTAGAGATATGGCCGGAGAAGGAAGGAGATCGGGGGCGATTTGGGGCTTTCGCGAGATAAGCGGAGGATGAGATACGGCGGCGACGAGATCGGAGGACTGGGGAATCGTAGAGGGATTCGCGGTGGTGCGAGATTCGCGAGATCTCCGGCGATGTGAGGCGGCGGCGGAGATCCAAAAGAGGAAAGGGGGGGCTGGAGGAAGATGAGAAGTGGCCGTCCGATCGGGCGAGATCGGACGGCCACGATTGCAACACGTGGCACAAATGGGAGGCAGAGGCGGAGGCACGTGCGGAGCACGTGCCTGGGGAGGCACGTGCGACGCACGTGCGGCCTTATTATTAATTTTTTTAATTTTTTTTATTAATTTTTTTTTAAAAAAAACGTTAATAATAATGCCAAAAATGACTGACACATGGCGGCAACAGGTGCTGCCACGTGTCAGCACCAGAAAATTCGAGACTAAAAGATTTTGTAAATTCGATAAAAAATAGTAAACGACCTCGGATCGAAAAAGTTTCTTCACAAAAGTTGCTCGTCTCGATGAGATCTACAACTTTCATTAAGACATCAAAATCAAAATCGATCATTTGCACAAAGTGAATTTTTGGGGTATCCTATGTACATAGAATACCTTGATTTTTGGGTTTTATAAATTTTTTGTCATTTTTAAACAAGATAAAAATCCGGAAAAATATGGAAAAATCAAAAATAAATAAAAGACACTTAATTCTAATTTTTTTGGATTTTTATTAATTAAGAAAATATATACATAAAATAAAGGTCGGAAAACCGCAAAATATACAAAATACAAAAGAGGCCCAAAACCCAACTTTCACATATGAGCTCCGATTCACTTGAACTTGGTCTTGTTTTGAAGGTAATTGAATGCACATTAGTTCAAAAGTGAGTAGGATTAAATCGGATACTGGATGGATAAGATATGTGGCTTTTAGTCCGAAAATCCTGAAATTAGGGTTTGGGTTTTTGGTCCACTTATTTGGGTTAGTTATTTTTTTTTGTATTTTTCCTTTATTCTTGTTAGTGATATGTACACAGTGGAAGTAATTTTGAATCATTCGGAGTTAGCATGAATGGGTTAAAAATTAGGGAAGTTAGGCTATTTACATGTCCTTTTGGCTTGGATTTTTGGCTTCTTATTTTGTGCAGATTTTTGTGCTAAAATGCAATTCTTATGAAATCATGCACTAATGCTAATTATGCAGAATAGATGCAAGAATGCTGTTGATTTTTAGGGATTTGAGCTTAATAAATGAGATTTAGAGTGATGAATACGAGATTCATCATCCCCCTATACTTAAACCATGCTCGTCCCTGAGCATCAAAAAGAAATGCCATGAGGTGAAATAAGATTGGGTTCCATACCAAGACCATGAGCTGAAGGTGAAAGTGAACCTAAACTCAACCTTTGGATTATTTGTGTGTCGGAACTTCTGTGAGACTTAGAATTTTAAAATCAACAGCCCTCAAGTTCTACACATCATTGCTACAGTTTCGGCTCAGAAGTCATCTTAGATCAATCATCTTCCCAAAGTATACCCTATGAACATTGAATAACTGACTCTTGTGTGTGAAATATTTTAGCTCTTCCCACCCAGAATGCCAGACTACCGCGCAAGCCTCCTCTCCAATAACTCGTCCTCGGGGAGTCAGGTATTTCCTTCTAAGGTCTGTCGCGCTGTGTTCACAATCGAATTGGGGGGAGAAGATAGAAGAATGAGAAAAGAACTGGAGGGTGGCCAATGTAGTCACCTCTCCTTGTGAAGATGGCCAGTGTAGCCGAGTCTCCACCAAGATCTGAAGGTTTCTGGAAGCTTGGACCTTTTTGGTCAGATTTTATTTGGTAGTTGCTTCTTTGTATTTGGAATTTTTGGTGGTTCTGCTTGGATCTTGTTGTGCCCCTACGGATATAGAATCTTTTGTTTCCGTACATTTTTTTGGGGTCTTAGAAAAAATTGTGCCCAGCCGTCCATCCCTTTTCCGAAGCTTTATTTCAACCCGTACTCCGGTCTTTAGATTTCCACGCTACCAGAAAAGAAACTCACACAGTCTTCCAACATCCCGTCTGAGTTGAGCTAAGTGCATAGTGCGAGAGTACAAATTAATTCCCTATTCCAGAGTTGTACCCAGAATGAAGAGACCAGGTTAGACACTAAGAGTCAAACACTGTACATTGTCATGTGGAACTCAAAGAATTAAGTCAAAGACCTGAAGACTCTAAAATCCTATTTCTCGGTGAAGTTCCTCTGAAGATTAGGTGGATTAAGGTCAAGTCCAGACCACTCTCGGTTTCGGCTCATAACTCGGTTCAGAATCCAAAGACTTTTCACATATGCAAATGCGATGCTTGATGAAATGCGAGTGTGCGAAATGCAGACACATTTTTTTATTTTGATTTTTTATGCAAAGGATTTTTGTGTGTGTGTTTTTTTTGTTTTTGTTTTTTGTTTTTTTAGAAAAATACCCACCCCGTAAATACATATAGACTTACGTGCAAGTACGAGGTATGGCTAAAATATATACAAAGTATATATACAGACCCCCCTATACTTAGCGAGTGCTGTGTCCTCAGAGCACAAGAAGCGTAAAGAAGACATGGCTCGGGCTAAGCGTAAGAGAGTGAAAAAGAACAAGATTTACAAAATCGCCCCCCTATACTTAGGCTGTGAATAGGCTAAGTATAGAAGAAGAGCGGAAAAGAAAAGAAAAAGAAATGAAGCGGTCAGGGTATGTGAATGAGGAGGGTATATATAGGTGGTTGGCGGTTCCCCCTATACTTAGGCTTTGGTCAGCCTAAGTATAGAAGAAGGATGGATATGGAGTGAGCTAGAGATCGAAATGAGATGAGGGAAATGGTATATACAGATGGCATCGGTCCCCCCCTATACTTAGGCCTTGACCTAAGTAGAGGAAGAAGTTGTACAAGGGGATCGATGTGGTGGGGAGGGAGGGTGGGTCTGATCTGATATATCGTCAATGTCCTTGCTCTGTGTGAAATAGATGACCTCAACTTGCATTGTATGTTCTTTGGATGATTCTATATATGGCTTCAGTAATTGTCCATTCACTGAGAAAGGTTGTGCATCATCTTTGAGTTCTGCAATGTCCACACTTCCATTGGTATGCACATCGATGACAACATAGGGACCCGTCCATTTCGATTTCAGTTTCCCATGAAAGATCTTTAATCGAGCATTAAACAACCATACTTTCTGCCCAGGGACAAAGGTTTTATCTCGAATGTGTCTATCATGCCATTTCTTGACTTTGTCCTTATAAATCACACTGTTGTCATATGCTCGGTTTCGGATTTCAATTAGCTCATTCAGATTTAGGTCTCGACATAATTTCCCAAGGTGACAACTCCAGTTCAACTTTTTGATTGCCCATTCAGATTTGTGAATCAGTTCTGCAGGAAGATGGCAAGGTTTGCCATAGATCATCCTAAAAGGTGAAGTGCCGAGTGGTGTTTTATAGGCTGTCCTATAGGCCCAAAGGACTTGATCCAATAGTTTTGACCAATCCTTCCTATCTGGACGAACCAACTTTTGAAGTATACTCTTCACTTCTCGATTAGAAACTTCTGCCATGCCATTAGATTGTGGATGATAAGGGTTGGCTATTCTATGTTCAAATTTGTACTCCTTAGCCAAAGATCTCATTTCCCTGTTCACAAAGTGGCTACCTCCATCAGAAATCAAAACTTTTGGTATCCCGAACCTTGCAATGATATTATCCTTGATAAACTTACAGACGGTTTTGCTGTCTGCGGTTCGGGTCGGAATAGCCTCTACCCATCTAGACAAATAATCAACCGCTAACAAGATGTACTCAAATCCATTGCTATTGGGAAAGGGACCCATAAAATCAATCCCCCATGCATCAAAAACATCACAAAAAATCATTGGTTGCATGGGCATTTCGTCTCTATAACCAACAGTCCCTCCCATCCTTTGACAAATCGGGCAAGACCGTACAAAATCATTAGCATCACGAAATAAGGTCTGCCAGTAGAATCCACATTGGAGTACCTTGTGTGCGGTTCTCTTTCCCGAATGGTGCCCTCCAGCCTCGAGAGTGTGACAATGTGTGAGGACACTCTGGTATTCTTCCTGAGGAATACATCTTCTCCAGACACAATCTGCTCCTTCATAGAAAAGGAAAGGATCGTCCCAATGGTATTTTCTTGAATCCGACTTTAGTTTTTCAATCATTTTCTTGGTCCAACCAGAGGGAACCTTCTTGGAGACAAGATAGTTCACGATGTTGGAATACCATGGGGTTGAATCAATAGTGCAAACCGATTCGTCTGGAAAAGTCTCCTTAATAGGTCCAGTATCAGGATAATCATTTTTCTCAATTCAAGAAAGGTGATCAGCAACAACATTCTTTATTCCAGGTTTGTCTTTAATCTCCAAATTAAATTCCTGGATTAACAAGATCCACCTCAAAAGTCGTGCCTTGGCATCTTTCTTATCCATGAGGTATCTAATTGCCGTATGATCCGTGAAAATTGTCACCTTGGAGCCCAATATATATGATCTGAATTTTTCAAGGGCCCAAACAACTGCGAACATTTCCTTTTCAGTTACTGTATAATTTTTTTGTGCAGGATCCAATACTTTGCTCGCGTAGTGAATCGCATAAGGGATTCCATCCCGTCTTTGTCCAAGCACAGCTCCGACCGCAAAATCCGATGCATCAGTCATGATCTCAAAGGGAAGAGACCAGTCGGGAGCTTGTAATATCGGCGATTCACATATTTTCTTTTTCAGGAGCTCGAAGGCCTCAAGACACTTGTGATTTACAATAAACTCGGTGTCTTTTCCTAAGAGCTCAGTCAGTGGGCGGGCGATCTTTGAAAAATCAGGGATAAACCTTCGATAAAATCCAACATGCCCTAGAAAAGACCGCACTGACTTGACGTTGGTTGGTGGCTCAAGTTTCTTGATCACATCCACCTTGGCAGGGTCGACCTCCATACCCTTTTTGGAGATGACATGCCCCAACACGATACCCTCAATCACCATAAAGTGACTCTTCTCCCAGGAGAGTACCAAATTGACTTCTCTGCATCTCTTGAGGACTCGATCCAAGTGTGCTAAACATGTATCAAATGAATCACCATGGACCGAGAAGTCATCCATGAACACTTCCAGGAAATCACCCACCATTTCGGCAAATACGGCAATCATGCACCGCTGAAATGTGCCTGGGGCATTACAAAGCCCAAATGGCATGCGCTTGAAAGTGTAGGTACCGAAGGGACATGTAAATGTGGTTTTTTCCTGATCATCGGGAGCAATAGCTACCTGATTGTAGCCAGAGTACCCATCAAGAAAACAGAAGAATGCTTTCCCTGCAAGCCTCTCCAAGATTTGATCAATAAATGGCAGTGGAAAGTAATCTTTCTTGGTCGCGGCATTCAGGCGCCTGTAATCGACACAGACATGCCACGACGTGGGTACTCGGGTCGCGATCTCAACCCCCTCCTCGTTGGTGACCATCTGGATTCCCGACTTCTTCGGGACGACATGAAGGGGGGCCACCCACTTGGAGTCAGAAATGGGGTATATGAAACCTGCTTTGCACCATTTCTCTATCTCTTTCTTAACCACTTCCCGAAGATTGGGGTTTAGTCTTCTCTGAAATTCACGGGAAGGCCTTGCATTATCCTCAACATAAATTTGGTGCGAGCAGAGAGCAGGGTTGATTCCGACGAGATCCGACACAGTCCAACCGATGGCTTTTCGATTTCGCTCAAGGACTTCTAGTAGTCTGGATTCTTGGTCTAAGGTTAATGATGAGCTAATGATCACAGGGAATTTATCTTTGGGTCCATTGAGAAATGCATACTTCAGGGTGGGAGGGAGGGGTTTCAGCTCTGGCAGATCTACATCATCAATCAAATCTGGCTGAATATCTTTTTAGTCTGGATTAGTGATTGTTGGTGGTGGATCATTCTGTGATATGCTAGCCACTGATCTTGAAAGAAAGCGAGTCGGATCGCAAAAGTAGTATGGTAATTCAGCCAAAGCCGCGTCCGACTCTTCATTGATTTTTTTCGAAGAGGATGGAATGGACCAATTCGAAAGGAGTTCTGTGTCGTCGAGATTGTACGTATCCAGGTGTTCAGATTTGTCTGGCAATAGGTCACACATTGTATGGTGCATTGTTTCTTCTTCTGATGTGAGGGTGTCCATGTGAAGATCTGGCAGTCGGTTCCAAGGTTCGGTAGTGTTGATTAGATTACACTCAGAGGATTCGGCATCCTCAGTGGTGGATTCAGAATCGGGTCTTTGCCATTTTGTTTGTCTCATTTCCAGATCCACTTCTCCATCTAGGGAGCGGAATTTCATCATTCCAGTACCGTAATCGAAAACAGCCTTGGCGGTTCGTAAGAATGGTCATCCCAAAATGATTTGCGACTCTTTCCAATGGTTCAGGGTCTCCATACAGTGAAGTCCACTTTGTATTCCGTACCCTCAACCATAATGATAACATTTTTTACTTCTCCCTTAGGTCTTTTAGTAGATTTGTCAGCGAATTGGAGTATAGATAGCGATTTCTGAAGAGGTCCTAACTCCAATCGGTAATATAAGGCTAAGGGAAGAAGATTGATGGAAGAACCATTGTCAAGAAGTGTGCGTGCGAATGCGATACCGCCAATGCGGCTTTCCACATAATGAGCACCCATATCTCTTTTCTTCCTTGGTAAATGTTGGTTTCTCACGCATTTGGTAGTGGCCACTGTCAGAACATGAGTCTCCACAAATTGGTTTGTTTTCTTTGTACGGGTCCGGGTAGGAGTACATTTCATTTTCAGATATTTCTGGAATGCAGGGTTACTGGCCACATATTGATCAAAGGGCACTTTTACGGTGATGTTTTGTTGACAAAATTTTTCCATCACTGGGTCACTCTGGATAGTTTTCTTTTGTCTTCCCTTCTTAAGCGCATGGGGAAAAGGAATGGAAGCATTTGAGACAGGAGAGAGAGTTCCAGAATTGTAAATAAGAGCATCTTTATTGAATTTGGAGTTCTTATTACAATCATAATGTTCTGGATTATCATCATGTTGCTGAAATAGTGACAAAGGTATTTTCGCAGCAACTAGAGGTTCAAGGTCCTCTTTATTCTCCATAGATGCTTTTCCCTTCCTTTGGGCAGAAATCCTCGGGCGTCCTTCATCTTCATCCTCAGAAGTATCCTCCGGTTGATCTTCTGAGTCATGTTGGTCAGCTTCCCTTGCCCGGTCAGGTACGACCACGGTCCTTCCGCTCCTGAGGGACATGGCATTGATATTGTTAAACGAAAGGGTCTCGTGTTCAGATGTGGAAAAGTCTGAGTATCATACCTGATTGTTGTGTTGAGATGATTGAGGTTTGTTCAAGCTATTGGGGTTAGCTTGAACTTGAGCGGGAATGGCAGTGACAGGGGCTGTCTGTTCTTCCTTCCAACGGGATAGACGATTAACATCTACCCGTAGATCGTACAGTTCACTCCGGAAGCTGCAGATTTCCTCCAGCATTTGTCTTTGGATATCAATTGAGTCTTCTGGAGGTTTGGATGATCGAGATGCTTGATTTGGAGCTTGGTATTGTTGACGATGTTGTTGAGGTTGGTTCTAACGGTCGTGTGGCTGCTGCTGCCTTGAGGGCTGATTGTGTTGTGGAGCGGCATTGTAGGAGTTGGATGGACGCTGATATTGCTGACGGTCCCCCAGATTACCCTGTCGGGTATTATCCTGTGTGTACCAGATGCCGTTTATCTCGAAAGTCAGAGGTGGGGCTTCTATGACTGTCTCAGCTGGAGGAGGTGACTGCTGGGAAGGTTGGACGTAGGATTGGTCCTGAGTCCATGGTTGCGGTTGTCCAGAGCCTGGCTGCTCTTGGACATGATGCACATGATAAATTGGGATCGTAGGAGCAGTAGGCATCCCGATCTTGGACACCTTCTCAGTGAGTTCCTCCATTTGTTTTGGAAATTGAGAGAGTCGGTTGTCGATGTCGTTCACTCTTTTATCCACAACTGTTAATTTGTTTGTGATGATGTTCATGTTGGGCAGCAAGTCTTCTGCTATTTCTGCAACCGTTTGTTTCCCTCCTTTGGATTAATAGTTGTTCAGTGAATCAGTGTAAGATCTACTAGCAATTTGTGAACGACTAGTCTCCGCCATTTGCTCCAGTATTTTCAAGACGGTATCAGCTCCTCGGGATGTGTAGTTTCCTCCACAGGCAGCGCTGACAAGACCCTGAGTCCCGTGGTTAAGGCCAGAATAGAGGGATTGGACCAGGATGTTATTATCTAGGTCATGACAGGGACATTTTTGCAGCAGATCTTTGAATCTATCCCATGCATCACAAAGTGGTTCATTTGGCATCTGAGAGAAGCTAGTGATGCGAGTCCTCATTTGATTGGTTCGACTTAAGGGGTAGAATTTTTTTAAGAAGAGGTTCTTGAACCTATCATAGGTGGTCACCGTCACTCCCAAATTTTTCACCCAGTAATCTGCCTTACCCTTCAAGGCGAAAGGTAATGCAGTGAGATGGATATAGTCTTGGCTGACTTGTGGGTGCTTCTGATTAGAACAGATTAGCTCCAAATCACGCAGGAATTCATAGGGCTCTTCATTCGAATTACCATGAAATTGTGGTAATTGATTTATGAAGTGTGGCTTCAGTTCATGGTGAACCTCAGGTTGAGGTGGCTGCAAGTAATTTATGACCCTATATTGCTCGGGATTATATGCAGCGTCCATTGGTGGTTCTTCCTCTGCATGCATTCTTTCCAATTGTTCCCTCATCAAATTTTGCTGCTGCTCAGATGCAGCCAGTCTTGTGAGAATCATTTGCATCGGATCTTCATTTTGGTCATCTTCAGAATTGTTATTCTTTGGAGGCATTTTTTGTGAAGTCTTCTTTTCACCTTCAGATTGTGAAAAATAGGAGTCAATAGTTTGAAGAGAATTATAAGATGAAAAGTCCAGGGGAAGGTGTTCCTGAACGCAAGGTGGTTCTGAGTAAGAGTGGTTCAGATCATTTGAGACTGGAAAGTTTGTGGTAGTCAGAAAGGGGTTACCACAATTTTCCATTCTTGAATTTCAAGAGATTATCAAGAGATGAATGGATGTTGATCAAATCAAACACAATACAAAATTCTTTTTCACCAACTCACACAGTGAAGGTCGTAAGAGTTCGACCAATTTTCTTGTCAATTTTAAATGGTGAAAAGACAATCTTGTTAGCGAGATGAAATTTCGGATTTGGGCTCTAGTCTTAAGTGTCATCTCTCGCTCACTGAGAAAAATAGAACATCCAAGGTCGGGGTTACTCTCCCGCAAAAATTCTTGATTTTATGGGTTATTTGAGATCAGATATATTTAGCAGTCCCGATTTTAATGAGGTGATCACTTAAAAATTAGATGAGCACAAATACACGTCTACCGTCCAGTCCCAATTTCCTTTAAAGTTATGTTATAAAACAAGAGAGAGGAATTCGGAAAAAGCCGATGCACGCGGAAAACTATGATGAATGCTCAGTTAGAAGACTTACAGTGAATCCTCGCAATCTCCATGTGGGATGCTAGACAGAATTTAAAAATTATTCTATATGATGTGCATACCTAAGCAGAAAGTTCTATTAGCGGGAAGAATTGATTTAAATTTGGCTAAGTTGAACGATCTATGTGCGTCTCAATTAAAGTGCAGTGTGGCTTAAGATCCTACGAGCACAAGCAAAAATATAAATGCTCTGAGAGCCGTATGTGCAGGTCTATCCTAATCGCCACTCAAGTCGGTCCCCACCCTCTCCGGAGAGTGAAACAGGCCACGACACACCACAGAATAAAGTCAGAGGTCTTTTTACACACGCGAGAGTCCAAACGGACACCGCTGTAAAATTACAAAAAATAAAAAAAATGCAAGAATTAAAAACCTAGACTCTACGCTCTCTCACGACTCGACTCGATCTTAAATTAATTACGGATTTTTGCAAGAGTCGGTGAAGTTGCGTCGGTTATTGAAAACCGCTCCACGTACAAGGTACCTCGCAAAAAAAAATAAAAGAGAAAATGTAAGAGAGTGACTCAAAAATATATGAAAAATAAAGGCTGAAATAAATTGCAGGAAAATGAAATTTACAATGAAAAATTCGGGGGTCAGACTACCCGAATGCGGAAAACCGAAAAAAAAAAATTTTAGACAAAAATCTAAGCCGTTTGCCTCCCCGGCAACGGCGCCATCTGACGAATCCGAAAATGCCGGTTTTAAGAATGTGTTTTTATCGTGTTGTGCGTTGTAGGCGGCAATCGGAAACGATCAAGAAAATACCACAAATAAATTATTCAATTTTTAATCTCGTGGTTTTATGTTTATTTTACTTGGGCAAGTCCCAAGGTCGATCACAAGGAGGCAAAGGAACAACCTAGAATTAAGTCTATCAAAGTTCGTGTTCGATTTTCGAGGCGGTCTCTTTTTTTTTGGAATTTTCAATGCAATAAGGGATGCAAAATGCAAATTTGGCCTTATTTTAGGGACTAAAATGTAAATTTCAATCAAACGATGTCCGAAAAATACGAAACTTGGCCACAATGGAAATTATGGTGAAATGGGTGCACTGTAATTTTTTTGGAATTTTTGGATGCAATATGAATTTTTTAGGGATTTTTAAATGCAAACAAAATGATTTTCAATATTTAATTTTAATAAATATCAAACCTACTTATTTTCAAGGATCAAAATTATCTGAGATCTATCACTAGGTGACGGATCTCAAAAAAATCCTAAACCTCGAAAATGTGGGGTTTAATACCTGTTAAAAATTAAATACTAAAATATGCACAATGATTTTTACAGGACAAAATATGCATGCAAATGCAAATCTTTTTGGGCACAATGTTAAGAATGATTAAATCTACAATGTATGATTTTTCGGGGATTTTTAGAGCAATGGTTAATCAACTATGAATTTAAGAGCAAGAAATGGGTAAAACACGCAAATTTTCACAAAACAATTATTTATTAATTAATTATCAATCACAAAATTACCCACAATTTGTCAAAGTGTAGAGGATCAATTAACCAACATCATGCTATTTTTTTGATAATAAAATAATGTAGAGAGACGGTTCAAAACTTAGGGGGAACACAGGGGTCTGATTGCAATATAAATAAAGAAATAATGCAGAACAAGGACTTAGATGTAATTACCAATAGGCCTAGGGAGAATGCTGCAAAATTTCCAATGGGGCACGTGCGTGTCACGTGCCCTTGGAGGCGGGGCTGATCTGCAAATGGGAGAACCTTCAGGGGGGATTTTGTAAATTGCCCAAGGGACACGTGCGCAGCACGTGACCCTGGGGTGTTGCTTGCTGGGGACGTTCCCCCACGCACGTGCGAGGGGCGTGCGGGGGGCCTCGGGCTTCGAGCCCGGCCGATGGCGAAGGGGCGGAGCTTCTGATGGTTGCGGCGGAGGGCCAGTGGCGATGGCCGAGTCGTCCGGCCAATGACGTGGCTGTGGCGGCGCGAAGACGAAGCGGTGGTGGTCGAGGGGCGGGCGGTCGTGCTCCTGTGGCTGAGGCTTGGCGGGAAGGCCGAGCCTCTGGATGTCGGTGGACGAAGAGTCTGCTGGAGGGGCGGCGTGGACGATCGGGGAAGGGCGGAGCAGGCGGTGGTGGCCGACACACGGCCGTGGGGCGTCGAGGAAGAAGGGCCGGTGGCGCTGTTGTCGATCGGCGATGTCGGAGGCGGTGATGGCGGCTGGAGTGGTGGGTGTCGGAGAAGCGGAGCGGGGTTGCGGCTTGTGGTCGAGGCGTGTCCGGCGAAGGGGAAGGCGAGAGAGATAGAGGGAGAGAGAGGGGGAGAGAGAGGGAGAGAGAGGGTATACCTGAAGGAGCTCGACGGCGTTGGGCGGCCGGAGCGAGCAGCTTGCTCGGGGCGGAGCTGCGACGAGGCGTTGGGGTCCTCGGATCACGCCGGCGACGAGCGTCTCGCGGTTGTCACGACCGGAGGCGATGTTCTTAGATGAAGATCGGCGGATAGCTTGCTTCGAGGATGGCGGAGGTTCTTTTATAGGGTAGAGATATGGCCGGAGAAAGAAGGAGATCGGGGGCGATTTGGGGCTTTTGCGAGATAAGCGGAGGATGAGATACAGCGGCGACGAGATCGGAGGACGGGGGAATCGTAGAGGGATTCGCGGTGGTGCGAGATTCGCGGGTTCTCCGGCGATGTGAGGCGGCGGCGGAGATCCAAAAGAGGAAAGGGGGGGCTGGAGGAAGATGAGCAGTGGCCGTCCGATCGGGCGAGATCGGACGGCCACGATTGCAACACGTGGCGCAAAAGGGAGGCAGAGGCGGAGGCACGTGCGGAGCACGTGCCTGGGGAGGCACGTGCGACGCACGTGCGGCCTTATTATTATTTTTTTTAATTATTTTTTTATTAATTTTTTTTTAAAAAAAGCGTTAATAATAATGCCAAAAATGACTGACACGTGGCGGCACCAGGTGCTGCCACGTGTCAGCACCAGAAAATTCGAGACTAAAAGATTTGGTAAATTCGATAAAAAATAGTAAACGACCTCGGATCGAAAAAGTTTCTTTATGAAAGTTGCTCTTCTCGATGAGATCTACAACTTTCATTAAGACATCAAAATCAAAATCGATCATTTGCACAAAGTGAATTTTTGGGGTATCCTATGTACATAGAATACCTTGATTTTTGGGTTTTATAAATTTTTTGTCATTTTTAAACAAGATAAAAATCCGGAAAAATATGGAAAAATCAAAGATAAATAAAAGACACTTAATTCTAATTTTTTTGGATTTTTATTAATTAAGAAAATATATACATAAAATAAAGGTCAGAAAACCGCGAAATATACAAAATACAAAAGAGGCCCAAAACCCAACTTTCACATATGAGCTCCGATTCACTTGAACTTGGTCTTGTTTTGAAGGTAATTGAATGCACATTAGTTCAAAAGTGAGTAGGATTAAATCGGATACTGGATGGAGAAGATATGTGGCTTTTAGTCCGAAAATCCTGAAATTAGGGTTTGGGTTTTTAGTCCACTTATTTGGGTTAGTTATTTTTTTTTGTATTTTTCCTTTATTCTTGTTAGTGATATGTACACAGTGGAAGTGGTTTTGAATCATTCGGAGTTATCATGAATGGGTTAAAAATTAGGGAAGTTAGGCTATTTACAGGTCCTTTTGGCTTGGATTTTTGGCTTCTTATTTTGTGCAGATTTTTGTGCTAAAATGCAATTCTTATGAAATCATGCACTAATGCTAATTATGCAGAATAGATGCAAGAATGCTGTTGATTTTTAGGGATTTGAGCTTAATAAATGAGATTTAGAGTGATGAATGCGAGATTCATCATCGTGCTAAGGACTTGTTAAAAGATTTGCCTGAAATAACAACTCTAAAAACCGAAAAGATAATAAATAGCCGAACCTTCACGGCTTCACATGGCGTGAGTTGGTGAACCCAATTTTGTATTGCATTTGTATGGATCTAGATTAAGGTTCGAAGATCGAGTCCCGCGCCTTGGCGCAAATTTGTGTCATTCTCTTTTGACCCCCCGCTCAGCCGAGCCTTTCTACTGTTTTACACTACTTCTTATTTCTCATTGACCATCGTATCCTTCATCCAACATCCAATCCTCTTTTGTGCTTCGCGAAGTTGATCCATGGATGGTTTCTGTCGTGACCCCGCCGATACCCACATCGATTCCATAGATTAAACTCCGCCAATAAATTCGAGGCGATTCCCGAGAACCCGATCCGGACTTTGCGGATCGATCTCCAGACTCATCGTCTTCTACCTTTCTTTTGACCACCTAATAATCCGGGATCACTTTTGTCCCACTTTCGCCGTTGTGAATGGAAGTCGATTACAGTCCACATCTTTTTCCATTCACAACATGCTAGGGTTGACCTGAATTCCAGCCTCATCATGACAGCTGAACAATATTGCAAGTGGTCTGATAAGGACTCTCTCATTCTGCAGATAGAAGACAAATCATACCCTGGAGTCTACTCCGGAATTCATTTCGTCAGATTCAGACCCTGATATGGCTCCTCAAGGAAAGGGCAAGGGTCAGCAGCCACCCCAACCAGAAGGACAGTTGCCAGATCAGAATCAGGTTAATGCACAACTGCTGGTATCTATCCAGGCTATCCAACAGCAGTTGATAGAGCAAGCCCTAGTGCAGACAACTTTTCAGGATTTGTTGAACGATGTGATGAACAGAGCCGAGGGAGGAGGAGGCAGAAGAGGAGGTGGAGGCGGAGGTGGAGGTGGTGGTCCACCTGATGATGAAGAACCAATACTACTGCCACCCAAGCCTACACTAAAAGAGACATACAATCCTAGAGACAGCCAGATGACCGAGTGGATCCTCATTCCACCGGTGCACGCTCACTTTGAGCTGAAACCCCAGTTCCTTGCTCTTCTTCCAGCATTCCATGGAAACACCAGTGAAGAGCCATACATCCACCTGCAACAGTTCTCACGCATTTGTCGCACCACTCACTATCCCAATGTCCCTTTGGACATTGTCAAGATGATGACGTTCCCCTTCAGCCTACAAGACAAGGCCCTTTATTGGGTCAACCATCTGGGGAAGGTTGTGACAACCTGGGAGGAACTGAAGTCAGCTTTCCTGCATAAGTTTTACCCTCTCGGTCGGCTCAACCAGATGCGATCCCGAATCAGCAATTTCTCCCAAGGAGCCCACGAGTTCGAACATGAAGCATGGGAGAGATTCACTGATCTGTAGGAGAAATGTCCTCATCATGAGATCCTGAAGACCAGTTTGGTCCAACACTTCTTTGGGGGACTGAACATCGAGAGCCAAAGGCTCGTTGACGTAGCATGTGGGGGTTCGCACTTCAACAAGGATGAAGATGTGGTCTGGCAGATATTCGAAGAAATGGCCGAAGGAGAGGCTGCCCTCTCTTCATCAAAAGCATACCAGAAGCATCCTCAGATCCTCCAGAAACAAGTACACATGGCAGCGTCCCGTGAGGCAGAGAGAGATGAGAGCTCCAACCTCAGTATCATCGAGGGCCATCTCTTGAAAGTTGATATCATTGAGAAGCGATCACAGGACCTTGAGAAACTCGCTGTGATCGAGAAGAGGACTCAGAACCTTGACAAGCTTGATCATATCACCAAGCAGCTAGAACTGCTGGTGGGCACCATCAACTCTGTTCAGCCGGCAGCACCATCAGAAGCTCCAGCTGAGAGGAAAGACGAGCAACCACCGCCACATCAGCCTCAGCCGAGCCAGCAGTCACCGGCAGTCCAGCACGTGTACTACGTGCAGGCTCCCGATCAAGGCCAGTCGCAGCAGTAGATGGTTGTGTACCAAACAGAGTTTCTTTCAGGATCCGATCCAGTCTTCCCACCACCACCCCTGATTCAGGAAGTGAACGTGGTATGGAGTAATGAAGCACAGCCAACCCGTCCTATGGGACAACCTCAGGGTCAGCTACCTGCCAACCGGCAATACCACCAACCTCAGGGTGGTCGTTTTGGACAATCCTCACAGCCACCGCAACGGTATCATCAGCCTCCCCAGTATGCAAATCAGTGGAGGCAGGATCAACCATACCAGCAGCCGCAATACCGCCACCCACAACCTTTTCATCAGTATGCGGCTGCTCCACCTCAGCAGTACCCATAGTATCCTCCTCCCTCTTATCAGCAGCTTCAACTTCCTGCACCACCCCAGCACCACCAGCAACAACCTCAGCACCCACACATGCAACAACAGCGTGGTCTACATGCTAAACCCACTGAGGTAACTCCCGTGAACCCGACCATGGATTGTCTGGCCCAACTCGTCAAAGGGTTGGCAGATATGACCAAGAGGCTTGACGACCTGACCGCCACAAAGACCACTATTCCAGCTCAGATCAAGGCCAACCCCAATAATTTTAATAAGAAAGAGCAGGTAGAATGTGATGCCCTGTCTGTGTCTGTAGAATCAGAAAATGATATTACTGTTTATTCTAATGCTGTCACTCTCAGGAGCGGTAGGGCCTTGCCTCCACCTGCCATCAAGATTGGGGTGAATAAAGAAACAAGTGGATCGCCATATTCTGCATCAGTCGTGCCAGCTACAGGGGCAGGTGAGGAGGAAGAAGAAGGAGAAGCCATTCCAGCCATCGTGCAATACTAGCATCCCCAGCCAAAAATACAAAAAAAATCAGAAAAATCAAAAACAACTAAAAGAAGATTGCAGCCGAAGCGAAGCCGCGCTAGCCTTGGAGGAGCCGCCAGCAGTAGTCGATCCCTCGCCAGCCGATGGAACATACGCTATACTTTTCGCTCGCCCATCAGCACTAGCATGTCAGGATACAGTTTGTACTCCTTTTTGTAGTCCGGATGTACAACATTCTGTGGGCGATTATTTTGATGTAAATAAGAACTCTGTTTTTCCTGCTAAAGATGTACATATTCCTTTTCCTCACGCAATAGAAAAATCCAAAAAAAATGCAAAAAGAAAAAGTGCATTGTCTGATCCAGGAGTTGTGGAAATTATTGACAACTTAACTGTTGAGATTCCCTTACTGAAGGCCGTGGATTACATGCCAGCTGTTAAGAAAGGTCTGAAAGAGGTATGTACCAGCAGGCGTTGCCCATCAAGAAGAAACAGACACCAGCAAGTTGAGAAGCACGTCCTCACCTTGACCACGGTAGCAGCCATTAGTAACCTCCCACAGAAAAAGCAGGACAATGGAGCACCTCTTATCAGTTGTGAAATTTTCGATCAGGTCTTTGAGCGCACTCTCCTTGACAACGGATCTTCCATCAACCTTTTGCCAGCATCAATAACGTAGGAATTTGGGCTGGGCCCGCTCAAGCATATACGAATGATCCTTCAGTCGCTGCCCGATCCATCAAGCGACCCAGAGGTTTGTTGGAAGACGTTGTAGTAAAGGTGCAGGATATGCGATTTCCTGTTGATTTTGTAGTCCTTGATATGGACTCGCCCGTACCCTTACTCCAGACCCCTATCATCCTCGGCCGACCATTCTTACGTACATCCGGTGCCGTGGTTGATTACGGGTCCGACAAAATCACTTTCAGCACAAACAACACGCAAATCACTATAGACATGATCAGAGAGCCCAACGCCACGACTGACGAGAGCCATGTAGTATCAGAAGCAGACTGTGACTTTGTTGTAGAGATCAGAGACTCATCACTGTCATTGAATAATTCATGGACCCGAGAAATCCTCACTCTTGAGGAGGACTTGGAAAGCACAGTTGACCTATGCTCCGATGATTCTTGGGAGACTGATTCTCTGATAATGGAACAATTAGATGACTTCAAGAATTCACTCCAGACCGAACACAATGAGCGTCGTGCAGAACCGTTCGGCACCTCACCAGGATCTCAACAGAATGTTGAGGATGGAAGCCCCATCAAAGAAGTACATCCTACCACCAGTGTAGTGTCTGAAGTGACCAACAAGCTGGACAGGTGAAAACCAGAACTAAAGCCACTTCCTGCATGCCTAAAGTATGCTTTCCTTACGGGTTAAGAACACATGTATCCGGTCATCATCAGCAGCAGGCTGAATCCGGATCAGGAATCTCATCTTCTCGAGGTTCTAGAAAAGAATCGCAAGGCACTTGGTTGGTGCGTATCAGATATCCATGGGATAAATCTAGCATTGTGTTCACACCACATCTATCTGGAAGAAGATGCCAAGCCATCCCGCGAATTCCAAAGAAGGCTGAATCAAAACCTCCGGGATGTCGTCATGAAAGAAATAACGAAATGGTGTGACGCAGGCTTCATCTATCCCATCTCCGATTCAAAATGGGTGAGCCCACTGCATGTAGTTCCAAAGAAATCCGGGCTTACCGTGGTTACCAATGACAAAGGAGAGGAAATATCCACTCGGGTACCAACATCCTGGCGTGTGTGTTGACTACTGCCGTCTTAATGCAGCAACTAAGAAGGACCACTTCCCCTTGCCATTCATTGATCAAGTTCTGGAAAGATTAGCATGCAAGGAGTTATTCTGCTTTTTGGATGGGTATTCCGAGTACAACAAGGTGGCAATCACTCCCGAAGATCAAGAGAAGACTACCTCCATTTGCCCGTTCGGCACCTACACCTTCAAGAGAATGCCCTTTGGATTATGCAATGCACCTGCAACCTTCCAAAGATGCATGCTAGTTGTTTTTGCCAAGATGGTAGGCAGTTTTCTCGAGGTGTTCATGGACGACTTCTCTGTCTATGGTGATAGTTTTGATTCTTGTCTTGAGCACCTGGATAGAGTTCTTCATAAATGCAGCGAAGTCAATTTAGTACTTTCATGGGAAAAGAGCCACTTCATGGTCATAGAAGGCATTGTACTGGGCCATGTCGTTTCCAAACATGGCATGGAAGTTGACCCAGCGAAGGTGGATGTTATTGCCAATCTAGAGCCACCTCAGTCAGTGAAAAATGTAAGGTCATTCCTGGGGCATGTGGGATTTTACAGACGATTCATCAAGGATTTTAGCCGTATTTCCCGACCTTTGACAGAACTGCTATGCAAGGAAACTGAGTTCAATGTAGATCATCAGGTTCTCCTTGCATTCAATCAGCTGGAGGAGCTTATTACTCAGGCTCCAGTCCTACAGCCGCCGGATTGATCTCTTCCCTTTGAGATCATGACCGATGCGTCAGACTTTGCAGTCGGGGCAGTTCTTGGACAGAGGAAAGAAAGAGCGCCCTATGCCATTCACTACACCAGCAAAACATTAGATGAGGCGCAAAGAAATTACACAGTGACAGAGAAAGAGTTGCTGGCTGTGGTTTTCGCCCTTGAGAAGTTCAGATCCTATTTTCTTGGATCGAAAGTCATCGTTTTTACAGACCACTCTGCTATCTGGTACCTGCAGCAGAAGAAGGATGCCAAGCCAAGACTGATTCGATGGATCCTTCTCCTCCAAGAATTTGATTTGGAAATCAAGGACAAGCCTGGAGTTCAGAATGTGGTAGCAGACCATCTCTCCAGAATTGAGCAGCATGAGCCTTGAACAGTGCACCTATTACAGAAACCTTTCCTGACGAATCAATTTTAGCAGTGGATTCTCTTCCTTGGTATGCTGATATAGTCAATTACCTCGCCTCGGGGGTAATACCATCGGATTGGATGAAGAATCAAAAGAATAAATTTATGTCGACCATCCGGTTCTATCAATGGGAGGATCCTCTTTTATTCAGGGAAGGAGTGGATTGCATTTGGCGCAGGTGCATTTCTCAGGAGGAGCATTATAGTGTCCTCGAGCATTGTCACTCGCTCGAATCTGGTGGACATCACTCTGGAGACCGTACGGCAGCCAAAGTACTTCAATGTGGCTTCTGGTGGCCCACATTATTTAAGGATGCAGCAGAATTTGTCAAACAATGTATTGACTGTCAGAGATTGAAGGGTACACTCACTGCCAAAGATTCGATGCCCTTGAAAATCATTCAGATAGCAGATGTTTTCGATGCATGAGGCATTGACTTCATGGGACCTTTCCCTAACAGTCAAGGTTTTGAGCACATCCTTCTTGCCGTCGATTACGTGAGTCGTTGGGTTGAAGCTATTTCCGCGCGAGCCGGTGATGAATACCCATTCATCACTCTTTATTCTTTTATTTTAGCTACAAAACCCATGCAAAACACATGTATATTTCTGTAAATATCAATAATTGTCAAATAGCATGCATTGTGTAAATATGCATTTTTAGCATATTTTTGTGCATAAATAAAAGAATAAATAAATAAAAGAAAAAGAGGGAAATATTTAGAATAAATATTGAGCGACCTAATCCCAGGGGAGGGCTCAGCATGGGCCTGACCGCATAAAAACCCAAGTAGAGAGAGATAAGGAAGCTCAGGTGTGTACATATATACCTATAAATAAATAAAAATATTTTTCCTCTAAATAAAAATAAAAATGGGTGTATTTATCTGTATATATTTGTAAATATTAAATTAAAATAAAAATGGAGAAAATGAAAATAAATAAAAATCCCCTTCTTCATTGTATAGAGACCATGTACATAGAACCATCATATCTTTTTATTTCACCTTGTAAATAAATAAATAAAATTCCACAAAAATTTGTACATATTCCTTATTCCATAATGTAATTAAATAAAATAAAAACCATAAAAAGAAAAATAAAATAAAAAGAAATAAAAATAAAACCAAACCCAACCTTGTATATATACCATGTACATACTTGTATATATCTATTTATTTAGCCCTTGTAATTAATAAATAAAATAAAATAAAAAGACCATATTATTCCAAATTTTATCCTCTAAATAAATAAAATATAAAATTGGAATAAAATGTATAAAAAAATAATTAAAAATCAAAATTAAAAATATATAGTGTATATACCTATAATCATATTTTGTAAATACCTAATTTTTATTTCAAAAAAATAAATAAAATTCACCATAAATTAATTTAAAATAAAAGAAACATTTTTCATATTTTAACTTTTTCCAAATTCGTCCATTTACTATTTATTATTCAATTTCCAAATCTTTAATGCATGGTCGCACTTGATTGGTCCACGGGGGATGTTGACCCCCGGTCAACTCCCCCCCTGGACCTTTGCCCCGCGGATCCTGCGTCCGACCCGATATTTGCCAAATTATCCAGATGCGATCCGACCTTCAAATCCTTGAATCCCGGGCTCCGATCCTTCCTCCTACATCCGAGATCCACGCCGATACATCTGCATTGGGATTCGTGCTTCACGGAACCCTGCCCGACCCTCTCTTCTCGGACCTGCAGGTGTATAAAGCTCGAGCTCCGTCGCACTTTTCCAGCCATCTTTGGCTCCGCCTTCCCATCCCAAGATCTCCACTACCTTCCCTAGAGTGACAGCTAGCTGCGGGTCGTGTTGCAGTGAGGAGGAGGTGTCCCAGCCACTGATCCGGTGACGTTTCGCCACCGTGCGCCGCCAAGGAGCAGCGCTCGAGCCTCGGGCCTCGACGTCTGATGAGTCCAAAAACTGAACAACTAAGGTAGATAAATCAAAAATGGTCGTTGCGACCTCAGTCGCTCGGGTGGCTCAACGAGAAAAATATAGACCACCAAAACAAGGTAAAAATCAAACAATCTCAAAGAAGAGGTCTCGCTATAGGATTAACCTGGTATAGCGACCAGGGTCGAACTCAAGGAGCACGTGATGGCCCCGTGGCCTACGAAGTAGTCTAAATAAAAAGAAAATAAAAGAAAATGCTTTTTTGTGGATTTTTAATATTTTTTATATTTTTTTGGATTTTTCTAATTAATAAAGAAAATAAGAAAACAAATGAACAAGCAACTAGGATGAATTATTTAACTATTCAAAAATCACCCAAATTCAAACAAAAATGTTTTTATATTTTTTTAAATTTTTATGCTTTTGGTTAATTTTTGGGTTTTTCTGATTTTTATGGAATTTTATAAAAATAAAACAAGGCTGAAAAACAAAGGCACTGTCCAGTGAGACTTGGAGGGCCAAAATAAAATGGATAATGGCCCTATCAAGGTTTAAGGTAATTTTCCTGTAAAGTGAAATGCAAGGAAAATTTAGGCACTGGTTTTATTAATTTTTGATTTTTCAATTATTTATTAAAAATTTTATGGTGTTTTCAATGTTTTTAATTTTTATAAATTTTATAAATCTAAAAATGACCAAAATTCGTCAGAAAATCAAATACAGCAAAACAAACAAGATGTAATTTTTTTGTAATTTTTAAAGTTTATTTAATATTTTTTTATGGTTTTTAAAACTAGATAGTAACAAAATTGCATATTTTTGAATTTTTAAAAATAGTAAAAAGAGTCAAAAATATCTCCAAAATTTAGAGAAAATTTTACACCATGGCAGGAGCCCTGTCTCCAATTTTCATCAAATTCAGAGTAGGTTTGCTATTTTATTAAAATCAAACACAAAGGTACAGTGCACAGGGGACCTATACGCAATTAAGATAAGTTCCAGGGGGTCCGGTGCAAATTCTCCAAGGACTCACGCGCAAAGCACGTGATCTGGGCACTCAGGGACCAATTTGCAATAACCTTAAGTCCCTGGACTAATTAGTAACACGTACTAAAAGTCCAGGGGCGAAAGTGTAAAATACCCACGATATAAGGCACATGCACAATTAAAACATTCACAAGGGCATTTCTGCAAATACTAAAAACATAATTTCATTCATGAACACCCCGAAACAACCGGCCCATACATGCAATTATCCCACAAAGTCACGTGTCGAAGCACGTGTACCACAACGTACAGGGGTATAAAAGCAAATACAAGAAAAGAGAAGGTCCACTATGCAAATACACCAAACTAAAAGAAAGTTCTAAAATATTTACAGGGCTAAAGATTAACAACTAAAAATCTAAGGGCCTGAGAGATATTTACCCTTTATTAAGCGGAGGGCTGGATGCGCGCCACGTGCTGGATCTGATGGTCGAGGAGGCACGGCGCACAACAAAGGGGCCCTCGCTGCAGATCGGATGGCTAGGAACCTTCAACGTGGAAGATCGGACGGCTATGAGGCGACGTGGGTGAACGAAGGGTCTCCTGCTCTGATCTAACGGAGGAGGGCCAACCACGTGTATGATCGGATGGTTGCGGAACGTCGTGGCTAACCCTCGTGGATGGAGGGTCCATATCAATCCTCCCAGAGATCGGACGGTGGAGGGCTCCTCAGATGAACGGCTAAGGTCGCATCTGGAGGGGGAGGAGGATCGAACGGCTCTGGAGGATGGACGAAGAACAAGTGGCCGGCGAACTTCGCCGGTCCGGTGCACGCACGGTGATCCTCCTCGCGGGCTGCTAGTGATCGGAGAAGGAACGTCTGGGCCACCCGCGTCTGACGATACCCTCCGATGGTGCAGCGGAGCTCCGGAGAGCTCAGACGACACCGGCAGAGGAGGAGCTGCTGCTCCAGAAGGTCGAGCCCTCAGATGGACTCGCTTTGACCTGCAAAGCCCGACAACAAGCTCCTGGGTCGAGGGCAAAGTGCCTCGACCCGGTTAGCGGTGGTGGAGGTGAGCTGTGCGTCGGGATGAAGGGGCTCCGACGATGCGACAGCGGTGGAGCCCCAATCCCAGTTCCTGTGCGAACTGGGTTGGATCGATGGGTGCAGAAGGTGCGCGGTGGAACGACGAAGATGGTGGACGATTCCCATGATCGAGATGTGGGCGAGGGTGGTCGGAATCAGAGCTCGTCGGCGACAGGGCGATTTGGGCGAAAAGCTAAATTAGAGAAATAGAAGAGGAAAGAAGGGCTTCCTACTAGATGAGATCGACTGGGGAAGAGCTGGGGAAGCTCCAGGTCCGAGCCTCGAGGGCCGTCGATGCCCGAGGCTCGAGCACCACGTCTGGGCGGCGCACGGCGGCACAAAGTCGCCGGATCAGTGGTCCGGACGCTCCCTCCTCGCTGCGACACGGCCGAACGCAAGCTGTCACTCTCGTGGTGGCTATGGAGGTCCTAGGGTGGAGTGAAATGATCCAAAGATGCGTGAAAATGGAGGCGGAGCTCCGGCTATATACGAGTGCAGGTCCGGGAAGGAAGGTCGGGCAGGGTTCCACGAAGCGCGGATCCCAACGCGGATGAACGGGCGTGGATCTCGGATGCACGAGGAAGAAGTAGAGCCCGGGATTTGCGGATTTGGGCGTCGGATCGAGTGTAGAGAATGTCAAGAAATCGGGTCGCGGGCTCGGATCCGGGGCTCAGTGGTCCAGGGGGGGAGTTGACCGGGGGGTCAACGTCCCCCGTGGACCAATCAGAGACGACCATGTCATAAAGATTTGGAAATTCGATTTAAAATACTAGATGGTTGAATTAAGAAAAACTTAAAACATAAAAAATGTTTATTTATTTATAAACTATTTTTAGTGATTTTTAATTATTTTTCGAAAAAAATAAGGTATTTATAATATAGTGCTATATATAGGTATATATACAATATGGATTTTTTAATTTTTGATTTTTAATAATTATTTTTGTACATTTTTATTCCCATTTTATATTTTATTTATTTATAGCATAAAATTGGGAACATTTTGATATTTTTATTTTATTTTTATTATTTATTTACGAGGGTTAAATAAATAGGTATATACATTTATATACATGGTATATATACAATGTTCTCTTTGGTTTTTATTTTTGTTCTTTTTTATTTAATTTTTGTTTTTATAGTTTTTATTTTATTTATTTACACCATTAAATAAGGAGTATATACAATTTTCATGGGATTTTACTTTATTTATTTATAGGGCTAAATAAATATAAGTGTCGTCTTATGTACATGGTGAATATGTACAAGGAAGATTGTTTTTATTTTCTTTTTAATTTTTCTATTTTTATTTTGATTTTGTATTTACAAATATGTACAAATATATACAAACCCATTTTTATTTTATTTTTTTAATAGAGGAAATATTTTTATTATATTTACAGGTATATTTACACACATGAGCTCCCTATCTCTCTCTACTTTGGCTTTTATGCGGTCAGGCCCATGCTGAGCCCTCCCTTGGGATTAGGTTGCTCAATATTTATTCTAAATATCTCCCTCTTTTTCTTTTAATTCTTTATTCTTTTATTTTTGCATAAAAACATGCTATTTATTAGTTTTTACACAATGCATGCCTTTTGTTAATTATTTGTATTTACAAATATCTACATGCATTTGCAAAGGTTTTTGTAGCTAAAATATAAGAATAAAGAGTGATGAATGAGTATTCATCACCCCCTATACTTAACTTTGCTAGTCCCTTAGCAAATACTTATTTGAAAAAGAAGCGGAAAAGAAAAAGAAAAAGAAAAAGAGGAGAATGTACATGGATCAAGGTTGATTATTAAACTTGCCTTCATTAAATTGAATTATGGAGCTCGATCAGATCTTTGGATTATTAATGTGTCAGAACCTTATTTGGACATAAGTTTTAAAACTCAACAGCCTCTAAGTTCCACTATTCTATAACCAGGACTCCTCAATAATCCAAATCAGAACAAGTCATCAAACACAAACCCTAAAGACCATGAATCTTTCCTTGTACTGTGAATGTGAAGTATAAGATCTCCACCTCAGAAGTGACAACTTGACAACCCTCCCCAACAAGGTAACTCTATGACCCCAATCTGGCCACTCTTCCTCGAGGAGCGGGGTATTCCCTTCTAAGTTCAAGTTCAACCAGCTCAAGAAGAGGGGGAAGAAGAGAATGGACCATGGCCAGTGTAGCCATGTATCCTTGGGAGCTCGACCAGTGTAGCCAAGTCTCCCTGCTGCAAGCTACATAAGGTGGAACATGAATCTCAAGCTTTGATTATTTGCACTATATACATACTCCGGTGGGATTATCATTTTCTATCAGACCCACCATTTTTTTGGAGTTATTTTCTTTTTGCATTTTTTTTCAAGTGCATCTATACAACATATACATGTGCAGCATATATACAAGGAGTTTTTCCTCTTGAGCTAGTAGACTATCCCTCTTTTGAAGCATTATTGCAACCCACAACTCCCGTCGTTAGACCTCATGGCAACCAGATCAAGTTGAGACGCACTTCCTTCACTAAAAGAAGAAGAGAGGTTCCGCCTAGAAGTACTACCCTCATATGTTACCCCAAGTCAAGGAAGACTGCCTCCTCACCACCTCATCCGTAGAGAGCTCGGTGCTAAGTGCGGTGTCCAAGTAAAGCCATTGTCTATATGAGTCATGTGTGTGTTGTTAAGTGCTCTACTTAGGCTCATTGAGATGACATGTGATCATAGCCTAGTGGACTCAAAGAATTAAGTCACCATGGACCTGAAAAGCCTTAACCCTAAGCCCTATAAGGTTCCTCTTAGAATTAGGTGGATTAAGATCTTAATCAAGCTTCATTTCCTAATTTAATTCCAGGCTAGTTTAAATGTCAACTATAATCCAGGGAAAACTATATACATATATACAAAGATGCTATTTAACAATTTTTACAAACATGCAAAAATTTTTGAAAAATGTTTTGAAATCATGAATGGATGAATGCATGAATGCATGTTTTGCAAAGTATTTACACACATTTAAACAAGATTTTTGCAAATTTTTGATTTTCAAAACATTTTGGAAACATTTTGTACTATATACATTATTTTTCTATGAAAATATTTACACAAACTTTACACAAAAAGTTTTTGAAAACATTTTTACAAAAAATAATTTGTACACTAGCTATGTATGTGCAATAAAAGAATGATTATTTACAGGAAAAATTTTTTATTTTTGTGAATTTTAGGGTTTTTTTAGCCAATTTTATTTATTAACACACTCACACAAAGTACGAGTTATGGCTAAAGTATATATGAAATATATACACACCCCCTATACTTAGCTCGAACGATGTCCTCAGAGTCAAGAGAGATGAAGAAGACATAACTCGTGCTTAGTATAGGGAAGTGAAAAGGAAGGCTATATACAAAGACGAATGGATGAATGGATCAAATAATCCTAAGTATAGTAGCTGTACACAAAGGGAAAACCGAGTGGAGAATGTACAGGGTCTACCCCCCCCCCCTATACATAGGGTAAAATATCCCTAAGTATAGGCAGCAAAAATAGGTGTAAGATTAATCAAAAGAAATATTCAAAGGTCCTACATCCCCCCTATACTTAGGGTAAAGTGCACCCTAAGTATAGCATAATCAAAAGATGAAGAAAGGGATGTGGGACTAAAGAATGTAATGATATGGACATCTAGATCTATACATGTCGGAAGAACAGTGATAATCAGGCGTGAGATGCAATAGATGTGAGTCAAAAGACCACATCTCACGCAAAATGAATAGGGGCAACATCAACGACCTGTGGCTCATGATCTAGAAATGGCTTGAGCCGCTGGCTGTTCACTCAAAAGGTACTCTCAGAAGACAACTCGGATATGTCAATGCTACCGTTGTCGTGTACCTTTCTCACCAGATAAGGTCCCCTTCCATTTGCTCTGTAGCTTCCCTGGAAATAGGCGATGCCTAGCATCAAACAGCCATACTCTCTGTCTAGGCTCAAAATGCTTGTGGCTGATGTGAGAATCATGCCACTCCTTCACTCTCTCCTTGTACTGTAGGCTGTTTGAGAAGGCGGTATCTCTAAGCTCCTCCAAGGCTGCTAACTCTGCCCTCCTCTGGTCTCCTACACTATATGGATCCATAAGAATATCCGTGACTGCCCAAAGTAACTTGTGTCTCAGCTCAACAGGTAAATGGCACGGCTTGCCATATACGAGGCGAAAGGGAGATGTGCCCAAAGGTGTCTTGAAAGACGTCCTATATGCCCACAAGACCGAGTCCAAAAGCTGTGACCAATCCTTTCGGCCAGGGCGGACGACTTTCTGCAAAATAGTCTTGATCTCCCTATTCGACACCTTGGCTAGACCATTCGTCTGTGGATGGTATGGAGTGGCAACTCGATGGTCTATGCCGAACTCGCTAGCAAGGTCCTTCACCTTGTCGTTGACGAAATGAGACCCCCCGTCTGAAATCAATACTCGAGGTACCCCGAATCGCATGATGATGTGCTTCCTCAAAAATCTGTAAACTGTCCTGGCATCAGCGGTTCAGGCGGGGATAGCCTCAACCCAACGACTAAGATAGTCTACGGCCAACAGAATGTACTCAAATCCCTAACTCTTAGGGAAGGGGCCCATAAAATCGATGCCCCATGCGTCAAAAACCTCACAGAAGTGAATGGGCTGCATCGACATCATATCACGCTGTCCACAAGTGCCCATTCTCTGACAGTCAGTACACCTCTTCACGAACTCATCAGAGTCCTTGAAGAGGGTAGGCTACCACATACCGGATTGGAGCACTTTCTGTGTCGTTCTCCTCCCCGAGTGATGTCCACCTGCCTCAAGCTTGTGGCAGTAAGTGAGGACGCTATGGTGCTCCTCCCGAGGAATGCACCTACGCCAGACGCTATCCCCTCCTTCGTGGTAAAGGATGGGATCCTCCCAGTGGTAGGACTAGGCCTTCACGAGGAAGGTCTCAAGCCTCTGCCTAGGCCAACCTTGTGGGACTTTCTTAGCAACAAGAAAGTTCACAATATCGGCATACCATGGGAGAGAGGCCATAGCAAGGATCGCCTCATCTGGGAAGGTCTCACAAATCGGGTCAATCTGCTCAGAATCCTCAAGATGCTCTAATCGGGAGAGGTGATCCGCCACCACATTCTTGACTCCAGGCTTATCCTTAATCTCAATGTCGAACTCTCGGAGTAGAAGGATCCATCTAGTCAGTCTGGCCTTGGCATCCTTCTTTGCCATGAGGTACCGGATGGCGGTATGATCAGTAAACAGGGTCACTCTAGATCCAATAATGTACGATCTAAACTTAGCTAGGGCGAAGACTACGGCTAGCATCTCCTTCTCTGTGACTGTGTAGTTCTGCTGCGCGGGATCCAATGTGCGGCTAGCGTAGTGGATAGCAAATGGAACTCCATCCCTCCTCTATCCCAGTGCGGCCCCCACGACAAAATCGAAGGCATCCGTCATGATCTCGAATGGGAGAGACCAATCAGGTGGCTGAAGAACAGGAGCCTCAACAACACAATGCTTGAGAGTCTCAAACGATGAAAGACACTTGTCATCGACTAGGAACTCGGTGTCTTTCGTCAGCAGGTCAGTCAACGGTCGGGCAATCCTACTGAAATCATTGAATGAATCGTCGGTAGAAACCGACGTGCCCCAGGAATGATCGTAACTGCCGCAAATTGGACAGCGGTGCGAGTTTTCTAATGACATCTACCTTGGCCGGATCAACCTCATGCCCCTGTTGGAGATGATATGGCCAAGCACCGTCCCTTGAGTCACCATGAAGTGACTCTTCTCCTAAGATAACACCAAGTGAACCTCTATACATCGCTGAAGGACTCGGTCTAGGCAGTCAAGACATGAGTCGAATCCGTCGCCGTAAACCGAGAAATCATCCATGAAGACCTCCAAGCACTCCCCTACCATGCCCGAAAAGATCGACAACATGCATCTCTGAAAAGTCGCAGGGGCATTGCATAGCCCAAGTGGCATGCGTCGGAAGGCGTATGTGCCGAAGGGACAGGTAAAGGTGGTCTTGTCCTGGTCCTCGGGAGTGATGGCCACCTGGTTGTAGCCCGAGTACCCATCCAGAAAACAGTAGTGGCTCTTCCCCTTCAGTCTCTCAATGATCTGATCTATAAAGGGCAGGGGGAAGTGATCCTTCTTGGTGGCCTGGTTGAGTCTCCTGTAATCAATACAGACCTGCCAAGAAGTGGGTACTGATGAATACTCATTCATCACTCTTTATTCTTATATTTTAGCTACAAAAACCTTTGCAAATGCATGTAGATATGTGTAAATACAAATAATTACCAAAAGCATGCATTGTGTAAAAACCTATAATTAGCATGTTTTTGTGCAAAAATAAAAGAATAAGGATTAAAAAGAAAAAGAGGGAAATATTTAGAATAAATATTGAGCAACCTAACCCAAGGGAGGGCTCAGCATGGACCTGACCGCATAAAAGCCAAAGTAGAGGGAGATAGGGGCTCATGTGTGTAAATATATATGTAAATAAAATAAAAGTATTTTCCTCACAAAAATAGGCTTGTAAATATTTGTATATATTTATAAATATAAAATCAAAATAAAAATTTAAAAATTAAAAAGAAAACAAAAACACCTCTTGTATAGTCATCATGTACATAGAACAACCTTTATATTTATTTAACCTTATAAATAAATAAAATTAATTTCTAAAATTTTTGTAAATATTCTATATTATATAGTGTAAATAAACAAAATTAAAAAAAACAATTAAAACAAAAACAAAATAAAAATAACAAAATTAAAAACACAAAAATATATTGTAAATATACCATGTATATAAAGGTACATATGTATTTATTTCACCTATGTATATAAATAATAAAAATAAAATAAAAATATCCTTTTATTCCTTATTTTATAAAATAAATAAATAAAATATAAAATGGGAATGAAATTGCATAAAAATAATAATTAAAAAATCAAAAATTAAAAACCCTATATAGTGTACATATACCTATATATAACATATTATGTATATACCTTATTTTTATTTCGAAAAAATTATTAAAAATCACAAAAAAATAGAAAAAAAATAAAATAAAAATATTTCATGTTTTAAGTTTTCACTAAATCGGCCATTTGCTACCCTTAATTTTAATTTCAAATTCCAGCCATGTGGCCTTTTCTCATTGGTCCTGGGGATTGTTGACCGCCCGGTCAACTACCCCCCCAGGACCACTTTGCACGGGTCCTTAGCGGGTACCCATCTTCTCGGATTTTTCCCCGCTAAACCCGATCGCCTACCACCTAAACCCCGGGTCCGGCTCCTTAATGCTACATCCGAGACCCTTGCCGGGGTATCCACATCGGGATCCGCGCGCTCGATCGCCCTACCCGACCTCTTCTAGCCAGACCCGCACCCATATTTAGCTCGAGCTCCGCCACCTCAAATCTCATCTTTGGGTATTCGATTCCACCCCCTGTGAGCTCCGGTGTGTGCGTGAGAGTGACAGCTCACTGCTCGTGCTGTTGAAGCGAGGAGAGGGACCAGATTCCATCGATCCGGCGAGCTCCGCCGCCGTTGCTTTGCCACCAGCTGGAGCCCGAGCCTCGGAGGGAGACGCTCCTCGAGGCGAAGACCCAGAGCTTCCTTATCTCTTCCCCGGTCTCCTCGTCCACCCAGGTAACCTCTTAGGCCTTCCCTTTTAGTTGATTTCCCATTACGCCCAAATCGCCTCTCCGTTGTGTTTTGCCGATTCCGTCCACGACCGACCCCCAATCGATCATCGGGCTTCACCATCTCCCTCGCCTCCTTTCCGCGCACCTTCTCCATATCCCCATCCAACCCAGCTCGCACAGGAGCTGGGGTTCGAGCTCCACCGTCCCCCCTTCTCCGGAGCTCGCCCACAGCGCCCCATCGTTCACCGTCACTCCGCCTAACCGGGTCGAGGCAATTTGCCCTCGACCCGCGAGTCTCCTGGATTGTTTTACAGGTTCAATGAGGGCCATCTGAGGTCCTTCGACATCGAGCCAGGAGCTTCACCTCCGCCGACCTCGCCGGAGCTCTACAGAGCTCGGCTGGGTCATCGGAGGACACCAGCAGCTGCGCAGCGCCACGCCGGAGCTTCTCTGATCCTCAGGCGCAGCAGGGGAGGTCAGGAGCGCACGCACGAGGCCGGCGAACTTCGCCGGCCACCTGTTCTTCCTCGACCTTCAGACGCCGTTCGATCAGCCCTCCTGCTCCAGTTCTTATCTGGACCGTCCTTTCCCGGAGCCGCCTTCACCGTCAGATCTGAGGAGGACCGATCCCATCCGCCCGATGCTCGTGGTTTAGCCACAGAGAGCCACGACTGTTGATCACACCACGTGGCTTAACCCCGAGCATCGGATCACTTCGAGGACCCCAAATTTGGAGCGCCAGCCGATCCCCACCGTCGATCCCTCCACGTGGTGTCCATCCTGCGGTCCGCATTAATAAAGGGTAATTTACCCTTAGGCCCTTCTGTTTATTTCATTTCGTATTTAGTCCTGTAATTAGTTAGTTTAGTTGTTTAGTTTTTGGGATATTTGCATAGAAACCCTTGTGCTTGCATGTATTTACTGATATGCCCCTGTATGTGGTCTGACACGTGCACCGACACGTGCTTTTCTGGGCTTTTTACATTATCTACCATGTAGTTCTGGTTGTTATCAACTGAATGAAAGTTTTTGTTTATTTGCATTTATACCCCTGTGCATATTTTAATTGAGCATGTGCGTTATATATTGGGTTATTTGCAGATAAGACCTTGGGCTTTTGGTACCTGTTACCAAAAGGCCCTCGGGAACTTATTTTTCTCACATTTGGGTCCCTGAGTGCCCCAGGCACGTGCGTAGCACGTGACTTCTTGGGTTAATTGCACCAGACCCCCCAGACTTTCGGGTATTTGCACTTTGGTCCCTTTGCACAGTACCCCTTCTTTATTTTTGGATAAAATAGCAAAATACCTCCAAATCCAACGAAAATTGGATACATGGCTCCTGCCATAGTGTAAAATTTTCGAGGATTTTTGAGGACATTTTTGTTTTCATTTGATATTTTAAAAAATTCAAAAACATCTATTTTCTTCACTGTCTAACTTTAAAAATCACAAAAAAATATTAAATAGTGTCTAAAAATTACAAAAAAATTATCTGCTGTCTATTTTGTTGTGTTTGATTTTCTAGCCAATTTTGGCTATTTTTCATTACTGAAAACCACTAAAATTTGAAAAACACTCAAAATCTTATAAAAATTCTAGTAAATCAATTAAAAATCCAAAAACAATAAAATAGGTGCCTAAATTTTTTTTGTTTTATTCTCTTTATAGGAAAATTACCTCCCAGCTAATTTGATTTTTATCTAGGCCCTTTTAGCTCGGCTGGACAGTACCTACTGTTTTAGCTACTTTTTGATTTTTAGAAAATTAAATAAACATCAAAAAACTCTCAAAAATTCACTAAAAACACTAGAAATTATAAAACACAAAAAAATATTTTTGTTTGAATTTTTGGTTGAGTTTTAATGATTTTAATAAATTGTTGAAGTGTGTGTTTATTTGCTTTTCTTATTTTCTTAACACATTAAAAATCCCAAAAAATATTAAATAATTAAAAACCACCAAAAATATTTGCTTCTTTTATTTTATTTCTCTTTTTGATTACTTCATAGGCCGAGAGGCCAACCCGTGCTCCTTGTGTTCGATCCTGGTCGCTATACCAGGTTAATCTAATAGCGAGACCGCTATCGCATTTTTGATTGATTTTATCTATCTTGGTGGTCTAATCTTCTTGATCGAGCCATCTTGATCGTGTAGGTAGCTACGACCGTTTAGCACCTTATACCCTAGTGGTCGGGACGCTCATCAGAATGGCGCCGTTGCCGGGGAGCATGGCTTAGTAGTTTTATTTTATTTTCATTTTTGTTTTCGCGGCTTTTCGTGGCTCTTTCAGAGCTCGCGGCGTTTTCGTGGCTTTTGTTTATATTTTATTTTTGTTTTATTTTGTTTTATTTTCTTTTCTTTTGTTTTTGTTTTGTTTTATTTTTGAGTGTTTATTTTATTTTGCATTTTTGCATATATACCCTCACATAAGTTCCACTTATTTTTTCTATTATTATTAATTGATTATTTTGGTCTGACCACCTGTCTCTGTTTCTTGCGAGGGCCCGAGGACCGCGGAGGCGACTTTCGAGGAGCCGACGCAACCGCAGGACTTGGAGGCGGCTCCCTTCTGTACGGAGCCGCAGAAGAGAGCAAGAGAGAGTTGAGTGGGAGAGGTTTTTATTTTTCTTTTTATTCGATTATTATTGTAATAATACAGGTACTCAGAGACTGGACACTTGGACTCTTTGACTTAGCGGGTTTGTTTCGCCGAGCACCGGTGTGCTCGGGGGACCCTTAGGATTTTCGCGGTTTTTTCGCGATTTTGTTTTCTTTTCTTTTTACTGCCTTTTCTGGTATTTACGCGGTTTTTGATCGAGCCCCTAGATTTAGGATTTTATACTTGCTTGTGTCGTAATTAGTAGGGTCCCAACACTTAATTATCTGCCTGTTCCTATAGTGCGCTTAATTGGACCTACTAATAATTAATTAATAAAAATAACTGCTTCATCTCCTTCGTAGCCTACGTGCCGCAGCCTGCCCCGTAAAGCGCTTTCTCCTACCCCTGATTTGTCGGGCAGAGGAGGGGTGGGCCAAGACCGGACCCTTTGGCTTGGAGGTCGGTGACCAGTTAGACGGTTCTACGAGTAGAATTGCTCATCTAGGACTCGGTTTTTATCGCTGCATCATTTAGGTAGTTTATTTTTCAGTCTTTAAATTCTGCGCGGATCACTTGCATGTAGAGTGCTGGAGGCAAGGTACGCATTTCTATCTCAGCATGCATCATTGATTTCAGCATGCATCGGCTTTTTCGTCTTCTCCCCCCTGTTTTAAACTAAATAACCAGGATAACCGAAAAATTCGTTAGGCCTTTGTTTTTATTTGAAAAATATTAAAAAGAAAAACCATAAAATTGGGACTGGTTAAAATTATTGACCCCAAAAGACACTTCACCTTAAAATTTTGTCTTGGGGAGAGCAACCCCCTCATTGTTTGGTTTGATTGCGTGAGAGAGTGACCCGCACCCTAGGTAGAGCCCTCCGGTGCTTTTCCCAGCTGACTACCGACTCTTCCGTGCGGGCCAGTCGGTTGGGGTAGTAGCGGGTATCCTAACAGGTCAAGTAAGCGCTCTGCTATCTTGTGTGTTCACCTAATAAAATTTGACAAGATAATTTGACCGAGCTTTTACGGTCTTCAGCTCGCGTTGCGTTGGTGAACCGGGGGTTTGCATTTTGATCATAGTTTCTCCAGATCTCATCCGCCCTACTCAACCAGATCACGATGATGGGTAGACGCTCTCTTAGGCAGCCTCTGGCTGCACCGCTTTCGGGCACGTCTACTCAGTCATCTAGGTTGGCCCGCGAGAGCCGAGACCAGTTCTCCGAGCCCGAGTACGATTCCGCCCTATTCCCCCTCAACCCCCTTTCTTTCGGTTCTGAGAGATATGAGCCAGAGGAGAGAATAGCATATTTGACAGCACCTGAGTATGGCTCATTTGATTTTGCAGACGTCATGGCCGGTAGTTCAGAGGACCGCTCCAGGACAGAGCACATTGTGATGGACCAGGGAGCGATCAATTCCACCCTGATCGCCTCGTTAGAGACAGTGCAGCAGCAGCTGAGGGATCAGGGAGCTTTCATGATTGAGATGAGGAGAGAGTTGGAGCGACTCATAGCAGAGAGAGATCAGAGCGAGCCTGAGGACGGACCAGATGCAGAGGCATGAGCCGCAGCAGCTGCAGCAGCAGCAGCAGCCGCCGCCGCAGCAGCAGCCGCCGCGGCAGGAGGACCACCGAGACCGATGCGGGAGTTGCACAATCCCGGATCTACACTGATGCATCATTGGGTGATGGTACCTGCTATCGTGGGGGACTTTAAGTTCCCCCCGAACACCCTGCAGATGCTTCCCCGCTTTCACGGACTTGCCACCGAGGAGCCCCATCTCCACCGTCAGGAGTTCTTGATGATCTGCAGTACTGTTCATGACCGCCATGTGGATCAGGATACGATTCGGATGATCGCCTTCCCCTTATCCCTAGCAGACAGAGCAGCCACCTGGCTGAAGTATTTGGGGAAGTTTGTTTACACCTGGGAGCAGCTCCGCACCGAGTACTTGAACAAGTACTATCCACTCGGGCGAACCAATGCAGCGAGGGCCCTGATCAGCAACTTCTCCATGCTCCCCAACGAGCAATTCCATGAGGCATGGGAGAGGTTCCGTGAGCTCACAGACCGATGCCCGCACCATGATATCTCGAAGCCGAACCTTGTGCAGAGCTTCTTCAGCGGGCTGACACCAGAGCTCCAGAGCCTGGTGAATGCTTCTTGTGCGGGTCCTATTTCGCCAAGGATCACGACCAGGTCTGGGCCATCTTCGAGGAGATGGCCGAGAACTATATGGTGATGTCCCAGACCCGGTTGTATACACAGGGCAGACCCCAGCAGCAGCCAGGACCCGTGCAGTACCAGATGATAGCACGGGTGGATGTCGGTCCATCCAATTCATCCGCAATTGCAGCAGCACAGGCAGAGTCGTCCGCTGCGGATATGGGTATCATCAGCGAGAAGTTGGACCGCATGGAGCTGATCGAGAAGAAGCAGTGCCAGGGCATCACTCAGATGGAGCAGATGGCACAGACTCTGAGAGACATGAAGACCCAGCTCATGTGTCTCCAGGAGGCATAGACGGCTTCCCAGCCCCATCTTCAGTTGCGAGGCGATACCGGCGGCAGCAGCAGCTCGTCCCAGCGCTCCAGCTCCTTTCAGCAGCCTAGACAAGTTCACCTTGTACAGGTGGAGCCGTACCAGCAGCAGCAGCCCTCTTACCAGTCACCACCATCTCCAGACTTGCAGATGGTGGTATACCAGCCGGATCAGCCTCTGGCAGTGCTCCCGCCAGCCCAGTTCGATGCAGAGCCGTTGATGGATGTCAACGGGATTTGGTATGACCATCCCTAGCCTGGGATCCGACGAGACCATCCCGGATTCAGGTGGGGGAGTGGAGGTACCCAGCCCCAGCAGCAGTCATCCGGTCAGGGAGGGCAGTATAGCCAGCAGAGGGATCACCAGCAGCAGCAGCCCCCAGCCTACCAGCCACACCAGCAGTCATCCTTCGTCCCTCGTCCCTATCAGCAGTAGGGACAGTCTTGGAGACGTGAGCAGCAAGCTCACCAATCACAGCAACAGTATCCTTCCTCCTACCCCTCTCAGCACCAGCAGCACCAGCTCCAGCAGCCTCAGCACCAGAGAGGCTACCCGTTGGGCTCCCATGAGAGCCCCGCCTTGGATGACATATCCCGCATCCTCACAGATCAGCAGGCTACTTTCAGACGGGAGATGGACGAGTTCCGCCAGGAGATGCGGGACCTGATGAGAGGGAAGGCCGCCATTCCTGCACAGATAGATACGAATCCGAACAGCCTGAAGAGGAAATCTGAGCAGGTAGTTTCCACTGAGCATGCCACTCCTAGTGATCCATTTGATGATATGTCTTCGGATCTATTTGATGCTGATTTTGTTACACTTAGGAGCGGTAGAGCACCAGCAGGCGGCGCCTCATCTGAGCGACGACTCGAGGATCCACCCAGGGCGCCGGATGAGGAGGAGGAGAGCGGTACTGAGGCCGCACACGATGATGATGGTGGTACTGATGCCACCAAGGATGCTGATTCCACCGGCGGTACTGAGGCCGCCGCTTCACCAGTTCGAGGAGGTGGTGCTGATGCCACCAGAGTAGCCGAGACAGCCCGCGGTACTGAGGCCGCGAGACGTCCAGTAGCAGAGCCAGCCTGAGGTGGTACTGAGGCCACCGGTGTTCGTTTTGATAGAGATGTTGTTTTTCCTTCTATTGATGTACCTCAGAACACTGTTGTGAATAAAGGAAAAGGTTTAGTTTCTTCTGGTCCCACTGTGGTGATTGATGTATGTGGGGATCCGGCCGTCGAGTCGTCTAGACCTCTTCCTAGTCCTTCATCTGTGAAGGACCTTGTGATCCCCTTCCCTAGAGCCCTTCAGATGGGGAAGGGGAAGAAAGAGAAAAAGACCCAAAAAAAGAGAGAGCAGGAGGAGTTCAGCCAGAGCATGATCGACAGATTTCACATACAGCTGACCCTTCAGGAGGCTTTGCAGCGCATCCCCCTTCTTCAGCGATCTTTGAGAGACAGGACCACAGTCAGAAGGAGGAGGAGGAACCACACTTCAAAGATTCATGTGCTGACTAAAGCCACATGTTTCGCGATCCAGAACCGTCTGCCGGCCAAGAGGCCAGATACAGGAGCCTCGTATGTCAGATGCCAGATTAGTGAGCAGAGGTTCGACCGGACTCTATTGGATAGCGGATCGTCTATCAACCTCCTCCCGGCAGCCCTTCTCAACCGCTTCGAGTTGGGCACTCTTCGACAGAGCAGGACAGTCCTTCAGTTTGCTGATCGATCTGTCAAGATGCCAAAGGGGTTGTTGCGAGATGTTATCGTCACTATTCAGGGCCTGAAATTCCCCGTGGACTTCGTAGTGTTGGACATGAAGATCCCTAACTCAGTGGCCGATACCCCCATCATCCTTGGTCGTCCGTTCTTTTGGCCACAGCCTAGGCGGTGACTGATCATGATAGCGGGGAAGGTATACTTTCGCATCGAGGGCGAAAGTGTACAAATAGAGACGGTCGAGGACTGCAGAGCCAGAAAGAGCATGCTCAGAGACCAGCACAGACACAGAGCAGCTGATAGATGTCGGGTTAGACATCCACCAGGACTGTGATTTTGTGATCACAGATGATGAGGCAGCATGGGCAGACCCTTCAGCATAGGCGATCCTCTCATTTCCAGACACCACTGATGCAGAGATGACAACAGAGGAGAGCTTGGAGAGCACAACCCTGGTCCAGGATACTACAGAGGCAGCAGAGCCGGTTCTTGACCGTGACACGATTTCCAGTGATGGTGGTACTGAGGCCACCTTGTGTTACGGTGGTACTGATGCCACCTTGTTTGATGCAGATCCCTCAGATTCAGAGTCTGATTGGGCAGATTGCGATGATCAGATGTTAGACTTGAGTCCACTTGAGCCTACAGATGAGAAGAAGGTTGACGCAGAGCATATCAGAGACAGCACAGTCGAGCAGCCTTCTCCAGACCCAGTTTGCAAGAGTCCGCTTTCTTTCTCCCAGGCAGATTTGGCAGATTTAGCAGCATTGACACATCTTCTTCCGAGGCCAGATTTGCCAGCGTCAAGCTGTCCAGAGCTGAAGCCGCTCCCTACTTCGCTGAAGTATCGGTTCCTTGCGGGCGAACCCGAGATGTACCCAGTCATCATCTCCGCCGATTTGACTGGAGAGCAAGAATCCCGTTTGATGGGGGTTCTTGAAAAGAACCGCAAGGCAATCGGATGGAGCGTAGCAGATCTCCATGGGATTAGTCCATCAGTGTGCTCCCACCATATTTATCTCGAGGAGGGGGCGAAGCCGTCGCGTGAGTTCCAGCGGCGACTAAACCCCAACCTGAGAGAGGTCGTGATGAAGGAAATATCAAATGGTGGAGTGCATATTTCATTTATCCCATTTCTGACTCCAAGTGGGTCAGCCCCTTGCATGTGGTGCCCAAGAAGACGGGCATCACGACTGTGATCAGTGAGTCGGGAGAGGAGATTGCTACACGAGTACCCACCTCGTGGAGGGTCTGTGTTTACTACAGGAGACTCAACCAGGCCACCAAGAAGGACATTTCCCCCTGCCTTTTATTGACCAGATCATTGAGAGACTGGCAGGGAAGAGCCACTATTGCTTCCTTGATGGGTACTCGGGCTACAACCAGGTGGCCATCGCTCCTGAGGATCAGGAGAAGACCACCTTTACCTGTCCCTTCGGTACATATGCCTTTCGACGCATGCCATTTGGGCTATGCAATGCCCCTGCGACTTTTCAGAGGTGCATGCTGTCGATCTTTTCGGACATGGTAGGGGAGTGTTTGGAGGTCTTCATGGACGATTTCTCGGTCTACGGCGACAGATTCGACTCCTGTCTTGACTGCCTAGACCGAGTACTCCAGCGATGTATTGAGTACCATTTGGTTCTATCTTGGGAGAAGAGTCACTTCATGGTGACTCAAGAGACGGTGCTTGGCCACATCATCTCCAACAGGGGCATGGAGGTTGATCCGGCCAAGGTTGATGTCATTAGAAAACTCGCACCACCGTCCAATTTGAGGCAGCTACGGTCATTCCTGGGGCACGTTGGATTTTATAGGAGATTTATTCAGGATTTCAGCAGGATTGTCCGGCCGTTGACTGACTCTTGACGAAAGACACCGAGTTCCTTGTCGATGACAAGTGTCTTTCGTCCTTTGCGACTCTCCAGCAGTGTGTTATTGAGGCTCCTGTCCTCCAGCCGCCTGATTGGTCTCTCCCATTCGAGATCATGACGGATGCCTCCGATTTTGCCATAGGGGCAGTGCTAGGACAGAGGAGGGATGGAGTTCCATTTGCTATTCACTACGCTAGCCGCACATTGGATTCCGCCCAGCGGAATTACACGGTCACAGAGAAGGAGATGCTAGCCGTAGTGTTTGCCCTAGATAAGTTTCGATCTTATATCATTGGATCTAGAGTGACTTTGAACACAGATCACACCGCCATCAGGTACCTCATGGCAAAGAAGGATGCCAAGGCCAGACTCACTAGATGGATCCTTCTACTCCAGGAATTCGACATTGAGATCAAGGACAAGCCTGGAGTCAAGAATGTGGTGGCAGATCATCTCTCCTGTTTAGAGCAGCCTGAGGAGTTTGAGCAGATTGACCCTATTCGAGATACCTTCCCAGATGAGGCGATCCTTGCTATCGCCTCACTCCCGTGGTATGCCGATATTGTGAACTTTCTCGTTGCTGGGAAGGTCCCACAAGATTGGCCCAGGCAGAGGCTTGAGACCTTCCTTGCAAAGGCCAAGTCCTACCACTGGGAGGATCACATCCTTTACCAAGAAGGAGGGGATAGCGTCTGGCGTCGGTGTATTCCTCAGGAGGAACACCATAGCGTCCTCACTTACTGCCACAAGCTTGAGGCAGGAGGACATCATTCTGGGAGGAGAACGGCACAGAAAGTGCTCAAATCCGGCTTGTGGTGGCCTACCCTCTTCAAGGACTCTGATGAGTTCGTGAAGAGGTGTACTGACTGTCAGAGGATGGGCACTTGTGGACAGCGTGATATGATGTCGATGCAGCCCATTCACTTCTGTGAGGTTTTGACGCATGGGGCATCGATTTCATGGATCCATTCCCTAAGAGTCAGGGATTTGAGTACATTCTGTTGGCCGTGGATTATGTTAGTCATTGGGTTGAGGCTATCCCCACCCGAGCCGCTGATGCGAGGACAGTTTGCAGATTTTTGAGGAAGCACATCATCACGCGATTCGGGGTTCGCGAGTTCTGATTTCTGACGGGGGGTCTCATTTCATCAACGACCAGTTGAAGGCCCTTGCTAGCGAGTTCGGTATAGACCATCGTGTTGCTACACCTTACCATCCACAGACGAATGGTCTAGCCGAAGTGTCGAATAGGGAGATCAAGATGATACTGTAGAAAGTCGTCCGCCCTGACCGAAAGGATTGGTCACAGCTTTTGGACTCGGTCTTATGGGCATATAGGACGTCTTTCAAGACTCCATTGGGCACATCTCCCTTTCGCCTCGTATATGGCAAGCCGTGCCATTTACCTGTTGAGCTGAGGCACAAGTCACTTTGGGTAGTTACTGATATACTCATGGATCCAGATGGTGTAGGAGACCAGAGGAGGGCAGAGTTAGCAGCCCTGGAGGAGTTGAGAGATACTGCTTTCTCAAACAGCCTACAGTATAAGGAGAGAGTGAAGGAGTGGCATGATTCTCATATCAGCCACAAGCATTTTGAGATTGGACAGAGAGTACGGCTGCTTGATGCGAGGCTTCGTTTATTTCCAGGGAAGCTACAGAGCAAATGGAAGGGACCCTACTTGGTCAGGAAGGTACACGACAACGGTAGCATTGACATATCTGAGTTGTCTTCTGAGAGTACCTTTCGAGTGAACGGCCAGCGGCTCAAGCCATTTCTAGATCATGAGCCGCGCGTCGCTGATCTTGCCCCTATTCATTTTGCGTGAGATGTGGTCTTTGACCCCACATCTAATGCATCTCACGCCTGAGTTTCACTGTTCCTCCGCCTTGTATAGATCCAGATGTCTATATCACTACATTCTTTAGTCCCACATCCCTTTCTTCATCTTTTGATTATGTTATACTTAGGTGCACTTTACCCTAAGTATAGGGGGGGATGTGAGACCTTTGGGGATTTCTTTTGTTTCTGTCTACCCCTGTTTTTGTTGCCTATACTTAGGGATATTTTACCCTAGGTATAGGGGGGGTAGACCCTGTACATTCTCCACTCGGTTTTCCCTTAGTAGACAGCCTGCTATACTTAGGATCACTTGATCCTAAGTATAGGGGGAAGACCAGAGACCCTCTTGACTTTTCTATTTCATTCATTCTTCTTTGTATATAGACTTTCTTTTCACTTCCCTATACTAGCACGAGTTATGTCTTCTTCATCGCTCTTGACTCTGAGGACATCGTTCGAGCTAAGGGGGGTGTGTATATATCTCATATATACTTTAGCCATAACTCGTACTTTGTGTGAATGTGTTAATATGGCTAAAAATCACAAAAATTAAAAATTTTTCATGTACATAAACTTCTTTTATTTGCACATAAATAGCTAGTGTACAATTTATTTTTGTAAAAATGATTTCAAAAATCTTTTGTGTAAAGCTTGTGTAAATATTTTCTTATCAAAATTATGTATATAGTACAAAATTTTTCCAAAATGTTTTGAAAATCAAAAGTTTGCAAAAATCTTGTGTAAATTTGTGTAAATATCTTTTTGCAAAACTTGCACTTCATGCATCATTCATACATGATTTCAAACATTTTTCAAAAATTTTGCATGATTGTAAAAATTTGTGTAAGTAGCATCTTTTGTACATATGTATATAGTTTTTCTGGATGATAGTTGACATTTAAACTAGCCTGGAATCAAATTGAGAAATGGAGCTTGATTAAGATCTTAATCCACCTAATTTCTAAGAGGAACCTTATAGGGCTTAGGTTTAAGGCTTTTCAGGTCCATGGTGACTTAATTCTTTGAGTCCACTAGGCTATGATCACATGTCATCTCAATGAGCCTAAGTAGAGCACTTAACAACAACACATGACTCATATAGATTATGGTTTTACTTGGACACCAGCACTATGCACCGAGCTCTCTACGGATGAGGTGGTAAGGAGGCAGTCTTCCTTGACTTGGGGTAGCATATGAGGGTAGTACTTCTAGGCGGAACCTCTCTTCTTCTTTTAGTGAAGGAAGTGCGTCTCAACTTGGTCTGGTTGCCATGAGGTCTAACGACGGGAGTTGTGGGTTGCGATAAAGCTTCAAAAGAGGGATAGTCTACTGGCTCAAGAGGAAAAACTCCTTGTACATATGCTGCACATGTATATGTTGTATATATGCACTAAAAAAAATGTGTGCAAAAAGAAAATAACTCCAAAAAAGTGTTGGGTCTGAGAGAAAATGATAATCCCACCGGAGTATGTTTATAGAATGCAATAAGCAAAGCTTGGTTTCATGATCCACCTGATGTAGCTTGCAGCAGGGAGACTTGGCTACACTGGTCAAGCTCCCAAGGGTACTTGGCTACACTGGCCTTGACCCATTCTCTTCTTCCTCTTCTTCTTGAGCCGGTTGAACTTGAACTTAGAAGGGAATACCCCGCTCCTCGAGGAAAGAGTGGTCAGATTGAGGTCATAGAGTTACCTTGTTGGGGAGGGTTGTCAAGTTGCCATTTCTGAGGTGGAGAGCTTAGACCTCACATTCACAGGACAAGAAAAGATTCATGGTCTTCAGGGTTTGTGATTGATGACTTGTTCTGATCTAGAGCATTGAGGAGTCTTGGTTATAGAATAGTGGAACTTAGAGGCTGTTGAGTTTTAAACTTAAGTCCAAATAAGGTTCCGACACATTAATAATCCAAAGATCTTATCGAGCTCCATACCTTAATTTAATGAAGGCAAGTTTAATAATCAACCTTGATCCATGTACATTCTCTTTTTCTTTTTCTTTATTTCTTTTTCACTTCTTTTTCAAATAAGTGTTTGCTAAGGGACTAGCAAAGTTAAGTATAGGGGGGTGATTAATACTCATTCATCACTCTTTATTCGTATATTTTAGCTACAAAAACCTTTGCAAATGCATGTAGATATGTGTAAATACAAATAATTACCAAAAGCATGCATTGTGCAAAAACCTATAATTAGCATGTTTTTGTGCAAAAATAAAAGAATAAGGATTAAAAAGAAAAAGAGGGAAATATTTAGAATAAATATTGAGCAACCTAACCCAAGGGAGGGCTCAGCATGGGCCTGACCGCATAAAAGCCAAAGTAGAGGGAGATAGGGGCTCATGTGTGTAAATATATATATGTAAATAAAATAAAAGTATTTTCCTCACAAAAATAGGCTTGTAAATATTTGTATATATTTATAAATATAAAATCAAAATAAAAATTTAAAAATTTAAAAGAAAACAAAAACACCTCTTGTATAGTCATCATGTACATAGAACCACCTTTATATTTATTTAACCTTATAAATAAATAAAATTAATTTCTAAAATTTTTGTAAATATTCTATATTATATAGTGTAAATAAACAAAATAAAAAAAACAATTAAAACAAAAACAAAATAAAAATAACAAAATTAAAACACAAAAATATATTGTAAATATACCATGTATATAAAGGTATATATGTATTTATTTCACCTATGTATATAAATAATAAAAATAAAATAAAAATATCCTTTTATTCCTTATTTTATAAAATAAATAAATAAATATAAAATGGGAATGAAATTGCATAAAAATAATAATTAAAAAAATCAAAAATTTAAAAACCCTATATAGTGTACATATACCTATATTATAACATATTATGTATATACCTTATTTTTATTTCGAAAAATTATTAAAAATCACAAAAAAAATAGAAAAAAAATAAAATAAAAATATTTCATGTTTTAAGTTTTCACTAAATCGGCCATTTGCTACCCTTAATTTTAATTTCAAATTCCAACCACGTGGCCTTTTCTCATTGGTCCTGGGGATTGTTGACCGCCCGGTCAACTACACCCCCCCCCCCCAGGACCACTTTGCACGGGTCCTTAGCGGGTACCCATCTTCTCGGATTTTTCCCCGCTAAACCCGGTCGCCTACCACCTAAACCCCGGGTCCGACTCCTTAATGCTACATCCGAGACCCTCGCCGGGGTATCCACATCGGGATCCGCGCGCTCGATCGCCCTACCCGACCTCTTCTAGCCGGACCCGAACCCATATTTAGCTCGAGCTCCGCCACCTCAAATCTCATCTTTGGGTATTCGATTCCACCCTCTGTGAGCTCCGGTGTGTGTGTGAGAGTGACAGCTCACTGCTCGTGCTGTTGAAGCGAGGAGAGGGACCAGATTCCATCGATCCGGCGAGCTTCGCCGCCGTTGCTCCGCCACCAGCTGGAGCCCGAGCTTCGGAGGGAGACGCTCCTCGAGGCGAAGACCCAGAGCTTCCTTAGCTCTTCCCCAGTCTCCTCGTCCACCCAGGTAACCTCTTAGGCCTTCCCTTTTCGTTGATTTCCCATTACGCCCAAATCGCCTCTCCGCCGTGTTTCGCCGATTCCGTCCACGACCGACCCCCAATCGATCATCGGACTTCACCATCGCCCTTGCCTCCTTTCCGCGCATCTTCTCCATATCTCCATCCAACCCAGCTCGCACAGGAGCTGGGGTTCGAGCTCCACCGTCCCCCCTTCGCCGGAGCTCGCCCACAGCGCCCCATCGTTCACCGTCACTCCCCCTAACCGGGTCGAGGCAGTTTTCCCTCGACCCGCGAGTCTCCTGGATTGTTTTACAGGTTCAATGAGGGCCATCTGAGGTCCTTCGACATCGAGCCAGGAGCTTCGCCTCCGCCGACCTCGCTAGAGCTCTACAGAGCTCGGCTGGGTCATCGGAGGACACCAGCAGCTGCGCAGCGCCACGCCGGAGCTTCTCCGATCCTCAGGTTTAGCAGGGGAGGTCAGGAGCGCACGCACGAGGCCGGCGAACTTCGCCGGCCACCTATTCTTCCTCGACCTTCAGACGTCGTTCGATCAGCCCTCCTGCTCCAGTTCTTATCTGGACCGTCCTTTCCCGGAGCCGCCTTCACCGTCAGATCTGAGGAGGACCGATCCCAGCCGCCCGATGCTCGTGGGTTAGCCACAGAGAGCCACGACCGTTGATCACACCACGTGGCTTAACCCCCGAGCGTCGGATCACTTCGAGGACCCCAGTTTTGGAGCGCCAGCCGATCCCCACCGTTGATCCCTCCACGTGGCGTCCATCTTGCGGTCCGCATTAATAAAGGGTAATTTACCCTTAGGCCCTTCTGTTTATTTCATTTCGTATTTAGTCCTGTAATTAGTTAGTTTAGTTGTTTAGTTTTTGGGATATTTGCATAGAGACCCTTGTGCTTGCATGTATTTATTGATATGCCCCTGTGTGTGGTCTGACACGTGCACCGACACGTGCTTTTCTGGGCTTTTTACATTATCTACCATGTAGTTCTGGTTGTTATCAATTGAATGAAAGTTTTTGTTTATTTGCATTTATACCCTTGTGCATATTTTAATTGAGCATGTGTGTTATATATTGGGTTATTTGCAGATAAGCCCTTGGGATTTTGGTACCTGTTACCAAAAGGCCCTCGGAACTTATTTTTCTCACATTTGGGTCCCTGAGTACCCCAGGCACGTGCGTAGCACGTGACTTCCTGGGTTAATTGCACCAGACCCCCCAGACTTTCGGGTATTTGCACTTTGGTCCCTGTGCACAATACCCCTTCTTTATTTTTGGATAAAATAGCAAAATACCTCCAAATCCAACAAAAATTGGACACATGGCTCCTGCCATAGTGTAAAATTTTCGAGGATTTTTGAGGACATTTTTGTTTTCATTTGATATTTTAAAAAATTCAAAAACATCTATTTTCTTCACTGTCTAACTTTAAAAATCACAAAAAAATATTAAATAGTGTCTAAAAATTACAAAAAAACTGTCTACTGTCTATTTTGTTGTGTTTGATTTTCTAGCCAATTTTGGCTATTTTTCATTACTGAAAACCACTAAAAATTGAAAAACACTCAAAATCTTATAAAAATTCTAGTAAATCAATTAAAAATCCAAAAATAATAAAATAGGTGCCCAAATTTTCTTTGTTTTATTCTCTTTACAGAAAAATTACCTCCCAGCTAATTTGGGGCCTTTAGATATTTTATCTAGGCCCTTTAGCTCGGCTGGACAGTACCTACTGTTTTAGCTACTTTTTTATTTTTAGAAAATTAAACAAACATCAGAAAACTGTCAAAAAATTCACCAAAAACACTAGAAATTATAAAACACAAAAAATATTTTTGTTTGAATTTTTGGTTGAGTTTTAATGATTTTAATAAATTGTTGAAGTGTGTGTTTATTTGCTTTTTCTTATTTTCTTAACACATTAAAAATCCCAAAAATATTAAATAATTAAAAACACCAAAAATATTTGCTTCTTTTATTTTATTTCTCTTTTTGACTACTTCGTAGGCCGAGAGGCCAACCCGTGCTCCTTGTGTTCGATCCTGGTCGCTATACCAGGTTAATCTAATAGCGAGACCGCTATCGCATTTTTGATTGATTTTATCTATCTTGGTGGTCTAATCTTCTTCATCGAGTCGTCCTGATCGTGTGGGTCGTAACGACCGTTTAGCACCTTATACCCTAGTGGTCGGGATGCTCATCAGGTACCCGTTTAGCAATCTCCTCTCCAGACTCACTGACCACTGTAGTGATGCTCGTCTTCTTGGGTACCACATGCAAAGGGCTGACCCACTTGGAGTCGGAGATGGGCTAGATAAAATCGGCGCTCCACCCTTATGATATCTCCTTCATGACAACCTCTCTCAGATTCGGGTTCAGCCACCGCTGGAACTCACGCGACGGCTTCGCCTCATCCTCGAGATAGATATGGTGGGAGCACAAGGCTGGACTTATCCCCTCGAGATCTGCTACGCTCCATCCTATCGCCTTGCGGTTCTTTTCAAGAACCCCCATCAGACGGGATTCCATCTCTCCAGTCAAATCGGCGAAGATAATGACTGGGTACATCTCATGCTCACCCACAAGGAATCTATACTTTAGCAAAGTAGAAAGTGGTTTCAGCTCTGGACAACTGGGTGCTGGTGGATCTGGCCTCTGAAAAGTCTGCGTGAACGCTGCCAAATCTGCATGGGAGAACTGAAACTCTCTGTCACTCTCAAGAACTGGAGAAGGCTGCCCTGCTGGACTGTCTCTGCTTGGCTCGCCATCTACCTCCTCCCCATCTGCAGGCTCAGTGGAAGTCAGGTCTGGCATGTAATCATCACAATCTGCCTAATCAGACTCTGACTCCGAGGGATCTATATCATCCAAGGTGGCATCAGTACCACCATCATCACAAGAATCTGTCTCACGGTCGAGAACCGGCTCTGCTGCCTCTAAAGTACCCTGGACCAGGAATGTGCTCTCCAAGCTCTCCTCTACTGTCGTATTTGCATCAACGGAATCTGAAAGTGAGAGGATGGCATGTGCTGCTGGGTCTGCCCAAACTGCCTCATCGTCTGTGATCACAAAGTCACAGTCCTGGTGGATGTCTAGCCCTGCATCTGTCAGCTGCTCTGTGTCTGAAGTGGTCTCTGAGCATGCTCTGTCTCTGGCTCTGCTATCCTCGACCGTCTCTATTTGTACACTTTAGCCCTCGACGCGAAAGTATACCTTCCCGCTATCATGGTCAGTCACTGCCTTGGCTGTGGCCATGGGGATCGGTCACTGAATCAGGGATCTCCATGTCCAACACTACAAAGTCCACGGGGAATTGCAGTCCCTGAATCGTGAGGACAACATCTCGCAACAACCCCTTCGGCCTCTTGACAGATCGATCAGCAAACTGAAGGACTGTCCTACTCTGTCTAAGAGTGCCCAACTCGAAGCGGTCGAAAAGGGCTGCTGGAAGGAGGTTGATCGACGATTCGCTGTCTAATAGAGTGCGGTCGAACCTCTGCTCTCTGATATGGCATCTGACATATGGGGCTCCTGAATCTGGCCTCTTGGCCAGTAGACAGTTCTGGATCGCGAAACAAGTGGCTCTCGTCAGCACATGGATCTCTGAGTGGTGGTTCCGCCTCTTCCTCCTGACTGTGGTCCTGACTCTAAGGGAACGCTGGAGAAGAGGGATGTGCTGCAAAGCCTCCTGAAGAGTCAGCTGTATATGAAACCGATCTATCATCTGCTGGTTGAACTCTTCCTGCTCTCTCTTTTTGGGATTTTCTTTTTTCTTCCCCTTCCCCATCTAAAGAGCTCTAGGAAAGGGGATCATAGGGGTCCTTCTCAGATGAAGGACTAGGAAAGGGTCTAGATGGTTTGACGATCTATCCACACAAACATCATGCACCACAGTGGGACTAGAAGAAAATAAACCCTTTCCTTTATTCATAGAAGTGTTCCAAGATACATCAGTAACAGGAAAAACAACAGGAATCTCAGAAGACTTGGTGGCATCAGCACCACCATCGGCTGGGAGACGGGCGGCCTCAGTACCGCGCTCTGGCTCGGCAAAACAGGTGGCCTCAATACCACCTCCTCCAACTAGTGAAACGGCGGCCTCAGTACCGCCGGTGGGATCAGCATCCATGGTGGCATCAGTACCATTGTCATCATCTCTAGCGGCCTCAGTACCGCTCTCCTCCTCGCCTGGCGCTCTGGATGTATCCCCCGGGTGTCGCTCAGATAAGTCGCCGCCTGCTGGCATCCTACCGCTCCTAAGTGTGACAAAATCAGTATCAAAAATATATGCAGACATATCACCAAAAGTATCACTCGGAGTGGCATACTCAGTACAAGCTACCTGCTCAGATTTCCTCTTCAGGTTGTTGGGATTCGGCTCAATCTGGGCAGGGATGGCGGCCTTCCCTCTCACGATGTCCCGCATCTCCTGGCGGAACTCATCCATCTCCCGTCGAAAAGTAGCCTGCTGATCGGTGAGAAGGCAGGCTATATATCCAAGGCAGGGCTCTCATGAGAGCCCGACAGGTAGCCTCTCTAGTAGTGAGGCTGCTGGTGCTGTGGCTGAGAGGGGTAAGAATGTGGCTGATGCTGCGGCTGGTGAGGCTGATCGCGCCTCCAAGGCTGTCCCTGCTGATAGGGACGAGGACCATACTGTGACTGCTGCTGCTGCGGCTGTGGGTACACTAGGGGCTGCTGCTGCTGGTGATCTCTCTGATGGCCGTACTGGACACCCTGTCTTGACGGCTGTTGCTGGGGCTGGGCACCTCCAGTCCCCCAACAAAATCCGGGATGGTCTCGTCGGATACCGGGCTGGGGGCGGTCATACCAAATCCCATTGACATCCATCAACAGCTCTGCATCGTATTGGGTTGGCGGGAGCACTGCCAGAGGCTGATCCGGATGGTATACCACCATCTGCATGTCATTAGATGGTGGTGATTGGTAGGTGGGCTGTGGCTGCTGGTACGGCTCCGCCTGTACAAGATGAACCTGTCTAGGCTGCTAGTGGGGAGCTGGAGCGCTGGGACGAGCTGCTGCTGCTACTCGGATCGCCTCATGCCTGAAGACGAGGCTGTGAAGCCATTTGTGCCTCCTGGAGACACATGAGCTGTGTCTTCAGGTCACTCAGAGTCTGTGCCATCTGCTCCATCTACGTGATGCCCTGGCACTGCTTCTTCTCGATAATCTCCATCCGGTCCAGCTTCTCGCTGATAATCCGCATATCTGCGACTGATGACTCGGCATGTGCTGCTGCTACCGCGGACGAACTGGAAGGACCGGCATCGACCCGTGCTATCCTCTGGTACTGCACGGTCTGTGGCTGCTGGGGTCTGCCCTGAGTGTACAATCGGATGTGGGACATCACCATATAGTTCTCAGCCATCTCCTCATAGATGGCCCAGACCTGATCGTGATCCTTGGAGAAGTAAGACCCGCCACAAGAAGCATTCACCAAGCCCTGAAGCTCTGGTGTCAGCCTGTGAAAAAGCTCTGAACAAGGTTCGGCTTGGAAATGTCGTGGTGCGGGCATCTGTCTGTCAGCTCTCGAAACCTCTCCCATTCCTCGTGAAACTGCTCGTTGGGGAGCATGGAGAAGTTGCTGATCAGGGCTCTAGCGGTGTTCGTCCGCCCGAGTGGGTAGTACTTGTGCAAGTACTCGGTGCGGAGCTGCTCCCAAATGTAGACAAACTTCCCCAGATGTTTCAGTCAGGTGGCTGCTCTGTCAGCTAAGGAGAAGGGGAAGGCAATCATCCTGATGGTATCCTGGTCCAACTGACGGTTGTGGACGTAGCTGCAGATCATCAGAAACTCCTGGAGGTGGAGATGGGGCTCCTTTGTGGCGAGCCCATGGAAACGGGGGAGGAGCTGCAAAGTGTTCGGGGGGAACTTGAAGTCCCCCACGATGGCTGGTAGAACAATCCAGTGGTGTATCAGTGTCGATCCGGGTTGTGTAACTCCCGCATCGGTCTCGGTGGATCTGCTGCGGCTGCTGCGGCTGTTGCGGCTGCTGCTGCACCCTCATCGGGTATCCTCAGCCCGTCTCTACGCTGCTGTCACTCTGCTCTCATCTGCTCCATCTCGCGCCTCATATCCAACATAAATGCTCCCTGATCCCTCAACTGCTGTTGCACTGTCTCGAGGGAGGCAATCATGGTGGAGTTGATCGCACCCTGGTCCAAAACGAAATGCTCATGCTGCGGACCTCTGGTGTGATCATCGGAACTGCCGGCCATCGTCTCTACAAAATCAAAACATCTCAACTCAGGTGCCGATAAATAATCTGTCAGTCTCTCCTCTGGCACGGGTATCTCAGCCTCAGAAGCAGAAGGGGGATCGAGGGGGAACAGGATGGAATCGTACTTGGGTTCGGAGAGCGGGTCTCGGCTCTCGCGAACCAACCTAGATGAGCGGGTAGACGCGCCCGAAAGTGGTGCAGCCAGAGGCTGCCTAAGAGATCGTCTGCCCATCATCTTGATGTGGCGAGTAAGACGGATGAGATCTGGAAACAACTACGATCACAAGCAAACCCCCAATTCACCAACGCAACGCGAGCTGAAGACCGTGAAGGCTCCGTCAATTATCTTGTCAGTTTTTATTTTGATGATCAGTCAGGATATCAGAGCGATTACGTGACCTGTTGGGATACCCGATATTTTCTCAGCCGACTGTCCCATACAGAAATAGCCGGTAATCAGCCGAGAAGAATATCGGAGGGCTCTACCTAGTGTTCGGGGTCACTCTCTCGCACAATCAAACCAGACAATGAGGGGGTTGCTCTCCTTAAGACAGATTTTTTTAAGTGAGGTGTCTTTTAGGGTCGATAGTGTTAGCAGTCCCAAATTTTATTGTTTTTCTTTTTAGATATTTTTCAATAAAAACAAAAACGCCTAATGAATTTTTCGGTTCTCCTATTTATTAAGTCAAAAACAGGGGGAGAAGACGAAAAAGCCGATGCGCGATGAAATCAATGATGCATGCAGAGTAAGAAATGCGTACCTGACTCCAGCAGTCTACATGCAATATGATCCGTGCAGAATTGAAAGACAGAAATAAAACTACCTAAATGGTGCAAGCGGAAAACCGAGTCCCTAAATAGCAACTTCTACTCGAAAGAACTGTCTAGCTGGTCACTAACCTCCGATCCAAAGGGTCCGGTCTCGGTCTACCCCTCCTCCTCCCGACAAATCGGGTTCAGGAGCAGCGCTTGGCAGGGCAGGCTGCAGCACGTAGCCTCGAAGGAAGCGAGTCAGCTATTTTTATTAATCTTTTATTTGTAGGTCCAATTAACGAACTATAGGCACAAGCAGATAGATTAGGTGTTTGGATCCTACTAGCTACGTCACAATCAACAGAAATTCCTAAGGTTAGGGGCTCGATAAAAACCGCGAGAAACCGTAAAAGGCAGTGAAAAACAGAAAGCCGCGTAAAAAGCCGCGAAAAACCTAAGGGTCCCCCGAGCACACCGATGCTCGGCGAAACAGACCCGAGAGTGTCCAAGTCCTGCTGAGTTGTCCTTGTATTATTACAACAAATCAAATGAACTGAAATAAAACCTAAACTACTCCTTTCCCACTCAGCTGCTCCCTCGCGCTCTCTTGCGGCTTCGTGCAGAAGGGAGCTGCCTCCGAATCCCGCAGTTGCGCCGGCTACTCGAGAGTCGCCGCCTCGATCCTCGGGCCCTCGCAATAAAACAACAAAGTGTCACAAACCATGTAAAAAAATCAAATAAAAACAAGAACAGAAAATAGGGGTATATGTACAAAAATAGAAATAAAGTAAACAAGCAAATACAAAAATAAAAGAAAAGAAAAGAAAATAAAATAAACAAAAATAAAAGAAAAATAAAAAGCCGCGAAAAGCTGCAGACTCAGAAAGAGCCACGGAAAGCCGTGAAAAAGAAAAAAAAAGAAAATGAAAACTAAAGCGACTACTAAGTCGTGCTCCTCGGCAACAACGCTATTGTGATGAGTCCAAAAATCGAACAACTAAGGTAGATAAATCAAAAACGGTCATTGCGACCTCAGTCGCTCGGGTGGCTCAACGAGAAAAACATAGACCACCAAAACAAGGTAAAAATCAAACAAGCTCAAAGTAGCGGTCTCGCTATAGGATTAACCTGCTATAGCGACCAGGGTCGAACTCAAGGAGCACGTGATGGCCTCACGGCCTATGAAGTAGTCTAAAATAAAAAGAAAATAAAAGAAAATGCTTTTTGGTGGATTTTTAATATTTTTAATATTTTTTTGGATTTTTTTAATTAATAAAGAAAATAAGAAAACAAATGAACAAGCAACTTGTATGAATTATTTAACTATTCAAAAATCACCCAAAAATTCAAACAAAAATGTTTTTATGTTTTTTATATTTTTTATGTTTTTGGTTATATTTTGGGGTTTTTCTGATTTTTATGGAATTTTATAAAAATAAAACAAGGATGAAAAACAAAGGCACTGTCCAGTCAGACTTGGAGGGCCAATATAAAATGGATAATGGCCCTATCAAGGTCAAAGGCAATTTTCTGTAAAGTGTGAAATGCAAGGAAATTTAGGCACTGGTTTTATTAATTTTTGATTTTTCAACTATTTATTAGAATTTTTATGGTTTTTTCAATGTTTTCAATTTATATAATTTTTATAAATCTAAAAATGACCAAAATTGGTCAGAAAATCAAATACAGCAAAATAAACAAGATATAATTTTTTTGGAATTTTTAAAGTTGATTTAATATGTTTTTGTGGTTTTTAAAATTAGACAGTAACAAAAATGTGTATTTTTGAATTTTTAAAAATAGTAAAAAGTGTAAAAAATGTCTCCAAAATTTAGAGAAAATTTTACACCATGGCAGGAGCCATGTGTCCAATTTTCATCAAATTCGGAGGAGGTTTGCTATTTTATTAAAATCAAACACAAAGGTACAGTGCATAGGGACCTGTACGCAATTAAGATAAGTTCCAGAAGGTCTGGTGCAAATTCTCCAAGGACTCACGGCACAGCACGTGACCTGGGCACTCAGGGACCAATTTGCAATAAACTTAAGTCCCTGAACTAATTAGTAACATGTACTAAAAGTCCAGGGGTGAAAGTGTAAAACACCCACGATATAAGGCACATGCACAATTAAAACATTCACAGGGGCATTTCTGCAAATACTAAAAACATAATTTCATTCATGAACACTCTGAAACAACCGGCCCATACATGCAATTATCCCACAAAGTCACGTGTCGAAGAACGTGTACCACAACGTACAGGGGTATAAAAGCAAATACAAGAAAAGACAAGGTCCACTATGCAAATACACCAAACTAAAATAAAGTTCTAAAATATTTACAGGGCTAAAGATTAACAACTAAAAAGCTAAGGGCCTAAGAGATATTTACCCTTTATTAAGCGGAGGGCTGGATGCGCGCCACGTGCTGGATCTGACGGTCGAGGAGGCGCGGCGCACAACAAAGGGGCCCTCGCTGCAGATCGGATGGCTGGGAACCTTCCACGTGGAAGATCGGACGGTTGTGAGGCGACGTGGGCAAACGAAGGGTCTCCTGCTCTGATCTGACGGAGGAGGGCCAGCACGTGTATGATCGGATGGTTGTGGAACGTCGTGGCTAACCCTCATGGATGGAGGGTCCAGATCAATCCTCCCAGAGATCGGACGGTGGAGGGCTCCTCAGATAAACGGCTAAGGTTGCGTCTGGAGGGGGAGGAGGATCGGACGGCTCTGGAGGATGGACGAAGAACAAGTGGCCGGCAAACTTCGCCAGCCCAATGCACGCACGGTGATCCTCCTCGCGGGCTGCTAGTGATCAGAGAAGGAACGTCTGGGCCACCCGCGTCTGACGATACCCTCCGATGGTGCAGCGGAGCTCCGGAGAGCTCAGGCGACACCGGTGGAGGAGGAGCTGCTGCTCCAGAAGGTCGAGCCCTCAGATGGACTCTCTTTGACCTGTAAAGCACGACAACAAGCTCCTGGTTCGAGGCAAAGTGCCTCGACCCGGTTAGCGGTGGTGGAGGTGAGCTGTGCGTCGGGATGAAGGGGCTCCGGCGAAGCGACGGCGGTGGAGCCCCAATCCCAGTTCCTGTGCGAACTGGGTTAGATGGATGGGTGCAGAAGGTGCGCGGGGGAACGGCGAAGATGGTGGACGATTCCGATGATCGAGATGTGGGTGAGGGTGGTCGGAAATCAGAGCTCGTCGGCGACGGGGCGATTTGGGTGAAAAGCTAAATTAGAGAAATAGAAGAGGAAAGAAGGCTACCTACTGGATGAGATCAACTGAGGACGAGCTGGGGAAGCTCCAGGTCCTAGCCTCGAGGGACGTCGATGCCCGAGGCTCGAGCACCACGTTTGGGCAGCGCACGGCGGCGCAAAGTCGCCGGATCAGTGGTCCGGTCGCTCCCTCCTTGCTGCGACACGAACGAACGCAAGCTGTCACTCTCGCGGTGGCTATGGAGGTCCTAGGGTGGAGTGAAACGATCCAAAGATGCGTGAAAATGGAGGCGGAGCTCAGGCTATATACGAGTGCATGTCTGAGAAGGGAAGGTCGGGCAGGGTTCCACGAACACGCATCCCAACGCGGATGAACGGGCGTGGATCTCGGATGCACGAGGAAGAAGTAGAGCCCGTGATTTGCGGATTTGGGCGTCGGATCAAGTGTAGAGAATGTCGAGAAATCGGGTCGCGGGCTCGGATCCGGGGCTCAGTGGTCCGGGGGGGGAGTTGACCCGGGGGTCAACGTCCCCCGTGGACCAATCAGAGACAGCCATGTCATAAAGATTTGGAAATTCGATTTAAAATACTAAATGGCCGAATTAAGAAAAACTTAAAAATAAAAAAGGTTTATTACTTATAAACTATTTTTTAGTGATTTTTAATTATTTTTTCCAAACAAAAATAAGGTATTTACAATATAGTGATATATATAGGTATATATACTATATGGATTTTTAATTTTTGATTTTTAATTAATTATTTTTGTACATTTTTATTCCCATTTTATATTTTACTTATTTATAGCATAAAATTGGGAACATTTTGATATTTTTATTTTATTTTTATTATTTATTTACAAGGGTTAAATAAATAGGTATATACATTTATATACATGGTATATATACAATGTTCTCTTTGGTTTTTATTTTTGTTCTTTTTTATTTAATTTTTGTTTTTATAGTTTTTATTTTATTTATTCACACCATGAAATAAGGAGTATATACAATTTTCATGGGATTTTACTTTATTTATTTATAGGGCTAAATAAATATAAGTGTGGTCTTATGTACATGGTGAATGTGTACAAGGAAGATTGTTTTTATTTTCTTTTTAATTTTTCTATTTTTATTTTGATTTTGTATTTACAAATATGTACAAATATATACAAACCCATTTTTATTTTATTTTTAGAGTAAAATATTTTTATTATATTTACAGGTATATTTACATACATGAGCTCCCTATCTCTCTCTCTACTTTGGCTTTTACGCGGTCAGGCCCATGCTGAGCCCTCCCTTGGGATTAGGTTGCTCAATATTTATTCTAAATATCTCCCTCTTTTTCTTTTAATTCTTTATTCTTTTATTTTTGCACAAAAACATGATATTTATTAGTTTTTACACAATGCATGCCTTTTGTTAATTATTTGTATTTACAAATATCTACATGCATTTGCAAAGGTTTTTGTAGCTAAAATATAAGAATAAAGAGTGATGAATGAGTATTCATCAACGTCCCTCAAGGCGAAGACCAGGAGCTCCAGGAGCTCATTCCCAGTCAACATCACGCATCCGGTAAGCTTGATTCTTCCTAGCTTTCTCAAATTTCCAGTTTCGTCCAATTCTTCCATTCGTCGTCGTTCGTCGATTCCGACCATATCAGTCACCCTCTCGATCATCGGACTCGACCCTCACACCCACGAGACTTCTCCGCACCTTCCGCACCTACTCACACCCCCTGACTCGCTCGGAGGAGGGACTTCGATCTTCACCGCCGTCGCTTCATCGGAGATGGACCATCTCGCCTCATCCGACCACCACACCACCTCTAACCGGGTCGAGGCATTTTTCCATTGACCCAGGAACTTGTTGTGCTGCTTTTCAGGTCAGAAGGGCCCCATCTGGGGGTCTTCACGTTCAGGCACAGGACCCCCAGCTCCGCCTTCGTCGCCGGAGCTCCTCGGAGCCTCCCGGCATCATCGGAGGAGCTCATCAGTTGCGGAGCGTCAAGGCGGAGCGAGTCTGCACCTTAGTAGCAGCAGAGGAGGCCCAACGCAGCCGTGGTGCTCCGGCGAACTTCACCGGAGCCAAGTTCTTCCAGGAGCTTCCAGAGCCGTCCGATCCTTCTCGTCGCTCCAGTTGTGATCCACGCCGTCCATTTGAGGAGCAGCCGACACCGTTGATCCATTTGGGGAGTTGATCAGGACCGTCTGTTGTAGAGGAGAGGTGCCCTCGATTCTAGAGCGTTAGATCGTCCACGTGGCTCCCTCTCCACCGTCCGATCATAGCCGAGGGCCCTTCGAGAGGCGTAGTGCACTAGCAGCCATCAGATCAGCCACGTGGCACCGTCCCAGCCCTCGGATACTAAGTGGGGTAATTTCACTTAGGCCCCCTCCTGTTTTGCATTTTTATTTTAGTCCTGTAAATATTTTCCGTAGTTATTTTTAGTTTGGTAAAATTGCATAGAGGACCTGGTTGTTTATTTTAATTACATTTCTACCCTTGTGTATATTGGACACGTGCATAGTCACGAGATATGTTGGTGAATTTGCATGATATGGGCCTGTAATCTGGATGTGTTAATGAATGAAATACATTTCTTGTTAATTCCACTTATGCCCCTGTGAATGATGTTATTCGACATGTGTTGAATTTGTTGGGCTTTCTACAACTTAGCCTCTGGACTTTTAGCACTTGTTGCTAATAAGTCCAGGGACTTGAGTTTCTTTACATTTGGGTCTCTCAGTGCCAGCCCACGTGCCACGAGCGTGAGGAACTTGGAGAAATTGCACGAGGACCCCCTGAACTTCTGATTTTGTTACTTTTTGGCCCCAGAAGATATTTTTATTACGAACATGTCCCTATGCACTGTGGGCTCTTGTTTGTTTTAAATAAAATATCAAATTTTATCCAAATTGAGTGAAAATTGGACACGTGGCTCCTGCCATTGTGTAGAATCTTCACCAATTTTTGGGAACATTTTTGAGCCCTTTTTAGTATTTTTAAAAATTCAAAAACCTCCATTTTTCTGTCTGTTCAGATTTAAAATTCATAAAAAATATTAAAACCTCTTTAAAAATTACAAAAAATTCAGATTTTGTGTGTTTTATGTGTTTGATTTTCTGACCAGTTTTGGTTATTTTTAGATTTATAAAAACCATAAAAACTAAAAACCTTGAAAAACTCATAAAAACTCCAAGAAATCATAGAAAATTCCAAAATTCAAAATTCCTTTTTCTGAATTTTCCTTTTTGTTTATATTTTCCAGGAAAAATACCTCCAGGCCTTGAAAAGACAATTTAGTGTTTTTAATTGGTCTTTGAAGCCTGGCTGGACAGCAGCATAGTCTTTTTGCCTTCTTTTATTTTTAGAAAATTCCCTAAAAATCATAAAATTATCAAAAATTCACCAAAAATAGTATAAAATATAAAAAACATAAAAATATTTTTGTTGGAATTTTTAGAGCATTTTTGAGTAATTAAATAGTTGCTTGAAGTTGTTTATATTTGCCTTTTTATTGTTTTCCTCATAATTAAAAATCCAAATATATATATATATATATATATATATATTAGAAACCACCAAAAAATATTTGTTTCTATTTTATTTGTTTTCAGACTACTTCGTAGGCCGCAAGGCCATCTCGTGCTCCTTGAGTTCGACCCTGGGTTCTATTCCAGGTTAATATCATAGCGAGACCGCTATTTTGATTTTCATCGATTTTTATCTCTGATTGGTGGTCTGATTATTTTTCTTGATTGAGCTTTGAGTCCCGAGTGACTGAGGTCACAACGACCTTAGTGACACCTGTTTTACCTTGGTCGTTCGGGCGACTCATCAGAATGGCGTCGTTGCCGGGGAGCACGGCTTAGTAGTCAGTTTTATTTTCATTTTATTTTGTTTTCTTTTTCGCGGATTTCCGTGGCTTTTTCGTTGTCTGCAGCTTTTCGCGGTTTTTTGTTTTTATTTTTTTTATTTTATTTTCATTTTCCTTTATTTTATTTTCTTTTGTTTTTGATTGTTTTTGCTTGTTTATTTTATTGCTATTTTTGCACATATACCCTGTTTTCTTTTTCTTATTTTATTTGCGTTATTTCTATCTGGTCTGTGACACTCTTTTGCTTGCTTGCGAGGGCTCGAGGACCGAGGCGGTGACTTTCGAGAAGCTGACGCAACCGCGGCAATCGGAGGCGGCTCCCTTCTGCACAGAGCTGTAGGAGAGCGCGAGGAGGCAGGAGAGTGCGGGTGTAGATAGTTTAGAGTAGTTTTTATTTCTTGAACTATTATTGTAATAAAACAGGGACAGGACACTCAGCTGAACACTTAGACTCTCGGGGTCTGTTTTGCCGAGCACCAGTGTGCTCGGGGGACCCCTCAGTTTTTCGCGGCTTTTATCGCGGTTTTCTTTTATTTTCTGCCTATTCGGTTTCTCGTGGATTTTCAGCCCCTAGACTTAGGATTTTTGCTTGACTGTGACGTAATTAGTAGGGTCCCAACACCTTGATGAATTTGCCTGTACCTATAGATCGGTAATTGGACCAACAATAAATAATAAAAAAATAGTCGATCCACTACCTTCGAGCCTATGCGCCGCGAGTCCACCCTGCCAAGCGCTGCTCCTGAACTCGATTTGTCGAGAGAAGGAGGGGTGAGCCTAGACCGGACTCTTGGATTGAAGGTTGGTGGTCAACAGCCGAACAATGTGTCAGTTCTTGCAGAAGAACATCATTTCGCAGTTCAGGATACCGAAAATTCTCATATCAGACGGGGGTAGCCATTTTGTCAACAAAGAGGTCAAGAAATTAACGAAGGAGTACAACATCGACCATCGTGTCGCATCCCCTTGTCACCCTCAGACCAATGGCATGGCTGAATTGTCAAACAGAGAAATTAAGACGATCTTGCAGAAACTTGTACGGCCGGACAGAAAGAACTGGTCTCAACTCTTGGATTCAGTTCTCTGTGTTTACAGAATTGCCTACAAGACTCCCTTGGGCATGTCGCCTTATCGTCTTGTATATGGGAAGCCGTGCCATTTGCCCGTCGAATTAATTCACAAGTCTTTATGGGCAATTAACATGTGCAATTTGGACTCACGAAAAAGTCGTCAGAAAAGAAAGTATGATCTGAACCGACTCTTGTACGAAACTATGCATATGATAACACATTGATGTAAAGGAGAAGGTGAAACGCTGGCATGACCGGCACATCAGACGAAAGACCTTTGAAGATTGGACAGAAAGTATGGTTATTCGACGCAAATTTGCGGATCTTCCCAGGAAAATTAAAGAGTAAGTGGACAGGGCCATTCCGAGTTTGTGAAGTGCGTGACAATGGAAGTATTGCCATATCAGAATTGTCTCTTGACGCACAACCATTCGTCGTCAACGGTCAACTCCTGAAACCTTACCTTGAGCCTGATACATTCTTGGCCGTTGTCGACTCCATTAAGCTCGTGTACCATGAAGACATATCCACAACAGTGACAACATCAGAAGATTCAGACGCTGCACCTCAAAAATTGTTTATCTGATTTTCTTATTTTCTTATTTTCTTCTTTTTCTCTTCTACCTTCTTTTTGTATCTAAAGGTGCTGTCCCTTGTTGACAGTCTCCTATAATTAGGACGCACCTTGTCCTAAGTATAGGGGGTGTGAACCCTGAGTGTTCTATTCTTTTCGATCCTCTCCATTGTCTCCTCTTCTTGTTTATACTTGGAGATATTGCCTCAAGTATAGGGGGAGACAATCTGAGTACGATCTGTTTATTCCCACCCTTGACCCTCCCTGCTTTGTGTACAGTCTGCTATACTTAGGATTACTTGATCCTAAGTATAGGGGGGATGGTCAACTTCTCGTTCGTTCATTATTTTCTACATTTATTTCTTTATTTATTCCTTACATTTATTTCTTTATTTATTCCTTCTTAGACTTGTCTATACTCAGTACGAGTTATGTCTTCTCTTTTCTCTTTGATATATGAGGACATAGCTCAAGCTAAGTATAGGGGTTCGTATATACCATGTATATACTATAAGCCATAACTCATACTGAAAATAAAAGACTACCTCGAGTTAAAAGTATTGCTATAATAAAAGATGATTGTGAGCTCCTCAGATTCTTTTTGTCCATACTGATTAATAAGTCAGGAAAAATGCTTTGTGCAAAATGTTCTCCTTGTAAAATCTTTTGAAGATTGATTGAAAATAGTGTGTACAGAGTATTCAACCTTTGTAAATAGTTTTGTTTGCGAAAATTTATTTTTCCTTTGAGTGAAATAAAAATGTTTGAAAAATGGCTTGCAAATGGTTGGAAATTTTGGTTGTGAAATCATTTTTGAAAAATCTATCTATATTGTTCGAAAAATCGATGCAAAATCAGTTCCAAATGCGTGTACAGGTTTGTAAAAATATTTTGGACTATAGTCTTCAAATCTTTTGAAAATAATTCTCAAAGTTTGAGGAGTTTACACAAAAATCTCTCATATAAAAATATGCAATAATTCTAAATAAAACTTGTAAGAGCCTAAACCAAGTTGTACATAAATTATAATTTCTCTTTGTATATACTGATTAATCAGGCTAAATACCTTTACAGTATGATTTGAAAAATGGTGTGAACTTTTTGGAAAACTTACTGTGAAATGTTTTCAACCTGTGTAAAATTGCTTTGTTTGAAATTTTTCTTCTTTGTATGAAACAAAGGATTTGAAAACCTATGTGCAAATGTTTTGAAAATGTTGGTAGAAACTATTGTGGAATGTATATATATATATATATATATAGTGTGACAAATCTTTGCAAAATAGTTTTCAAATGTTTGTAAATACTTGCAAAAATTATCGTGTACTATAGTTTTCAAAATTATTTTCAAATAAAACTAAGGAATAAAAGCATCATTATAAATACATGTAAATCATGAATAAAATACATAAAATTCTTTATTTGTATAACTTGAATAAATTACTTTATTAAAACCTGTAAACTCTTTTAAAAGTCCTAAAATTTTGTAAAACAACACGGCACACCCGTGTAAATAATTGTATGTACTTTTTGTATCATGCTTTTTATTTTGCAAAGAAATTCGTTGTGTGAAAAGATTCTTTGATTTTTAATTTCTTTGTGAAAAATTGCATCATTCATTGTGCATAGCATGTGCATATCATTCATATTCTTTTTGAGTGAGCTTGATGATTGAACCAGTCCAATAAAGTCGAAAATTGGAGCTTGGTTGGACCTTACCGCACCTAACTGCACTGGAACCTTATGGGAACTAGGTTTAAGGTACTTCAGGTCTATGCAAACTTAATTCTTTGAGAAATCAGGGCTGGGTTCAAGTCACCTCAACTGACTAACTAGAACTTTTCGAGACACGCGCATGACTCTTGTCGGCCGTGACCTAACTTGGACACTTTGCACCTTTCACTTGGCTCAACTCAATCAGAGTGGTGAGGGGGCTGGATTTGCCAGTCTGAGACGCACACGGGTGGAAACATTCGTCCTCGTCTAGGGAGGGAAGTGCACCCCAACCTAGTCCAGTAGCCATGAGGTCTAACGACAGGAGACTGTGGGTTGCGATAATGCTTCAAAAGAGGGATAGTCTACTGGCTCAAGAGGAAAAACTCCTTATGTAAATGCTGCTGTGAATAGTATTTCAAAAAAAAATGGTCAGGCCTGTACAAAAATAAAATGCCTGAAAAGTATGTACATATGTTGTAAAGCCAATAAGCAAGCTTGAGTTCCAAAGTCAAATATGTGAGCCTGCAGCTGGATGACTCGACTACACTGGTCTTGCATCCTAGGATAGGTAGCTACACTGGCTACCGTCCATTCTTCTCTTCACCCCCTCCTCTATAGCTGGTTGCCACTTGAACTTAGAAGGGAATACCCCGCTCCTCGAGGATGGAGTTGTTGGATTGGGGAATCATTGGGTTGTCATTCTGGAGAAGTCAGTTCCTTTGTCATTTCAGTTGGGGAGAGCCACTATCACTTACACTGTACAAGTCAGCTTCATAGTCATAAGAATTTGCGTATGATGTAGGCTAGTTCTGACCAGGCTATTGAGGTGGGTTGAACCGAGTTTTGTGACTCTCGAAGGCTATTGTGTTTTAAAGCAGGTTCCCGACTAGGTTCTACACACATCCACACTCGAGGTCTAGCAGAAGCTCCAAATTCTGATTTTGTAAGGACATATATTGCACTGAAAGCAACCCTATTCACTCTATCCTTCTTCATTTCTCTTTTTCTTTTCTTTATTCTTTTTGTACTTATTGCATAAGTATTTGCTAGGGACTAGCAAAGGCAAGTATAGGGGGTGATGAATCTCCATTTCATCACCTTTATTCTATCATTTTGGCCTTAAAAACCCCAGCAAATGCATGTAAATAACATCAATTTATTCATAATAGCATCTATTATTTATTGCATTTATTGAACATAAAATAAGGTTTTTAATGCCAAAATATAGAATAAAGAGAAGAAAAGAAAAAGGAATAAAATATTGCAAATATTTTATGACCCTAACCCAGAGACCAAGCCCAGAATGGAGTTGGTTGACAAGGAATAAAGTAGGGGGAGATAAGGGCCAGTAATGCAATAAATACCTCATTTATTTATTCATTCATTTATGCATTTTTGACACCTATTTTGTATATAATTATTTAGTCATCAAATAGAAATATTTTGTACATGAAAGTTGTAAATAATAATGTGAAAAAAATACAAAATTGAGTTTGTACAAAAATATTACACAATGTACAGTTTATACACAGAATAAAAAGCCAGAGTCTTAACTTCACAGACCCATATCTTGCAAATAAAAACTCAAAATCACCCAAAATCACTTTAATTGTATATAGCTTTCCAAGAACTATTTAATAAAATTGGTTTCATAATTTATGGAGTTCATCTGTGACAGTTAGGTTTTTGGCCCTCATTGTATATTGTATTGATTAAAATATTCATTCTATTCATTATTTATTATTTCTATAAATTTATATTTTTAGAAATTTGTAAATAATATATGTAATACATATACATATTGAAATTAGAATAAAACCAAAAAGAATTTGTAAAATAAAATAAGTCTATGCAATATATAGACAAGATACCTATGTTATGTATGTACATAAATAAAAAAGGGGAATACATTATTTAATTTCTTTATTCATCATATTTTTATAATATTATAAATATTACATATAATTTATTAAAAATACAAATCCAAAAAAAACCAATAAAATACATTAAATAAATAAAGTGTATATAAAATATAGGTAAAATACCTATAAGTATACCTACACACTACATACACTTATTTATTTAAATATGTAAATAAACTCATAAAAATAATTTATAAATATATAAAATAAGAAAAAATAAAATAATAAAATAAAAATATACAAAATAAAAAAAATACACTTATAAATACATTATTAAAATAAACCCATAATAAAATACATCAAAAAATTAAATAAAAATCATAAATAAATACTAAATTGATTAATAAACATTTTTTATTTTATAAATAAATTTTAATTAAATCATTTATTATGTTTAATAAATAGGTAAATATCTCGCTGACTTGGACCAATAGAATTCCAGCAAATGTTGACCGTCTGGTCAACTGTCCCATCTGGGACACTTGCGCGTCAGAACCATCCTTTCTCCGATATTCCTCCTTTTTTCCCGCATGATCCGTCGCTCGATCACCTTCGATCCCTTCACGGAAATTTCTCCTAGACCCATGATGATCCACGCCGACACCTGAGATCGCGTGTACATAGACCATATTCGTTGATATTCGCCGGACAATAAAGGTACCCAGGAATGTTTATAAATAAGAACCTCCCCCTCCTTGGCCGAATTTGGCCAACTTTAATCCCCCTAAAAGCCTCGACTCAGTTCCTGGATGAACCCTTGTGACAGGAGGAGTGTCCCAGCGACTTGAATCGGCCGGAGGAGGGGATAATTTTGTCGCGGCGGAGCTCCGGTGTCCGTCCTGCTCCCTGGAGGCCCCTAGGTATAAGAGCTGTTATTCCGTGTTCTTTAGGTAGATTTTACTTCCAACATTTTAATTCTGCTTTTAATTCAGCCTTTAGATCAGTAGTGTAGCCTAGTTTAGTTAAATCGAAGTTCTCCGGAGCTCCGCTCCGGCAACTTCTTCATACTGTTATCGACCGTTTCCGACCACCTCGTTCATCCCATTTCCTTTCCCATCGCCCTCTCCATCTCCCGATCACCTCTGTTCAACCAAAGACCTCCTGTCTTCGCGAATCGGAGCTCCACCTCCGCCGTTCGTCGGAGCTCCTCTGCCTCACCTCACCGTGCATCAGAGCTTCAAAACCCAGGGTCGAGGAGAAAGCCCTCATCCCCCTTGTTCTTCCTGTGCAGGTACCACGAAGAGAAGAGCCCTCTTGGACTCGATTTGAACCAGGAAGAGGTTCCTGGAGGTCCCAAGCTTCCCCGACCTCACCTGACCTCCTCGGACCGCCAGGAGCCACGCTAAGACCATCATCCGATGAGGGACACCTTTAGCAACGAGCAGAGCACCTTAGACGTGAAGGAGAAGCCCGAAGGAGCCTGCAGTTCACGATCGAAGCTCACCTCGCACGAGCTTCTTCCTTGTTCTTCCAGGGGACTCCTCCGACGTCCGATCAGGAAGGAGACCCCAGATTACACCAGATCCGTCCGATGAAGCCCTGCACGGACCGTCATATCAGCTCGGTTGATCTAATCTCAGCCCTTCATCGGTGAAGCGTCATCAGGCAAGGGAGAGAGCTCAGCCTTCGGATGAAGCGCCTTTTGGGGGTAAATTGCAAAACCAACCCCCGTATTTTTGTAATTAAATTTTAATATTGTAAATGAGTTTTAACGTTGTAAATAAATTGTAAATTTTGCTAAAGGACCCCTGAGCTTTCTTGTAATTGCAATTAGGTCCTTTCGCGCCTTACGTGCAGTCCCACGTGAGGCACGTGAATTTTGTAGTGTATACCCTGGCATTTTTGTTAATTGTAAATTAGTTCCAAAAATTAAAATAATTGTTTATTCCAGTAGGTATTTTTGCACAGTGCCCCCTGTGATTTATTTTATTTGCAAAAATGCCCCTGCCAGGCTGTTTAATTCTTGTGTCTTTTATGTATTTATTAAAAATGCCATGCTAGCTCCTAAAAATTCACAAAAATTAGGGTAGATGCCTTGTACCTTGTAAATGCATGCTGTATTTTCGTTTGGTATTTTTGAGCATTTTATCCATTTATTAAAAATGAAAAAGGAGCTAATTTTGCACTGTTTAAATGAGAAAATATAAAAAATTATAAGATGTTTTTGGAAAATTACAAAAAAATTATATATGGTATATTTATATATTTAATGAGTCCAAAACGTGAAAAACCCTAAAAACAAGAAAAAGAAAAATAAAAAAATAGAAAACTTCAAAATTAAACAAAAAATTAAAAAAATGCAACAAAAATGTCAAAAATATATTTTTCTCTTTTATAATTATATATATATATATTATTATTTACATATTAAAAATAATTTGGTAATTTTTGGATTTATTTTATATTTTTAAAACCCAAATTAGTTTCGGCCTATTTAATTAGTCCCATGTTAGGGACATTTTTGAAACTAAAAAAACATAAAAATTAGAAAAACTCCAGAAAAATAAAAATATATATATATATAGAAAAAAATAAAAAAATGAATATTATATCTAATATATTTTGAGTATTTATGTATATATACCCATATATTATATTACTTCTTTCTCTTCTTTTATATTTCTATATATATTATATAACTACAATATATATATCTATATTATATAATTAAAATATATAAAAAAATTATAAAAACAAAAATAAAAGAAAAAAATATAAAACTCCAAAAACCCACAAAAATAGGAATCATTCAAGGATGACCCTGACGTACATGAACACCCATATGCTACCCTTTTTTTATTGCTCTCAGTGGTTTGACCTCTACATGCTTATACACTATGCATTTTGTGGTAGAGTTAATAAATGTTAATTCACAGTTCTGGGACTTAATTTACTTATTCTTTACTGTGGGTTAATTTCTGATCAACAAGGGTTTTGTGAGCGGTCGCCCCAGCGACACTATATTTTGACCCTCGCAAAATGCTCGTTATCAGCGAGCTCTGATGATAAGCTGGAGACGGGTAAGTCGGCTCAGAATGCACATGGTATATGTGTTGAACTGGTGGTCGTGGAAGTATGCCTCGATCTCGGCTATTCGAGTCAGCCTGTGATCTCAAAGACTTCGCAGATTCAGTCTAAATCTCCTGAAGGCACATGATTTGCGTCTTTAGATCACTTAGACATCTCTCAAGCTCGTCGATCTTGTCGAGCTTGTCCATATTCTGGCACTTTTTCTCAATAATCTCCATTCGATCCAACTTCTGGCAAATAATCCCAGTATCAACTGATGAGGATTCAATAGGTGTCGAAATAGTCGGAGTTGGATTCCCTTCAATGTATGCCACTCAGGAGTGCTGGTGATATGTAGGTGGCTTCGTCTGGTTAAAGACTCGAGTTTGAGACATTGTTGTGTAATTTTCTACCATTTTCTCATAAATGGCCCAGACTCGATCCTCATGCATTGAAAAATACGACCCACCGTATGATGCGTTCACCAGTTCTTGTAACTCCGGTGTCAGCCCGCTAAAGAAACTATGTACAAGAGTGGGTTTAGAAAGGTCATGATGGGGACACCGGTCAATGAGCTCTCTAAAATGATCCCATGCCTCATGGAACTGCTCGTTCCCGATCATGGTGAAATTACTAATCATGGCTCTAGCAGCATTCGCTCGATCGAGAGGATAATATTTGTTCAGATAAGCAGTTCTCAGCTCCTCCCAGGTCGAAACATATCTCCCTAAGTGTTTCAGCCAGTAGGCTGCTCGATCAACAAGGGAGAACGGAAACGCGATCAACTTGATCATGTCCTCGCTGACATGCACATTGTTCACTGTGCTACAGATCAGCTCGAACTCCTGAAGGTGCAGGTGCGGCTCCTCAATCGATAGCCCATGAAACTTGGGCAGCAGCTGGATCGTCTGAGGTCGGAATTCGAAATTTATTATTGAATGATAGGGAGATGAATCCACCGGTGGCTTGTAGTAGCTCCAGGGTTGTAGAGTTGTTGCATCGTGCGGTTTGGATTGCATGGCGGTCGCTCAGCTCCTTCTTGCTTCTCCCAATCCTCACATCCTGGTTGATCAGCTCTTGGATTCTCAGCTTATGGATTGTTACGTTGAGCTCGCAACTAAAGCTCTGACATCGTTCATCATTCTACCTTGCTCCCTAATCTGATTCTGCATTGTCTCAAGGGAAGCAAGTAGACCACTGTTGATTGCAACCTGATAAATTACGATCGAAGTGGATTGCGGTCCTTTTCTAGCCAGTATATGGAAAGGAAAAAGAATTTAGGTTAGGGAAGTTCAGATCAATATTCAACTGCTGAAAGATCTCAGGCTCACAGTCAGAGTTCTCGCAAACCACAGGTGATGATGATGAAGAATGATTAAGAGAAGGAATCTGAGAAGAGTTTCCAGGGTGAGAGTCACGTCTGGAAGAAGAATGTTGTTTTGATTCTGGCTCAAACACGAGGTTCTCGCGAATCGAGCCAGGAGACAGGATCACAGAGGGAGGTGGATAGATCTCTGGTTCAAAGAGGGGGTTTTCTTGAACAAATCTAGATAGATGGGCACGAGTGCATGCAAGCGGTGTCGTAAGAGTCGGCCAAAGTGATCGCCTGCCCATCATCTTGAGATTAAGATGACAGCTGATCGATGAGATTAAGATCTGGAAGATATAGGACCCACACCACAAGTCAAACACAAAGCAAACCCCGAATTCACCAACTCAACCATGGTGATGACCGTAAGACTTCTGTCGTTTATCTTTTTGATTTTATGGTTGTTTGACAAACAACGTTCTCTCAGGTTTGCAAGATTAGATAGGTGCCCGAGACTTGACATCGTACTGTCCCGAGTTCTCACCAGAACTCACCTAGTCTCAGCCAGTATGGAAGTAAGTACGGACCATTTTCGTCTACCCGTGTTACTTGAGAACGGAGACTTACGCAGTGTCCTCCAAACCTTCCACTCTGCTAAGTGAACTCGGACCGTTTCCGGCTACCCGAGAGCACCCACTAAAGATAAGGTGAACTAAGGCGTGAACTAAGTAGTATTTCGATGGAAGCCCAGACTCTGGCTCTACCTTATGTGTCGTCTCTCTCTTGCAAATCTGGAGGTGGTACTAGCGATGAACTTCGGGGGTTGCTCTCCCCAAAACAAGTGGAGTCCTTATGTTTCTTTTAAGGTCCGATAAAGTTAACAGTCCCTGTTTTAATCTTCAGTTTTCATTTTTTTTATATTTTCAGAGAAAAGATTGTCTATGTATTTTTGTTTTTGGGATTGGACCTAGATACAAACACCTAGGTGTCGAATCCTATGGAAACATCTAAGCTACGGTTATGTAGAGGAGGGAAAATCCGTAAAACACCTAACAAGCACCTAACTCGGAAAAGCCGCGAAAAACCATCGAGAAAAAAATCACGATCGAAAAAGCTGCAGTGGGTGCCCTGCTCCCCTAGGAGTACAACCCTGGTGAAACAGACCCCGAGAAAGATACAAGTTGGGATGCCTTTAGAGGCCCCTTTCTATGACACTTTTTTATGTTTTTTTATAAGAATTTACAAAAATTCTAAACTACTAGGTTTTGCGGTTCTGAGTTGTGTGGCTCGAGCTGTGCTGCACAAATCAGAAACAAGAAACCGTAAGGTCGGAGAAGTGAATCGTGAAATTAAAATCTAAATTTAAGGTCTTCGCGATCCGTCCTAGCGCTGCCTCCCCGGCAACGACGGCATCTGAAAAACAAATCACCCGATCACTTGTCTTCTGAACCTGCAAAAGAGTAAGAGAGATTTCGGTCGTTGTATCGACCAGGTGAGTTTTTACATAAAAGATTAAAATTAATTAACCTTCTTTATTTTATTTATACTCCTAACTTAATGTATAGCGGTTAAGCACATGTGTGTCGAAATCAGGGAGGCAAACTGTTTAAAACTAGGGAGAATCGATGAAAAAACTTAGGTAATGGGTCTCCTAATTTTTTATTTAATTTTTAAGATTTTCCTGGTTTTTCATTTGAATTTTAATGAATTTTATATCGTTTTTGTAATTTTTAATTATTTTATGATTTTTTTTATTATTTTAGAAAATGTTTAAATTTTTATTTGGTTTTTATTTTGTTTTTTTTATATTTGTAGTTTGTTTCCATGTTTTTATGGATTTTAGAAAGATTATAGGATGTCTATAAATGTTGTTGTCTTTTTACTTTGAAAAATGTATTTTTTATTGAAAACAAGAATGTATTTTACATTTTTCAAGGTTAAGTCAATGTGGAAATATTTGTATTGTATTTTCTGTAGAAAGTAGATGAAATTATCTTCGACACGATAGGTTGTGCGTTTTTAGGGAATTTTTATTGAGTTAGTTATGAATTTTTGAAGTTTTTGTGGATTTGTATTTTTTAGTTGGTTGATTTTTATTTTCTTTTTGGTTTATAATTCAAAATATGGTAAAATATACTAAGTTTAATTTGTTTATAATATTTTTAGAGATGTTTTTATATTTTTAGGTGTTTTCAAAGTTTGTTATTTTTTAATGGGATTTTAATGAATTATTATAAAAAGTATTTTTTTAATCTTTAAAATAGTAATTTATACTGTATATATTGTAGTACAAGGTATTTATATTTTTTACTTCATTTTTATATTTTTTTAATTAATTACTATGTAAGTGGTAGTATGTATTATATATAGGGATAGGGGGTATAAGTGGAATGGTCTGGAAACTATGGGGGTAACGGGTAGATCTGCAAAAGCGGTGGGATTATGCGTGCAAATTTTTCATGGAAATTCCCCCAGAAGCACGTGATTCTACTTCAACAATTGAAACTGTAATTTCTTACCAGCTATATGGGGGCTTTTACGCTAATACTTCAGAGAGCGCATGAGGTATACGTGAAGGCTTCCGGGTATGGACCTGCTCGAAGAGAAAAAAAATGCTTGAGGTTTTGAATTAGAAAATATCTCACAATATCGTCAAATCACGTGTGTCGCTCGTGATTGCGTTTCCGTGGTAAGACGATGCGGTATTGCTGTTGTTTCCGCGTGTTTAATCAGGAACTCGATTGGGTCCGTCAGATAGAAATTTTGATAAACGGCTTCGTTCAACGATGCATCGGCACTCTGCAAACAAGGGGGGTCGAATCGGCCTTCGTCCAACAGTCTGTTCATGCAATGGAGTGGCAATACTAATGCCGATGATGCGCTATGCTCGCGTGTTTGCTATGTTCTGAGATATTTTAATCTGTAGGTGTACAACAACAGGTGTACAACAACAACAGATTCTAATGCAGATTAAGCTTAGATTTAATATGTTCAATAGAGTTGATCTCAAACTCCAGGTTAGGTGATGATCCCGATGGTAATTCAATACTCCATCTTTAGATTTTCATGTTAATCTCATCGAATCTCTTAAAATATTATCACACAAATCCGCACGAGTTACTCCGGATGCAACAATAGTGCTCTATCAAGGAGCTCAGGCTATTATTCGGCTCTGTGTCTAACTCCTAACGGTTTCATCCAGACACTACTGCTTGATATCGAATCGCCGGTAATGACGAAGGTAGGATCAGATCGATGATGCTCGAATCTACAGCAACTACACCTGGAGGAATGGAAACGAAAATGCACCTGTGGAGGTATAACTCGGAGGAAAATGTGAAGAACTGGAAGGTGAAATGGATGATGTTATGACGGAAATCGGATTGGGATTTTTTTTAAAAAACTAATCCTCGAGCAAATCTAGACGATGCAAGCGGAGATCCTCCGATCAAAGATAGTAGATGTCATTCAGGAAGTTCTGATCGAGGTGTTCAAATGCAACGGGAGTCTCAGCACTTTCGTTGCGATGATCAATTCAGCTGTGACGGACACTCCTAAAGCGATGGTGGTTGAGGTGCTTTGTTAGGCAGAATTTGCATAACTTCCTCTGTAAATCCTAGAGGAGAAGACGAATCTCTCCACAAGCAAACATGAGAGGTGAATAGATGGGCGATCCAACACAAAGGAAAATGGATGAAGGCTCGTATTTCAAGGAATCCGAGAGGATTAGAGATGAACGGAGGTGATATCGAGATGGATGAATGGGCTATGGAGGAATTTGATATCAAATTACAGAGAATACGGAGTTGATTGAGAATAAACGAGAGGGAAGTAGGAGGTTAGATTAGAGAGAGAAAGCGGAAGAAGAAGACGAGGATAGAACTTGGATAGAGACTATGAAGAAGGTCGGCAGAAGTTGCGGAAGGAGCGCCTGTGCAAGGAGCACGGGCGGAGCTCCTGGATGATGACCTCTACGTGCGGCGCACACGGGGGCTTAGAGCGCGACGGAGCGGAACTCCACGCCGCATCGATGATCACGACGCACTTGCTCTCCCGCTCAAAGGAGTTGGAGGCTGTCACCCTCCCAGAACTCTATCCCTCTCTCGAAGCTTGGGTGGAGCTGGAGCACAAAAAATGGCGGATGGGTCCGGGTTTGGGGGGACGGAGGCCTTAAATAGAGAAGGGAGGGTACGGTCATCGGAGGTAGGTGATCGGAACCGCTGAAGTTAGAGGAATGGTCGGCCAACGGCCGGCCGTTGGAGACGGTTGGACGGTTGAAGGAGGAGAAGAGGAGGTGGGATGAAGAAGAAGATGGAGGAAGAGAAAAATCGAGGGAAATTTAAGAAAGTAGGAGAGAGAAGGTAGAAAAGAAAAGAGGGAGAGAGAAAAGAAGGGGGAAGAAATAAAAAAATAAAATTAACAAAATTAAATAATTAATAATAAAATTAATTAATAATAATATCGAAATTAAATATATAATTAATAAATAAAGATAATTAATAAATTATTTAAATAGTTAATTAAGTAATTAAATATATATTAAGTAATTTAAGTATTAATTAAATAGTTAAATATGTAATTAAGTAATTAAAATAATTAATTAATTTAAATAAATAAATAATTAATTTTAAATAAAAATAAAGGATTACTGTATTAAATAATAATATAAGTTACGACTTATTGTACAATATATCAATCCAACCCCGAAAACCGTGTTTTTCACATTAACTCCGATTTTAGCGAAACTAGTGTCATTTTGTAGATAATTGAAAAATATAATTTTAGGGACCGAGTTTGCTTAATTGGAGTTCATTCGGCCGAGTTCTGAGTCCCAGACAAAAAAAGTAGCGGCTTCGGGCCTCTGAATTTTATTGGTATTTTAAGTTACTTTTATTTTTATATTTTTATATACAATTTTAGATGATTTTAGGAAAAGGAATTAAGTTAATCGGGTTTACGGTTATTTATATAAAAACCTAGGAAGTTTCTACATATAGTATATATTTACAACGGGTCCAAAAAGCCGAAACTCACTGGTTTTATCCGAATATTTTTCTGATATTTTTAATAAATAGTACTATGTACAAAACAGATTTGAAAAGTGAGTTTGGTCATTTTGGAATTTCTATAAATAGATATGAACCTAGAAAGTCGTTTTTGTGGCTTTTCCGGTTCATTACGGTTATTTTATTTTTGTTTCTAAATATTTTTTTAATATTTTTTTATAAAATAATATATATTTTTATGAACAACTTTTACAAAAGGAGTGTTTTGATTTGAAGTTGTTTTGATGATAAATAAAATAAGTGAAGTATTTACAAAGTGAAAAATAGGTAAATTATATTTTTGGTCTTTATTTTCTGGAAATTTTTATAGATTATGATCCTTATTTCCCCCTACTTATTTCATTTGTCGACCCGATCAATATTGACCAGGTCTCGGGGTTAGTATCAGTTTGTATATATTCTATATACATCCTTCTTTTATTTTATTTTTCTTTTTAACATTTTTTTCTTTTATTTTGATAAAAATAATTATTAAATATATAATATTAAGAATTATGATTAGAATGATAATTAGTGGGAATTAGTGGATATTTACATGTAGTTTACCAAGAATTTTAACCAAAATGAAAGAATAAATGCGATGAATCATGGACTCATTAAATATTCATCACTATATCCCTATATTATGCTATTGAAATTTCGTGCTAAACAGAGACTCGTACGACCTCCATCCAGACAGTCATTTTTTAACGATAACAAAATTGCTAAAAATGACCCTTCTTGATGGAGGCCGTAGGAGTCTCTATTTCGCGTGAAATTTGAATGACATAAAATAGGGTTATATTGATGAAAATCCACAGAAGAAATTTTGAAAAAAAAAATAAAAAAGGGGGCGAAATGGAGCGGGGGGTGCCAAGTTTGCTCCCCCCATGGGGGTAGCCCCATTTTACCCTATATATATATATATATATATATATATATAGGCCGGGGAAGCTGTTTTGAGTAATAGCCAAGAGGGCTGTTGCACAAGGCAGTTTCCCCAATATTGTTTTTTCAAAAATTCCACCATATATATTCATCTACACATCCCTCCTACATGTCACTCAAATTTCATGAGAAATGAAGACTCCTATGCCCTCCACCTAGAACAGGTAGATTACATAAAATTTCAGACCATTAAAAATTACTTGCTATATATATATATATATATATATATAGGTGACCTTTCAAATGAAGTGGGGGCTTTTCTGAAAGTTTAAAGGCTACTGTGAATTTAGTAAAACTCTATAACAGTTTTGTAAAGTATGAACTGCACATTGTAAAAAAATAAATTTTATAAAATATAGCATTCAAATTTAAATTAAAATTTCCATCCAATATAATAATATTTTCATAATTTTATTTCACTATACATGTTGTGTTAATATTTATTGTTATATGTATGAAACAAGAAATTGTAAAATATATTGAAATGATGCCTAAATTGAGGGTGGCTCACCGTATATATGGTGAGACCCCGCCTCATTTGATATATATATATATATATATATATATATATATATATATATATATATATATGGTTAAATGGGCTGCCCCCTGGGGGAAATAATTTGACTCCCCCCGTCTCATTTTTCTTATTTTAATTTTTTTTGAAAATTTCATCCGTGGAATTTCATCACTATATCCCTATATTATGTCATAAAAATTTCGTGTGAAACAGAGACTCCTATGGCCTCCATCCAGACAGTCATTTTTTAACGGTAACAGAATTGCTAAAATCGACCCCATATGGATGGAGGCTGTAGGAATATCTGTTTCGCACGAAATGTTAGTGACATAATATAGAGATATATTGATGAAAATCCACGGTAGAAATTTTCAAAAAAAAAATAAAAAATGGGAAAAATGAGACGGGGGAGCCAAGTTAGCTCCCCCAATGGGGGCAGCCCCTTTTTACCCATATATATATATATATATATATATATATATATATATATATATATATATATATAGGGTTAAATGGGGCTCCCCCGTGCTATTTCGTCCGGTTCTTTTATTTTTTTTTTTAATTTCTTCCGTGAATATTCATCACTATATCTTATATTATGCTATTAAAATTTCATGCGAAACAGAGACTCGCACTGCCTCCATCCAGATAGTCATTTTTTAACGGTAACAGAATTGCTAAAAATGACCCTTCTGGATGGAGGTCGTAGGAGTCTCTCTTTCACGTGAAATTAGGGATGAAACCACGGGAGAATGCCTCAAAAGGCCATATGTTTGCATTCAACTTTCTCACTGGATACAATGGGTGTGAGGGTCTATATACATAGCCCACACTGAGTCTCCACATCTCCCAACTGGTAGATGTGGGACTAAAGACTTGGATGTGGTAAATAGATCCTGGAGGGATACAATTACCCATCTCCCCACATAAGTGACACATAAACAAATACTCCAACATCTCCAAATAAGTGACGCATATAAACAAATACTCCAACATCAAACAAAATCATGCCATAAAAATAAGGACCAACCAAAAGGTGCAAATAATGAATCTGAAAATATCTGCAGCCAAGCTAGACTTGCCAAGCAACGACTACAAAAAAGATATTGCATCTAAACAGTCCAGATCAGTAACATCCAAAACCATCATCAACATATGTGTTGCCTTCATCCCTGCACCATAATATCTCTGATAACAATAACCAACTAAACAATATTGTAAATTTAGCTGCCATAAACCGCAACATCACAGCTTCTGTGTTCATCCTTCTAAATCAAAACCTCCAAAAACATGTACCAAGACACTGACACAGGATTATAATTTGATGAATAATGTATAAAGTAGTAGTCACATTAAATAACAACATCCGACCAATAGCACATCTGCAAGACAAACAATAACATGTTGCAAACAATAGCCATCATACAAATTGCAAATCAGATTTGTCTCCAGTATGTTAGCGTAATTTCCTATTAATACAAAAAACTATCCAGGAAGACATTCTTAAAAGCATCCACACCTACCATTTTAATCTTATTTTTGTATACAGGACAAACACACTTGATCGTAGAGCAATTATGATACCATCACCAGCTCCCATGCATGAGAGTACCTACCAGCACTGACAGAACGAGATACATATGTACAGAATTTTTGAAGTCCGTATAGTTACCGATAGCATGAACCTACTTGGGATAAGCAGGTCAGATCAGAATTTGTTTGCATGTGATAGACTTGCCTAATTTCAAGGATGAGATGAAAAAAGGGCCTAATAAAACTTAATTTTATCCAGAAAAGGGAGACAAGAGCTACCGACCAGAATAAGCCTTCAGAGCAAGGACCATGGCAGATCCTTCTTACATAGATGCCACTAGATATCAAAATACCCAGAAGTAGAAAGATATTCTCCACAAGAACATCCTTGGGAGCTGGAAACCAAGCACCTTAATGAAAGATACCGTTCTATGTTACAGCATCCATTGTTACTGGTTCATCATGAACCAACAACTTCAGTTGCTCTAGTCCGTTGATTTGAATTGGTCCTGACAGATTTTGATGAAAGGGCAATGGAGCTGTCACTATTTGCTGCTTTTCTAATGACAGACCTTTCGCTTATGTTTCTGTCAATATTTGCTGTATTTCTAACAACTGACCTCTGCATTATTCGAATTGGGATCCCTCCCAATTCAAAATCTTCCTTGAGGGACTTTGTCAGGAACCTTATGTCGGTGCTTGATAGTTGCTTCTTGCCTTTTACAAAGGCAACAAATGTTGGTGGACGAGCCTTCACTTGAGTAAAATATTTAATTCTTGATTGACTCGCTTGATTTTTCCAAGAGTGCCGACTCATGACCTGTCAGAGGAAAAGAAAGTCAATATTACAAAAATAAGTGCTGATGAGAAGTGTACCATATGCATGTGAATCATGTAATCAAGAACTGACAAAACATGAGAAGAAACAAAGCACGAACATGAACCTAATCTATATTGGGAGGTGACAATCAAGAACCGACAGAAAATATGAGAAGAAACAAAGCAGGAACATGAATCTAATCTACTGGGAGATGACACCTTTAAGCATGCTCAAAGAATCCTTTATCAGTTTGCATCATAGACAAAACTCCACCAGAGTACAAGTGCATCAACACGCTTCCCTCGGTGAAATTGCTAGCACTCGTTCTTGCTATAGCTCTCCCTTGTCATACAGATTTCGTAAAGTTTTGGTGTGATAATTTCGGGTCTTACCAGTGGTCACTTTTAACATTTATCTGTCTTGATAGTCACCAAATGGCTGTTATTAGAAGCAAAGATTTAACATTTAGCTGTTTTAATAGTCACCGTCTGGATGAGTTGTCTCCAGCGTAAGTCATATTCTTTTTTATTGTCACCTCCTAAGTTTCAACATTTTTATGGTCTTCCGCTATGACATATACAAGTCTCAGAAATCTGGCCACATAAATAGATTGGACCAAAAAATTTCAAAAAGAAAATTTGAAGAGGTAAAGAAAATGTTAAAAGCAATTTAGACGTGCGAAGAAGGCCACTCAATGTCCCGATCCGGAGGTGTTAGAAATCGAGAAAAGCATTACAAGAGCAAGCAAGGAAACTCCAAAATTGATCCAGCTTAAACAGATCCACACACATGTATGATCCAAATTAGAAGATGTTCGGAGATGGGGAATCCATTCATGGAATAGATTCAACATATAAAATGCATATTTTGGTTTTGGCTTTAGATCCATAAACATGACACCTCAATTCATTTGTTGGTTTTATGGACTGTAAAATGAGTGAGATGTTTGGATGTTAACAAACCTCCTTTTAGTGCTTTCAGTCCCACAACATGTCTAGAGTTTTGTTCTACATTGCTCGATATGACCCCCCCTGTAACTATTTGGCGGCAGTTCTTGGAATTATGAATAAAATTAGCAGATTAACAGTCCTTTTCCTACAACCTGTTATAAAAATATTGCCCCGAACATGTGTACAAGTGGCTCTAGTGATGCACATAGTCGTCGCAAGCAATCATAACCCTTGTGATGCTATATATGTATTCTTCACATAAATAGGCACATAATTTTGGGTTGCTCGCTGACTTTCTTTTTTACAAGGTCCATGTGATGGGAACATTTATTCCCATGGATGGATGAAGGACGGGGATGCAAACAAGTATGTATAATATCCTAATCCGATATGTTACTGTATGTGTTTTATACAGATTTTAGCATCGGTATATGTATCCATTTTTAAAATAGATACAGGTACGGATATCACTTTAATATCCGCAAATATCCATATCCATAAATGTGTATCTATTTTCATATATAAATATATTTGTAGATTTATTAAAAATTATGTGTAATATAATTGTATATCTTCTTTCAACATATTTGATATAATTAGTATAAAGTAAATACATTAGTGCATTTACATCATGTGCAAACCCTCTAATAAATTTATATTTGAGATAATCTATAGAGTATTTCTCACAATACATGTATTCGGTCCGTATTCGTTTTTAAGGATATGGTAACATAGTTTTCATATCCATAAATATTTGTATCCTCATCCATATATGTATATAAAAACGCATAAGTATATGCTAACACACCTATATCTGTATACGACCGTTCGCATCGCTAATAAAAGCTCGCTAATCCTTCTCCATATGACAACTTTCTGTATTCTCGAGAAAAATGCAGGAGGGCGATGGGGAGCAAGTGCCCGGAGGAGAACGAATGGTCAACAAGTGGGCCTCGATGTGAGCCAATGGAGAGGGAGAGGAAGGAGAGGAGGGATACCATACATGAGGTGAGAGGAGGGAATGAAGAGGGTGCAGGCCGGTCTTTAGTTGTACTGGTTCGAGGATCTGATGCTTCTGGTGGTGGGAGCCGACAAAGCACTAATTCGAGACATGATGCTTTCGATCTAACCGCCCTAACTAATTTAAGTGTGGAGTGGTCGGGCTTTGGGCTCAACGGTGTTCGGTTAATGGCCCGGTATGCTTTAGGTGTTGTAAGATGGGCCACCTCCAAAGGGATTGTCGCTCAGGGAAAGGGAAGATGGATGTGTATGTTGTTAGGCAGGGGGACCCTGTCGAGGGTGTGTTCATTGCGGAGGGGAGCATAAGGGACTTGTTGTCGACTGTTGGTATTAGTGTTTCTAGAGAGTGGATGCGTGGTGGGCTATGTGGAATATGCATTTTGGATGTCTGAGAATTGTTGTGTGTGCGAGGAGTTGAGGCCGATGAGATATCAATGTTCCTTCCTAATGGGCGGGGAATTTTCCTTGTTGATGTGAAGTGGAGGAAGCAGCAGTTCCGAGAAAGGACTTGCAAAGTGGGTCCAAAATGGTTGGTGGCAGTGAAGTAGCTTCTAATGAGGTGTTGTGGAGTTGAGGTTCTTTGCGAGGAACTTGAATCGGTGGGAATCGTCGAGGAGGTGTTGAGAATGAGCCTTTGTCTAGGGGAAGCTTGGGAGGTGTTGGCTGCATTACGAGGCCCTCCAAGGACCTGCTTGGTTGCCAGGGTAGCCCTGGGTATCCTTGGATACCCCCAGCTACATTCATGCATTCCTGGGTTGGGATTACTTGTATGAATCCTACATTTTCTTTGGTATAATATTTTAACCATGTTTAAATGAAAAGGTTAACATAAAAACCATATTATAATCATTAAAACACATAATCAATGTCACATCACATCATATTTATCATTCCAACCCTCCTCTCCAACCTTTCCAACCATCCAAACAACATATTCACAAGAGGATACCCCAACCCAACCCAAAAATTTCTCTTTAAGGTTGGATAATCTTGATTTCAATTGAATTTGGAGATAGTAGGGGAAAAGGAAGTCCAATCATCGAAAGGTGTGTCGGTGGAAGAAAGGCAACAAGGGGAGGATGTCTTTTTATAGGAGAGGCGACGAGCGGAGGAAGTCAAAACGAGATGGCGGCCAAAGGAAGTCATGGTGAGATTCCTATAGGACCGAGGGGCATATCCCCAGGCTTTAGTGCATGATTTATGAAACAAGTCGGAGATGGCGACGCGTGTTCTTCGGGTGAAACTTTAGGAGTTGGGGTGGATCGGGATTAATTTTATGGGTGAAGGTGGCGATACCCACAGGATCTTTGCGAGATGTTATAATGGAGGCCTTAATCGGTTCAGGTAGTAGGGGGATCCAAATGCAGTGGGAGTTTGAGTCTGTCGGATCCAATTACAAGGAGGGATTTGTATTTGATACCCTCAGACCAGGTCCAGGATGGGGCAACATGAGTGGGATTCTCGGGTTTTGACCCTTTGGACCTAGGTGCGGGTAGAGCCTTGGATCCTAGTTTCTCTGTTGGAGGTTTGCAAATCGAGATCAGATCGGTAGGTTCGCTTGGCCTTGAATCGGACGGCTACGAAAACAACTTTGAGGAGGTATTTGCCCATGATTCCTCATTGAAGGAGGTGGTTGTATCAGGTATGTCTTTCACTAGAGAGGACAAAGAGCATGTCGGACAAGTGGATGAGTAGGGTGCGGTAGGATTGAGAACTCTTGATTCAAAACGAGGGAGGAAGCACGAAAAGCAAATGAAGGTCGAGACACGAGCTGACAGGCAAAGGAGGCTCGTGTTGGGGGGTAAAATGTATAAATCTCAAACGGAATTGATTCTCTCTTCAAGGAAGAGAAGGAAACCGGAGGCAAGGCATTGGCTTGAACGCGAGATGGAGGACAAGATGGGGGGGAGGAGGTCCGCTCGCAAGAGATGAGTATGAGCATGCAAGGGAGGATGCTAAGGGGGGCATGGAAGGTGTATCGTTGCATTCTGGTGGTGAAAAGGATGGTGCAATGGTCATTCATGCATGAGTTGCAGAGTGTATGGGGGTTATTATACTCGTCGTTAACCTTTCGAGTGGGTCAAGAAGACCGTCAGTTGGAACATAAGGGGGTTAGACTCCTGAGAGATGAGAAATGTCATTGGGAGTCTCTTGGGGTCGTGGCAGGCTCACTCAGCTTTATTACAGGAAACAAAAACTTATGTCTGGGATCTTGGGATGTGGAGATCTACCTTTGGTCCTTGACTAATGGAGTTGATGGTGGTCCTGGTTGTCGAAAGTGTTGGAGGTGTGGTACGAGCTTGGGATGGGGAAAATTTTGCATTGCTAACAGGGTTTCAGATTTCACGAAATATCGGCGAAATTTCGTCGATAATTCGATTTTGACATGGGACCGAAATCTTGAGAGATATGGTGATATGGGGGCCTTTTCAAGTCATTCCTTCACAAATGCTGGGCGATATGGGTGAAATTTCAACGAAATTTCACCAAAAAATCGCAATGGTGTGGTGTCGATATGGAATCTGATATTCATATTTAAACCCTTGGTTGCTAGAGGAGAGATTTGGTTAAGGATCTGTGTTGATTGTTTTAGAGCGAAGGTTGGGGGCAAGAAGAGTTCCTCTTTCCTCGATCTACGGACCCACGAGTGGTGTTGTTTGGGAGGAATTTTAATCGACGAGCTTTTCCAAGTCTATTGTGGCACGTGGGCGATGATTTCAATGTAACACTATTCGCTTCATATCGTCCTAGTGATAGAGCAGGCAGGACCCTAGGTCAGATGAGTTCATGACCTTCATTGGGGAGATGACTATGGAAGTTGTGGATACTACTAATGGACGGTTCACGTGGAGGAATAATTTGTACAAATCTCATCTAGACTGCTTTTTGATTTTAGTGGAGTTGCTGGTGACATTCCCTCCTCAGCTCAGATTCTTCGAAGCTCATGTTTAAATCATATGACAATCTACTGGGTCTTGGGGGAGGGGATGCACCCTCGATCTATGTTAAGATTCAAGAGATCGTGGTTGATGGAGGAAGGCATTAGAGGGTGATTGCTGAATTATGGTCATCAATTCACGTAAAAGGATCGTTGGCGTAAAGAATAGCTCTGAAGATAGTTATGTTGAGAGAGATGTTGAAAATACAAGACAAACACATCAGATGTGGGAGGAGAGATGAACTCAAGTTGAGAGGGAGATTACTTGGTTGGATGGTATTGGGGATGAATGGGAGTTTATAGCTTAGAAGAGCGGTAGGCTAGAGGGGAGCATCATAAGGCTGCAACCAAAGATGATAAGAAAAGGAAGGTGGAGTGGCAACAAATACCAATGCAAAAGTGTGTAACAGAGGGTGATGCAAAAACAACTTCATGCAGCGACCGATGGGAGGAGGAACCTAATCCATAACAGTGTATGGGTGAAGAGAGGATTCAAGGTGATGGAGCGGCGGGTGCGGTAATGGTGGCATATTTCCAAGAGATCAGTAGGCCGACGCTAGCATCATGAGCTAGGTTGCTCGGGATGGGGGGTGCAAGTTTTGAGGCCCGAGCAAGCAAAGATGCTCATCTCTGAGTTCTCCTCAAAGGAGGTACGCAGGGCAGTTTTTTATCTTTGTGGAGAAAAGTTGTGCATGAATGAATTTCTTATTCAAGGGATCTAGGGTCTCTTATATAGCGTGAAACCCTAGAGAGCTAGAACTAATGAGATGTTTATTCCATAGAGCTAGGATCTCTTATATAGAGAGAAAACCCTAAAGAGTACAAGAGTTACGGAACCCGAAGGGTCACGGGGGTTACGGTCCTACGGAACTCTAAGAGTCACAGAGGGTTACGGAACCCGAAGGTTTACAAACATAAATGTAAATATAGTAACTCTAACACTCCCCCTCAATGTGGAGCTGAGAAAGCTGCAGCTTGTGACAAAAAGAAAAAGTATACACCACATCTTTACACGATGCACCATATGAACATATGTCCGCTGCTAGTAGAAGACCTCGCTCGAGGACGGGTTTGCGACTTTCAGATCACCGGAACGTATCTATTCCATGCATGTAGAGTCGTTGTGATATCAGGTCATCGGAACATATCTCTATCGTGCCTGCAGGTCACCGGAACATATCTTTGTCATGCCTGGAGAAAAATCGCTGTAGAAGAAGTCCAGTGCAGAGTAGTAGTCGGGTCGTAAAAGAAGAAGTATACACCCTGACGAAGAAGTCGATGCTCGATAAAGACGGATGATCTGAGTAGTAGTCTGGAGTGTCGGTTTGTCAGTTTTTGTAGGGCAACAAACATCATGAAGAATCATCTCTGACTCTCCCTTTCTCCCATACTTGATAGAATAAAGAGTACGAAATATCTAGTTTGGAGAAAAAAGTTGGGAGAAACAAGTCGTGGTGAAGCAGAGGCTGTTGGAGAGGGAGGGGCTCCAGGCAGTGCCAACGACGTAGGAGGTGCGACTGGAGCTGCTGGAGCCTCGGGCGGCGCTTTAGGTGCCGCTGGAGGTGGCAACTGGTGCTGCTGGGGACTCGGACTTCCTTGTGCGGGAACATCGAATCCACGAGCGACGCAAGAGGTCCAACCCTCTTTCCTTGTCGACGGAGAGAGGGTTGGTGGTAGCGACGGATTTAGGTTATTAGGCTTCGGTGTAGGACCGTCGCTCTGATACCATGTTGAGAAGAGGAACTAATGAGATGTTTATTCCATAGAGCTAGGATCTCCTATATAGAGAGAAAACCCTAGAGAGTACAAGAGTTACGGAACCCGAAGGGTCACGGGGGGTTACGGAACTCTAATGGTCACTGAGGGTTACGAAACCCGAAGGGTCACGGGTAATTACGGAACCCGAAGGGTTACAAACATAAATGTAAATATAGTAACTCTAACAAGAGCCAAAAAAGAGAAATTACATAAAGGACCCCGAAGGGTTACATAACTCAATAAATGAATAACAAAATAACTCTAACACTCCCCTTCAAGTTGGAGAATATCTATTGATCAAGCCCAACATGGAAATCATCCATGAGAGGTGTTTCTTCGGTAGCATCTTCATGAATATATCTACGAGTTGAAGAGTTGTGGAGATATGAGTAGTGATCTTTCCTCCTCGTACTACATTTTGAATGAAGTAGACAATCAACTTCAATGTGGTTATTGGTGGCAATGTATGCGGTAGACTTGTTATACAATGTAAAGATAAAGAAGTAGTAGTAGTAGGAACTCCAAGCTCCTGTAGAAAGGAGACAAGCCAAGTAATCTCACATGTGGATTTGGCCAACACCCTGTATTTTGCTTTTTGTACTCTGATATAAAAATCTTTGTCTAGTTCTTTCTCCACCATGTAACTAGCTTGCCACAAACAAACATAGCATAGAATGTAGTCGATCGTCGGTCCTTAGGTGAACCGACATAATCCACATCTGCATAAGCGGTAACACCAGTGTGGCCACTAACCCTATAGAAGAGACCTCACCCTGGAAATTGCTTCAAATATCTAAGGATCAGAAGAACATCCTATTAATGATTATAGAGAGGTCTCTCTATGTGCTGGCTAGCTCTGCTCACATCATACAATATATCTGACCTAGTGACAGTGAGATAGAGTAGTTTGCCCACTAGGCTTATATCGTGTGGTGACCTCGAACTTAGTATCAGTGGATGTAGAACGCTTTCACAGTACTGCTGGGATACTAGATGGTTTGCACCCAAGTAAGCCATCATTTATAAGAACATCAAAGCACTATTTCCTTTGTGATAGGTGCAATCCCTCTGTAGTGCATATCACTTCAGTGCCAAGAAAGCATTAGAGTTGACCAAGGTACTTGGTGACAAACACCTTCTGGAGGAAGGCTTTGGTCTCTAGAATGCATGCTTTATCATCATTAGTAACTATTATATCATCAACATAAACTACCAGTATAACTGTGCTTGTGGACCATCATTTAACAAAAACACAATAGTCAAACGGTGTCTTGTGGAAACTAAGAGAACCGATCTTAGTCGTAAGTCTGTCAAACCAAGCATGTGGACTCTGGTTTAGGCCATAAACAACCTTACAAAGTCGGTATGCATGCTCCCCTCAATTGAGTAACCCAGTGGTTGCATTATATAGACCCCTTCTCGAGGCTGCTATAGAGAAAAACATTCTTCACGTCTAGATGAAAACTGGGCCAGATCTTATGAGCAACAACAAAGATAATAGTGTGGATAGAGCCCATCAAGCCACTGGAGAAAAAGTCTCAAAGTAATCCATGACACCGTCAACAAAATCATCATGTGATTGTTTAATCGTGAAGACCCATCTGCAGGTAACATGCTTGACACATGGGGGACATGGCACAAGATCCCACGTACCTATGGATGTAAGTGCATCCATCTCCTCATCCATGACCTTTTCCCAACCATGGTCATGCATTGCACTATGATGATCGCGACGAATAGAAATAACCATCGGGTCATTTGTAAATTGCAAATCACAACTGGATAGACTGTTAGTGGAAGTAAAATGTGACATGGGATGTAGTACATTACCTTTTTTGTTCATTGCAGAGCTATAGGGAGTTAGGGGAGAGCATCACGAGCTGCAATGGTGGGGACACTAGAAGAGGGCACATCATCCTGTAAGTAAGGAATATGCAATGATATGAAATCACAAGCAGTTTGTAATCGCTTGTAGAAAATGGGAGGAGGTAGCTTTATGGGTATGTCACTAACAGAATGTGTAAAGTAGATGATTTTCTTAAAGAAAGTGATGCCAACTGAGAAGCAATAATGATGACTACTGGGATCATAGCACTGATACCCCTTCTGAGTGTGAAATGCCTAAGGAAAATACACTTTTTTTAGATAACAAGGGTGCAGTCCCAAGCTTGGAACCCACCTCAATTTTATTAAACAAAAGAAATATTACAGGGACATACCAACCATACCTCGCCACATACCCAAACTTACATGTCACTCCACAACAATACTAACGCCTTGTAATGTCCCAACACTTTCTCACGTCGAAAAGGACGCTTACAAAATATATTCTCATTTCTGGCACACCAAATAGCCCACATCAGGGAAAAGGGATCCACCACGTCGTCCTGCGAGCTACCACAAGCCTCCCTGATTGATCTCCAGAATGGTGAACTGTCCGCAGAATGAATCCAATGCATCATCGCCTGCTCCCATACAACAGCCGATGCAACGCAACCAGAGAAAAGATGATCTGAATCCTCCTGCTCCAAGCCACATCTGTTGCACAACATCTCCTCGGAACCCAGAAGCCTCGCCCTGCGAACCTTCAAAAGCACCGATCGCGTCTCACCAGCCACATGAACACCTCTATCCTCACTGGAACCTTGCTGATCCAAATAATCCTATAATCCCATGCATTCTCCTCCTGAACAACCCCAGCGCCCTGGCAAAGCAACGATACGCCTTCTTCATCGAGAAAGCCCCTTCCTTCCAAGTAAAGTGGTCTCTGCCCCCGTCAGGGCCATCTACATCCGCCAACTCCGCCAGAAGGGACACGACGTCATCACACCTCTGGTCTAACAGAGCGGAAGCAAAGGTCAGGCACAAAGCTCCCGCCGACAAGACCTCCCGCATCGTAGCATATCTAGCCCCCTGCAATGGCGGACAGACGCGGGTACCTCTCACAAATAGGACCCAGCCCCTGCCAATCATCCTCCAAGAATCGAAAGTATTGCCCATCGCCCAACATCGGTCTCACGAGAGCAACTAGCTCTGTCATGACACTAGACGTTCCCCTCCAAAGTGATGAGGACAGCCTGCACACCTCCGTCTCCAAGAACCCCTGGTCCCATATATGCTCTGCATCACCCTGTAAAGTAGATCATCCGACTTCCCCCAGATCCTGAGTACCCTCTTCGCCAGCGATGCCTTATTCATCAGCTCCAAATTGCAGACACCAAGACCTCCCTCCTTCGATGTCGTCACCACCTCCCAGCTTACCAGGTGCATTCCCCCACCTTCATACTGCCCGTCAGACCAGAAGAAACGCTTCATCATCCCTTGCAGCCTCAGTCTAACTCCCACAGGCATCAATCTTGTCGACATGAAGAAAATCAGCACAACGAAGACGACGTGCTTCATGAGGATCAGTTTTCCCCCCTTAGAGAGAGTTCTCGACTTCCAACCCGCCATCTTATTCTCTACTCTGTCAATTACCACCCTCCAATCTGCCAAACTGCCACCCGTAGATGCCCAGCAATCAAAAGGAGCCCAAGTACATGGTCGGCAGAGATCCCCCAAGACATCTCAAAATCTGGCAGAGGTCTTGAGCATCCTCCTACGTGATGCCAAAAGGGATTTCCCTAGACTTGTCTCTGTTCATTCTCAGTCTTGATATCTCCCCAAATATGTCCATAATCCATGCAACATTCCTCACATGCTCAAGGTCCCCATCAATGAACATGACCGTGTCATCTGCGTACTGCAAGATGGGGATGGAAGTGCCATCATTCCTGTACCCCCACATAAGCCCTCCTCCGTTGCCATCCTCATCATGATAGCCAGTGCATCAGCCACAATTACAAACAGGAGAGGTACCAGCGGGCACCCCTGACGAACCCCCCGTTGAGGCAGGAAAAAGCCTCCCTCAATCTTGCCATTGATAAGAACCTCATACGACGTCATTGTGATGCATCTTTTCAGCCAGCCAATCCATCTCTTAGGAATACCTCTCTTCTGCAATAACTGCCAAAGGAAGCGCCAATCCACGCAGTCATAGGCCTTCGAGAAATCCACCTTCCACAGGACCCCCTTCTGCTTCTCCCTCTTCCAATCCAGCACCAACTACAAAGCCAACACCCAAGAATCTACCAAGGAAAATACACTTGATAGCATGAGATAGTTTATTTGCAGTCTCAAAGTTAAGGACAAAAGCAGAATAACAAGAAATTCTCAAAAGTAGTGAAAAAGGTGTCACATCAGGATATAACAGAGGGAATAGAGTTATACCCTTTAAAATGGACAATGGGACCTTGTTTATGATATGAGTGGCAATGAGAATGGCATCCCCAAGTAGATGTTAAGAACCTTCATGTGAGTGAGCAATGGTCGTGCAATGTCAAGGAGGTGGCGAAGTTTCCTTTCCGCTAACTCATTTTGCTGGGAGGTATATAGACAAGAATATGATGAAGTGTCTCCTGATAGACAAAGAAAGAGACAAGTCATATTGGGTAAACTCTAGAGCGAGCAAGAAAATAAAGAAATATAAACATGGACGCTTGGGTTTACGTGGAGCCCTACTCCCTAAGGATGGATGAAACCACCGGAGAAGGCCTAAGAGCCAGATATTCTGTATTGAATTTCTCAATGGGTACACGGGGTGTGGGGCTTCTTATAAAGCCCCACAGACAGATCAGAGTCCTACGGATAGTAGATGTGGGACTAAAAATGAGTGGGTGGTAATTGGATCTTGGAGGGATCCAATTAACCCCTTTATTACATAATTCAACACTCCCCCTCAAGATGGAGCTGAGAAAGCTACAACTTGCAACAAAAAAAAGTATACGATGCATCTTCATACGATATATCACAAGAAGAACATATGTCAGTTGCGGGTAGAAGACCTCCCTCAATAACGGATCTGTGACTTTCGGGTCATTGGACCGCATTCCCTGCCATGCATGTAGAATCGTTGTGATATCAGTTCATCGGAACATATCTCTGTCGTGCCTGGAGAAGAATCACAGTAGAAGAAGAATGCCCAGCATGGAGTAGAAGTCTGGGATAGAAACACCCCGACGAAGAAGTTGATGCTCGTTGAAGACAGATGATCGGTAATAGCCTGAAGTGTCGATCTATCAGCCATGGTCACGCAAAAGTCATGAAGAATATGTTCATCTACGAGTCTCCCTTTCTCACATACTTGATAGAATAAGAGCATGTATCATGTTGGTAGAAAAACAAAACCTTTGTTTTGTGCTACTTTTTTGCATAATTCACTCTCTTTTTTAGTAGATGGTTCCTTCTTTTTCGGTCATTCTATCTTTTTCTTCTTATTCTTTTTCAGTACGACGCTTTTTTGTATGACATCCCCTTTTTTTGAAACAGGTCCTCTCTCCTTTTTTTGATAGTGGCCCACCATCTTTTATAATAAGGCACAATATATCCCATTGGGCATTGAAATAATAAGGGATGTCTTATTTAAAAGAGGGGCATCTCCCTCCTGTATTATCTCGCTTGACTAGGGTTCCACGAACACATCATCGTTGCCGTCACAATGGAGAGGAGGCTCGTTGCCTCATAGTCGCCCACAAGATGCGGTCGTGTGTCGCTACTAGGAGGGACGTGAGCCGCTACTGGAGCAGCGCGATGATCTGATGTGAAGCTGGGGGTCGAGAAATGCGAGTACCACCGCTTGAAGATCTTGTCTTGCCGACACCGCCCATGGGAGTGGGTCTCCTCAGATCGCCATCGCCAGTGGGAGGGGGTGCGGTGGAGGCGTCACCTTTGGGTAGCAGCACACGGAGAGGATCGTGCTGGAAGCGTCGTTGGGGGGTCGTCGATCTCCTGGAGATCAAGCTGGAGGTTGTGTCTGCACCTAGATCTCGCATGCAGCTGGATCTGCGCAAGAGTTGGAGATGGTGCTTGGTCTTCTGTAAGGGGCTCCACCTGAAGTCGAACGCCTGTAAAGTTTTTGCCTCTTTTTTTAAGAACTAGGGCTACACAAGCACTAGAGGATCTTGGAGAGAAGATCTTCTTCTTCAAACTGCTTCTACTGCCTTTGTTTTCATGAAGGACTCGTCTTCTTCTTCGAATTGATGTTGCATGTTGTGGATTGCCGTGGCAAAGAGCCATGGCTACTCCGCACCCTTCCACAGCTCCACTGGAGGATTGCATCGCTTGTAATGTGTTTGAATATCCTGATTGATTAGAGATGTGGTAGGAGATGCATCGTCGCCTTGGGTAAAGTGAAGAATCAGGGTTTCATACGAAACCCTAGATAAATAGTATAACTGAACTTGCTCTGAACAAAAATTTCTTGAACTCGAATAAATCTTCAAGAACAAATCTCTAAAATTGAACACGCTCTGATACCAAGTTGAAATCTAGAATAACAGAAATGAATCGATAAACAGAGCAAGAAAATAAATAAATATAAACATAGAACACTTGGATTTATGTGGAACCCCACTCCCTAAGGAGCGGGATGAGTCATGAAACCACAGGAGGAGGCCTCAAAGGGCTAGATATTTTGTATTGAATTTCTCAATGAGTACAGAGGGTGTGGGGCATCTTATATAGCCCCACAGACAGACCGGAGTCCCACAAATAGTAGATGTAGGACTAAACATGATTAGGCGGTAATTGAATCCTAGAGGGATCCAATTACCCCTCTATTACGTACTTCAACATTTACTAATCTCCAACGGTTCGTTTATCAGGTAGACCGAAGAAGATTTGTTATAATTGTCTACAAAGACCACAAAATATCTATGACCATCCAAAGTGAAGACCGGACAAGGTCCTCAAACATCACAATGAACCAAAGCAAAATGTAAAGCCTGATGAAACTTAACTCTAGGAATAAAGGAGGTCTGATGATGCTTACCGAACTGACACGCCTCGAACAACTTCATCAAAGAGAGTTGGGAAAACGTGACATGTGCCCAAGATGTAAATGCAATAGGAATGGATCGGTGAAGATGGATGCAACACCAATAAAAATTGAATTTGAGAGCATGTCAGAGGCCATTCTTCTCATGTCCATGAAAATTTTACGTTGTCCGAATGTCCTAAAAATAACAACAAAACTCATCAAAAATCACACAACAATTTAGCTCAACACAAAGCTTATGAATAGATAGTAGGCTCAAAGGAAAGTCATGAGTATAGTAAACCTAGTGAGTTGGAGCTTGGAGAACTCCATGGTCCCAACAGTGATAACAGAGGATGTGCCCCATTGGTAACCCTAACCAATTTTACAGTGGAAGAGGGTTGGGAGGAGGTTAGCAAGCTACCTTCTCCCATTATATGAGTACAAAGACCTAAGTCAATGATCCAAGCAGGTGGTGAGGCAATGGTGGAGTTGGCTACGATACCCAAGTGGTAGCCATGTTCGCATCGGGATTAGTCTCACTAGTAGTGGCATTGGAATTCTAAAGTAGATGCATCAAGCGTGGGTAGTCAATAGCAATGAATTGTACCTGAGGCATCAATAACTCCGTATATATTTCAAATGTTAATCTAATAAGCATGAGCTGGTTTGCTGAGTATCAGAGTTCATCAGTGAATTAGGACTGTGGCATGGCCAAAGTGTCGATATCAGTGACATGTCAGTGAGCCAGCTAAATCGACATATCGACAACATGTCGGCGATACTTCGGCGAAATTGGGCTCAATTTTGGTGAAAAGGTAAGCAACAAATGAAATTCCCTGTATTACCAACCCCACAATATCGAAATATCGGTGAAATGTTGGTAGATTTCGTTGACATTTCAAGCCATGAACTGTGGGTCTAACGCTCATGCCCCCTTGGCCAAAGGGGTGGGGGTGCTACAATCATGATCTGTTTGAGGATTACATCATATTGAGTGACTATTATTCCAATTAGAAGGTGAGGTTTATATTGTCTAAGTTTCCTAAAGTATGAAATTGACTACGTAAAAAGACAGTTTCTCGATTTAACAAGTATTTCCCTTTCAAATTCAGTCCATGTAGGCATGCGGGTCCATGGAGGGAAGTGAACTTTCATTCTGTTCCGCATGACTTCTGATATTGTAGGGGTTACATGAACATATTGGGGACTCCTAAGACGAGCCTACCAATTATTTTACTTGGGTTTACCTCTAGTCTTTGGCCGGATGTGAAAGGATGACTAGTTACTGCTGATCGAGAAGCTCGAGAAGAGGTTGTTAGGGGAGACGGTCTCTTTCCTTTTAAGGGGTTGCTGCATGTTGGTGAAGACGGTCCTTTTTGGCTACACCAGTGTTCTCAATACCTACTTGTCTTTTGTCGATGGGTGTTTAAAGGCGCCTCTAATGGTAAGCACACATATATGTATATATGTACATATATACACACATATATATATGCATGTATATGTATGTAACATAAACGGTGGTTCCACATGTCATACATATGCCACTTAATATATAGTGGTGGCACCAATGAGATATAGCTGGCATGTACTTTTCTTTATGTGTGAGTGCGTGCATGTTAGACATGTAGAGAGAAAATAACGAATTAAGTCATGCTGAAGCCCCAGGGTTCTTTTATAGAAGAGGAGAAACATGTTTGGCAAATTACATAATAGAGACCAAAAAGTAAATACATAAAATAGGGAAAGGTAAATAATCTCTCAATACCCCCCCTCAAAATGGATCATAGATACTGATTCGTGCGCAAGTTGGAACAACACCTTTGGAATGACCATCTGGTAGAGAGCCTTGTGAACACATCTGATATCTGTTCCCAGAACTGACACGGGAAGTAGAGATAAAGCCCTTCTGAATCATGTCAAGAGTATAGTGACAGTCAACCTTATCTTGGTCCTCTCATGAAGGCCTGATTGCTGGCAATGAAAAGAGTAGTCCGGTTGTCTCATTGTAGATGCATGGAAAGAGGAACGTTAATAGCTAGGCCAGTCAGAACGGATTTGACCCACATCATCTCAGTACTCCCATGTGCCATGGCTTTGTATTCTGACTCGGCACGAAATGAAAAACCTAAGGTAAATTTCATGTCATTAGGATATCATGCATAATATGCATCTGGGCATGCTATAATGGAAAGGGATGTCTCTGTACTAAAGAACAATCTAGTATCAGGCGAGGACTTCAGGTACCTCAAAATTATATGGATTGCATCCATATGTGCCTGTCTCGGTTGCTTCATGAACTAGCTAACTCTGCTCAATGCAAAAGAGATGCTTGGCCTGGCAATGGTCACATATAGGAGCTTCCCAACGAGCTCCCTGTATAGCGTCTCATCTACCTCCTCTGTATCATCATCATATAACTTCATGTAAGGTCCATAGGAGTATTGACAAGCTTGCAATCCATCATGCCTATCTCAGAGAGAAGATCATTAACATACTTCCTCCAAGTCATAACAAGACTACGTTGGTTCCTGGCAAACACCGGTACAAGGAAATAAATTAAATCACCACGGTCCTTGGTGACAAACTACTGACCAAGAAAATCCTTAGTTACACGGATACCTAGCACATCATCCCTTGTAACAACGATGTCATCAACATAAACCAGTATAGAAACTATAGGGTTATATTTACAACCATATTGGATTTTGAACATAACGAGGGAGTTTACAAATGGCAAGGAAATGGTTCGTCATAGTAAACTTGATTTGCAACATGTCTTTCTTTGTAGTTCTCTCCATAAGAATAAGCATACTTTGCAGACCATGTTTACTTCAAAGAAATGGGATACTAGTAAATGGGTAAAGAAAGCTAAGGGCAAGAAGGCAATGGATATCATTTGATTCCTTCATTTTAGAATTATGTACTTAACATTATGAACTTCATGGGACCTCTTGTTAAAGTTCTTCGGCTTGTTGATAATGAGCGAAAACCAGCAAAGCGATGCATATACCAAGCTATGGATCATGCAAAGGAAGTAGTTGAGAAAAGCTTCAATGGAAAGGAAGAGAATTATTATTATTTATTTCAAATCATCGACAAAAGATGGGAATCCCAACTATCATCCATTACATGTTGCAGGTTGAGAGTTTTTATGTTTATTTCACAGTTTATTTATTTCTCTATGTAATTTACTCATTAAGATTTCTCTCTCCTATAAAAGAGAACCTTGGGCTCTATCAATAAACAATGAAACCCTTGGGCTCTATCAATAAACAACGAGTCATTCCTCTACACATGGCATCAGAGCGACAGTCCTACACCGAAGCCAGTACCATAAATCCAAACCCTGCCTTCCAGCTCAACGCGTTGCTGCCATCAGCGACAACAACTACCATCGCCGCCATTAGCGACAGCAGCAGCAGTGCCACCGCCACCAGCGGCAGCGAGCAGTCGCTGCCGCCGCCAACAGCAGCAACTCCAGTCGCTATCGTCGCTGCCTTTCGGCAACAATAACAGCAGCCGCAACTGCTGCGTATCGCTCCTAGCAGCAATAGGTAGCAGTTCTGCAGCACCAACAGTCACTCGCTGCGATTCAATCGCTCCGAAGGTGATTTTTAGGTCTGATTTCGTAGGTTTTTTGGTTTGAATTCAGAGTTTTTTGGTCTGATTGCAGTCTGAAAATAAAGAAATCGGATCGTTGTGGGCCCTATTGAGACCTAGCAAAGACAATGTTAGGGTTGGTTGTGGAATGAGTCTACGCCCACAACCGCCCTTTTTCATGTCTGTTTAGATATCTCGCTATCGGTCTAAGGTCCTAGTTCTTTGTCCACGATGTCAAAAAGCATAGTTGATGCACCATCTATGAGTGCCTTTAATGGTCCAACATCTATTGTCAAGACGGACAACACAAACTACGAGTTGTGGGCGATGCAATTCATGAATCTGCTACAGAGCCATGGTAAGAAGCATATTCTGACGCATGATGAGCCAGTGGACAAGACTGGGACCAATGCCTCATGGGAGGAAGACGATGCATATGCCAAGGTGTAGCTATCTGGCACTGTCTCTGTTGAGATAGCCAATAATATCCTTAGTCAACCTACAGCAAAGGCGATGCAGGAACATACTCTCAAGCGAGGAATGAGTCGAAGATATTGCAATACTAGAGTGGTATCTGCACAACCAAATAGGGTGATCGACCTCTTCACAAAATGTATACTTCTTTGAGGGGTATGATTGAGTGCCTCCATAGCTACATATCCCTGACAACCTCACCAGAGAAACATAAGGTATATAGAGATTCTATTAAGACTGGGGTCTTTTTGGCCGCCCTTAACTCAGAATATGATTCGGCTCCCTCACAACTTCTCACCGACGCAACCAAACCTCCTATGGAGGAAGCGTACCACAGGTTGAGCCGGTTGAGTATCCCCTCCACCACATACTCTCAGACAACTTCAGCTATGGCAGCTTCCTGTGGTAGAGGTGGTTCATCTTCATTCAGAGGACGAGGCACACGTGGTAGAGGCGGTTCACGTCCACATCAGACATGTTCATGATGTCACCTCTCTCTATTCAGAGGACACATGCTACTCCAAGCATGGCTTTCCATTATCAGCATGTGCTGCAGAGCAGGCTCATACTGTTGGACATGTGAGCCCACGACGAGCCATTATGCAATACATGTTATTGCAATTTGCTCCTTAATCTGAAATAAAGAATAACTTATTTGCATAATAGATCCCTTAGTATAATTAGGGTTATGTACCACGACCATCTTGATATCATACTGTTGTTGATGTGAAGGTTGGATCATAGAGATTGGTGTAGGGTTGAATATCTAAAGAGATAGATTGAGGACTCAACCACACCGTCAAGTGAGTATTAAGAAGGGATCTCCAATCTGAGAAGGAGATGACAATCCTTACTCTAAAGGCTAACATCTGACCGATCTCTTGATGCAGGTCCTCTGCATAGGAATGGAGATTCGGAGGCGTTGGATGAGTTAGGTTAAAGAGTTGACTTAACGAGATCGAGATAACTAATGTCCCTTTACTTCTCAACAAAACGATATCGCGGAACGCAAACACCGTCATCTTTTGGATATCACCGAGACTCTCATACAGAGTCGGGCTCCTCATTCATTCTAGGGTGATGGTGTGGTGACAACATGTTAAATCAGATGCCCTCTACTATTTTGGGTGAAAATGTACCCTTCTCCCTTGCTTTTCCAAAGGACATTTTCTTTCTTATGTCATGAGTATTTGTTTGCATGGAATTTGTCCATCTCTTGTGTCCTGGTCATGACAAGCTCGCTCATCGAGATGTCAAATGTATGTTCGTTTGGTACTCTCGCACCCAAAAGGGTTATCGATGCTTTGATCCTGTAAAAGGACAACACTATGCCAGTGTCGATGTTACCTTCTGAGTCCATCATGTACTAATATCCTACGGGTGACAAGTTGAGTCCCTCTGACTCTGAGGATGCGGTTGTTCTTCCATCTCCACCAACACATGTATTTCGATCTGTCCTCCATGCTCCAATGCCTTCCCCAACATCCATCACACCTCAGGTAAATTCAGAGAACGTGGTTTCGACTGATGGTAATACCGATGTGCATGATGTACATGGTTAATCACAGGATGAGCATGCAGATATTCAGCATGAGCCAGGACCACCACAAGAGAGCGATATGGGGTGGTCTATTGCCTTGCGGAACAAGCAAACGTTCTTGTGCATGATACCCCTCGCAGGTCATATGTCTCTGGAGCGACTTTCACCAGATTTCAGGCAATTTGTTATGGGATGATCTGTTATTGAAAGCCCACGTAAATATCAGGAGGCTCTCAATTTGAGCCAATGTCGCCTAGCCATGGAAGCAGAGATGGCCGTTTTACAATCTCGTGGCACGTGGAGCATTGTTATAGCTCCTACAGATGTGTTCGATGTAGGATGCAAGTGGGTGTTCATTGTTAAGCATCGAGATATGGCAGCATTGATCACTACAAGGCACGACTTGTGGCTCGTGGGTTCACCCAAACCTATGGGGTGGACTATCAGGACACCTTCTCTTCAATAGTTCGACACTCCACACTCCAGGTTTTTTCTGTATTGGCCTTTGTTATCAGCTCGTGTGACAAATGCATTCCTCTATGGTGATCTCCAAGAGGAAGTCTACATGCATCAACCACCTAGGTTCATTGTGAGGGAGTGTCAGAAGGTGTGCAGACTTCATAAGGTAATCTATGGCCTTAAGCAAAGTCCAAGAGCATGGTTTCAAAAGCTCTAGGAGAACAGAAGGGGTTCGTGACATCAATTGCAGATTACTCCTTGTTTATTCAGAGGTCCCAAAAGGTATTGTTGTTATACTGGTGTATGTTGATGATATCATTATTACAGTAGATAATAGCAGGGTATTCAAGTTGTTAGGGCCTTTCTTGGAAAACAGTTTGTTACCAAGGACCTTGACAGTCTATGCTACTTCCTTGGACTGGAGTTTGCCAGGAACCAACGAAGTCTTGTGATAACCCAGAGGAAGTATGTTACGGACTTTCTCTCAAATATAGGGATGGCAGATTGCAAGCAACCACTATTGCTATGGACCCGAGCATGAAACTATATGATGCCGACACTGAGGAAGCAGACAAGAGGAGATACAGGGGAGCTCGTTGGGAAGCTTCTATATGTAACCATCAGCAGGCCAGACATATTCTTTGTAGTAAGCTACGTAAGCCAGTTCATGGAGCAGCACAAACATTCCCCTATGGATGCAGTCCAGATAATTTTAAGGTACCTAAAGACCTCACCAGACACTAGCCTTTTATTTAGCAGAGGCACACCACTTGCTATTACAGCTTGTGCAGATGCAAACTATGCAGGATGCCTCAAGGATAGGAAGTTCACTTCTGGTTTCGTTGTATTTATAGGGAATTCATTAGTATCATGGGAGAGCAAGGAGCAGACAATTATCACCAGATCCAGTGCAGAATCAGAATACAGAGCTATGGCACAAGGGAGTACAGAGATGATGTGGGTTAGATCCGTTTTGACTGACCTAGCTATTGAGGTGCCTCTTCCTATGCACTTCCAATGCGACAACCTAGGTGTATTGTTTATTGCCAACAATCCAGCCTTCCATGAGAGAACCAAGCATATTGAGCTAGACTGTCACTACACTCAAGACATAATTCAGAAGGGCCTCATTTCTACATCTCATGTTAGCTCAAGTGAGCAGACAACAAATGTGCTCACCAAGGCTCTAGCCCGAGGACCCCTTCAAAGATGTTGTTCCAAATTGAGTCTGATAAACATCTGTACTCCAGCTTGAGGGAGAGTATTGAGAGTTTGTTGTTATTATTTCACAGTTTATTTATTTCTATGTCCTTAGTATGTAATTTACCATTAGGATTTCTCTCTCCTATATAAGAGAACCCTTGGAATCTATGAATAAACAACCCTTGGGGTCTATGAATAAACAACGACACACAAGTCATTTTTTGGATCCCGGAATCTACTGTGGCAACCCATCAATTACATTTGATGTGGAGATCAATGATAGATTATACAAGTGCATGTAAAGATTGGTTCCCGATGTAAATTTGCGAGATAAGATTATGATTGCGTTAAACTCATATAAAAATGCTGAGGGGATTTTTGGAAATCCAATGGTCATCAATGAAACTCAACATCTCCAGGTAACCATTACAATTTAGTACACTTATGCTAACATATTCCTCTAATAATATAGTGTAATAGTGGAGTTTTTTTTGAAGTTCAACTCCAAAGTTGGAATGTCTAGCTATGAAGATTTTGAGCTTAACATGTAGTTCATCAAAGTATAAACGTAATTGTAGTGGATTTGAGCCCATAAGTAAATTTATGTTAATTCAAACATAAGACTATTTTTACCCTAATAGATACTAACATTTTTACTGATACATTCAAAGAAAAGAAATCTGCGTGACCATAAAGTTGCAAGAATTAGTATACATCAAGTACAATCAAGCTTTAAAGGATCGATACAACTTACGAAACATTGTAAATCAGATTGCTCCTAATGAAATTGATGATGTTAATGAATGGTTGCTAAGTGAAATGGAGACAAATATCATGGAGGAAGATTTTATCTTTGAAGATGATATACTGACATGGGGAGATGTGGTAAGGGCACCCAGAGTTGCATGGACGCAATCATATACACAACAACATACAAGGCATGGGCACCTATTGTTCGATATTCTTCAAAACAAGTTGTTGGTTCATAGGGCAATTAAGATGAAGAAATAGAAGAGATTGAGGGGAATGAAAGTGGAAGTGAAGACGATGTTGGTGATATCAATTTTGGTGATGATGAAAATGATGAACTCACTACGGATGCATAGTCATTTCAATTTTTAGCTATTTATTTCACTTTTGTTTATGTAATTTGAACGCTCAAACAATTTCGAGAAGCGATTAAAGTTTTATATTTTCTAATATTTGTTTGAATAATGTTCAATGCATGTTAGTGTTACAATTGTATGATATTTTTAGATGGTATAAGTAATATTCATTTCTAATGTGTATATATATTATATACAAACAATAGTTAGCGTCTCGGGAGAGTGCCTAGCCCCTTGGGTGTTTTGGACCCCTCACACCCCAAAGCACCGCATGCTTTGACAACATCGACTCAGAATATATCTTTTTGTTGTGAGTCCTGCGACTAGCATGGATTGGCCACTGTACCAGCTTGATGTTAAGAAGAGATTCCTATATGGTGATTTGCAAGAGGTGGTATACATCCAGCAATCACATGCCTTTGTTACAAGAGGTCTGCAACATAAAATTGTAATACTCTTCTTCTCCAAGTCCTCACTAAAACCTTCTTTCCACCAATTATGTAATAAGCCTTGTAATGATAAATTTACCCATTTGTTCACAATCCATTTTTTTTCCTTCACCATTATGCAATTGTTCATTGTTATATTAAGACTATCAACACATGAAAGTACAATTCTTCCGTCAAAACAAATTATGAACATTGAAAGTATACAAGGTGCTTTTCAAAAAACTCTAGTGAAATAAACCTTTTTCTCCTCGAAAACACAAAGCCTGCAACTTCAACAGTGTCCAAGGCCCCACCCTACCTTTTGTATTATAAGAATTTAAAATTTAAATAGCATAGTTCACCTTCAACAGCCAACGGTTAAGACGAGCTGTCAACAACCTTGAACACCATTTATCATAAGTATGAACAACGGTGCGCATAACAGAAACCATCCCTTCCCCTTCCAGTGCAGAAACGAATACAACAGGTATCCCGTTAACCTGGAAAATAGGAGGTTAAAATTCATATTTATTTTAAAATGAAATTACATAAGTTTCTGGAATTAGCTGCAGTTCTACAAATGTGCCGTACATAGTATAAAATGGAAAGAATAAGAATCTCATGAGAAAAAAGTTCTAAATCTGCAAATAAAACAAGAGAAACACATCTGGCTTCACCATTGCCTCTACACACGAACAGAAAATGGTAGTAAGGAGCCCATGTAGCCGTAGCATCAACTGGCTACAAAGCACTTGTTGACGCATATAGAATAACTGTACCTCTTTGTTATTTTATTTTTCCTGTTATTCTCTTTATGTAATTTACCCATAGGCTACTCTCCTATATAAGAGAGCCTAGGGCTTATGGAATAGAGCAACTCATTCTCTTTTCCCAACATGGTATCAGAGCGACGGTCCTAGACCGGAGTTCTCGAAACCCTAACCCTAACACCCCACCCGCCGGCCCTCTTCTTCTCTCTCCCTCTCTCGATTGGCGCACCTCCAACGCCGCCGCCCCTTGCGCATCCCTTGCGCAGCCCTAGCGCGCCGTGCGCATCCCCTGTGCAGCACTTGCGCGCTGTGCGCAGCCCCTGCGCGCATCAGCCGTGCGCTGTGCGCTGTGCGCAGCCCCTGCGCGCCTCAGCCGTGCGCTCCAGTGCGTCACCTTTGCCTCCCAGCGCATCTCCTGTGCGGCCTGTGCACAACTCCTGTGTGCGTGTAGGTCTTAGCACAAACATCTTCATGGGATAGTTGCTTGAAGTCTACACATGCAACTACCCCCATCTATGGTATTGTAGACAAAACATATCGTTTGTCAATCGTTCCAGTCTTTATTTTTCAATATGTCAGAGAGCAAGGCAGATATCCCATCTATTGGTGCATTCCGTGGTCCAACGCCTATTGTCAAGATGGACGGTACAAACTATGAACTGTGGGCAATGCAGTTCATGAGCATGATGAAGTCTATAGGTAAGAAGCATATTCTTACCGAATCAGAGCCTGCTGAGAAGACTGGAACCTATGCCTCCTGGGAGGCTGATGACGCATACGCCAAGGTCTGGCTATCTGGCACGTTGGCAATTGAGATTGCCAATGATATCCTCCATCAACCCACAGCGAAGGATATGTGGGACATTCTGGCGGCCACATATTCCCAGGCAAAGAACGAGACAAAGATTCTGCAACTCCAGCATGATATCTTCACCATCAAGCAGAATGGTCGCCCTCTACATTCTCTCTATACATCACTGAGAGGGATGTTTGAGAAGGTATATAGCTTCATGCCCTTGACAGCTACGCCAGAGCAGCAGAAGACATACAGGAATACTACTATGGTGGGTGTGTTTCTCGCTGCACTTGATCCAGAGTATGAGGCAGCACGTTCTCAGATTTTGGCGGACTCGACTATTCCTCCCATGGAGGAAGCTTTTCACAGATTGAGTAGGATCACAGTGCCTTCAGCAGCTGCGAGTCAGAATTCCTCAGCTATGGCGGCCAACAGAGGCCGCGGTTTTCATCACCAGGGCCGTGGACGTACTCCTCGTGGAAGGGGTGGCCGCACCAGGCCAACATGCACATATTGTCACCGAGTCGGGCACAATGAAGACACATGCTATTCGAAGCATGGATTCCCTGCATCTGCACGAGCCGCTGAGCAGATAGAGCCCCCATCTGCTGCTACCCTGGATCAACGATTTGATGATCTAGTTGCTCGCCTCAGGGGCATCATACCACCATCTGGTCCAGCACCGACTACAGAGAGTCATACTGATGCTGTTGCCTCTGCCTCTGCATCTACTAGTACTTCAGGTAGTACACTTGCACTCCACAGTAGTAGATCTGATATACTGCCATGGATCATGGACTCGGGTGCTACACATCATTTATGTGGCGACCAGAGTCTACTTACAGGATACACTCAGATCCCTCCAGGACGGACAGTAGTGATTGCTAATGGCACGCATTCCCCTATCACTGGTCAGGGGGAGATTAGATTGACACCTTCTATGCAGCTTAAGAATGTCCTACATGCACCGCATTTTTCTATGAATCTGTTGTCAATTAGTCAGATTACGAAGGATCTCCATTGTCGAGCTATTTTTGATTCATCTTCTTTGATTTTTCAGGACATCCGTACGGGCAACGTGATTGGTCATGGCTATGAGCAAGGAGGCCTTTACCGTCTGAACCAGACCCCATTTGCCGGAACCACATCTTCTCCTGCTGGACAAGTATCTCCTCTCCTGTGGCATCTGCGTTTTGGTCATTTACCGCTTCAGAAGTTGCGTCTAGTTCTACCCTATGGTCTCTCTCACACACCTATCCAGTGTGAGGCATGTCAGTTGGGAAAGCATCACAGGTCGTCTTTTCCCAGTAGTCAAGGTCGGAGTAGTAACTCCAAGTTTGAGTTGTTTCATGTCGATGTCTGGGGTCCGAGTCGTGTTCCCGATCATCAGGGACACAGGTTCTATATTGTATTTGTGGATGATTTCTCTAGAGCGTCATGGGTCTTTCTAATGAAAAATAAATCTGAAGCAGGAAATATTATTATCCACTTTCTTAATGAAATTCAAAATGTTTTTTCCACATCTGTCAAGATTGTGAGAAGTGATAATGCCTTAGAGTTGTGCACCAACATTCTAGCCAATTACTACTCCTCAAAAGGAATTATTCACCAAACATCTTGTGCTCATACGTCTCAACAGAATGGGGTTGCTGAAAGAAAACACCGTCATCTTCTTGATGTCACAAGGTCACTTCTTATTCAGAGTCATGTTCCGTACTCCTACTGGGGTGATGCAGTCCTTACTGCATGTTACCTAATCAACCGTATGCCTTCGTCTGTCTTGAATGAACAGATTCCTTTTTCACTCATTTACCCTGACAAGGATTTGTTCATTCTTACCCCTCGTGTGTTTGGGTCAGTCGCATTTGTCCATCAGTTGTCGCCTGGTACTGACAAGCTCTCTCCTAGGGATGTCAAGTGCGTCTTTGTGGGGTACTCCAGAACTCAAAAGGGGTACAAGTGTTTGATCCTGTGCGTCGGCGGTATATGATCAGTGCAGATGTTACATTTTTTGAATCTGTTATGTACTTTTCAGAATCTGGAAACATGCAGCTACCACCTATATCTCCTGATGCCGTATTCATGGTACCACCACCACCATTGCCACAAACAACAACACCGTCACCACCACCGCCACCGCCACCACCACCGCCACCACCACCGCCACCGCTAGTATCCCTGCTACCATTCCATTACACCCGCAGGCCTCCTCCAGCTCATGGTCCTGACCCGTCAACTAGCTCGCCTATGGTATGTAATGAAAATATTAATGTTGATGGATCTGACGACATTTCTCAGCAGGATGTATTACAGGAGCATGGTGAGAACACAGATGATCTGGATGTTCCAATTGCTCTACGCAAGCCGAAGAGAAGCTGTGCCAAATATCCATTATCAGCAGCTGTGTCTTTTGAGAGGCTATCTGGAGACTTCAGGACGTTTGCATTGGCACTTTCAGCTACAGACATTCCACGGAATCATCATGATGCTTTGCAGGATGCTAGATGGCGGCTAGCAATGGAAGAAGAAATGGCGGCACTTCAGTCCAGAGGAACCTGGAGTTTGGTTCCTACACCTCCAGATGTCATCCCGGTGAGTTGCAAATGGGTGTTTACAGTGAAGCACAATGCAGATGGTTCCATTGACAAGTACAAGGCACGCCTGGTTGCACGGGGCTTCACACAAACATATGGGGTAGACTACCTTGACACATTCTCCCCTGTGGCGCGTCATTCCACTCTACGGATCCTGTTATCAGTTGCAGTTGCTAGAGACTGGCCACTTTATCAACTGGACGTGAAGAATGCATTTCTGTATGGCGACTTGCAGGAGGAAGTCTATATGCAACAGCCACCTGGTTTTGCTGTTGAGGGGGAGTGTTCCAAGGTTTGCAGATTACATAAGGCCATCTATGGCCTTAAGCAGAGCCCCAGAGCATGGTTTCAGAAGCTTTCAGATCTCTTTGAGAAACAAGGATATAAACGCTCCAATGTTGATCATTCCTTGTTTGTACAGAAGACGGCTAGAGGTATCATTGTAATCATGGTTTATGTTGATGATATCTTGATTACAGGTGATGATGACCAGGGCATTAAGCAGGCAAAGGAAAGGCTGGGGACCGAGTTTGTCACCAAGGACTTGGGAGTCCTTAGATATTTTCTGGGGCTGGAGTTTGCTAGAAATCCATATGGATTAGTCATGTCACAGAGGAAGTATGTTACAGATCTACTGAGTGAGACAGGTATGCTAGGGTGTCGACCTGCTACGACACCAATGGATCCTAGCATGAAGCTGTATGATGATGACACAGAAGAGGTGGATAAGAGAAGGTACAGAGAACTGGTAGGCAAACTACTGTATGTCACGATCACTAGACCTGATATATCATTTGCAGTGAGTCGTGTGAGCCAGTTCATGGAGCAACCACGTCAGGCCCATATGGATGCAATACACATGATTCTGAGATATTTAAAATCATCTCCAGGTGCAGGCTTGCTATTTAAGAAAGGAAAGGAGATCTCTATCACGGCATGTGCGGATGTAGACTATGCAGGATGCCCCAAGGACAGGAAGTCCACATCAGGATTTGCAGTCTATGTTGGAGATGCTCTAGTTTCGTGGAAGAGCAAGAAACAGACAGTGGTAGCTAGATCCAGTGCTGAATCCGAATACAGGGCTATGGCCTAGGCTAGCACAGAAATGATGTGGGTGAAATCCTTACTTGCAGATCTATGTCTTGATATACCTCTTCCTATGATGTTGGAATGTGACAATCAGGCCGCCTTGTTCATTGCAAATAACCCAGCCTTTCATGAGAGGACCAAGCACATTGAGGTCGACTGTCACTACATACGTGACATGATTCAGAAGGGGTTCATTGCTACATCTCACGTCACATCAGAGAATCAGACTGCTGATATTTCACCAAGGCATTACTTCGAGGCCCATTCCAGAAGTGTGCGTCCAAGCTGAGCATGATTGATATCTATGCTCCATCTTGAGGGGGAGTGTTGACGCATATAGAATAACTGTACCTCTTTGTTATTTTATTTTTCCTGTTATTCTCTTTATGTAATTTACCCATAGGCTACTCTCCTATATAAGAGAGCCTAGGGCTTATGGAATAGAACAACTCATTCTCTTTTCCCAACAGCACTCATTAAAAATTGACATCTAATTTTAGTTGAATTATATTTTGTATCCCAAACAAGTTTGGCATTCATCTCTGTATAAACAAAGATTATGTTCAAGCCCTCCAGAGAATGATAACACCAAGGAAACGATGACCTTGCGACTTCTCACACATGAGAAGTTTTCTTCACTATGTTATCTACCGAAAGGCTGGGTGTGTACTATATAGAAAAGAAGGATCAAAAATATCCACGTACAAGATCCATTTAGTCGAGTAGAATTGTCAACACTCATCTCTCAAGCTGAGCACAGATATCAATCATGTCAAACTTGCCCACATTCAAATCAAATTCCACCGTGGGGAGACACGTGATGAACTTGTCTATCTACTTAAAAAGGACAACGGTGGTCAGAGTCTACTTTTTTTGGATTAAGAGTATAAGTTTCCACATGTTTGGTACGATTGTGAAGAAAATAATGTTGACAAACTTGATAGCAGACATGTTATTACAGTATGACTTCATTTGTTGATGTTAAAATAAAGATGATGGTGTCGGTGTCTGGAATCATTTTCCATGTATTTGTTTGTTCTTCCTCGAGTAGGGGTATGCATGTAACTTAAGTGTATAAAGGTGTTGAAATAAATAATGCAAAAGTGAACGTAAAAATATGGAAGGAGAATGCTCAAGATTTACATGAAATCCTACACTGCGAGGAGTAGGCACGAAAGATCAGCCTCAAAGGGTCGACTTCTATATTGTAATTCTCTCAATGATTACATCAGGTGTGGGGCTTCTTATATAGCCTCACAAACAGACCAGAGTCCAACTTGTATATGATGTGCAACTAAGAGATCCAATTACCGATCTATTACATGCTCTAATACTCCCCTTAAAGTTGAAGTTGAGAAAGTTACACCTTGCAATAAAAGAAATTATACACAATGCATCTTCACTCGATACATCCTCAGAGAGACGGGAGGAGACCCGCTCGGAGTAGTCACTGCAGGGAGCAGACCAGCACAAGAGAAGCATATACCTTATGTCTCACAATGACTTTGGGTATTATAGCTCACATTGCTTCCATTGTACTGTTATATGGATTACTTAGTCTGGTAATTATACTCACCTTACTAGTGAAGAAAGATTTTTGCCCGTTTCTCAACCATTTACAACTTTAAGATCGATTGGATTGACAAATGGTTCTCTTTCTCCTATTAATTCAGTAGGTTGTACGGATTTTTCCATCTAGTTTTAGACTCTTGAAAGTTTTGGTCACCAGATTTTCCTTTGAGCTTACTATCATTCTATAAATTAGGGATTGACTTCTGTTGAAATCAGAGAAGCGGAAGCGGAATCGATAAAACAAGAAACATAAACATGGAGAATACAAAGATTTACGTGGAACCCTACTCCCTAAGGAGCGGGATGAAACCACGGGAGAAGCCCATAACGGGGCAGATATTCTATTGAAATTCTCAATGAGTACAGGGGGTGTGGGGATCCTTATATAGGTGCTCAAGGAAGAATATTCTATAGAATATTCTCTATAGAATATTCTCTTAACAAATAGCCACACAGAATATTCTCTAACACTCCCCCTTAAGCTGGAGCTGAGAAAGCTGCAGCTTGCAACAAAAAGAAAGTATACAACACATCTTCACATGATACATCACAAGAACACATGTCCGCTGCTGGTAGAGGACCACGCACGAGGACGGGTCTGCGGCTTTCAGGTCATCGGAACGTATCTCTGTCATGCCTGTAGAGCCGCTGCAATATCAGAACACCGGAACGTATCTCTGTCGTGTTTGGAGAAGAATCGCTGCAGAAGAAGTCCAACGCGGGAATTGATCGGGTCGTAAAAGAAGTATACGCCTCGAGGAAGAAGTTGATGCTCGATGAAGACGGATGATCTTGTAGAAATCTGGAGTGTCGGTCTGTCAGTCGTAAATGGACAGTTGTGAAGAATACGCCTCTGACTCCCCCTTTCTCCCATACTTGATAAAATAAGGATCAAGTTGGGAGAAATAAAAGATGCATTTTTTTTATATTTTCTTTTGTGCTTCATCATTCTTTTTTTTTTTGCACACACAAATTTTTTATTTGAAATTGCGTACGGCTTTTTCTTTTACGTATATGTGACTTTTTTTTTGCAAATGAGGCACACTTTTGTTTTTTTATATCCTCTTTTCTCCCTTTTCTTTTTTAGCCCAAACAGTGGCTTCTTTCATTTTTTTTAACGGACCCTCCTTTTTTTTCTAACATCGGCTTACTTGTGCTTCAATAAGCAGCGCCCCTCTCTTTTTTTTTAATAAACGCGGGCCTTTTTTTATTTGACGGGGCCTGAGCAAAAAAGGAAACCCTTTTAGGGTTCATTGGGAACCCCTCATATGTCGTCGCACTGTGGAGGCTAGGGATCCACGTGAACCCACAACCGCCTGGAAGGGATTGGGCTGCGCAAGGAGGATCGGCAGCATTGCCATTGCTTCAGATCGCGCAGGAGGGTGCGCCAGGGCCTACCGTGCGATGCGGGCTGGAGGTGCGCGCGCGTGGGGAGGCGTCGACGCGGTGGGAGAGGCTGGACCTGATGCCGCCACCTCCGCTCGAAGTAGATGGAGCAGAGGGTCCGTGCACGTGGGAGCGGGAGTTCCTCCTGGTGAGGCGATGCGGCTTCGGCGCGGGGAGAAGTCGCGCGCCGCCTTGTGCGGTTAGGGCGCCGCTTGCGCGCGATGTGCGATGACTGGGAGTGGAACCGCCTGGCTGCGCGAGTCGAAGTGGCGCGGAGGCGAAAGCTTGATGGAGCACGTCGCGCCTATGGAGATATTGGAGATGAGGGGCGCGCGTGCTGTGAGCGTCACTTGGAGAGGGTGTCTGCCTGAGGTGGGAACGCCCTGCATGGAATGCTTCTGGTTTCCGCCAAGGGGCGCAGGTCTTCAAAGCCGTGCAGTGGAAAAATCGCCTGGATATGAAATCGCAGTATACGTCTGGAGCCACCCCGCCATGGATGGTTGTGCGGCATGGGGCTGTGCTGCCAGGAAGGCTGGATGGCGCGATCTGGGGCTTGATGTTGCATGGAGGCGCGATCTAAGCCAGAGACAGGAATCGGTCAGCGCCATATGCTCTGAAATGCATCTGGAAGGGGCTGGAGGTGCGCCACCTGCGCAAGAGAGGAAGGGGCTCTCGGGTCTGGAGCCTATTGGAACCTTGAATCCATGAAGAACTAGGGTTTCAGAATGAAACTTTGCATCAAAACTTGAATCTCCCAACAGAATAATGATCTTCAGGAACAACCAACAATATATCGAATCTCAAAAAAAATAAAGAATATAAAACTCCTCGAGAATCGACCCGCTCTGATACCATGTTGAAATCAGAGAAGCGGAAGCGGAATCGATAAAACAAGAAACATAACCATGGAGAATACAAAGATTTACGTGGATCCCTACTCCCTAAGGAGCGGGATGAAACCATGGGAGAAGCCCATAACGGGGCGGATATTCTATTGGAATTCTCAATGAGTACAGGGGGTGTGGGGATCCTTATATACGTCCTCAAGGAAGAATATTCTATAGAATATTCTCTATAGAATATTCTCTTAACAAATAGCCACACAGAATATTCTCTAACAACTTCAATTGTAGAGTGATAACTGATGGGCATTCTTGCTATTTTCCTTGTATTCAGACAATGAGGATTTTTGGCAAGGATTATGAGACGGGATGGTCTCGAGTCTCGACTACCTTGGTGTTCCTACTGAATCTACATGTGTTGGGATACCATAATCGTTGCAAATACGTTCCTAGCATTTGCACCTCAATCATCTAGCTGCCAGTGCTCTCTCTCAATTTTGTCTCTGAACTGACATCGCCAAAGCCTTTTAAGTTTGTTGTTTAACAATCTAGCCATCACATAGCATTTTTTCCTTGCTTGACTAAACTTTGATGTTTTACTTCTTTTGATTTACTCCAATGTAATGTTTGGGAACCTAGCCATGGTATTACATTTATTGGTCGTATTTTGTAGCTTTTATTAATTATTTCAATCAATCTTCTTAGGTCAATCTAATGAAGGAAAGGTTGAAGATCAACAACAATGTTAACTCGTTCTTTGCTCTTCTAACTACATCTTTTTTAAAGCATGAGAACTTTTAGGTTTGATAATGCTCGAGTTTGTAGAGAATGATCTAGTTAGTAATTTGCCTACAAGAAGCCTTGCATAAATTTTCATGTCTATATACTTCGCAATAAAATTGGGTTGCAAAAAGGAAGATCCATCAATTTCTAGACGCCGCTCGCACTCAACTCACTCAGATTAAGCTCCTTAAAACCTTTCGTGGGAACACCATCCTCGTTGCTACATAATTAATCAATTGGGTTCCCTCATCTATTCTTAGTAGGAATTCTCCATCCTCACTCTGTTCCAGTGTGGAACCTTTTCCCTTATACATGCGCATCTTTAGTTGCATAGCCTCTAATCCCAATATTCATGCCAATAACAAGTTATCCCCTCGTGCAATCAAATGTACCTTATTATAATACTCCAAGACCAAAAAAAGAGATACCAATGATTTGATCTAGTTGGTCATAAGTAACATATCTCTACGGATAAAACTTTTTTTGAACAAGCGTGTTTCTTCACTAACCTATTGGTGATGGCCTACTTGAGTTCTAACCTCTGTTCCAAGTCTACCACATTGGAAAATGTAACGTCTCCAAGTCTGACCTTTTTCCTATTGCTCCTATTTCAAAGGAGGGTGGGACATCCACAACTAACCCTCAACCATTTGAACAAACATGTTTCTTCACTAACCTATTGGTGACGGCCTACTTGAGTTCCAACCTCTGTTCCAAGTCTACCACATTGGAAAATGTAACGTCTTCAAGTCTGACCTTTTTCCTATTGCTCCTATTTCAAATGAGGGTAGGGCATCCACAACTAACCCTCAACCACTTATACCTACAGAAGGCCCTTTGTCTTCCACTGAGCTTCCAATTAGTTTAAGAAAGAGAATCAGACAATATATTTTACATTTGATGTCCTATTACTTAGATGGTTTATAGAAGGTGACAAGTTGTTTGCTTGTGCTCTTTTCACAATCCAAATACCAATAGATCATCACATGACCACGCCGAACAAAGGGTGGAACCACGCAACGGATGAGAAGATAGATGCACTTATGGGTTTTGGAAGCAAGCCTCACAATTAGCGCTCTTATTTTTTATAGGTGGGTTCTTACGACCAAACACACACTTGATGGCTCACTTGATAATGCAAGGCGTATAGTCCCCTCCCATATCCCTTCGAACGGGTCTAAGGTTCCCCGTGAAAGAACCCATCATCACTGCATGTACAACTTAGAGAAGGAGAAGGCGACTAGAACTAAAGCATCACTCGCATATGATGGGGTTGCAGCACATGTGCTTGGAGCAGCTGGAGGGGATGCATCGTGTGGGGCTTCTTGGGTTGCCACACTGAAGAGGGCTTTGCAGGTTGCGACACAATCTGGCTATCGTTCTGGAGTTTAGATGCATGAGTAGGTGGTGCCACAATAGGATGCACGATAAGATGTTCGGCTTGCGCATGTGCGGGATGACTGGAGATAGCTTTTCGTAAAGGTCGTCGCGCATTGATGTTGCTGTGTGTGACCGTGGAGAGATCTGACAACATCGACATGTGTCCCACGCCTTCACGATATATCACATCTTCATGATCCCACAGTCTGTAGGGAGTTTCTTCTCCTTCTTCTTGAACTGAAGACCAGGCCTTTTGTTGGATTTGATGCATGCGTGAGAAAAATCTCCTCGTATGGCACCACAGGGAGTTCGACGGTGCTGTCACAAGAGGTTGAAGATGATGGAGGCTCGCTCTTCTTCTTCAATTTGAAGTAAGAATAAGACCTGGAATGAGGGGCACGTGCACTTAGAGAATCTAGGTTTCGTTGAAACCAATCTGATCCCAGAGATTGCAGATCACATCGGCATAGCCGTTGGCATCAGCAACACAGAACCATCAGGAAATCCTAATGACCTTCTCGAACTTGGTGATTTCCATATCTTCAAACTTGTGTGTATATTGCAGAACAAGCTTTGATTATCTTCAAAACTCATGACTAATAAAAATATCGCAATAATGATCTTCATAATCAAAATAATCTTCAAGAACAAATCAGAATGGAACTCAAAAAATCAACCGCAGAATCGAGCTACTCTGACACCATGTAGAAAATAGGAATGCAGAAGTGGAAACAGAAACAAGAAATCAAAAACATAAACATCGTGATTTTACATAAAACCCTACTCCCTAAGGAGAGGGATGGAACCACAGAAGCAAGCCTCTAGGTCTAGCTATTGCATTATGTTTCTTGTTGAATACAAGGGGTATAGGCTTCTTATATAGCCCCACTAAGACACCATAGTCTCATCACTCATCCATGTGGGACTAAACAACTCCCACTCATAGAAGTCCAATTACACAAATATCTCAACACTAAACAATATAAAAGTATGGTAGGCAAACTTCTCTATCTCACATTAAACTAGCTTCAATATATTACATCGTAAGCAGGCCCAGTCAACATATAAAGTGTCCTAACCATTGGTATAATGTCATTATCCTCGTTCATCTAGAAGTGGGTTTTCTATGCTTCGAATGGACAGATTAATGTGATCTTTTGCACATATGCAAACTACGCTAGCTCTCCGGAGGATAGATGTTCCACCACTAGTTTTGCAAGAAAAAAGTAGGGTAATATCTCCATGGTGGAAATCGTGTACACGGTGTAGTAAAAAGCAAGGTGTTATCTCCAAATCTAGTATTGAGATAGAATACAAAGTCTTCCATGAGAGTACCCAGCTTGTTGAAGTTGGTTGCCAGTTTATCAATGATGTAATGTGGAAAGGACAAATATTTCTACTAAGTACCGGTTAGCAGATATCTTCACCAAAGCACTTTCAAGAAAGTGTATCCCACTACTTGCATCCAAGTTCGGCATCATCAATGGATATGCTCCAACTTAAGGGGGTATATTGATATATACATATATATATGGCATTTCCAAGGAACACTTAGTTCGTATGCGAACTAATAAGTGCGACCTCAATCATTCACTTTTGCTTTGTCATCATTTATTACACAAAAATCACTCGATGATTTACAAAAAGTATATTTATATTTGTTCCTATGTTAAAATGTTTACAAAACAAGTAATCTAAATCATGTTGTTTTAAGTTCTTAAATATGTAATATGTTATAGTATAGTGTTTAAATACAACTCTATGTTTATTTTACAACTTTGTTTTAATTTACACCTCTATGTTTATTTTCTACAACTTCGTTTATATTTTCTACAATTGTGCTTATTTTTTACAACTTCGTGTTTATTTTTTGCAACTTTGTGCCAAAGAACAGAGTTCATGTTTTCTTACAACACCATAAAAAAATGTACAACTCTTGGTTTATTTTTTACAACTTTGTGCATGTTCTTTTACAACTCCTAGAGCGCCACCATGTGTTGAGAGGAAGATAGTGGTGGAGACTCCGCAAGGCGATAACAACGTAGAATGGTGGTGGAAACTCCCCAGATGATGAGAGGAGGGTGGTGTTGGAGACTCACTCCTTGTTGAGATATGATGGCTTGACACTCCTCAAGCTTCGTCGATGGCGATGAAGGAGCCACTGGAGGCATTGATGGGGTTGAAAGTGAAGGATATGGAATAATCCTCAAGCGCATCACAGAAGCGTGAGCGTCGTATCGAATACGATGAAGAATGACTAGTCGTACGAGTTGTTCGGTGCAGCGGAATTTAAAATTTTTTCATGCGATGAAACCACATGATCCAAGAACAATTCTCGGATCGTTTCATCTATAACCACAACAAGTATAAAGGAATACCTCTTGAAGCGTGGTTGATCGAGTTTCCACGAAATGAGACCTCCTGTCTCAAGTCCGATCGTCGGAGAAGAAGCTTGCGAGCGCGGGGATGAATCGCGTTGTCCTCGCAATCTAACGAGTTGATCCAAGCACGGTGAACTCCTGATCTCGTCGTACGAGATTGAATGTCTCCTTCGTGAGGCAGCACTCCAAGAAGACAGAGAACCGAAGAACGTCGAAGCGACAGCGCAGTGGCGTAGGCGACGACGACGATCTCCCTTAGGGTTTGGTGGACAGCCACCAAGTAGAGGGAGAGAGAGTTGGCGTGTGGGGAGAGAAAGAGAGAGAGAGATGTGCTTCCAAAAGCATCTACTAGAGAGCATAGTATGCCTCTCTATTTATAGGGTTTTAGGATCCATGGATCTCAATCCATGGGACATATAAAATCAATGGATGAGAATGATTTATGTCAATCCAATGGTCAAGATTGTTGTTGGTAAAAAATCAGCAACTTATGATTTACTTCAGATCAAATATATTTGACAAATCAAATATACATCAATCCTAAAATTAAATCAATCAAATAAGGAAGCAATGACATAAAGATTACATCTCCCATGTCAACATGGTGGACGGCCACCAATTCCAAGTAGGACTTGGTAGCCGCCCACATGTTAACATGTGGAGACAATCTCATGAGATTTCATGAGATTGCATATCTCGATGTATTTCTCCTTTATTTAATCTCAACAACTTTTTTCGTGATTTATTCTCCAAAATAATTCATAATTAATTTTGAGAATATTGCAATCTTGCCATTGAGAAATTGTGAATCACATTCACAACCCAAAGCAAAATATAATTTACATTTTCAATTAATTAAACAATGTGTATCCAATACACATTAATAATTAATCAACAAATATAAATTATAATTAGCTCTCTCTAATACATTATAAATCACATTTATAATATATTATGAATAATTGGATATTTCTATCCACATTATTCTTATCCATAATAATTAAATCACATTTAATTATATTGGATAGTTTCCACACACATCAAGATAATTAAATCACATTTAATTATCAACTTCTTAATGCTTAGATCTTATGGAATTATTCTTGAACCCTTTCAAGAATAATGTTATTTCTCCTTAGATAATTAAGGACAGGGCGATTGTATTGTTCCACGTATAGTGACTTGGATATTGAGATTACATCTCAAATCCAGATCCCATGGACCTCTCATAGATGCTTGATTAAATCAAGGCCGTAAACCTAATCTTCTCATTGCATCTGAATCTCATTCAGATCAATGTCCAATACATGGACTAAGATTATGTTACTTTTCTACTGAGAGGAGTCACTAAAATCCAGACCTGTTTCATCACTCCCTCGGAATGAAAGCGCCATGGTTATACAATCGTTTATGATCAAATCACCCTCAGGTATTCCCAATACCTGTACATCCTGCATGCTAAAAGACTTATGATCATCCTGAAGACATAGATCAATTTTACACTGTCATCTTCATGGTTTGATCACTATGTTTCTCAATCTTGGTCCTTGGGATTTGGTACAGATCATATGCTTTCACAAAGCATATATCTTACCTTCAAATTCATGTCATGCTTCCAAAGCATGACGACCATGCATGGAATTTGATCAGTCCCAATACCTCATGAGTGAGCTCATGTCTCTCGGTTCACAAGTGAACCTATATGATCCCTTTGAGAGATCATATTACTCATATGCCCTTACATGTACACCAGCTCGTCGGTGTATAGACCTTGGTTAGGTCATCAACCTATTGGTATGCCAAATGTACATACTCAGACATATAGCAATACATCTGTCTCTGGTCAGAGGATGTGTGCCTATGTTGTGACAATATTCAACATAGGTCTTTAGTTATCTCGATCTCGTTAAGTCAACCCATTGACTCAACTAATCTGATACCTCCGAATCACTATTCCAATACAGAGGACCTGCATCAAGAGGTCGATCAGATATCAGCCTAATGAGAAAGGATTGACATCTCCTACTCAGGCTGGAGATCATCACTTGACAATCATTTGATGATACTTGATGAGCCCTCTATTTAACTCCTTAGATATTCATCCAAGCATCAGCCTCTATGATTAATCAATGAATCAACAGCTGTATGATTATCAAGTTGGCCATGGTACATAACCCATATTGTACAGAGGGAACTTATAGTGCATTCATTCAATCAATTTCAGAAAGGGAGTGAAACATAATCAATAACTTTTATTGATAAATCATTTATTACAATAACATTTATTGTAGGAATGGTTCGCCTCGGGCTTGCTAACAATCTCCCACTAGCCCTCAGAACCATTCAGGAACAATCCTTAAACCCATACTCATTACATGCTGGTCGAAAACATTCTGTGTCAGAGGTTTGATAAGAGGATCAACAACGTTGTCGGCAGAGGCCACCTCGGTGATGATGATGTCACCACACTTTTGAATCTCCCGAATGATGTGGTATTTCCTTTCTACGTGCTTGCTCTTTTGATGCCATCTGGGTTCCTTCGCCTGGGCATTGGCTCCCGTGTTATCACAGAGTAGCGGGATGGGAGTATCAGAGGAAACTACGCCAAGCACCAGGACGAATTTGCGCAACCACACCGCCTCCTTTGCAGCATCCGATGCGGCAATGTACTCGGCTGTTGTAGTGTCCTGCTTCTTGCTTCTCCATCTCACAGCACCACCATTCAACAAGAATACAAACCCTGATGTCGACTTTCGATCATCAATATCCGATTGGAAGTCAGAATCTGTATATCCCAAGACTTGGAGATCACCATCTCCATAGACCAAGATGTAATCTTGCGTCCGTCTTAGATATTTGAATATGTTCTTTACCGCATTCCAGTGTTGTTCTCCATAGCAGGATTGGTAACGACTTACCACTCCCACTGCATGGCAGATATCTGGCCTAGTACACATCATAGCATACATTAAGCTTCCTACAGCTGATGCATAAGGGCATCCAGCCATGGCTTTCTTTTCCTCAACAATTTGAGGAGCCATTCCTTTAGACAGGTGGATACCATGTCCTAAGGGTAGGAATCCTTTCTTGGAACTATCCATACGGAATCGTTCAAGATTCTTCTTAATGTATCCATGTTGTGACAATCCCAATATCCTCTTCTCTCGGTTTCTGAACAACTTCAGACCCAAGATGTAAGAGGCTTCTCCAAGATCTTTCATCTCAAAGATATAGGACAACCAAATCTTCACACTGGTCATCATCTCTGTATCATTCCCAATGATAAGGATGTCATCTACATAAAGCACGATGAACACAATGGCGCTCCCACTAAGCTTCTTCTACACACAAGATTCATCAGGATTCTGCACAAAATCATAACTCTTTATGGTTTCGTCAAATCTGATGTTCCAGCTACGAGAAGCTTGCTTAAGCCCATAGATGGATTTCTTCAGCTTGCATACTTTGCCATCCTCAGTTATGAAGCCCTGGGGCTGCTCCATATAGATATACTCCTTGATGTATCCAGTGAGGAAAGCCGTCTTGAAGTCCATCTGCCAGAATGTCGTAATCAAGAAATGCAGCTATAGCTAGCTGTGCCCTGATGGATTTAAGCATAGCCACAAGAGAGAATGTCTCATAGTAGTCGATGCCTTCTCTCTGTGTAGCCCTTGGCTACGAGCCGTGCCTTGAAAGTCTCTACTTTCCCATCAGGTCCCCTTTTTCTCTTTAAGATCCATTTACACCCAATGGGTTTTACCCCTTTAGGTGGATCCTCTAGGGTCCATACACCATTCTTATGCATGGAGTCAATTTCTGACTTCGTTGCTAGCATCCATCTATCCATGTCATGATCCGCGAGTGCTTCATCAAATGAAGTAGGATCATTGTCAGTTTCACTTGACACGTGGAATCCATACCTTTCACGTGGTGCAACCATCCTCGAATTCCTTCGAAGAGGTATAGATGTTTCATCTTTATTTACTTCTTCAGTTTCTGGTCTAGGAGGCTCAGAATCCTCAGGGGATTCCATGAGTTCCTCTACTTGACTTTTGTCTTGACCTTTAAAGAATCCTCCAGAAATTTCACATCTCTAGATATAAAAACCTTTTGGGTCTCAGGGTCATAGAGCTGGTATCCAATACCATCTTTAACATACCCAATGAAGTAAAACTCACGAGTGCGAGATTCTACCTTACTTGAGTCCACGTTCTTCGCATGAACCAAGCAACCCCAAACCCTCAAGTGATTAACACTAGGTTTGGTTCCATACCAGAGCTCATGAGGAGTCTTAGGTACAGATTTGCTAGGAATCTTATTCAGGATATATATTGCAGTCTCTACTGCATATCCCCAGAAACTAAGTGGTAAATGTGCTTTGCTCATCATTGAACGGACCATATCCATGATGGTCCTGTTGCGTCTTTCCACAACACCATTAAGTTGGGGAGTTCCAGGAGTGGTGAGATTGGAGACAATTCCATTCTCTTTAAGGTATTCCTTGAATTCATCTGAGAGGTACTCGAAACCTCGATCAGATCGAATTCGTTTAATCTTCCTATCGGTTTGATTCTCAACCAAAGCCTTGAATTCTTTGAACTTTTCAAAGGTTTCAGATTTATGACGTAATAGGAAGACAAACCTGTATCGCGAATGGTCATCAATAAACGTCAAATAATATCGATATCCATTTCGATTCGCGGTACTGAAGGAACCACATACATCGGTATGTATTAGGTCAATAATACCTTCGCATCTTGTAACCTTGTTACGAAAAGGCATCCTAGTCATTTTACCTCGAATACAATTTTCACGGGTAGGTAAAGACTGAACCTGTAGAAAATCCAAAGGTCCATCCTTTATCAATCTATTGATCCTATCAACAGATAAATGACCAAGCCATTGATGTCAAATCACATTTGAATGATTTTTATTCTCCATGGATCTTTTAGAGTTTTTATTAGTAGTTGTAACATTCATGACATGCTCATTTATGCACAATTCATAGAGTCCGCCAGAAGTCAAAATACCATATGCAATATATTTATCATAATGATTTATGACTAATTTATTACAGAAAAGGAATGAATATCCACTTCTAACTAGCTTAGATACAGATATCAAATTCCTCCTAACTTCAGGTACATAAAGACACTCTTTAAGTACTAGGACTCTACCACTAGATAATGATAGCTGACAAGTCCTGACGGCGACTGCTGCAACACTTGCATCAGATCCCATCTGGATGACTATCTGCCCTTCTTCAAGTTTTCTAATTTCCTGAAACAAATGCAACAAATTGCATACATGAACAGAAGTACCAGAATCAACAACCCAACTTCCTTCTCATCCAACGAGAAAACTGTTTTCAATGATAAAAGTAGATTTCATACATGTTGGGGCTTTACCTTTGTCGACCGACTTCAGGTAATCCGGGCAATTACGCCTCCAGTGCCCCGACTTCTTGTAGTGGTGACAGACGTCGGTTTTCTTCGACGCCATTAGAGTGGATGCATTGGAAGATGAGCCAACACCTTATCTCTTCTTCTTTCTCTTCTGGGTCGGGCCCTTCCGAGAATCTTGCTTCCAACCGCGCTTCCCTCTGACCTGTGCAACCATTGCACTGCCAGCGGGACCATCTTTCTTCATTACGTCTTCTGCAGACTTTAATGCAGCAAGAAGCCCAGCGTTTGTCAATTCCAGCTTGTTCATGTGGAATGAAACCACAATGTTATTGAAAGACTTGGGCAACGACAACAGAATGAAATTAGATTGCATGTCTGCATCCATGGTTGCCCCAAGATTCTCCAGCTCCGACAAGTACCCAAACATTTTGAGCACATGTTCACGGACCGAAGTTCCTTCTTGCATCTTGTAGCGAACGAGTTCTATCATAACGTTGTATCGCTGGGTGCGGTTAATGTCACCAAACATATCTTTCAGATTCTGCATTATCTCCTGGCAAGTACTCATCTCCACATGTTTCTGAAGAACATTGGAGAGAGAACCCAAGATATAACATCTAGCCAAGACACGATCTTCATCATACTTGTCATTGTATGCTTTTTCTTCCTTTGATTTAGGGTTTTCATGCTTGTCTTTTGAGAGCACATAACTTATGCGCTCAGCCGAGAGTACAAGCTCAAAATTACGGATCCAATCCGAGTAATTCAGTCCGGTCAACTGGTTGACCTCCAGAAGCTTGCTTAGTGGGTTCCTGGACTTCATTTTCTGAAATTAAGAATGCACTATATTAGAACATATAATCATATATTCAACTTTGTTATTTGATTAAGGGATTTTAAATCAAATTAGTCTTGCTATGTCAATTATGAAAGTTTATTCCCTTAAACACTTTCAAAGTAAGAGATATACTTACCGCTATATCTCAAGCAAGAACTGAGATCTCCTCTTTATCTTTGTCATATCCCAATAATATGAAAACCTTCCGCCTTGCAAGTCCAACTTGCATTTCCCAATTCGACCTTTAATACCCGGGCCCACCACCCCTCACGTGATGTTGACCCGTCATTAACTGAACCAACCGTCAACAGGAATACAACTCGCTATGCGCAATCCAATATCGCCCCAATAATATGAGGACCCGATATTGGGGTCACTACTGTTGGAAGAAAGGAGTCTTCGATATATTCCTCATGGAAAACCCTAGGCCCTCTTATATAGGGAGAGGCCTTAAGGGTAAATTACAGAGACGTCTAAATAAAAGAAAGAAATAGCAACAAGACACATAAACAATTAATAATTCTCGAAACTATCTCTACACTCCCCCTCAAGGTGGAGCATAGATGTCGATCATGCTCAGCTTGGATGAACATCTCTGAAAAGGTCCTCTGAGCAATGGCTTGGTGAATACATCGGCAGTTTGATCTCCTGAGCTAACATGTGCAGTGGATATCAATCCCCTCTGGATCAGGTCCCTGGTGTAATGGCAGTCAACTTCAATATGCTTGGTCCTCTCATGAAAAGCTGGATTGTTGGAAATGAACAATGCTGCCTGATTGTCACACTGAAGCTTCATAGGTAGAGGTACAGCTACATGTAGATCTTCTAATACGGAGCGAACCCACATCATTTCCGTGCTGGCTTGCTTGCCATCACAGTTTGTTTCTTGCTTTTCCAAGAAACCAGAGAGCCTCCAACAAAAACTGCAAACCCTGAGGTTGATTTTATATCCTTAGGACATCTTGCATAATATGCGTCTGCACACGCTGAGATGGATAGGTCTGTGCCCTTTCTGAATAACAGCCCTAACCCTGGAGAAGACTTCAGATACCTCAGTATCATGTGTATAGCATCCATGTGAACCTGTCTTGGTTGCTCCATAAACTGACTCACCCGGCTAACTGCAAATGCAATGTCTGGACGGGTTATGGTAATGTAGAGGAGTTTTCCCACCATCTCTCTATATCTCCTCTTATCTACTTAATCAGTATCATCATCATACAACTTCATGCTAGGGTCCATGGGGATGCTTGATGGTTTGCACCCATCCATACCAGTCTCAACCAGGAAGTCAGTAATGTACTTCCGTTGTGTCATCACCAAACCATGTGCATTCCTTGCAAATTCCAACCCCAGAAAATATCTTAGGGTTCCAAGATCCTTTGTAACAAACTGACGACCTAGGAATGCCTTCGCCTTCTCTATGCCCTGAACATCGTCTCCCGTAACAAGAATATCATCCACATAGACCATTATGACAACCGTACCGGCAAAGGACTTCTGGACAAACAACGAGTGATCAGCATTGGACCTCTTGAATCCCTGGTGCTCAATTAGATTGGACAGCTTCTGGAACCACGCTCGTGGACTCTGTTTGAGGCCATATATCGCCTTGTGAAGTCTACAGACCATATGCTTCTCCCCCTCAGCAGTAAACCCGGGTGGCTGCTGCATGCAGACTTCCTCCTGACATCTAGCTGAGAAATGCTCCAATCACGAACCACTGCAACAGATAGGAGAATACGGAGAGTCGAGTGTCTCGCCACTCGAGAGAATGTATCCATGTAATCGACGCCATATGTTTGTGTAAATCCACGGGCGACCAAGCGTGCTTTGTACCTATCCAATGTGCCATCTGCATGATATTTGACTGTGAAGACCCATTTGCAGCTCACAACGGATGCATCAAGAGGTGCATGGACCAAAGACCATGTGCCACGGGACTGCAAGGCCCTCATTTCTTCTTCCATAGCTAATCTCCAGCACTCACTCTTCAAGGCTTCCTGGTATGTCCGTGGTATATCCACGGAAGACAATACTGGCGGAAACTTCTGAAAATCACCTGTGAGTCGGTGGAAGGAAACCTGTGAAGCAAATGGATAGGATGCACATTGCCTTCTCTGTTTCCGAATAGCAATCGGAACATCAAGATCATCATCTGTGTCTTCCTGTAATGAGGCATCCTGCATATGTACCGAACCTGACCCGTCAGTAGTAACATCATCTGAACATACCTGAGGCGTAGTGATTGGCTGATCTGTCGTCTGAGCAGGACCTGACCGACACGTATAATGGTTAGGAAATGGTGATATGATTTGCTGTGGAATGGGTGGAGGTGGAGGTGGTGGTGGCGGTGGTGCTGGCATAGGAACTGACACAGGGGACGACTCAGGTGAACTCCAAGTAGGTGGTGGTGGAACATAAATATCATCAGTGGTAGTGGATAGTACCATTCTGTCCCCAGCTGGCAAGAAATACATAACCGACTCGAAGAAAGTGACATCAGCACTGACAAAGTACCTGTTGGTTGTAGGATCATAACACCGGTATCCCTTTTGGGTTCTGGAATAACCAACAAAGACGCACTTGACTGCTCTAGGAGAGAGCTTGTCAAGGCCAGGAGATAGACGATGGACAAACGTCACAGCGCCAAAGACACGTGGAGGTAGTGAGAATAGCTCCTTCTCAGGAAAAATAAGAGAGATGGGTATCTTCTCTCCAAGGACAGAGGACGGCATTCTATTGACCAGATAGCATGCAGTAAGGACAGCATCCCCCCAGAAAGAAATAGGAGCACAACTTTGAATCAACAGGGTACGAGTAATATCCAAGAGATGGCGATGCTTTCTTTCCGCCACACCATTTTGTTGGGATGTATATGCACAGGTGGTTTGGTGAATAATACCCTTTGATGAAAGAAATTGAGAAAGAGAGCGTGTACAAAATTCCAGGGCATTATCCGTCCGAACATATTTGACTGAGGAAGAGAAAACATTCTGTACTTCATTAATCAAATTTTTGATCACATCTCCTGCTTCAGATTTATTCTTCAAAAGAAATACCCATGAGACACGAGAAAAATCATCCACTACCATAAGATAAAACCTGTGTCCCTGGTGATCGGGAACACGACTCGAACCCCATATATCTATATGTAACAACTCAAAAGGGGAGCTACTGCTCCGACTCTGACGATCTGGAAAGCTCGACCTATGATGCTTTCCTAACTGACATGTTTCACAGCGAAACGACCAACTTGGAGAGATCTGGGGCAGAAGATGGCGCATTTTCTGGAGCGGAAGGTGACCAAATCGAAGATGCCAAATGTAAGGAGAGACTGGTCCAGCGGAGTGAGAGGAGACGCCAGCATAGGATTCCCGAACCAGCCGATATAAACCATTCTGCTCAGAGCCACAGCCAATCACCTTGCCCGTGAGTATGTCCTGAAAAATGAGAGAAGACGGGTCAAATATAGCACGACAATTCAAATCCTTTGTAATCTGACTAATAGACAGCAATTTCAGTGAGAACTCAGGGGCATGTAAAACATTTTGTAGCTGCATAGTGGAGGATAAGAAAACCTCCCCCTGGCCAACAAGGGGTGAGTGGGTACCATCTGCTATCTGTACTGAGCGGCCGGGAGGAATAGCCCTGTAGGCCTGTAATCTACCTCTATCTCGACAAAGATGATGTGTAGCTCCGGAATCTATAACCCAGTCAGATATATCATGAGATGGTATGAGTGTTGATGATCTACCTGAGCTACTAGCTGCGGCGGATGAACTGTCAGAGGTTGTGGCAGCAATATCTGAAGAACCACCAGATGAATCACCAGAAGAATGTGGCATAATATCACGGAGACGGGTCACAAGTTCGTCAAATCTATGATCTGCAGTAGACGGTAATGGAGACTGTGAATGCTCTGCAACCCGTGCCGATGCTGGGAACCCATGCTTAGAGTAGCATGTCTCCTCCGAGTGTCCAGTTCTGTGACAATACGAGCACATCTGACTGAAGCGACCACCTCTTCCTTGAGGTCCACGGCAATGTCCACGACCACGTCCAGAAGGCGTTCCACCTCTCCCACGCGAAGCTGCCATCGCAGATGGGGGTGGAGTAGAAGAGCTAGAGGAAACTGGAATGCGACTAAGCCTTCTGTAGACATCCTCCACTGGAGGAATTACTGCATCTGCTAGAATCTGTGACCGTGCAGCATCATACTCAGGATCGAGAGCAGCAAGTAGAACGCCCACCATGGTGGCGTTCCGAAACGTCTTCTGCTGCTCCGGAGTAGCAGTGAGAGGAATGGTACTATATAGCTTCTCGAACATCCCTCTTAGGGATGTGTATAGAGAATGGAGAGGTCTGCCGACCTGCTTCATCGTAAAAATGTCATGTTGAAGCTGCAACATCTTTGTCTCATTTCGCACCTGCGAATACGTAGCAGCAAGGATGTCCCACATTGCCTTAGCAGTGGGCTGATGGAGGACATCGTTAGTTATCTCCATCGTCAACGTACCAGACAACCAGACTTTCGTGTAAGCGTCATCAGCCTCCCATGAGGCATAGATCCCTGTCTTCTCCGCAGGCTCATCCTCGGTAAGAATGTGTTTCTTACCATTAGATTTCATGAGGCTCATGAACTGCATAGCCCATAGCTCATAGTTAGTCCCGTCCATCTTCACTATTGGCGCAGGACCTTTGACTGTCGATTCTGACATAATGCTGCTCGAAGAAGACGAAGGGAATATAGATACGTTGATGAACGTCTATACCAACTGCATCGGATTTGAGTACGTGTGTAGACTTTTACGCACTCAAATCCATAAATCGGAGGAAGAGGGGTCTAGGGCATGCCTCCAAGGAAGCTTACAGCCCTTGAATCGCCTCGAGAGCGCCGCCTAGGGACTGCAGGACGTTCGACACAGCAGTCGGGACCCCCGGAGCGGCCTGGGAACGTACGGCAACAAGAGGGAAGGCCACAGGGGGGGGCCTACGGCGGCAGATGGGGGGCCGCTGGGGGACGGCTGGGGGCCGCTGGATGCGGCAGGGGGCCGCTGGGGCGGCTGGGGGCGTTGGGGGGGGCGGTTGGGGGCCGTTGGGCGGTAGTAGGAGGAGTCGCCGGGAGGAGGAGGACCCCGCTAGGGCACCGCTGGCCGATGGAGGGGCCTAGGGCGGCGGCGGGACATCCTGCTGGTAGCCTTCGGCGGCGAAGAAAGCCGCTGACAGCGGCTAGAAGAGAGAAGAGAGAAGAAGGGAGGGGCGGCGGGTGGGGAAGGGAGGGGCGACGGGTGGAGAGCCCTAAGGCAGCTCTGATACCATGTTGGAAGAAAGGAGTCTTCGATATATTCCTCATGGAAAACCCTAGGCCCTCTTATATAGGGAGAGACCTTAAGGGTAAATTACAGAGACGTCTAAATAAAAGAAAGAAATAGCAACAAGACACATAAACAATTAATAATTCTCGAAACTATCTCTACAACTACGCATACGTCCTTACTCTTTCAATAATAATGCCTAATTTTAAATTTCCTTTATATAAATATATATATACATGTGGAAAAGGGATCTTAATTAATTATTTTCTGATTTTTTTGAAATGAAACCCTGGGAAATTTAGATCACCATCATCATTTCAAATTCAACTTAATTTGAGACTTCTATTAGATAAATCAAGCTGACAAATTTTATTGGTCTTAGAATTGCTGAAATTGGCCCCTCCTATATTAACATGTTAAGAGTGTTTGTTTTGCATGAAACTTGAAACACATATTCCACGAAATATAGTAAGTATATCCCTCCAATGTTTCATTCAAAATAAAACTAAAAAATAATGGAAATGGGAGGATGCAAGGAGTTACCAAACCCCCGGTGCAAGCTCCCCAACCCATATATATATATATATATATATATATATATATATATAATACATATATTTTGTTGTTTTATATATCAGTTTACTATTTTAGCATTTGTTTTACATAAAATTTGCCTCGTTGTATTTCCCATTCTAGTTAATTCCATGTACCAATGATGAGACAATTCCACCTCATCTTTTGTGTTAGGATCTCATTCTATATAAAAGATCTTACACCCCCTTCATACTTCAATCAGAATTAACCCCTTTCTATACACGCCATTAACAAGCCTCGAGTAAAGGCAGTTTGATCAAATATGTGGTTGTTTAAATGCAAAGAAAGAATCGATAATTGAACTGGATGAAACCCTTAACATAAAGATCTATGACATCCTTCAATAATCCAATCTTTTCCCTAGGATGGCCATTGTACACAGACCTGATGCATATGCACTTACAATCCAAGGCTTGGCCAAGCCTTTGCCTTTATCAACCACCGGAACCCATGAAAATTGAGAGCCCATATGTACATATATTATAAATATGATATGCATCTACAATTCTCATGTATCAGACATTATACTTTGTGGTTTATAGTAAAGAAAATAGGTATACCAACAAAGTTTCAAACCCTAAATCCAGAAGCATCAGTCGTACACAGCAAGTTTAACCGACGAGTATCTTTGAACTTTGGACTAACAAGTTCTGATTATAGAGTATATCATTTTCTAAAAAATGAAAGTATCAACGATATAAATGAGCTAACAAGCTGAAGGCATGTGAAGAAACATCCTTTTACTCATAATAAAAAACCAACCAATTTAAATCAGCAGTTCAATTGAGGTAATCTAGCTGATAGCCCAGCTAAACAAACCTGAGGAATTACTGTTTGAATTTCCTTTGGCACAACTTCCAAGACATCATTCTTACTTTGTTTCCCTCTGAGAAGGTCCATCTTGTTCACAATCACAACAAGACCCCGACCTTCTTCAACCGCTTGTCTAGCTATAGCAACTTCCGCATGCTTCATACTGCTTCGAGCCTTTGCAATCTATAATACATCAAAAAAATAGTAATTAAAATATGGCAATGTAATTGCCTAACATAAATTAATAATCACAAGATTAAGATTCATTATCCATCCATGGTGACCATTTATGACTAATTTGGTAGGAAAATCAGAGGGAGGAACAGGGAATAAATCACGTTATCCCACATTTGGTCAGACTTAATCCTGGATTATCCAATCTTGGAACAAGTCCACTGTTGTGGGAGAGACTTCCACATCAATAGATCAATAAGAAGAAACTAATTACGACACTCTCATGCCATGACAACAAAGGAAGCAACACATTGGGTAAACAATGGAAATTGCTTTTCGACAATACCAGTGTCCCAAAAACATCTCCAATTTGAAAAACATGACGTCACAAGCACGCAAGAAATAAAATATACCTTCTTGAACTAATATTAGGGGAGCTAAATGATGCGGGAAACTACTTAAATCAAAGACACCGAGAAACTTACACCCTGATGACCTCTTTGATAAGTAGAAGAAGCTCAAATATAGAAGAAAGAAAACCAACAATCAACCTCCATGTTGCAATTTCAATACGTGAAGTTGTATTTCCTCGTGGCATTTGCAATATCCTATTCTCAAGAGGAGCAAGAAATAATGAAATGTTGGCTGGACAACTTGTTTTATCTAAGAAAGGTTATCGCTCTAGTTTTATTGTCTGTCTTATGCTCATTTAATGATAGGCTGGTGTTCAGGATGAAAAAACAGTTATGAAGAGCACAAAAGTGGAAGTTACTTAACCCTAATATTGAAGGAATGGAGCGGAGAAGGAGACTGGAATCTTGTCTGGAGACGAAGGAAGCTTTTGAACGGTTATGTGTCGACCGTGAGGAGGAGCTCTAAGCGGAGCATGGAGGCTTGTTCTCACTCCGAGAAGATGGCAAGATTTGAGGGAAGGTGCATGCATTGTTGTGATAGTGGTCATCAATCATCATGTGCAAGAGGGTCACAACTCAATTCGATGTTTTGCTTGCGGTAAGGTTGGTCATAGGGAGTGGAGATGCCCTGAAACCAAAGCCTGGCGACCCTGAATGCCTAATTCAGTAGAGAAAAGAGATTGGCAGAAATTGGACACAATGGGTGTCTGTACGAGGGTTGGTTGTTGTTTGTGTGATGCCATGTCCACCATAAGGGATGTCATTGGTAGTTGTTGCAGTATTTGGTTATGCGTCATTTATATGAGAAATGGTCCCTCCAGGATCCATTTACCACATCCAGTTGTTTAGTCTCACATCTCCCACTTTGGAGATGTGGAGACTCAGTTGGGGCTATATATTGACCCTCACACCCATTGTATCCAGATGAGAGAAAAGCAATAGACAATCAACCCTCTGAGACGTTCTCTCGTGGTTTCATCCCGCTCCTTAAGGAGTAGGGTTCCACGTAAAATCTTGGCGTTCATGTTTTATCATTCTCTAGTTCATGCTCTGTTTATCATTCCGCTTCCGCATTCCTATTTCCTAACATGATATCAGAGCGGGTCGATTTTCAAGGATTTTATGTTGATTATTTAATTGTTCGAGATCGAGTTCTTAATGTGATGTTATTGAAGATTATTTTACACGAAGTTCATATTCAAGATCTGTTAAACTTTGTCCAAGAAGTTCTAGGGTTTTTCTTGTGAAACCCTAATCAATGTTCCAGTCTAGGAGCATCAGGCGCTCCTCCATCTCTTAAATCCGGTCAAGCATGGCGACGATTTTTTGTAAAGCATCAAGCAGTGTCGTGCAAGTTTTTGAGAGTATCTCTGAAATCCTAATTAGGGTTTCCTATTAAAACTTTCTCTCTCTCTCTCTCTCAGTAGGCAGCAACTCCATGCAGCATCATCGCAGCACGCCTCTCCTTCAGCAATAGCTCCAGGCAATGATGCACCTCTCCAGGCGGAGACCCTCAGCGCGCAGCCAGTCCCTTTGAGCTTCATCAATGAGCAGGAGGCACATCCCGATCGCACGTTCTTCAACTCCAGTCCCCTCGCGCAGGCGGCGCAAGGGCTCTAGACTGCAGCTCTCTGGACTCCATCTCTACTGCGCATGTCAACAACAGAAGGGCTCCCTCCCTCGCGCGAACCTCCAGCATTGGCAGTGGAGCCCCATCGCGAGACCCCAGCTCCTTCTCGCGCCTCGCGTGCTCCAACGCATACGCAGCTTCATATCCATGCGGTAGATCTCCATCGCCTGAATCTCCCCCAAGCGGTGCCGCCCTAGGTCTGCAAGCCCCCGTCGTGCCTGGCGGCACCTCCTTCCTCGCGCAACTCCTTCATCGCGCCTAGCGATGCACTCCGCATGGCACCCCGCTCCTCCATGGCGTAGGCGGCAGCGACAGGTGACCCCCATCGGGGGCGGCGATCTTACGAAGGGTTCCCTCAGATAACTCTATTATTTGAAAGGAGAGGGTCCCGATTAAGAAGAAAAGGGGGATGAGGGGCCCTATTGGACGCTAAGGCTACTGCTTAAAAAAAGAAAAGGAGAGGCCCAATTCAAAAAAACTGTACGTGAAAAAAAGGGAGAAAAGCCGTTAAAAAAAGGGAGACGACTTAAAAAAATTGAAAAAAAAGTGATTGAAGTCAAAAAAGAAAAAAATAAGGCTTATTTTGAAAAAAATACGTCACGGCTAAAAGAAATGGAAATAGCCGAGGAAAAAAAGAGAAAAAATTTACAAGAAAAGCTGAAAAAATATATAAATAACGGCTTATTTGGTTTTCCCCCATTTTATTGTTTTCTCCCAACTTTGTCGATGTCATTTTCCGACAGTATGTGAGAAGGGGGAGTATTGTTTAGAGCCACATGTCTTCTTCAGATGTCAGAGTCTCCATACCAGCAAGTTGTTCAGACTCTACAGTTTCTAATATTCGGACTCGACGATTGGTTTCGAGTCTTCAGCTTCAGACATGCACATGTATGCAATCTTCTTTCAGTTGTGCACATGTTTGTCATCATTGTCAGTGGTCCCCATCATTCTTGTTCTGTCGGCCAGAGTTTTCATGTGAGCCATAGGGCCTCCAGAGTAGAGGACCATTCCCTATGCCATGTGGGCAAGGGTTTTCATGTGGTTCATAAGGACTCCAGAGTAGAGTACCATTCTCTGTGTCAGATGGGAGAGACCTAGTTCTCCGACGATGAGACTTTTTCAGACTCCATTCTCCAGCGACCGTGGACTCCGACGAGGATTGCACTCCACAGCCTTTTCAGTTCAGCCCTTTTCAGAGATGGAGTAGTTGTCCACATATTGTTGCGGGCCAGAGTACTCGGATGAGGAGACTCATTTCAGTCGCAGTGACTCTGACAAACGCAGTACAAAGCACATGCTCTCCGACGAGGAGATTCAGTTGACTCACACTCCAGCTCGTTCGTCCTCCTCACATGCACGGCATGAGAAGCAACATCCTCAACAGCAGCCGATTGTGCGCATTGAGTTGATATTGTTTGTAGTGTCTTGTAGCGTTAGTTGAGCTTTCTTTCTGTTTGTCCAAGCTGAGCATTGCATGTTCCAGCTTGAGGGGAGTGTTGGAGTATTTGGTTATGCGTCATTTATATGAGAGATGAGTAAATGGGTCCCTCCAGGATCTATTTACCACATCTAGTTGTTTAGTCTCACATCTCCCAGTTTGGAGAAGTGGAGACTCAGTGGGAATTATATATAGACCCCTACACCCATTGTATCCAGATGAGAGAAAAGCAATAGACTATCAGCCCTCTGAGGCGTTCTCCCGTGGTTTTATCTTGCTCCTTAGGGAGTAGGGTTCCACGTAAAATCTTGGCGTTCATGTTTTATCTTTCTCTAGTTTATGCTCTGTTTATCATTATGCTTCCACATTCCTATTTCCTAACAATAGTGCTTTCACATGAGACATCGTCCAAGATGGGGAGCGCATGGCATGCACAAGGGGGCTTTCCGAGGAAGAGCAATGCAAGCTTTAGGCCTACAGCTATGCCATGGTAGGGAAAGTACATTAGTGAAGACAACGACTTCAAGATGGAGATCTAGACCATGTGGTCCATCGACTACTAAATTTAGCGGTCTTCCCATTGTGTCTCTCTCCCTCAGAAGGCGGTTAGTGATGCGATGGAATGTATTGGTACAATTCAGCTAATTAGATCTGATGGACTCTTCCAGAACCAACTAGTGCATATCTGGCTAACTGTTTCTGGTGCTAAGGGCACATTTCCCTTTGTACGCAACATCTAGATTGAGGGTTCAACCTTCTAATTAGAGGTCCAGGAACGGAGTCAGAGGTTAGCTGACCCCCTGATCCTGCATCTTAAGGTTCAGTAGATGAGGAAAAGGTTCGACGATTGAAGTCCTCAACCAAGGTGGAGGATGCTTCACTGGAGGCTGGGGGTGCTCCAACAGTGATGGAAATTGAAGGGATGCAAAGATCTAGGATGATGGAAGCTCAAACATCATAGGTTTTTTGGTGCCGAGGATTCAAGAAGAAAATTTTAAGGTCCTTCGGCGCCTCAAGTATATCCTCCTTAGAACATCGGACCTTACTACCTTCACTCTTTGTGCACCAAAAATTGATAACTCTAAATGCACTCACTTTTAGGCAGGGTTGTAAAAGTCGCCCGACTGACCCGACTAGTCTAGTCAGTGGGGTGGTCGACCGAGTACCGACTAATTCCGACTAGGTACATTAGTCGACCAATTTTTTGCTTGAAGATACCCTATTCTTATATGTTTTGCCTTTTTTATAAGCAAACATATTATAATATGCTCAGTTTTTTATTTAAATCCAATTATTTTTTATTTTATTATGATAGTATTAAAATGTACAAAATCTATGTAAATATATGTATAAAAATGAGTTATATATTTAAAATAATCGTAAAATTCAAAGCCGATTAAAGTCCGACTAAATCCGATTAGTCGTCCGGCTGCCGATTAATCCTTAGTCAGTGACCCAACCGACCGAGTACCGACTACTGACTTTTGCAACCTTGCTTTTAGGGATGTGGTGGTTTGCAGGTCAGATCCCCACCCTCAGGATATATGAATGCTACTTTTAAGGTTCGGCGACCAAATTCCTTGGCCAAGGCAGAGGATGCTTCACCGGAGGCTGAGGGTGCTCCAACGGTGATGGAAATCGAAGGGATGCAAAGATCTGGGATAATGGAAGCTCAAACATCGGAGGTTTTTTGGTATTGAAGATTAGAGAAGAAAATTTTAGGGTCCTTCATGGCCTCAAGTATATCCTCCTTAGAATATGGGACCTTATTACCTTTACTCTTTGTGCACCAAAAATTGAGAACTCTAAATGTGATGTCTTTTAAGGATGTGGTGGTTTGAATGTTGGATCCCCACCCTCAGGATATATGAATGCTACTTTAGGACTTAAGTTCAAATCACCCACATGGGCCACATCGCCTCGGAAGAGCTCCAGCACTGGTGGTGGAGCTCCTAAATGGGTCTGGTGAACTGATCTTGAGTCTGACTCAGACTCATGGATATCATGTGAACCCCATGTAGGACCCAAAGCCCTTGCACAACTTTGTTGTTGCCAATACCTCTACTTCTATGCCTTTGGAGAATTCACTTGAGGTTGGAAAACTCAATTCGACTAAACACTCCTCTGCTCGCATATCCTCTTTGGTGTTGCGGGGATGCAATTTTCTCCCAGAAGTGTTGGTGGGTTGAGGGGCTTGAGTAGGATGACTCGACCTAAACATATGGGATTTCTTCCACCTTTATGCTTCTAAGAGAAGATATATAAGAGACTGTCTGAACTGGGGACCTCACATCTGAAGGTAGAGCGTACTGATGATCGGTAAAGTGATGAGGAAAAATCGATCCACCGAGCAGATATCGTGGCTCAAGGTAGGGGTCACTAATTTCTTAGTTTCAAACGAAACGGGGGTGCATATGTGAAAGACCAGACTTACAAGGGGGTCAAAAAGGATTACGTAGACAGAGGACCACAATTGTAAGGAGCTGATAGATTGTATGGGGGTCGTTCCATCCAAGGTTTAAAAGAACGAAAGGCAGAACGAGGTGGTTACTCCAGAAGCGTAGCAAGGTGTAGCCTCAACTCGAGGCGGTCAAGGTGCACGCCTCAACTTTTCTCAAAAAAGTGTAATTTAACTTAATATACTATACAACTATTAAGAATTCTATACAATAACACAAATATTGATGCATGCAAAGCAAGTAAAGGATTTTTAATGCAATTCATCGTTGTCATAGACTTGCAGCGTAGCAAATGTTACTATTGGTGCTAGAATTAAACACAAGACAAAATAACGAGTATAAAACATAAAAGATCTGGGTTTTAAATTCTAATTCTAGTCCAAAAAGTGAAATTTTAGAATTTCAATCCATGTTCTAGACTCCTAAATATGGGAGTGGGAGTTCAATAAATTCAGCCATAAAAGATAAATAAAATCACAATCAATCGGATTACATAAGGAACAAACATAAATACATGAGGAGCATAAACATTACTAAAATGACAAGAAGGGTTCGTTCAACATTCTTGTTTTAAACTTCCAATCATACAAAAATACATGTATAACATGAAGTCCTAAAGCACAAATATCTCCATATTCATGTGCGCAGCTCTTCTCATGGCGCGAAAAAAAAGTGGCAGTGAGGCGATTGTCAACGAATAACATCAATGGGTTGCCAAACCCATGGAGCGATCTCTTCAGGCAGGCACGACACTCCAGATGGCAAGCCTACATCCCCCCGTAGCAGAGACACCCTCTCTCAGTCGCATCCCATGCGGCCCTACATCCCCCCGATCCCGAAGTCCCTCGCGCAGAAGGCATGTGACCCCACCATTTCCCAGCGGCGTTCGCTCCCATCAGTTCTTCCAGAAGACGACGGAATGCGCCGAATCATCCTCCAAGCCTGCAGATCCCGCAATTCGTCAGGAGCCGAATTTTTAAAAGCGGAGGAAAGTTGATGCAGCGTGACCCCAAATTATAGGGCCACATTTATTTAATTAGTTAATCGTCAATTTTATTTACGTTTTTAAGTTGTCGAAATTGTCTAATTAAATAATTGAGATCGCTTGTGATCTCAACGTTTATTTCGTTGATTTTAATTGCAATTTTGGTCAATTAATTAGTTAGAGTCTAATTAGAGTAATTAGAGGTCAATTGAAAGTTGTCAGAGTCCAATTAGGATAAAGTTGGTTGTCAATTTTAATTTGTTTACTATTTTTGTAAACCATCTCTCCTATATAAAGAGATGGTAGTCCAGTATTTTTATTCAGTCAAGTGATAATCAAAATTGAGATTTTTATCTCCCCCTCCTTTGTCTCTCTCTCTCCTCGTGATCTTCACGTTCTTCCCTAAAATCTCTCGTAGTCCTGACGAGTTCTTCTTCCCAACCCTTCTAATTTCTTCTACCAAATATTTTCCACCGTTCAAATTATTTCCCGCGCGACGCCGATTATCGTTTGCATCAAACTGTCACGCTAGGACCAACATTCACAACCTTCAGTAGGCCCAGCCATGCTCTCCAACTCATCAAGCAGGACCAGTAGCTCCTCCATGCATATATCAGAAAGTTCTGTTCTAAACCTCGAGAAAAAATGACGTCCCATCCTAAGCCTCTGCTACCGAACCCTTCGGATTTGCTACTAAAGCCTTCAGTCATGGGAATCTTTCTTGCAATGCCCCACCGTCATTTCGATCATCCACCTACTTACTAGAAGCCAACGCCGTCCCTCAACATCGGTCTCCTGAACAGTCAAATCTTCTGCGGCACAGTACAATGAGTACGCACACCTCTCCAAAAGAAGAAGGTGACAAGCCAAGCTCCCCGGGACATGAGAAGGAAAGTCCGGGTCCATACACCCTCCGAATCAGATCACAGACCATGCTATCACAGTCACCCTGGATGCGAGCGACCCACTTGCCCATCAAAACCTTGTTCATTTTTTCGAACTTGTGAGGCCAAGTCCACCATCCTCCTTGGAGCAAGACACTGTCTTCCAATCCACTAGAGGGAGCCCATGTGACTACCCTGATGATGACCAAAAGGATCGCCTCATGATGGACTCAAGTCTCTTCCTAACCTCCACTGGCACTAATCTGGAGGACAAGAAGAAGATCGGGATATTAGAAAGGACATAGCGCAGTAGCACTAGTCTGCCCCTCCTCGATAAGCAAACGAGTTTCCACCTAGCCAGTCTATGTTCCAACTTCTCAATGACATGCAATCACTCTGCAACGCACACACTTCCTGCCACCAATGGCACATCGATATAATGCAAAGGAAGACTTCTACGAGGCGATCACAACCAGCCTGTACACAAACCACTCCCTGCATTTGTCAAGTCAAACATAATAAACTCAGACGTCTCCATGTTCGGCCTCAGTCAAGGTGTCAGTGACGATTACAAGAAGCAGGGGTGCGAATGGGAAGCCATGTCGAACCCCATGCTGCGGCTGGAAGTACCCCTCCCCCACCACCCCCTTTGATGCAGCGAGACCCCAAATTATAGGGCCACATTTATTTAATTAGTCAATCGTCAATTTTATTTACGTTTTTAGGTTGTCGAAATTGTCTAATTAAATAATTGAGATCGCTTGTGATCTCAACGTTTATTTCGTAGATTTTAATTGCAATTTTGGTCAATTAATTAGTTAGAGTCTAATTAGAGTAATTAGAGGTCAATTGAAAGTTGTCAGAGTCCAATTAGGATAAAGTTGGTTGTCAATTTTAATTTGTTTACTATTTTTGTAATCCATCTCTCCTATATAAAGAGATGGTAGTCCAGTATTTTTATTCAGTCAAGTGATAATCAAAATTGAGATTTTTATCTCCCTCTCCTTTGTCTCTCTCTCTCCTCGTGATCTTCACGTTCTTCCCTAAAATCTCTCGTAGTCCCGACGAGTTCTTCTTCTCAACCCTTCTAATTTCTTCTACCAAATATTTTCCACCGTTCAAATTATTTCCCGTGCGACGCCGATTATCGTTTGCATCAAAACCCCATTATAGCGGTAACAAAGATGAGAAATTGCCAACATTTTTTTGGTTGAGCACAACTTCTCTCGAAGACTTAGTTTCGGCCCAATGGGTCCGTTTCTGCTTCAACAAATAAAAGATGCAATATTTTTGGGTCGAAGTAGGCTAAGAGTTAAAAAAAGAGGGGAAGGAGTCATGAGTTGTTTGTGGGCACAAAGATGGGCACCACTGAAAAAAGGAGGGGAGAATTTTTTAGACCCCAACAATTGCTGCTGCATATTTGGGCCCAATTTGGGTCGTGCATTTAAAAAGAATTCTTTTGAAAAAAAACTAGCATACAAAAGAGAGAGAAAAGCAAAATGCAATTAAACAAAATTTGAGGGAAAAAGGGTCTTTGTTCTGTATTCGAAACAAAAAAAAAGAGGAAAGTCAAGAAAAAAGTGAATGGATTGAAAAAAGAAGCGCGATCGTACAAAAAAACAGTACGATAAAAAAAAGAATAGTTAAGAAAAATAAAGAGGGACAACTATTAAAAAAGAGAATGATTTGTGTAAAAAAGAACAAAAAAAGAAAAGATGCTTGTTATTCATTGTTTCTCCCGACTTGGTCATGTGCATTCTTTCTGTTATCAAGTATGGGAGAAAGGGGGAGTTAGATAGGGCATGTATTCTTCTTCTTGAGATGTATCTATAGGACTTCTGCCCATCCACGACTAACATACCGACACTCAAGACTACTATTGCTATCAGCCGTCTTCACCGAGCATCAACTACTTTGTCGAGGTGTCTCTATCCCTGACTACTACTCAGTGTTGGATTTTCTTCTTCTACGACGACTTTACTAAAGGCACGACATGGTTGTCGCAACGACAACTACAGGTACGACTGAGGCTATTTCTCAGTGACCTGAAAGTTGCAGACTCGTCCTCGAGCGAGGTCTAGTACCAGCATCAATTCTTCAAACGGGTTGACTATATCCTTGTCCGAGCAGGGTGTCTCTATCCCAGTCTCTCTTAGATGTATCGATTGAAGATGAGTTGTGTACATTTACTTTTTGTTACAAGTTGCAGCTTGAGGGGGAGTGTTGGAGTATGTAATAGAAGGGTAATTGGATCTTCCCAAGATTTAATTATCCACATTCATGTTGATTCCAACATCAACTATTTGTAAGATTGTGATCTGTCTGTGGGGTTGTATAAGAAGCCCCAAGATTCAAAAAGGCAGTATACGATATTCATTCAGTCGGGCGATCTGAAGCGAGTAAGCGGATAAGTGGAAGTATATGTGGAAGTATATGTGGATTATGCGGTTTGTGTTATTTTAATTAAAATAATTAAAATATAATGACAAATTCAAATATTAGATATTCATGTTTCAAAATACTAATATAAAAGAAATATAAAGCATATTCCTTTAAGTACAATGTGATTTCAACTAAAGTATCTTTAAAAGGCATCCACTTAGATAAAAGTACCCACTTAAATGGTCTGGTGGTAGTACAGTGTGTCTACCACCCAGAAGACCAGGGTTCAAATCCCCCTCTTGCAGGGATTGGAGTCAAATTCCTAAGTAGTACCTTGGGTTTACTTAAATCCCCAGGTACTACGAAAAGTTTTTTTTTACCCGGGAGCTACAAAGGTGTCGCATGTTTAACATGCGACACATGTAAAGTTTTTTTTACCCGGAAAATACATGAGTAGCGCATCTTGGATATGAGGATATATGAGGAACATGAGCTATATGAGGATGTTCCTGGAATTCTTCCGGGATTGTTCCAGGAAGTTTCTCTTATAGCGCATGTTTGACATGTGTTATATGAGAAACTTCCTGGAACAATCGCGGAAGAATTCCAGGAAGATCCTCATATAGCGCATGTTCGACATGCGCTATATGAGAAACTTACTGGAAATCATACATTCCGCATATAGGCAGGGTTCATACATATATCGCATATCCAAGATGCGATACTCACGTAGTTTCCAGGTAAAAAAAATATTACATGTGTCGCATGTTAAACATGCGACACCATTGTAGCTCCTGGGTAAAAAAAACTTTTCGTAGTACTTGGGATTAAAGTAAATCCAAGGTACTACTTAGGAATTTTGTTCCCAGGGGTTGCGTTAGGTAGTCGACAGCCAGCGTAAAAAATAGTTGAATCTTTCAACATGGATTTGAGCAAGAATCCATGTAGCTGACCCTACTCACAGTGGGAGAAGGCTTAGAACTTCAACTCAGCCATGGCCGGTCTCAAGCCTGGCTAAATGAGGAGGGTTGCGTTAGGTAGCTGACAGCCAGCGTAAAACAGTCGGAGACAACTTCCTAAATATTTTTTTTAAAAAAAAAATACTATTTAGGAAGTTGCCTCATGACAGTCAGATCTTTTCAACATGGATTTAAGCAAACATACAGATTTCGTTGGGGCATTCCCTACTTGCGGCGCGTTGCATCGTCCGAATGCAATGAAAAAGAGGAAAAATTGGCAAGGGCCGCTACATCACAACCTGGATGTAGTTCAAAATGTGCAAGGGTTCTCACATGAGGAACACATGCGGGTAATTAAGCTAGTTCCGTTGCATCACCGCTCGGATGCAGTCCAAAATTTACAAGGGTTCTCGCATAATGGACGCATGCGAGTAAAGAACTTAGTCCAAAAGAGATTGCAAAGGAAATTGCAGATTGGTAGTTGGAATGTTGGCACTTTAACTGGAAAATTGATGGAGATAGTGGATACGATGGAAAGAAGGAAGATTCATATAATATGTCTTCAAGAGACTAAATGGGATGGAGAGAAAGCAAGGGAGATCGAGAAGACAGGCTTTAAGCTTTGGTATTCAGGTAAAGATAAGGGTAGAAACGGTGTTAAAGTGGTTGTTTATAAGGATTTGAAGGATTATGTGGTTGAGGTGCAAAGATTTGGGGATCGGATTATTTTGCTAAAATTGGTGCTTGAAGAAGAAATTCTGAATATCATCTCAATTTATGTACCACAAATTGGTTTAGATGAAAGGACTAAACAAGCTTTTTGTGAGAATCTGGATAATATTTTACAAGGAATCCTACAAAGAGAGATGATTTGCATAGGTGGAGATCTCAATGGATATGTGGGAAAAGATGCTTCAGGATATGCTAGTGTCCATGGAGGACATGGTTTTGGGAATAGAAATGAATAGGAAAAAGTCATTCTGTATTTTGTAACGGCATTTGATCTTTTCATAGCAAACACTCTTTTTAAGAAGAGGGAGGAACATTTAATTACTTATAAGAGTGGGCCAACTAGAACACAGATAGATTACTTTGCGTTGAGGAGAAGAGATTGGTTGTGTTGTAAAGACGACAAAGTAATCCCAGGAGAGAGTTTGAGAACTCAACATCGCTTGTTAGTCTTGGATGTGCAACTAAAAGGCCTGGTAAAGAAAAGGAGGGTTCCTAAGATCACTAGAACTAGATGGTGGAATCTTCTACTGAAGCAATTGGGCTTCAAGGAGAAGGTTTTAGAAGACTTATCTTGGGATTATAGCGGAAGTGCAAACGAGATGTGGGAGGCAGAGCATCTTGTATCCGAAAGATAGCCAAAAAGATGCTAGGCGAGTCGAAGGGAGGAGCTCCATGTCAAAAGGAGGCTTGGTGGTGGAGTGAAGGGGTGTGTTGGGAAAAGAGTCTTCGATGCTTATTCAGAAAAACCCTAGGCTCTCTTATATAGGGAGAGACCTTAAGGGTAAATTACAGAGAGGTCTATAAAAGATAAAGAAATAACGACAAGATATATAAAGAGATAATAAAACTACGAAATATCTCTACACTCCCCCTCAAGGTGGAGCATAGATATCTATCATGCTCAGCTTGGATGAACATCTCTGAAACAGTCCTCTGAGCAGTGGCTTGGTGAATACATCTGCAGTCTGATCTCCCGAGCTCACATGTGCAGTAGATATCAATCCTCTCTGGATCAAGTCCCTAGTGTAATGGCAGTCAACTTCAATATGCTTGGTCCTTTCATGGAAAGCTGGATTGTTGGCAATGAACAATGCTGCATGATTGTCACACTGAAGCTTCATAGGTAGGGGCACAGCTACATGTAGATCTTCTAGTACTGAACGGACCCACATCATTTCCGTGCTGGCTTGAGCCATGTCCCTATATTCGGATTTGGCACTGGACCTTGCCACAACAGTTTGTTACTTGTTTTTCCAAGAAACCAAAGAGCCTCCAACAAACACTGCAAACCCTGAGGTTGATTTTCGGTCCTTAGGACATCCTGCATAATCTGCATATGCACACACTGAGACAGATAAGTCTATGCCCTTTCTGAATAGCAGCCCTGACCCTGAAGAAGATTTCAGATACCTCAGTATCATGTGTATAGCATCCATGTGAACCTGTCTTGGCTGCTCCATAAATTGACTCACCCTGCTAACTGCAAATGCAATGTCTGGACGAGTAATGGTAATGTAGAGGAGTTTTCCCACCATTTCTCTATATCTCCTCTTATCTACTTCATCTGTATCACCCTTATACAGCTTCATGCTAGGGTCCATGGGAATGCTTGATGGTTTGCACCCATCCATGCCAGTCTCAATCAGGAAGTCTGTAATATACTTCTGTTGTGTCATCATCAAGCCTTGTGCATTCCTTGCAAATTCCAACCCCAGAAAATATCTTAGGGTTCCGAGATCCTTTGTAACGAACTGACGGCCTAGGAATGCCTTTGCCCTTTGTATGCCCTGAACATCGTCTCCTGTAACAAGAATATCATCCACATAGACCATAATGACAACCGTACCTGCCGATGACTTCTGGACAAACAATGAGTGATCGGCATTTGACCTCTTGAATCCTTGTTGCTCAATCAGGTTGGACAACTTCTGGAACCGTGCTCTCGGACTTTGTTTGAGGCCATATATCGCCTTGTGAAGTCTACAGACCATCTGCTTCTCCCCCTCAGCAGTAAACCCAGGTGGCTGTTGCATGTAGACTTCCTCCTGTAAGTCTCCGTACAGAAAGGCATTCTTGACATCTAGTTGAAATATACTCCAATCACATACCACAGCAACAGATAAGAGAATACGAAGGGTAGAGTGTCTCGCCACTGGAGAGAATGTATCCATTTAATCCACACCATAGGTTTGTGTAAACCCACGGGCGACCAAGCGTGCTTTGTACCTATCCAACGTGCCATCTGCATGATATTTGACTGTGAAGACCCATTTACAGCTCACAACTGATGCATCAGGAGGTGCAGGGACCAAAGACCATGTGCCACGAGACTGTAAGGCCTTCATTTCTTCTTCCATTGCTAGTCTCCAGCATTCATTCTGCAAAGCTTCCTGGTATGTCCGTGGTATATCCACGGAAGACAAGGCTGTGGCAAATCTCTGAAAATCACCAGTGAGACGGTGAAAAGAAACCTGTGAAGCAAATGGATAAGAGGCACATTGCCTCCTCTGCTTCCGAATCGCAATCGGAACATCAAGATCATCATCTGCTGTACTGGATGGGCTAGTGTCTGCCTGTACTGAGGGATCCTGCACGTAGTAATGCCATCCGAACATACCTGAGGCGTGATGATTGGTTGTTGTGTAGTCTGAGCAGGACCTGACCGGCGTGTATAGAATTTAGGTAACGGTGATATGATAGGCCGTGGAATCGATGGAATGGGAGGTGGAGGTGGTGGAGGTGGTGCTGGCGTGGAGACGGGCACAGGGGACGACTCAGGTGTACTCAATGTAGGTGGTGGAGGAACATAGATATCATCAGTGGTAGTGGACGGTACCATTCTGTCACCTGCATGAGAGAAATACATGACAGACTCAAAGAAAGTGACATCAGCACTCACGAAGTACCTCTTAGTTGCAGGATCATAACACCGGTAGCCCTTCTGAGTCCTGGAATAACCAACAAAGACGCACTTGACTGCTCTAGGAGAGAGTTTGTCAAGTCCGGGAGACAGACGATGCACGAAAGCCACAGTACCAAAGACACGTGGAGTCAGTGAAAATAACTCCTTGTCTGGAAAAATAAGAGAGATAGGTATCTTCTCACCAAGAACTGAGGATGGCATTCAGTTGACCAGATAACAAGCAGTAAGAACAACATCGCCCCAGAATGAAATAGGAGCACAACTTTGAATCAACAGTGTTCGAGTAATATCCAAGAGATGGCGATGCTTTCTTTCCGCCACACCATTTTGTTGTGAGGTATATGCACAAGTGGTTTGGTGAATAATACCCTTTGATGAAAGGAATTGTGAAAGTGAGCGTGTACAAAATTCAAGGGCATTATCCGTCCGAACATATTTGACAGAGGAAGAAAAAACATTGTGCACTTCATTAATCAAATTCTTGATCACATTTTCTGCTTCAGATTTATTTTTCAAAAGAAAGACCCATGACACACGAGAGAAATCATCCACTACCACAAGATAAAACCTGTGCCCCTGATGATCGGGAACACGACTCGGACCCCATATATCTATATGTAACAACTCAAAAGGGGAGCTACTGCTCCGACTCGGACGACTTGGGAAGCTCGACTTGTGATGCTTTCCCAACTGACACGCTTCACATCGAAATGACGAACTAGGAGAGATCTGGGGCAGAAGATGACGCATTTTCTGAAGTGGAAGGTGACCAAACCGGAGATGCCAAATGTACGGAGAGACTGGCCCAGCAGAATGAGAGGAGACGCCAGCATAGGAATCCCGAACCAGTCGATATAAACCATTCTGCTCAGAGCCACAGCCAATCACCTTACCCGTGAGTATGTCCTGAAAAATGAGAGAAGACGGGTCAATTATAGCACGACAATTCAAATCCTTCGTAATCTGACTAATAGATAGCAAATTCATTGAGAACTCAGGAGCATGCAGCACGTTCTGTAGTTGCATAGTGGAGGATAGGAAGACCTCCCCCTGTCCAACAAGGGGAGAATGGGTACCATCTGCTATCTGTACTGAACGGCCGGGAGGAATGTCCCTGTAGGCCTGTAATCTACCTCTATCTCGGCAGAGGTGATGTGTGGCTCCGGAATCTATAACCCAGTCAGATATATCATGAGGTGTGGTGAATGCAGTAGATCTACCTGAGGTACTCGCAGCGGCGGATGAACTGGCAGAGGCAGTGGCAGCAATATCTGAAGAACCACCAGACGAATCACCAGAAGCATGTGGCATAATATCTCGGAGACGGGCCACAAGTTCGTCAAATCGATTATCTGCAGTAGAGGCTAATGGAGACTGAGAGTGCTCTGCAACACGTGCCGATGCTGGAAATCCATGCTTAGAATAGCATGTGTCCTCTGAGTGTCCTGTGCGGTGACAATAGGAGCATGTCTGACTGAAGCGACCACCCCTTCCTTGGGGTCCACGGCCACGTCCACGACCACGACCAGAAGGCGATCCACCTCTCCCACGCGAGACTGCCATCGCAGATGGGGGTGGAGTAGAAGAGCTGGAGGAAACTGGAATGCGACTGAGCCTTCTGTAAACATCCTCTACTGGAGGAATCTCTGCATCAGCTAGGATCTGGGACCGGGTGGCATCGTACTCAGGATCAAGAGCCGTAAGTAGAACACCCACCATGGTGGCATTCCAAAACGGCTTCTGCTATTCAGGAGTAGCAGTGAGAGGAATGGTATTGTATAACTTCTCAAACATCCCTCTTAGGGATGTGTATAGGGAATGGAGAGGTCTGCCGCTCTGCTTCATTGTGAAAATGTTATGCTGAAGCTGCAACATCTTTGTCTCATTTCGCATCTGTGAATATGTAGCGGCAAGAATGTCCCACATTGCCTTGGCAGTGGGCTGATGGAGGACGTCGTTCGCAATCTCCATCGTCAATGTACCGGACAACCAGACCTTTGCGTAGGCGTCGTCAGCCTCCCATGAGGCATAGATCCATGTCTTCTCTGCGGGCTCATCCTCGGTAAGAATGTGTTTCTTACCATTAGACTTCATAAGGCTCATGAACTGCATAGCCCAGAGCTCATAGTTAGACCCGTCCATCTTCACTATTGGTGCAGGACCTTTGAATGCGCTGGTGGAGGGCATATCGGCTTTCGATTCTGACATGCTGCCGCCGGGGAGGTGGTGGGCTAGGGCTAGGCACGCGGGAGCCCAGGAGAGAGAGAGGCGGCGGCGAAGATGCTCCGAGGAGAGGGCGGCGGGTGGGGAGAGGGGGCGGCGGGTGGAGAGCCCTAGGGCGGCTCTGATACCATGTTGGGAAAAGAGTCTTCGATGCTTATTCAGAAAAACCCTAGGCTATCTTATATAGGGAGAGACCTTAAGGGTAAATTACAAAGAGGTCTATAGAAGATAAAGAAATAACGACAAGATATATAAAGAGATTATAAAACTACGAAATATCTCTACAGGGTGCAAGAGAAACTAAAAATTAAAAGAGCATACTTTAAAGCTATGTCTAAGGATAGAACTAAGGAAACTGTCACAGACTACAAAATAGCGAAGAAGGCAGCAAAGAAGGCTGTTAGTGAAGCTAAGTCAAAAGCTTATGAAGATTTTTATAAAAATCTCGACTCTAAGGAGGGCCAGAAGGATATATTCGGGTTGGCCAAAGCAAGAGAAAGAAAGACCAAAGACCTTTCTCAAGAGAGATGCATTAAGGACGAGGAAGGTCACGTGCTTCTTACTCAGAAGGACATAGAGACTAGATGGGAGCAATACTTCCATAAACTTTTCATTGGGGAAGGAAATAGAGAGATCACTTTAGGTGATCTAGCTAGTAGTGAAAGTTACTTGAATCGTGCAAGTTATAGTTGAATACAAAGAAATGAAGTAGAGGAGGCTTTGAAGGTTATGAGACCTGGGAAACGTGTAGGACCGGATGACATCCTTGTAGAAGTATAGAGAGTTTTAGGTGAGCGTGGTTTGACTTGGCTTACGAATCTATTCAATGTTATTTGGCGAAGCAAGAAAATGCCTGAAGATTGGAGGAGGAGTATCGTGGTGCCTCTTTATAAGAATAAAAGAGACAATCAAAATAGTTCAAATTACAGAGGTATCAAGCTGATGACTCACACTATGAAAATTCGGGAATGTGTGATCGAAAGAAGGATGAGGAAAGTTTCCAACATAAAAGAAAATCAATTCGGATTCATGTCAGGTCGCTCAACTATTGAAGCCATCCATTTGCTGAGGAGAACAATGGAGATTTATAGAGCTAAAAGGAAGAACCTCCATATGATTTTTATAGATTTGGAGAAGGCTTATGATTCTGTCTCACGAGAGATATTGTGGAGAGTTTTGGAGAAGAGACAAGTACATGTCCTATACATTAACCTCATAAAGGATATGTATGATAGGGCTTTATCTTGTGCAAGGACCCCGTCTGGGAAGACTGACTATTTTGACATCAACATCGGTTTACATCAAGGTTCATCTTTGAGTCCATTTCTTTTTACTTTGATTATGGACGAGTTGACAAGTCACATTCAGGATGAGTTACCTTGGTGTATGTTATTTGTTGATGATATTGTGTTGATTGACGAGACTAGAGATGGAGTAAATGAGAAGCTAGAGATCTGGAGACATGCATTGGAGACTAAAGGATTTCGTATAAGTAGGGCTAAGACAGAATATATGGAGTACACCTATGAAGGAAGCAATGGTGAAGGAATTGAGGTGAAGATTGGTGACAATAACATTCAGAAGAGAGATTCTTTTAGATATCTGGTATCTATTTTGCAACAGGATGGGGAAATTGATGGAGATGTTACTAATAGAATAAATGATGGTTGGCTAAAGTTGAGAGGAGCCTCTGTTGTTCTCTGTGATAAGAAAATTCCTTTAAAAATTAAAGGAAAGTTTTACAAAGCAGCCGTAAGACCTGATATGCTCTATGGATCTGATTGTTAGCCTGTGAACCATAGACATGTGCAGAGAATGGCTGTAGCAGAAATGAAAATGTTAAGGTGGATGTCTGGACACACGTAAAGATCGGATTCAGAATGATGCAATCAGAAAGAAAGTTGGTGTATCTCCGATCAAGGATAAGATGTGAGAAAACCGCTTAAGATGATTTGGTCATTTGCAAAGAAGATCAACGGATGCACCAGTTAGGAGATGTGAATGTTGAGATGTTGAGTCGGCTACGAGAGGGCGAGTGATGAGCGCGAAATCTACCTCTTTAATAGTCGATAATTGTAGTATAGGAGGCGGATTTCGGTCGTCAAAATACCACAATCTTTGAATGTTGTGGAATATTTTACTTGGCAAGTTTACCAAGGTCGAACACAGGGAACGGTGATTTTTAGTTGCGCGGTCTTGAATCAAATTAAATAATCAATCAATGTTCGATTAATTTCTGTGTTGAAAAATATACAATGCAATAATGAAGGTGATGCAATATGGAGAAATGTAAAAAGAGAAAATGAAGCACCGGATCTGTGTTTTAGTGATGTTTAATCCAAATAAGATTAATAAATAAATCCTCAAAATAAATCACAGATCAAAAAGAAATTCAAAATATAATTTGTCCAATCAAATCCAAGTTGTAAGGAGGGTAATGAATTATCCCGTCAGGACTCAATGTAATTCGCTCCTCAAAAGCACAATTCAATCAAAGAAGTGATCAGAAAATTAATTAACTTCTTCCTCGACTTAGCCCCCTGCACAGATTAATTTATTGGGAATAATCCACAAAGATATCAAGAGGTTGATCAAATTAACATCCTCAACAGAACTCCTGCAAAAGATATCATTAAATTCTCAATCACAAATATGTCAAAATGAGCCGACAAATGTCAACAGAAATCTTCAAATAATACTTATCAAAGAGCAATCTCAGATCTGTCCACAATTTATGCAAAGAGATAGAGCATGAAAATAGCTTCAAAATGACATATTGTACGCTAGAATCGGAGTTCGTATGGCAAAGATATGATAAAATGAAGTTTCAGGGACTAAAATGTAATAAAAATAAAGTTATTTCTTCAAAATGGTCCCTAGGAGGACTTATCTGTAATTTCCAAAAGTCGGAGGGCCCCGGACGTAATTTACCCAGGCGGGGGTATTCTTGCAATTTCGGAGACTTACGAGGGTGTCGGTGCAAATTTCCCCAGGTTCACGTGCGTCGCACGTGCTTCCGGAGCTTTGGTTGACGAGGCTGAGGCTCGGGCGTCCGAGCATGGGGTTCGAATCCGAGGTCGTGGCTCGGTCGACCCGAGCCTAGGTGGTGGAGGTGATGAAGCTTCGGGGGCCCCGAGCCTCGAGGCTGAGGCCGAGGCTCGGGCGGGGATGCGTGGCGGATTTTAGGCCGTTGGATCTGGGAGACGTCCCTAGATCCAACGGTCGCTGTAGAGGCGACGGTGGCTCGGGCGGGGCGGCCGAAGCTCGCCGCGCGAGGCGGTGGCGTCGAGCGGCGGGATGGACCTGGGCTGCGAGGCGGAGGCGCCGCGCGGTGGCGGAGGCGCGGCGGAGGCCGATCGGAAGGCGAGGGCGCGACGGAGAGGCGGGCTGGGGCTGAGGCGGCCACCGCGCCAGGCGGAGCAGCCGAGCTGCAAAGAAGGGCGGTCGGCTGGCTTCGAGCAGCTGGAGCGACGTGCGGAGGGCCGCGCTGTGCAGCCGAGGCGCGGGGCGCGGTCGAGGCGGCGCCTCCGCGCGAAGACGGAGGTGGTGGCGTCGAGCGGGCGGTGGGCTGCTCCTCGGCCGACACACGGCGGAGGAGCAGAGGTGCTGGAGAGGATCTCAGGAGGCGGTGGGGCTTCGGCCGGTCGAGGGTGGCGGCGGATGGAGGCGCTCGGCCGGCGAGCGTGGTTCCTGCAAGTGATTAGCCAAAAACACACGGGGAGGGGGACTGGGGTGGGGAGGGGATGTGCGCGGCGATGGGAGAGGGACCCCGGCTTGTGCGAGGCCGGCGATGGACGCGAAAGGACAAATGAGGAGGGTTTACCTGGGATGGTGGGACTTGCTTCGACGGTCACTCGACCGGAGCAGAGGGAAGCTTCGACGAAGAAGCTGCACAAGGCACAGGCCTTGGATCACGCCTCAAGGTGGCTGCCGCTGTCACCGGCCGAGCTGGAAGTAGGGCGGATGCTGAGGCTGCGTGAGGAGGCTGGGTTTTATAGGGAAGAGGATGGCGGCGGTTACGCGCGAGGTAGAGGTTGCTGTCGTAACGGCCGGAGATGGGTGTGGGCGGCGGCCGTTACGAGGAGGGAGGAAGAGAGGACGGGGAGGACGTTGGCACAATGAAGGAGGAGGGTCAGCACGTGCCGCGCACGTGCGCGCGGGAGGAGAAGGCGGCACGTACGTGGCACGTGCGCCTGGAGAGAGACGCAGCAGGTGGGGTGCCACGTGGCACGCCCAGGGGCTGCCACGTGGCACCAAAAAATTCAGTTTTTAGAGTGGGCAAAAGAGATAGAAGATGACCTCGGATTGAAAAATTTCCTTCACGAAAGTTGTTCGTCTCGTCGAGATCTACATCTTTTATGAAGGGCCCGGGAGCAAAAGAGGTCACCTGTGTGAAGTGGTATTTTGGCGGTTCTCCATGTGTATAGAAAATCGAGTTTTGGGGGTTTTGTATTTTTTTGGTGGTTTTAGAGAGGATAAAAATTATAGAAAAAAATATGATAAAATACAATAAAATTAATTACACACTAATCTAATTTTTTTTGGATTTTTAATAAATAAGAAAATGGGAAAATAAAATAAAAGTAAGAAACACACAAATTTTGTACAGACTTGCAACGGACGCTTGGACTTGGTCAGCTTTGATTTCAGTTTTGATCTGGATTTGATTTTCGTGTCGCTTAATAAAACTTTCATCAAAGAACACAAATGAAAAAGAAATAAAATTAAAAGAGTTAATTATGCACATAAAAACTCAGGTCAAAATTAGCAAAAAGTTAAAATGCGCAAAAGAGGCCCAAAACCCAACTTTCACATATGAGCTCCGAATTTTATGAAATTGGTCTTGTTTTGAAGGTATTTGAAAACGGAGTACTTTAGAAGTTAGTAGACCAAAATCGGACACTGTATGCGGGAGATATGCTCATTTTAGTCTGTCAGATGTGAAACTTGACTTTGGGATTATTTGACACTTATTGGGGTTAGTAATTTTTTTTATTTTTTATTTGATAAGGTTAGTAATATCTACACAATGGAGGTGATTTTGGGTCAATCGGAGTTAGGATGAATTAACTAAAAATGTGAGAATTTAGCGGCTTTTTAGGCTAATTTACACTGGAGATTTTAAATGCAATTATGCATGATGAAATGCAGATATTATTCACATATGTATGAGTGCTAATAATGCTCTATTAATGATTAATTACAAGTGGATGATGGGGAACAGAGCCTAAATGACCAATTTTAGCATGATGACATCATACCCCTATACTTAGACCATGCTCGTCCCCGAGCATGAATGAATGACTTAGTTGATTACATACTGTGCATGTGAATTTTCAAGGCTTAATTGATTGAAGACCCTTAATTTGAGCGACCCTAAAATTCTGAGCTCAACCACACTTTAATCAAAAGGAATCCAACTTCTCTAATTTTCATACTCTCTGTTTGTTCATATAATATAAGGATATGATTTTAAGTGTACTGCATTTCATGAGAGTCGAGTCGGGGCATCACTCAAAGTTCCAGTCCCAAAGATCCTCCTCTAGACCTAATCCTCAACACTAGAGAATAAGTCTATTCTTGCTTCAGTCAACCATCTCATTAGTTTGTCAGACTTGAAAGTGTAGATGGACGACCAGATGATGGAGGTCATAGGATTGTGTCTAATTTTCTCTCCCTCACATTGGAACAAGGTGCCTCTCGAGTGTCTTATTACTCAACACAAGTATATTTTATTTTGTTGATCAATGTGTCCGTCAAGAGAGTTTGGAGTTGTCTGCACTTGTTTTTCTGGGAGTACACCGGGGTGTGTCTCTTTTGAGTATCTAAGATACCTTCGACACCCAGACTTGTATCGCTTACGATGCAGAGCCCTTTTATGGTGTCAGCCCAACTCCTTGGTCCTAATTATCGCTTGGTCCAAGTGGACACTTTAAAAATGTTTGGGAGTGCTCGCCATTGGTGGAAGCTCATTTGGAGTTTGACTTTGGATGATAGAGCTTTTCTTTGACATTTCTTTTCTTTTGTTGGCTAGCTCCACTGCTTTTTACCAAAAGTTGGCGCACACTGATCAACAATTTTCCTTAAGTTTCATCACACCCTGGCACTTAGGTCAATATCAAAAAAAATAGCATATGAATCTTGTTCACATACTGGCTAGTGTTTTGCTGACACTCAGGTTTTCTGAAGCCTTCATTAACTTTATCCCATCCTCGAATATCATCAGATCGGGTCTAAACTCAAATCTCTAGTCCTAGTTCCTTAAGTGATATTTCAACTCATCTCATCAATCATGCAGTTGTGGGAGTGATTGTGCTGATCATATTCTTTTTGAAGGTAGAGATGAAGAGTGCAATATAGCGCTCAAATCTTTCAAACTAGGGAAGTGTGGATTATTAAGTTCTAAAAACCCTAATGACTAAGGCAGGCTAACTCAGAATCTCAAGATTTCAGAAATCAAGTGTCCTCAAAAATCCTCAAGCCTTGAGTCATAGTGAATGTGTCAGGAATATATCAACCAAGGAACGCATGAAATGCTTGATGAAATGCAAGACCATGAGTGATGATTTTTTTTTGTTGTTGTTTTTTTTTGAATGCAGGTATTATACACACTACTTGTACCCATCCCCGATGTTAGATAAAAACGATTAAAGTACGAGCTATGGATAAAGTAGATAAAATATATACAAACACACCCCTCTATACTTAGCTTGTGCTATGTCCCCATGGCACAAAGTGAAATGTTGACATAGCTCGTACTAAGTATAGTTGGGTTACAAACCAAAGGAGGGGAAGTGATGTATAAACAATGAAGCGGGCAGATGGATATACAGAAGAGTGGCGGTTTCAGAGAGGTGTGTTATCTGAGCAGATCAAATTTTTCGTCAAAATCTATGCCCTGAGTGAAGGAGATCTGTTCAGCTTGTACTAATTGCTCGTTGGATTCGACAAAATGTTTAAGCAGCTGACCGTTGACTATAAATGTTTGAGTGCTATCTGCGGTCTCTGAGATTTCAACACTCCCATTATTGTGTACCTCTCTTACAATGAAGGGTCCCGTCCATTTCGATTTCAATTTCCCTTGGAAAATTTTCAATTTTGCATTAAATAGCCGAACTTTCTGTCCTTGGACTAAGATCTTGGTTCGAATGTTCTTGTCATGCCATCTCTTTACCTTGTCCTTGTAAATGGTGCTATTTTCATACGCATGATTTCTAATTTCAGATAGTTCATTCAAATCCATCTCGCGGTTCTTCTTTCCTTGGTGACAGTTCCAATTAATCTTTTTGATTGCCCATTCTGATTTATGCACGAGTTCTGCGAGCAAATGTCATGGCTTTCCATATACCATTCGAAACGGGGAGGTGCCCAATGGGGTCTTATAAGCTGTCCAGCAAGCCCATAGAACTTGGTCCAGGAGTTGGGACCAGTTCTTCCTGTCAGGGCGAACGAGCTTCTGTAAAATTCCTTTAACCTCCCTGTTTGACACCTCGGCCATGCCATTGGATTGTGGATGGTAAGGAGTAGCGACACGGTGCTCGATGCCGTATTCCTTAGTCAACTTCTTCACCTCCCGGTTGGCAAAGTGGCTTCCCCCATCAGATATTAAAACTTTTAGAATTCCAAACCTCGAAATAATATGATCTTTCAAAAACTTGCAAACAGTTTTGCTATCTGCAGCTCGAGTAGGGATAGCCTCCACCCATCTAGATAAATAATCTACCGCGAGAAGAATATATTCAAATCCTTGACTATTAGGAAATGGGCCCATAAAGTCAATGCCCCATGCATCGAATACATCACAGATGATCACTGGTTGCATAAGCATGGCATCTTTGGAACCAATGGTTCCTCCCATTCTCTGACAGACGGGGCACGACCTCACAAAATTGTAAGCATCCTTAAACAAGGTAGGCCAGTAAAATCCACATTGCAAAATCTTCTCAGTGGTCCTCTTCCCAGAGTGATGTCCTCCCGCCTCCAAGGTGTGGCATAGATTGAGGATACTTTGATATTCCTCTGGAGGAATACATCTTCTCCATATGCAATCCGGTCCTTCAAAGAAAAGGAAAGGATCTTCCCAATGATAGTATCTCGCTTCAGATTTGAGTCGATCGATTTTGTTTCTGGGCCAACCTTGAGGAACTTCATTGGTGACGAGATAATTCACCGTGTCTGCATACCAAAGGAGTGAGTCAATAGCAGAAATTGACTCGTCTGGGAAGGTTTCACGGATGGATTCAGATTTCGGAATTTTGTTATGTTCAATCCGTGATAAATGATCAGCCACGACATTCTTAACGCCAGGTTTGTCCTTAATCTCTAAATCAAATTCTTGAAGCAGTAGAATCCATCTCAGAAGTCGTGCTTTTGCGTCCTTTTTGACCATTAAATAGCGAATGGCAGAGTGGTTTGTGTAAACTGTCACCTTAGATCCTAAAAGTATTGATCGAAATTTTTCATAGGCAAAAACCACAGCAGGCATTTCTTTTTCGGTCACAGTGTAATTTTTCTGAGCAGGGTCTAAAACTTTGCTTGCGTAGTGAATACGGGATTCCATCTTTTCGTTGTCCCAATATAGCCCCTACAGCGAAATCGGATGCGTCTGTCATGATCTCGAAGGGAAGAGACCAGTCGGGAGCTTGTAGGACGGGTGTCTCAATGATCCTTCTCTTGAGTAATTCGAAGGCTTCTAGACACTTATGATCTACCAGGAATTCGGTGTCTTTCCCAAGAAGGTCTGTTAACGGTCGGGCAATTTTTGAAAAGTCTTTAATAAATCTCCTGTAAAATCCGACATGCCCTAGAAAAGACCGTACTTGTTTCATATTTGTAGGTGGCTCAAGCTTTTTGATCACATCAACTTTGGCAGGGTCAACCTCCATTCCCTTCTTGGAGATGACATGCCCCAGTACAATGCCCTCTTTCACCATGAAATGGCTTTTCTCCCAAGAGAGCACAAGATTCACTTCCCTGCACTTTTGGAGGACTCGATCCAGGTGCGCTAGACAATCATCGAATGAATCACCATGGACCGAGAAGTCATCCATGAAGACTTCCAGAAAATCCCCAACCATGTCGGCAAAAATTGCAATCATGCATCATTGAAAGGTGTCGGGGCATTGCAAAGACCAAAAGGCATTCGCTTGAATGCGTATGTGCCGAAGGGACATGTAAAAGTAGTCTTTTTCTGGTCCTCGGGGGCGATGGCTACCTGATTGTAGCCTGAGTACCCGTCTAAGAAACAGAAGTATTCTCTCCCTGCCAATCTCTCTAGGATTTGATCAATAAAAGGCAGCGGAAAGTGATCCTTCTTCGTTGCTGCATTCAGGCGCCTGCAATCCACACAGACACGCCACGACGTAGGTACCCGTGTCGTAATCTCTTCTCCCTCCTCATTGGTGATAATCTGAAATCCCGACTTTTTCGGTACTACATGCAAAGGTGATACCCATTTGGAGTCGGAGATAGGATATATGAACCCAGCTTTACACCATTTTTCGAACTCAGTCTTAACCACTTCTCGTAAGTTTGGATTCAATCTCCGTTGGCATTCACGGGAGGGTTTAGCATTATCTTCCAAGAAAATATGGTGTGAGCACAGAGCTGGGTTAATCCCTGGGAGATCAGACAATCTCCAGCCTATAGCCTTGAAGTTTTTCTCCAAAACATTAAGCAGGCGGATCTCCTGCTCTTCGGTCAGATGTGAGCTGATAATGACCGGAAATTGTCCCTTTTCTCCAGCAAGGAAGGCATACTTAAGTGTAGGGGGCAATGGTTTGAGTTCAGGTAAGTCAATGATGTTTCTCGAATCTGGTTCTGTCAGTGATGTTTCTTGTTGTGATACTTGTAGTGTATCAATGTTGGCCACCATCATGGTTGTATCAGGGATTGGATCCCTAATGATGGAATGAGGTGTGGCAATCGCCGCGTCCGATCCATGTACCTTTACTCAAGGGTTGTCCATAAGGAGAATGGACTGACAGGTCCAGAGGGGCCTCTGTGTCTCCTAGAGTAGAGGTAGATGCATGAATGAGCTGGCAGACTAAATCATCAACAATTTCCTCTCCAGATGAGGTTGATTCTATCATAGCGGTTGGGTTTTTTCTCCAGGGCCCAACTGTTGCTTCTGTAATTTCAGTCTCAGTTTCTGATTTTTCAGACTCGGTGCTTGACTCAGTGTCAGGTCTTTGGAACCTAGTTTGCTGCATTTTAAGTTCAACTTTTCCAAACTGGATTCTCCCGGATGTGTAATCAAATATAGCTCCTGCGGTCCTAAGGAAGGGTCGCCCTAGTATCATCTGGGAATCTTTCTAATTTCTAGGGACATCCATGTCAAGAATTGTAAAATCCACTGGGTAGTTTTGTCCCTCTATGTTGATGACAACGTTTCGAATCTCGCCCCTAGGTCGCTTAGTTGAGGTGTCTGCGAATTGAAGTACGGCTGCAGATTGCTTAAGAGGACCTAGATTGAGATGCTCATATAGGGTTGTGGGCATGAGATTGATGGATGATCCATTGTCTAATAATGTTCTTGCAAACTTGATTTCCTTGATATAGCTAGTGACGAAGTGAGCACCCATATCTCTTTTCTTTCTTGGCAGCTCATTTTTTATAAGACGAGATCATGGCCTCAAATTTCAGCGAAATTCGATCGAATTTCTGTCGAATATCGATATCCAGTCGAAATCGAAATTTGACCGAAATGACCGAAATGACCGAAATATGGGTTCCTAGTACAAAAAATGACCGAAATGACCGAAACTTTGACTGAAATTCCACCGAAATTCCATCGAAATTCTGTTTCGGTCGATACCGAAATGGTGACCGAAACCGATATTTAGGGCCTTGGACGAGATGTGGCTACTGAGAGTATGTGTTTCTTTGTTCGGCTAGGACTTTGTTTGCTGGCCCTAGTTGGTGTGCATCTCACCTTCAGGTATTTTCGAAAAGCCAAGTCTCTTTCTATCATCTCGTCTAGGGTCAGAGTGACATTAATATTTTCCTTGCAGATGCGGGTCATCTCTTCATCATTTTTTTGGTTTTTTATGTTTTTCTACTTTCCTTCCGTAAGAGCACGGGGGAAAGGAATGGACTTGGTATGATCAAGAATATCACTTTTATTGAATGAGAAATTTTTTACAGGACTCTGACTTGGACTAAAAACAGGGAAATTTGTGGTTAGAGGTTGGTGTCTTGGTGGCATATTACTGTCTGACTCAGACTCAGACTCTCCATTATATCCGGGTGGTGTGGGTGGGACTTGTTCTTTCTCCTCCTGTCTTCCTTTATCAATTCCCCTAGGGTTGTGTGAATTGGTTGACACTGGGGCTATGTCTTTGTGTTCCTTCGCTCGATCAGGCATGGTTACGGTCCTTTGGCTCCTAAGAGAGATATGATAAGAGTTATTATTTGAGGAGGGCTTAAGCTCAGGTATGGAATAGTCAGAGATTAATACATGATTGTGTCCAAGGCTATTTGGGTTATCCTGGACTTGAGCTGGAATCACGGTCTGGGGTGCAGTCACCTCATCTCTCCAACGAGAGAGTCGATTTATGTCGACTCTCATATCATGAAGCTCATCCAGCACTCGCTGGAGTTCTGGAGAGATAGCAGAAGAGGAGGACCCTTGGCCCTGCCTGGCCTGAGGTCGCTGATATTGCCCTTGTTGGCTTTAGCGTTGGTTTTGTTGTGGCTGAGGTTGCGGGTTTTGATAACCCGTGCGGTATTGCTGCCTCTGCTGCAGTTGAGGCTGGGCTTGCGGTGGACGAGGGTTTGGAGTAGAGTTTTGGCCTGAGCGATTGACCGGTTCCAAATTATACCAGACTCCATTAAGCATGTTGTACCAAACTAGTGACTGAGAGATCTACGGCATCCGGTTCCAAATTATACCTCGTCTAGGAGAGTCTACCCTTCTGGAGTATTATTAGAACCTCTACGGCATCTTCCAGCAAGCATGTTGTACCAAACTAGTGACTGAGAGATCTGAGTGGTAATTTTTTAGGTTTCTAGCAGGTCTCCATCATTGATATCGGACTATGAGGGTATGTTTGGTTAGTGGGTTACCCCGGGATAACCTGGGGGGAGGATAACCTCTCTTATGTTTTGGTGTTTGGATAGAGGGTTTTGGGTTGAAAGGGTTTGTTGTGATGTGATTGCATTAAAGTTTGGAAAAGTGAGTAGTAGTTGTGATGTGATTGTATTAAAGTTCGGAAAAATGAGTAGAAGAGTAGTTTATAATTTTTAGATGATACGATAGTATAATATATTGTTTTTTGATGGAATGGATGAAAGAGAACTGATTTAATTAATTTATTAAAAAGGAGAGGGAGAGTGGACCCCACATGAGAGAGAAAGTGTGGGTTTTGGGGGAACCCCCCCCCAAAATGGGGGTAACCCCTACCCAAACGGGGTCTGAAGGAACAATTCCTCACATCTGATAAATTGCCATCCATCAAGGTCATACTGGTCTTCCATAGCAGATTAAGACTTCTATTGGATGCACTACTCCACAGCATGTGGAGAACTATGCCTTTCTAGCTTCGTATGCACGGAAAGGTTGCTTTGTCTTACGGGGAGGCCGAGGCTAGGAGTATGGTCGAGGTCGCATGCCGTGTATTCACAACCAAAAGGCCAATCATTGATTTGAGAGGTGTTGGGCGAAGTTTGGTATGACCTCTCAGGCATATATTGCCTCCGACTATGATGCAAATCTGACAGAGGAAACTTTTGACAAGGACTCCAATAGACAGACAGTCCAACTCTCACGGATTACTCACGACTGATGCAGCTACTACATAACTCTGCGTCTACCACGACACCTCTGCGTACATGTCTACTACCTCAGGTATGGTAACTAACTCTATGTCTACCACGACATCTCTACGCACATGTCTACTACCTTAGGTACGGTAACTAACTATGCATCTACCACGACACCGACCTGGAGTATTGACTCTAGTGCGTCTACTTGACGGGAGACGGTAGTCTGCTGACATCATTTTACACCTATTCCAATGTCAAGTCAATTCAGCTAGCCAACAATGCTCATTCTCTTGTTACAATTGTTGGAACTATGGAGTTTTCTCCAAACTCATGTTCTCTGAAGTTTTCTGCGCTCCAAATTTTCCTCTGAGATTATATGTTCATAAGTTATGCGCTGAGTTGAACTATTGAGTGATTTTTTAACAAGTTCTATTGCGATTTTCAAAAAATCTGGAAGATGCAGAATTCGGTGGGGGCGTGAGAAGAACGACCTCTATTATCTTGATATACATGATGATTCTACTTTTATTGGTGTTGTTTATGTTTCTGTTGACTCGTTCACGTGGCATTTACAGGTCAATCATCCCTCTGCTAGAGCTTTTTCCCAGAGGCTTCCTGAATTGTCATCACTGAACCCGTTTCAGTGCTAAACATGTCAATTCAGTAAACATCATCATGCCTCCTTTCCACCTAGGGCTACGTAAAGTCGATCGCCACATTTTTCTTTAGTCCATTATGACATTTGGGGACCTTGTCCAATTTGTATTATAGGTGGTCATAGATATTTTGTTGTATTTGTAGATGATTATAGCAGATCTTCTTGGATCTATTTAATAAAGGAATGGTCAGATGTTAATAATATTGCCAAGTCCTTTTAGTTGATTAAAATATCTTTCTCTACTTGTATTCAGACTATCAGGACTAACAATGCTCTTGAGTTCACTCAACAGGACTTGGAATCTTTCTTTGCCACTAAGGGGACCCTTTACTAGACCTCGCATATGTATACCTCTTAGCAGAATGGGGTGGTAGAATGTCGCCACCCTTTGGACACTGCTCATATCCTACTCACATGAAAGTTCCCAAGACCTACTAGGGGGTTGTCATTCTTACTACCACCTACCTCAACAATAAGGTCCCCTCTTCGGTATTGAATGGGATAACTCCTTTATCACTTTTGTATAACGATGAGGAACATTTTCATTTTCCATAGAGAATCTTTGATTGCACTTCCTTTGTTCATAACTTTCAGATTGTAGATAAATTGTCCCCTTGTGCAATCAAGTATGTGTTCCTTGGCTACTCTCAGACCCCCAAAAGGGGTATAGGTGTTATGACCCTTCCAATCATCACTACGGTGTTAGTCGTTGTCACTTTCTTTAAACAAAATAGATACTTTACTTAGTCTATTATTGGCATACCATTGGAGCTTCTGTCACCTCCCATTATCTACAAAAGGAAACACACTGCTCATTATGACTATGTATTGTTCCATGTTCATTACTTGCAGGATGATGTGAGCTTATCGAGTGTCCCCATCACTGCAGCTCCGAATGTTCCATCAGAACTTCATATAGCACTGTGGAATACAAAAAGGCAATAGACTATAAATTCATTGTCACATTTTACTTGCATTAATACTTTCTCAGTTGTGACAGGCATTTTACAGATACTCTTATGGTCGTTACTACTCCCCGTGATCATCACGATGCACTTATGGACCATTGTTGGAAAAAGGCTAAAGATGAGGAGATAGATGAGCTTATTTCCATAGGCATGTGGGAATCATGATGTATCCTCCCACGTTAAGTCATATGCATGCAGATGGGTCTAGAAGCCTAACGGGAAAACTGCTCTACCTTACTATCACTGAGCAAGATATATTGTATGTTATGAGCAGAACCCACCAGCATATGGAGAGACTCTTACTACAATCATTAGCATGATGTCCTCTTGATCCTTTGATACCTGAAGGAATCTCTAGAAAAATGCCTCTTCTATGGGGCCAATTGTCAAACGGATGTCATTGCCTATGAAGGTGTTGATTATGCTAGTTCTCGTGAGGATGGAAGATCTACCACTGGTTTTTTCATGTTTGTTGGTGGGAACTTTGTTACATGGTGAAGCAAGAAGCATATCTTTGTTTCTAGATTAGGTGCAGAGCTTAGATATAGGGCAATAGCTCAGACCACTTGTAGATTACCTGACTAGTCTCCTTTCTACGGGAACTTGGACTTCTTGCACTGCACCCGTCTTTTTTACTGTGACAACAAGTTTGCTACATACATTGCCACCAATCTTGTATTCCATGAATGGAATAAGCGCATTAAGGGTGATTGCCATTACATTCGAGATGCAGTACACCGAGAGAAGATCACTACTCTGCATATCTCCACGAACCTTCAGCTTGCATATATAATCACAAAGGCACTACCGAAGAAATGCATATCATGGTTGACTTCCAAAATGGATATGATTGATAGATATGCTCCAACTTGAGGGGCCGTGTTGAAGTTATGTTTTGTTATCTTGCTTCTTTATGTCTTTATTGAGTCATTTGTTATACCATTATCTATTGAGTCATGTAACCCTTTGGGGTCTATTATGTGATTATCACCAACATGGATCTAGGTTTCACAATTTCTCAACTTTTTTCCACACCTACATTAAGAGCAGAGTTAGTCGGTATATGGAGAATCATGATATAGCCATTGACATGATATTCTTGACATCGCAAGTACCTAAAGAATTTATCATGCAATGGAATATTCTATGCTTCTAATGGTCATATAGATATTATATCATATGCAGATGTAGATTATGCCAGTTCTCAGAAGGACAGACACTTTACCACTATTTTTCTATATCAAAACTCCATTTCCTCTCTATAGAGAGGACAAATCAACCATTTATATTGTTGTTCATCATGTTTTCCATGAGCCCATCAAGCGTATTGAAGTAGACTAACATTTCACTGGGGATACAATACAAGAAGGGAAAGTTAATACACCTCATATTTCTACAAATCTCTAGCTTAGGAACGTATTTTCATTGTTGACCTCCAAATCAGGCACGAGCAATAGATAAGCTCCAACTTGGATGGGGTATTGATGTTTTTTATTATTAGTATTTCTATATTGAGTAGTCTTGTTGATGACTTCCATGTACTCTACCTCTTGGGTTTCAGGGTCTTGGTCGATGTAAGAAATCCAACCTCATGCAATAAAATCATCCCATTCCATCTCATTGCTTCATGTAGAGATATATTTCTTATTTATGTATCAATTATATATTTTCCTTTTCTTTTGACTCTTTATGTAATTTGCCCATAGGCCTCTCCCTATATTAGAGAGCCTAGGGCTCAAGGAATAAACAAGTTTTTCTCTTTTTCCAACATGGTATCAAAGCGGCGGTCCTAGACCGGAGCTCCTGTACCAAAAGCCTAACCCTAATCCCCTAGCTCAAGCCCTCTCGCGTCGTCACCTCGGGCGCCGCCACCTCGGGCCTCGGGCCCTCTCACCCTGGGCACTGCCGCTTAGGGCTACCGCACCTCGCCGCCCGGGCTACTGCGCCTCAGGCCCTCTCGCCTTGGGCACCGCCTAGCCTACTACTATTGTTGCACCTCGTCGAGGGCCCCGCTAACCCTCTCCTCCCCGTTGTTGCCTCTCTACAGGAGGCGCTACTGCCACCAACTCCTTATTTATGGGCACCGCCACAGACTTCTCTCTCTCGATGAGACCGGTTGCTTGAGTCTACACATGCAACCAAGTTTCTCTAAGTCGGTGTAGACAAAACACTTGTCTAGTCTTAAATCCTCATCTTCTCTAGCCATCATGTCAGAGAGCAAGGTAAATATCCCTACCACAGGCGCCTTTAGAGGTCATGCACCTATAGTAAAGATGGATGGGTCGAATTATGAGCGGTGGGCCATGCAGTTCATGAACATGATGAAGTCTACATGTAAGAAACACATTCTTACCGAGGATGAACCGGCTGAGAAGACTGGGGTTAACGCCTCATGGGACGCGGATGATGCATATGCCAAGGTCTGAATTTCAGGTGCATCGGCAATAGAGATCGCCAATGATAGACTCCATCAGCCCACAACCAAGGCGATATGGGATATTCTCGCTGCTACTTATTCACAGGCAAAGAATGAGACGAAGATTCTACAACTCCAGCATGATATCTTTACTATCAAGCAGAATGGATGGCCCCTCCATTCGTTATATACATCCTTGCGAGGAATGTTCGAGAAGATCTATAGCTTCATGTCTCTCACATCTACCCCTGAGCAGCAGAAGACTTATAGGAATGCCACCATGGTTGGTGTATTCCTGGCAGCCCTTGATCCTGAGTATAAGTCTGCTCATTCCCAGATTTTGGTAGACGCCACTATTCGTCCCATGGAGAAAGCATTCCGCAGGCTCAGTCGGATCACTGCCCCATCTACTATTACCAGTCAGACCTCTTCAGCGATGGTTGCCTCCCGAGGTCAAGGAGGCTCTTCTCAGTTTCGTGGACGCGGACCTCGTGGCAGAGGTCGTATTCGTTAGCTCTGTACTTTTTGCCATCGTTCTGGACATACAGAGGATATACGTTATTCCAAGCATGGATTCCCTGCTTCCGCTCAAGTGGCTGAGCAGATTGAGCCTCCGATTGCTTCCTCTTTAGATAAACAATTTGATGACTTTATAGCACGATTGAGGGGCATTATACCTCATGTCAGTCTTGTGACGTCTTCATCGGTCCCCGAGAGTCAGTTAGATGTGGTTTCGTAAGCCTCCTCCAGTACCTCAGGTAGTACTTATGCACTTACTAGTTGTAGTGGATCTAATGCTATAAAATGGATTATGGACTCTGGTGCCACACATCACTTGTGTGGAGACATCATGGTTATTAAGGTGGCAAGGCGACAAAGCGTTACACTTGGGCGCATGTACGCTTAGGCGCGCTTAGGCGCGCCTAGGCATTTTCCAAAATGTGTCGTAAGTATCGCATTTGAGACATGCGACATATAGTTACTTAAAGCAAATGGATATCACATATCCCAAATGCGACATCATTTTTTATTTTTTTTAAGAACATGTCGCATTTTGGAGATGCGACATCAGTTAATATCTTTTAAAAAAAATACAGTAGGTTATTGGATTTGTTTATCTGTTTAGAACTTTTGTATTTATAAATACATAGTAGCCAGAGTGTTGGAGTAATAAATGTCACTTAACCAAACATTAGTGATTAATCACTAGAATGAAGAATCACAACACAAAAAGGAACTAGAACATAGATAATTAAACAAGCTAAGAACATAGATAATTAAACAAGCTATTCAGTTACAACCAAAAAAGGGGAAATGTAATAAAAATACAGACAAATTCTTCGGCATAACACAACATTTCAAAGACTGAAAGACAATAATCTAATATTTCAATCATCATCATCACACAGGTTAGTTTCTTCTTCATGTCCTTTATCTTGCTCTTGGTCATCATCATTTAGATCCATCCAATCATCTTCCTCGTCTCCTTCCTCCTCATCGTCCGGGACATGAGGAGGTACATATTGTCGGCTAATCATATGTGCACGATGAGTACCACGACGACCACGGCCACGGATACCACCACGTGCTGAAGTGTTTCGTTGTGCTTGTGGTTGACTCCTTCTAGGACGAGAACATTCATATGCTTGAGAAGCACATAATGCCTCATCAATAACCCCTAGTGTAAGCCCCGGTATGACCTCTGGTTCCACGTAAAAACCTGTCATCCATTCACTCGACCATTCTAACTCTGAAAGAGCAATTGGATCAAAATCTTTTGTTAAATTCCCCAGCCTCCTATTTTTGAATCTCTCCTCAAGTTGCTTGTTGTATTGGATGTAAACAAGCTTGGAAAGTCTATCAACCTCCAACTTATTCCTCATCTTTGTGTGGATCTGCACAATCATTCAAATATTACATAAACTTACAAGTATAAAGTTGGCATTTATATTTGTAAATTTAAGTGTTTTTAATACATACAAAGTCAAAAGCACTACAATTGCGTTCACAAGAGAAAGATGTGCAGCATAGTCCCAAAATACGCTTTGCCACCCGCTTCAGAGCAGGGGTGAGACTTCCATAAGTATCCCACCATTCCACTACACACTAAGTGTATAATGTAAACACATCTTACCATTAAATCATTCAATATAAATAATGAAATATAACTTACATGGAGGTTTTTTCCCTTGTCTAATAGTAATTGTCCTGCCAAACATACCACGAGCTCCTTTGTAGACCTCCATTTCAGAGCATATCACGTCTTGTTGATCGGGATCATAAACCATCCTTTCAAGGCAAAATATGAAATCGCCTTCATACCTTCCCATCAATGCCTCATTGTTGTCCTTCACTTTATAATAAAATGCAGGATTCAAGAAACATCCTGCACCATACAGAGAGTAAGCAATCTGATTATCCCAGCGAGAATCAATAATTTGTAGAATAGCCATGTAATATGTCTCCCTCCTGCCAAAGTTTTCAATAATCATTTCCTTTGCAGTGTCAAATGCCCTAACAATGTAGCCCATGGGTGGTTTCTCATCAGCATCCACTAAACGCAACACAATAACGATGGGTTGCACAGCTCTAAGGTAATCTTCAATTTTTTCCAAAAAAGCATTCGTCATCACAGTTTCATAGACATATTTCCCATCATGTGTCTTCGACCAAGAACTAGTGTTCCACACCTCAGAAATAAATAAAGATGCCAACGCTTTCCTTTGCTTTAGCAAACTAGTAAGGGTCAAGCAGTGTTGTAAAAGTCACTCGACTAACCCGATTAGTAGGTCCGACTAGTCTAGTCAATGGGGTGGCCGACCGAGTACCGACTAACTCCGACTATACACACTAGTCGACCAATTTTTGCTTGGAGATACCACACTTTTTTATGTTTTGCTTTTTTTATAAGCAAACTTATTATAAGAAGCTTAATGTTTTATTTAAATTCAATTACTTCTTTTATTTTACTATAATAGTATAAAAATGTACAAAATCTATGTAAATATATGTATAAAAATGAGTTATACATTAAAATAATCATAAAATTCAAAGCCGATTAAAGTCCGACTAAATCCGATTAGTCTCCTGACTGCCGATTAATTCTTAGTCAGTGACCCAACCGACCGAGTACCGACTACCGACTTTTGCAACCTTGGGGTCATGTAGTTGGTAGCAAAGTGGGTGACTCCGCTTCTAGACAGCTCTTGGTGATCCTCATTGAACTGTAGAAATGCATCGTACAACCGAATATATTGGTAAATATACGTTGTTACTTTTCTGGCCCTCTTGATAACTCCTGCAAATTTCTGTAACTTGGAAATATCCTCAAGCATCAAATCCAAAAGGTGTAAAGCACATGGAGTCCAAAAGAGGTTTTTCATCTTCTCCATCAGTAACTTTCCTGTTAAAACAAAATTGCTTGCATTGTCGGTGGCAACTTGTACAACGTTCTCCTCACCCACCATCTCCACAGCCTCGTCTATCAATTTGAACACATATTCCCCAGTGTGTACATCTGATGTCACATTCTTTGCATAAATAAAAAATGACCCTTCTAGAGAATTAACAAGGAAGTTTATCAGATTTCGTTGTCGTTTTATCAATCCATGCATCACATACAATCGTGCATCCATATGTCCTCCAATGGCTTTCATGCTTTACCTACAAATCTTTGGTCCTTGCATATAATCTTTCAAGTAGGGGCTTTCGCAATTGATGATAAGATGGAGGAACAAATCCTCTCCCATCTTGGACAATAGCCTCCACTGCCACCTCAAATGCTTCTCGTTGTGCAACATTAAAAGGGATGCCACTCGTATAGAATAGCTCAGCTATGGCATCATATGCCACCTGTGTAGCATCCTTTTTTAAAGCAAACTCAATTGTAGTTTGTTGTGCTTCACCACGAGCCCTTGCTGCATTCCTTTGTGCCACAACCTCCCATGGGCTAGCAGAACTAAACGAGTCCATAGGACCCTTGCCGTGTGGATACTTCCGTACGATTAGCCTATTTGCAGAACATGAACCAGAACTAGAATTAGCGCTTTTACCTGTTGCAGCTGTAGGTTGTGAGTCATCCAAGATGACTACATGTTCACCACGATCACCATCATCTGCATCTGGAATGTTTGAATCAGCTCCATTATATCTGTAATCATGGAAGGTCGTATCGATATCGATATCGTTTCGGTCCGCCCGGAAATGGATACATCGGGATATATCGACGATATATCGACGATATCGGTGGAAATGTCGAAAATGGCTCAAAAAAGCCAATTTTTTTGGCATTTTTTTCAGAAATTAAGATATTCCAAGATATTAGAACAACAAATAACCTATAAATACACACTTATATCACACATATCGGTCATTTATAGACCAGATATCGCACATATCGATCATCATATAGAACATATCGTTGTTAATGATTATTCCTGACCTTTAGATATTGGAAATGGATTCCAATCAAGTTCTTATAACATTAAACAACTTACATATATACACTTAGATGACACATATAGATCATTTGTGAAGACTATGATCCTTATATTGCACATATCAATCATATCGAACATATCGCTGGGTACTGTTAGTTGTTGACCTATATATATATATTGAAAATGGAGTTCATCCAAGTTCTTAGATCACTAAATAGCTTACAAATATACTCTTAGATCACACATATCGATCAATCTATGAAGCTTATATCGCATATATCAATCATTTTGAACATATCGATATTAATGTTTGATTCTTGACTTTATAGATTTTTTATTTTTGAAGAATTGACTTATAGTTATTGGAAATCGATTTCATTCAAGTCTTACAACATGAAATAACTTGTAAACATACATCAAGTTGAAGAACCATTGTATGCACCCTCCTGTCGCACCATACCCTACCAGTACAGGAGTCCCGCTGAATATATATAACCATTGTGTGTTTTAATACTAGGTGTAGCTAGATAAGTAGTTGAGTCAATCTTCCATTAATAATAGCATTGATATATAGAGATATCGACGAAATATCGACGATATTGATCGATATCCGGGATTTTTTCTACTGAATCCAGTCATTTTTGACCGATATGAGCCGATATGGCGATATATCATCGATATCCCTGTAAAAGGAGATACTGGGTACTATCGAAACCCCGACCAAGTCGAAACCGATATATCAGCGATATATCGCCGATATATCGCCGATACGGCCTTCCATGTCTGTAATCAACGACTACCTTCCTCTTCTTGTTACGATTTTTGAAGTCAGCCATCTCTTTCTTAATCTCCACATTGGCTTTCGAACACATAGATACATTACGATAACCACCAATCAAGTGTTCTTTCTGCCTTTTGATGCCACCATTAGTAATGTGGCCGCACAATGCACATTGCACCTTATTCTTGTCTAATGTATTCGGCCAAAAAGAGTACTTCCAACAGGGATCCTTTGACGCCGCTTTCAAGCATGGATCATTCATCTTGTCGGTGAAGCGAGGATCAATTTCCCTAGGCCTTTGCACAATAGATGGGATTGGTGTAGTAGGATTAGGAATGGCATCTCCATCCAAAAATTCCATTGAAGTCATTCTACAAGGGGAGAGCAAGAGAACGCAGGGAGGCTGCTGGAGGAGGAGGGAGGCCGCCAGAGAAGGGGGATTGTTTGAGGAGGGGGAGGCCGCCGGAGGAGAGCGAGGCCGTCGGGGGAGGAGGGAGGCCGCTGGAAGAGGTAGCGGAGGAGAGTTTTCTCTGCAGCAAGGGGTTTCGTGGGCTACAGGGTCGAGTGAGGGCCGAATGCAGTGGGGTAATTTAGGTTTGGATGCTACAGAGTCGGACATGTATATAGCATTTTCAAAATGCGTTATGTATATCGCGTTTTGTAAATGCGATATGTATATCGTATATCGCATTTTGAAAATGCGATATATGTGTAGTCGCCTTGGCGCCCAGGCGACCCAAGGCGTACATCATTTTATAAAGAAGCAAGGCGTACGCCGTTTTATAAAAAAGCAAGGCGCTCTTTCTAGGCGCACAGCCTGGGGCATTTGGGCGCCTAGGCGGCCGCATAGGCCTGCCTAGGTGTGCGCCTTGACATCTATGGGAGACAGAGGTCAACTTACAGCATACAAACAGGTTCCTCCAGGACAAACTGTGGTTATTGCATATGGGACCCATTCCCCAATCACTGGACAGGGGGAGATTAGCTTGACGCCCTCTATGCATCTACAGAATGTGTTGCATGCACCTGACTTCTCTATGAATTTGTTATCTATTAGTCAGAGTACGAAGGATCTACATTGTCGAGCTATTTTTGACCCATCCTCTCTTGTATTTCAGGACATCCTTACGGGAAAGGTGAGTGAGTGTGACCGTGAGCAGGGTGGTCTCTATCGCTTAGTTCGAACTCCTTATGCGGGAATTTCCTCTCTTTCTGCTGGACATGTCTCACCCTTCACGTGGCACCTGCGCTTTGGTCATCTCCTGCTCCAGAAAATGTGTCGTGTTCTGTCTCAGATCTCTCCTTACTCGTCCTTTCAATGTGAGGCATGTCAGTTGGAAAGCATCATCGGTCTGCCTTCCCCAGTCATCAGAGTCGGAGCAGTAGCTCTATTTTTGAGTTGTTTCATATAGATAGTTGGGGTCCCAATCATGTTCCTGATCACCAGGGACAAGTTTTATCTTGTTGCAGTTGATGATTTCTCTCGGTTGTCCTACGTCTTTTTATTAAAGAATAAATCTAAAGCCGGAGATGTTATCAAAACTTTTCAAACTGAAGTGAAAAATGTGTTCTACTTCTGTGAAATTTGTGAGAACTGATAATGCCTTGGAATTCTGTACTAATACTCTTTCCAATTATTTTTCATCCCAAGGTATTATTCATCAAACATCATGTGCCTATACTTCCCAACAAAATGGTGTTGCAGAGAGGAAGCATCGTCATTTGCTTGATGTTACGAGGACTCTTCTCATTCAAAGTCGTGATCCGCATTCTTTTTGGGGTGGTGCTGTCTTACGGCATGCTATCTTATTAATCGCATGCCCTCGTCAGTCTTGGGTGAGAAAATTCCCTTCTCTCTTATTTTAAATGAAAAGGAATTGTTCTCACTTATTCCTCGTGTGTTTGGCTCGGTTGCCTTTGTTCACCAGTTATCTCTAAGGATTGACAAGCTGTCTCTTAGAGTTGTCAAGTGTGTCGTTGTCGGGTACTACATGACACAAAAAGGGTACAAATATTATGATCCAATGCGCAGGAAGTATTATGTTAGTGCTGATGTCACCTTTTTCGAGCCCGTCGTGTACTTTCCTACATGTGATCGGTTGACTTCCTCATACACTGATGATGAAATATGCATGCCACCACCACCATCATCACCTCCTTCACCTCCACCATCATCACCACCGTTACTACCACCACCGTCATCACCACCAATTCCTACGATCCCAGTCCCATCATTGCCACATAACTATACCCGTCGGCCTGCTTCTACTCATGGTCACCGCTCATCATCTAGCACACATGAAGTATGTTCTGAATACACATTTTCTATCGATGGGTCTGATGGTCTACCTGAGCAGGGTTCTCTACAGGGGACAGACGTGGAGGTTGCTGATCTGGACTTACCCATTACGCTTCGAAAGCAAAAGCGTAGCTGTGCGTCATATCCTTTCGCATCCATGATCTCCTTTGATCGCCTGACTGGGAATTCAGGAAATTTGCAGTTGCATTATCTGCCATGGTCATTCCACGGAGTTCAGGAGGCTTTGAAGGATGGTCGGTGACGATTAGCTATGGAAGAAGAAATGGCTTCCCTTCGGTCAAGAGGTACCTGAAGCCTTGTCCCTGCTCCTACTGGGGTGTCTATAGTGAGTTGCAAATGGGTATTTACAGTGAAGCAAAATGCAGATGGTACCATTGATAAGTACAAGGCCCGACTAATTGCCTGTGGGTTTACTCAGACATACAAAGTGGATTATCTTGACACGTTCTCCCATGTTGCTCGTCATTCTACCTTACGGATTCTTTTATCAGTTGTCGTGGCTCAAGATTGGCTCTTGTTTCAGTTGGATGTCAAGAACGCCTTTCTGTATGGTGATCTTCAGGAGGAAGTCTACATGTAACAGCTGCTGGGGTTTGCTATTAAAGGGGAGTGTTCACAGGTGTGTAGACTTCATAAGGCAATCTATGGCCTTAAGCAGAGCCCGAGAGCTTGGTTCCAGAAGCTCTCAGATTTGTTTGAGAAACAGGGGTTTAAACGATCGAATACAGATCACTCTCTTTTTTTACAAGGGACCTCCATATGTATGACTGCTATTATAGTGTATGTTGATGATATACTCATTATTACAGGAGATGATATGCAGGGAATAAAGAGGGCGAAAGAATTTCTGGGTCGTGAATTTGTTACTAAGGATCTAGGAGCTCTTAGATACTTTTCGGGATCGGAGTTTGCAAGAAATCAACAAGGGCTTGTGATGACTCAGAGAAAATATGTCACTGACTTGTTAAGTGACACGGGTATGCTTGGATGTCGACCTGCGACTACACCCATGGATCCAAGCATGAATCTCTATGATGATGATACGGATGAGGTTGACAGGAGAAGATACATGGAACTGGCGGGAAAGCTTCTTTATATTACCATTACCATACCTGTATCTCATTTGCAGTTAGTCTGGTGAGCCAATTCATGGAACAACCTCGTCAAGTACATATGGATGCTATACATATGATACTAAGGTATCTTATATCATCTCCAGGTGCATGGCTGCTATTTAAAAGGGGTGGCAATATTACTATCTCAGCATGTGCAGATGCAGACTATGCAGGGTGCCCCAAGGACAGGAAGTCCACATCAGGATTTGCTATATTTGTTGGAGATTCACTCGTCTCGTGGAGAAGTAAGAAGCAAACTGTTATTGATAGATCTAGTGTTGAATCTGAGTATAGAGCTATGGCACAAGCATGTACAGAAATGATGTGGGTTCGAGCAGTCCTAACATATCTACATATAGATGTTCCTCTTCCCATGTCACTGGAATGCGACAATCAGGCTGCCTTATTCATTGCTAATAATCATGTATTCCACGAGAGGAGAAAGCACATTGAGGTTGATTACCATTACATACGTGACATGATCCAGAAGGGCTTCATTTCTACATCCCATGTCAGCTCCGGGGACCATACGTCAAATATTTTCACCAAGGCCCTACCTAGAGGGTCCTTCGAGAAGTGTTCATCCAAGCTGAGCATGATAAATATCTATGCTCCAACTTGAGGAGTGTAGAGATATATTTCTTATTTATGTATCGTTTATATATTTTCTTTTTCTTCTGTATCTTTATGTAATTTACCCATAGGCCTCTTACTATATAAGAGAGCCTAGGACTCAAGGAATAAACAAGTTTTTCTCTTTTCCCAACACTTCACAATAACTGTCTCGTTCTTATAAACACGAATAGCCATGTATGCAAGGGACGTGCAACAAGGCTCTTTCCAAGAACCATACATGCAAGGGAAATGCAACAAGGCTCTTTCTCTTAGAAGGGAGCCACGAGGGAGAGGAAGGGAGAGGACAGGGATGACCTAGAGAGTGAGAGTGGTAGAGTGGGTGGAAGCCTCCAACGCATGTCTTTGGTGGCTGCCCATCCCTTCTCTTATATATATAGAGGGGAGGCCACCAAGAGGGTTAAAAACACGGTCCTCTAATCCAAATAGACTTGGACCAATTTTGACTTGGTTGGATTAAATTCAAATATTCAAATTCCAAATTGAGCATTGAATTAGATGAATATATTCATCACAAATTATGTGAATCATGAGAATCCTGACTTATTGATTCAGATAATTTGTGATGAATAAATTCACAGAATTGAACAGTGTGCCAACTTATATTCCTCAGTGTTATCCAGGATACTGCTATACGTGATTCATGAGAATCTAATTCTCATGATCGGTTCATGATCTCAATATAAGTGAATATCCTGAATCACAATTCAGATATTGAAATCTAGAATAGCATTATTCATCGGATAAGGAGCTTCCAATCAAATTAGGACTTCTCAGAATTGTGCAACAACCATAGATACTTGGATATTTGATAGGGAGATTATTAAACCATGTATTGTGACTTGGTATTAGACTGAATCTAATATCAGCGATAGTACCACCTGAGCTATCTGACTATAGAGTCAAATATCGAATCAAATCGCTAATGCGCCCAAAGTTTTTAGGATCAATCTCCAACTCTTTGTAACTTGATTTGCTTCGATAATATGATATTTAAATTCAGTTAAATCTCATGCATTCTGTCTCTAAGTGGAGATACTAAAACTCATCGTGTTTCATTATTCCCTCTGGCCTCTGAATAGAAGGGTCATGCATACAATCTATTACAATCACATCAAGCTCGAGTATTCTCAATACTCATGCATCTTACATTTTTCTAGATCTTGGATAACCTGAAGTATATGTTCACATATTTGTTTGTCTTGTTCGAGGGTTAAGTAAAGATGTCTCCATCAATCATATAGCGACATCATCATTTCCAAAAAGCATATACTGATATTCTCAAACGCGTATCATGTAACATTAATAGGGCGATCACTAGTGAAATTCTTTTTACCCCAATGTCTCATGAGTGAGTTCTTGTTTTCTGATATATTGAGTATAAACATGTATGATTCCTTTGTAAGATTACACACCTCATGTGTGCTCACATGCAAACCATCTCACTAGCATATAGACCTTGTCAGGTCATCAACCTATTAGTCTACAAAATGTACACACTCAGGCATATAGATGTATATATGTCATCGCTAAAGGGATGAGTATTCATCTCTATTCCTATGCAAAGGATTTTCATCAAGAGTGTCAGACGACGGGAGATCCTCTTGGATAATGTTATATGATATCAATTATGCCCTCGATTCATTAGATCAACAACTCTATCAACTTATATGATCTAACTCCTTAGACAGGCAGTTGTATGATATCCAAACTCCAAAGTGGTCATGGTACATATCTATATTCATACCAAGGGAACATATTAATAATACAAACTAAATACATTTTTTCATATATATACAATGATGTAAGTGTAATTACAATTATTGCATAATAAATCGCTAAGGGCTTATATGTCTAACATCATCTAGAATGTCTTCGGAAGTGTCAACATCAAGCTACATGTACCCTCATATGTATGATGGTTTATACCTGATTGTGATATGTGAAGTATATGCGCACACAGAAGCATAGTTGTCTAGCCTCTCAAAGGCACCCTTTGTCATGGAATAGTACTCGGGCATTAGACGTCCAAATTATCTCATATGGAGCAATATCAATCTGGAGTTGTAAAATCCCCGATGCATTCTTAATAAAAAAACGTGGTTCGCAAAGAGTCCTACATACCTTTAGTTGTAAGATGGTGAAGTACTTCATTGCGATCTGTGCAACAAAAGTGGACCGAATCCAATATACAATTTGATTGTCACTATTGCATGACAAGACTTTGTTTGAAGCCCTCTAATCGAGAGTGAAGATTTGACGGAGAGCTCTCGCTGTTGAAGAGAGCACCTTAGGTGGGAGTGCAAGAAAGGATTGAAGAATGGAGGAGGGCCCCTAAGATTGACAAAGTGAGGCGCGAGAGAGACACCAAACAGAGGGGGAGAGAGAGGAGATAGGGTTAGAAGTGTGTTTCTCAGTGCAAGTGTGGCCAGCAATACTTCAAATGTGGGGTCTACGGTCATCGGGTTACGTTGTGTGCACTTCCACTGCGATGCTTCTCCTGTGGGAAGGGAGGCCACTAGAAACAAGCTTGTTTGTTTAAGGTACTCCCTCTGCAAACTGTTTCGATCTGCAGCACGGGGCAAGGTTGCAGAAAGCAGTAGCCGGTACTCGGTCGGCAGGGTCACTGACTAAGGATTAATCGGTAGTCGGGCGACTAGTCGGATTTAGTCGGCCATTAGTCGGTTTTGAATTTTTTATTTTAAATATATAAATCATTTTTATACATAGATTTGTACATTTTCTATACTTTCATAATGAAATAAAAGAAGTAATTGACTTTAAATATAACATTATTGCATATTAGAACAAGTTTGCTTATGTATTAGCATAGATTTGTACATTTTCTATACTTACATAATGAAACAAAAGAAGTAATTGACATGAAATATAACATTAAGCATATTAGAATAAGTTTGTTGCTAAAAAAAGCAAAAAAGAAAAAACTATAAAAGCTTGATGTAAAAATCGGCTGATTAGTCGGCCGACTAGTCGGGCTGACCGACTAATGGTCGACTAGGCCTAGTCGAGTCGGCTACCCCCCGACTCGACTAGTCGAACCGACTAGTCGGCCTAGTCGGCCGATTTTTGCAAGCTTGGCACAGGGATTACAAAGCACCCACAGCCTACAGTCTTGCGCTCTGCTACAAAGACCTACGCTTCAATCGTTCGCAATGGAAAGCACAAAAGCGACAGAGAAAAAGGAGGTAAACTTCGTAGGTTTTTCTACTAGAGAGGATTTGGAGGTCGCTTCGATAACGGATTCTTTGAGAATTTTGCTCGGCAAATCCTTTGCGGGAGATGTGGCGGTTCCGATACGAATTTACATTGTACGAGGGGCCTACCGAAATCAGAGACTGCTATCCTGCTGCGAAATGATCAGAAGTCTAGAATCACCAGGCGATTCCCTCGGTTCATGGATGGGGAAGCGCGAGAGAAGTGGATGTGGGTTGTGTGGATCATTGGAGTGCCTTTACTCTCACACTCGGTTAAAGCATTGAATCTGACGATGAGGGAACTAGGAAACGAGACGAGGGTGCTTGTGGATGGCCTATCCCCTGGCTCATATCCTCTTTCGACATCAGTGGTCCTCGAGGTTTCCAATTCCATGGTCAGTGAAGAAGTTTACGAGTTACGTGTGGACCGTGCCTCCTTCCGCTTGCTAGTAGAAGTTCTCCTGCCGCCTCCACTATCATCACAGTGTTTGAGGTTGTCGCAAGTTTGTCTCGTCCACGATGATGCCGCATCAACTAGTAACGGAAACCGTGGATGTTTCACAAGCAAAGATCTTAGAGGAGCCATTTTTGGTGTATTTTCAAAAATAAGAGGATTTGACGGATACCAAATCAAAGATCTTGAATGCAAAGACAGATCAGGAAGTTGTTGTCCCAGTCGCCCTGGCTTTCTCACCACCAGTGCACCCGAAATTCCTTCTAGGGCTCGGTTGTTGTTAAAGGCTAGGGTTGTTATTGAAGGTGGCAATTTTATTTGAGAAAGCCTCTCGTATTCAGGCGCATGTTAACCGATACAAAAGGGGCGTTTTGTGGAGGCTCCGATAATGGGGGATCCGCTGGTCCAAAGCTTTCAAGCCTGATACATGTTTCACCCTTGTATCTGAGTTGAAGAGGAGTCATGTTCTTAAAGTTCTCCTAGAGAATGTGAACGTTGTGTCAAGAATGTGGGTTGTTTTCTCTTGTGTCTATGGCCCCTATGTACAAGTTCTTAAATCGGACTTGTGGATTGATTTCCATAATGCCAGAACTGCTTTCCCGGGCGTGGCTTGGCTGGTCGGAGGTGATTTCAACATTACCTTGCACTCTTCTGATCGCTCAAGTCTGCGAGGGGGTCAAGGCCCTGGTTCTATTGATTTTACTAGCATGATTGATGGGCTAGGGCTAGAGGTTATCAATGCTACAAACGCTAGATACGCCTGGAGGAGTTCTAGTACCTACTCATGTATTGACTGTTTCCTAGCATCTGCGGAGCTTCTTGAGTCATTCCCCCTTTCGGCCTCCACATCCAAACCTCGTACCATATCTGACCACATGCCATTGGTGTGGGACTCGAGTGAGGCTCCCTCACAGGGGTTTCTTCATATTTAAGCGTACTTGGTTGCGGAGGAAAATTTCAGAGACCTAGTGGACCTAGTGTCGAGCCATTGGACCATCACGATGGTGTCGGGTTCAGCAACATTACGGAAGGCCCAGAAGTTGATTTCATTGTGCACACAGCTTCGCGCATTCAAGAAGGAGGTTAGAGAGGCCAGAAGAGCCCGTCGAATGGATACAGAAACAGAAGTGTACAGAATCGATGGATTGGAAGACAGAGATCTTTTAGGTGAGGAACACATTGTTAGAGACCTATTGATGCAGTGTGACCCCAAATTATGGGGCCACATTTATTTAATTAGATAATTATCAATTTTATTTACGTTTTTTGGGTCTAATTTAATAATTGAGATCGCATGTGATCTCAACGTTGATTTCGTAGAGTTTAATTATAATTGTTGGTCAATTAAATAATTAGAGTCCAATTAAGTTAGTTAGAGGTCAATTAGGGTTAAATTAGTTGTAATTTGATTATTTACTATTTTTGTAAACCCTCTCTCCTATATAAAGAGAGGGCAGTCCATCAGTTTTAGTCAGTCAGTTATGAATGAAAATTTGAGTTGATCTCAATTTATCTCCTCCTATCTCTCTTCTCCCTCCACGCGATCTCCGCGGTTCTCTCCTCCTCCAACCCCTCGTTACCGACGAGTTCTTCTTTTCTCAACCCTCTCTCTTCTTCCACCAAAAAAAAAAATATATTATCGTTATTATTCGCCGACGCCGATTCCTTTCCGCATCAAGTGGTATCAGAGCATGGATTTCGAATCGTACCTACGATTCGACGATCCGATCGACTATTGGTGTGCAAAATTCGGTCTCCGCCGCCCATCTCGTGGTTCGCGTCGCTCAAAAAAGTTCCATCAACGTCTTATCGCATGCATTAAGGTGCACGAATGGTTGGGCACTCAAATCGACGACTATTCGCACGACAACGACAAAAATCAGAACGCTGGACTTGCTGTTCAAACCGATTTCGAAGCAACAAATGAAGGTATTTTCAATCATATCGAAGATTTATGTGATACAACCGCTATACAAGAAGAAGACGAAGATTCGGGCCCTGTTTTTGACGAAAGTCACTGCGGGGAAGAGTTGGACGTCCTCGAACTACAAGCGGTCGAATTTGTTGTCCCAAAGGAAAAACAAATCGCCGAAGTTGCTGTCATTGCTCTAACTGAAGCTGACAAGGAGGAGGCTGCAACACTATCGGCACTTTCTAGGCCCTCGTCGGCGTCGAGCCCTCCACCGGTCAGGCCGCTCCTGTCTCCACGTCAGATCCCGGTGATACAAGCTCATGCCCCAAGACACCATCGTAGGGTTTCATACAACTCCCACCACCGCCACCATTGGCGCCCCCTCCCCGGCAACCACCGTCTGGAGAGGTCCCGTGGACGAACTGGACAATGCCACGACTTTCGATGGGGGTTCCTTCGGCACCGCCCCTGCTTTCCCCATACGCGGGTATGCAGAGAACGACAACCATTGCCCTCCGCAGCGCGCAGGCCCTGCTGTAGAAGGAACCACCGGTCGCGCGGCCTGCGAGGAGGCCTTCGTTGTTGTGGCGCGCACTTCAGGCGCGGTCTTCACCGAGCACAGGAGTTGGGGTGGTATGGCAACCTCCCTCGGCGCCGCCCGACCGTCTGGAGCCGCTCGCGAGAAATCCCAGGCGCCGCCGCACGAGCAACCGCTCGCGAACGCCTCGACAACCTCGGCGCCGCCCGACCGTCTGGAGCCGCCCGCCCGCCCGACCGTGAGAAACCCCAGGCGCCGCCGTTGCGGGTTTACGGGTCCCGCGCGCCTAAAACAACACAGGGGCCCCGTGCCCTAACCAATCGGTCGAAATGGAGGGGTCTCAAATCCCTGGAATTATGGGATTAGAATTCAAGAGGAAAAAATTGCAAAGAAAAATGCCCCAAATTCCATATTTGCTGAAAGGTCCAAAGACATAGAATTGGGAGACAAAATGAAGGGGTACGAAAATTGCAGTGGTACCCTCCAATTGGAAAAAATTATAAACGTAATGTTGAAGATGATCTCATGGGAGGAAATTGAAACCTCAATTCAAAGATGATTTCTCCACCGACATCACGCAATTCGTCAGGAGCCGAATTTTTAAAGCGGTGGAGAGTTGATGCAGCGTGACCCCAAATTATGGGGCCACATTTATTTAATTAGATAATTATCAATTTTATTTACGTTTTTTGGGTCTAATTTAATAATTGAGATCGCATGTGATCTCAACGTTGATTTCGTAGAGTTTAATTATAATTGTTGGTCAATTAAATAATTAGAGTCCAATTAAGTTAGTTAGAGGTCAATTAGGGTTAAATTAGTTGTAATTTGATTATTTACTATTTTTGTAAACCCTCTCTCCTATATAAAGAGAGGGCAGTCCATCAGTTTTAGTCAGTCAGTTATGAATGAAAATTTGAGTTGATCTCAATTTATCTCCTCCTATCTCTCTTCTCCCTCCACGCGATCTCCGCGGTTCTCTCCTCCTCCAACCCCTCGTTACCGACGAGTTCTTCTTTTCTCAACCCTCTCTCTTGTTCCACCAAAAAAAAATATATTATCGTTATTATTCGCCGACGCCGATTCCTTTCCGCATCACCTATGGGTAAATTACATAAGATGAACATAAAGAAGTGAAAATAACAGAAAAGTACATAGGAACATAGAAATATCTCTACACTCCCCCCTCAAGATGGAGCATAGATGTCAATCATGCTCGGCTTGGAAGAACACTTCTGAAATGGCCCTCTGAGCAACGCCTTGGTAAAGATATCTGATGTTTGCTCTCCTGAACTGACATGGGAGGTAGAAATCAAACCCTATTGAATCATATCTCTAGTATAATGGTAGTCTACCTCAATATGCTTCGTTCTTTCATGGAATGCAGGATTATTCGCAATGAATAAGGCAGCATGATTATCACAGTGTAACTGCATGGGTAGAGGTACATTTATATGCAAATCTGCTAACACTGCTCGAACCCACATCATTTATGAGTTTTCTTGTGCCATAGCCCTATACTCATATTCGACACTTGATCTAGCAACAACCGTTTATTTCTTGTTTTTCCAAGAAACAAGAGAACTGCCAACTAACACCGTGAAGCCCGAAGTAGACTTAATATCCTCAGGACACCCTGCATAGTCTGCATCGGCACATACAGAAACAGAAAGAGTTTCTCTTTTCCTTACTAGTACTCCTGCACCTGGAGAAGATTTCAGATATCTCAAAATCATGTATATGGCATCCATATATACCTGTCGGGGCAGCTCCATGAATTGACTCACCCGACTCACTACAAAGAGATATCAGGTCTAGTAATAGTAATATAGAGGAGCTTTCCCACCATCTCTCTATATCTCCGCATGTCGACCTCATATATATCACCATCATATAACTTCACGCTAGGATCCATAGGAGTAGTAGAGGGTCGACACCCAATCATGCACGTCTCAACAAGCATGATTGTAACATAATTCCTTTGGGTCATCACAAGACCCTACGCATTCCTAGCAAATTCTGACCCTAAGAAATACCTTAGGGTGCTAAGATCCTTGGTAACAAACTGACGACCCAGAAATTCTTTTACCATCTTGATCCCCTGCACATCATCTCCAGTAACAATTATATCATCAGCATAGACCATGATGACAACAGTGCCTCTAGGTATTCTCTGCACAAAGAGCGTGGCCTCAAATCTCAACGAAATTCCATCGAAATTCTCTGAAATTTCCATTTCTTTTGGTCATCGAAATCGAAACGCTCCCTTATTTCTTTTTCCAGGATTTCAACGAAATATCAGTGAAATGTCATCACTTCGGCGAAACAACAAAAATAAGGGAATCTACCCTTCGCTTTCACCGAAATTTGCATATATTAATGAATTTTCACTTATTTATTCGTTAATGTGTTGAGTTGTCAGAGTACTTTACATTGTTTAAAGAAGTTTCTTTAGTTAGTTTCTATATTTTAAATCTAAATCCAAACCAAATCAGTTAGACATAAGATTTAAGAGTTAATTTAAAATTTTAACCGAAGATCTTTCTTTTTTTCTTTATTTTGATATATATGTTTTAATTAGTAGTTATCGTATATGTCACCTCATACTTATTGAAGAGGTGCTCACGTGCCACATGTTCAAGAGGAGAAACCAAGTGCTTCTAATTACGTTCCAAATCTGGTTATGGTTCTGAGCAATATATTACTTTTTGACTGTTGGGACGATTGGATGGAAATCTAATGTAATATATCATATTAGTGTCTTACTATTAGCAAAAAAATATTTTTTCTATCTCATTTATTGAGTTAAAGAATATTAGAAATCTTTATTTTTAAAAAATGAGTTTTGAAGTAATTTATCCAATTTCCAACCATTTCACCGAAATTCCATCGAAATTCCACTGAATTTCTCTTTCCAGGCTTACCAAAACGAAACCATAATCCAGCATTTAAGGCATTGACAAAAAGTAAATGGTTTGCATTTGACCTCTTGAACCCTTGCCTTTCAATCAAATCCGAGAGCTTTTGAAACCATGCCCTTGGACTTTGCTTAAGGCTGTATATTGCCTTATAGAGTCTACAAACCTGCTGACACTCCCCCTCAGCAGCAAACCCCGAAGGTTGCTGCATGTAAACATCCTCCTGTAGATCTCCATACAAAAAAACATTTTTAACATCTAGTTGAAACAAAGGCCAATCACGTACCACTGCAACTGAAAGTAGAACACGTAGAATAGAGTGACGAGTAACTGGAGAGAACGTGTCCATATAATCCACCCCGTAAGTCTGAGTAAATACTCGTGCCACCAATCTTCCCTTGTAACGATCAAGGCTCCCATCTGCATGATGTTTAACAGTAAACACCCATTTACAACTTACAACCAATGCAACAGGAGGAGCAAACACCAAACTCCAGGTGCCACATGATTACAAAGCAGCCATCTCTTCATCCATAGCTAAGCGCCAGCGACTATCCTTCAAGGCCTCCTAATAATTTCGTGAATGTCCACGACAGATAAAGCCACTGCAAATCTCTGAAATTCCCCTGTCAGACGATGAAAGGAGATCTGGGAAGCAAGAGGATATGGAACACCTGGGAAGTAAGAGGATATGGAGCAAGTGATGTAATCTGGCGTCGCCCGATTTTTTCAGATGGGGAAGAGGTGAGGTTTTCCAAACGTATCGCTCAACTTCGAGGTGTCCCCTTCCTCTCTCGAAGGCTGGAGGTTCTTGGGCCGGCTCTAAGGGAGATTGTTCTTGTCACGGGGATCTTAGTTGATGGAGGTCTGTCAGGTTCCGATCCTGCCATCACTATCGTCGCCATGGAGTGCAGAGAGGATCTCGAGATGCATGTTCCATTCGTGAAGTTGAGAATCGGTCGTGCGAATTACCCGATTGGAGTTCAATTTTTGTCGTTGCCGCCACCGCCTTTGCTCCAGTCGACGGTGTCACATGACTCCCGGAAGCCAGCCCCCCAGCAATGGGGCCACGTCAGCGGAGCATCGGTTTGGAAATTGCACAGATTTCGGAAGACGAGGAGCTCTCGTGCGACCGTTCGAATCGCGCTCCGCAACGCTCGGGATTTGGAGCATCAAAGGAAGGTAGATTTTTCCCTGGCCCGTTCAGGTGTAGCTTCTTTGTCAGGCAAGCGGGTCGACTCCTCTTCCACATTCGAACCCATAGTCCGGACCTTAAGACAGGGCTCCCCGGTTCCAGTTTTGGGGATCCGTTAATGGAGTTCAACGGGTCAAGAAGGGTTTCGGGTGGGCATTTCGAGCAGACTCTGGGTCGCACGGAACCAATTTCGCCCTTCTTTAAGCACGGCTCCATTTATGGGAATCCGTTTACGAGGCCCCAATCGTTTTGGTTGATCTGCTCAACAGGCGCAGCTCCAGGACCCTCTTCTTCGTGCTTCCTTCCGCCACTGATGGCCTCCACAGTAGAAGGGATGGTTGTTACGAGGGCTTTGATCCCGGGTTGGTCGCAGGGTCTTGACAGCCCCTCTTCACCCTAGCCGCGCTTGAGGCGACTCATGTTGATGAGAACCTTTCTGATCTTGCGATGCCAGAAGCCAGGGTTGCTAGTGGTTTTAGCTTTGTTGAAGGGAGTCCCTCAGTCTCGAAAGTCAGTAAGGGAAATACCAAGAGGTACAGGAGGAGAAAGAAGCAAAGATCATTAGGTGGTGAGATGCAGGTTGTCTCGGAACGAAAAGCACAGGTGGCGATAAATGTGAGTGCGGTGAACACAATGGGTGGTCAAACTCGTGCGTAAATGAAGATTCTAACCTGGAATGTCAGAGGTCTGGGTGACCCCGAGAAAAGGAGAGCCCACGGCACGAGGTTTGCAGAATGGGGGTCTGATGTTATCCATCTTCAGGAAACGAAGCTGGAATCTTGCATAGGGCTGTTTGGAACTCTTTTGGTATGGCCTTGCTATCCGGGTATCGGACTTTAGACGCCTCAGGTAGTTCTGGTGGATTGCTTCTGGCCTGGAAGGAGGCCTCTTTTCAGGTTCTTGTGGAGTTTAAGGGCTCGCACGTACTTACAGTATGTTAGGAAAAGAAGTCGAGTTTATTTATTCCATAATCCTAAGCTCTCTTATATAGGAGAGTAGCCTATGGGTAAATTACATAAAGCATTCATAAGAAGAAGGAAAATATGAAACAGTACAAATAACATAATAGCGTAACATAAAAAATATCTCTACACTCCCCCTCAAGATGGAGCGTAGATATCGATCATGCTAAAGCTTGGACGAGTACTTCTGGAATGGTCCTCTCAGTAAGGCCTTAGTGAAAATATCTACAGTCTGGTCCCTTGAGCGGACATGAGATGTGGAAATAAAGCCCTTCTGGATCACATCCCATATATAGTGACAATCAACCTCGATGTGCTTGGTCCGTTTATGAAATGATGGATTATTTGCAATAAATATAGCAGCTTGATTGTCTCATTCCAGGGCCATAGGAAGTGGGACCTCTATATATAGATCTGTAAGAACGGCTTTAACCCATATCATTTCTGTACTGACCTGGGTCATAGCCCTATATTCAGACTTAGCACTAGATCTGGCTACAACAGTTTGCTTCTTGCTTCTCCATGAGACAAGAGAATCTCCAATGTATACAGCAAATCCAGTGGTGGACTTCCTGTCCTTTGGACATCCTGCATAATCTGCATCTACCCATGCTGAAATAGTGACCTCCTTGCCTTTCTTAAACAATAGACCTGCACATGGATATGATTTAAGGTACTTGAGTATCATCTGTATAGCATCCATATTTACCTGGCGTGGTTGCTCCATGAAATGGCTCACCCGACTAACGGCAAAAGATATATCGGGTCTGGTAATGGTAACATAAAGAAGTTTTCCTACCAGTTCTTTATATCTCATTCTATCCACCTCATCAGTATCATCATCATATAGTTTCATGCTTGGATCCATAGGTGTAGTGGCAGGTCGACATGCAAGCATTGTTGTTTCACTTATCAAGTCAGTGACATATTTCCTCTGGATCATCACGAGTCCTTGTTGATTTCTGGCAAACTCCAGTCCCAAAAAGTATCTAAGGACTCCAAGGTCCTTGGTGACAAATTCACGGCCCAGCATTTCTTTCGCCCTTTTGATTCCTTGTATGTCATCTCCTGTAATAAGGATATCATCAACATACACCATAATTACAATCATACCTCTGGATGTTTTCTGTGCAAAGAGGGAATGATCTGCGTTAAAACATTTGTACCCCTGTCTTTCAAACAAGTCTGACAGCTTCTGAAACCAAGCTCTAGGGCTCTGGTTAAGGCCATAGATCGCCTTATGAAGTCTACACACCTGTGAATACTCCCCATCAACAGCAAAACCAGGTCGTTGTTGCATGTAGACTTCCTCTTGAAGATCACCATATAGAAATGCATTCTTAACATCTAACTGAAACAATGGCCAATCTCGAATAACTGCAACACATAGAAGGATACGTAAGGTGGAATGACGAGCAATAGGTGAGAATGTGCCAAGATAATCCACCCCATATGTCTGTGTAAACCCTCGTGCAACCAGGTGTGCCTTGTATATGTCGATGCTACCATCTGCATTTTTCTTAACTGTGAACACCCATTTACAGTTAACTGTAGACACGCCAGTAGGAGCAGGGACAAGACTCAAGGTGCCTCTCGACTGAAGAGAAGCCATTTCATCCTCCATAGCTAAGTGTCATCGACTGTCCTTCAAAGCATCTTGGTAATTCTGTGGACCACGGCAGTCTGCAGATAATGCAACAGCAAAATTCTTGAATTCACCAGATAAGCGATCAAAAAAACCGTGGATGCTATAGGATATGACGTACAGCTACGCTTCTGTTTCCGAAGCGCAATAGGTAGATCCAAATCAGTAGCCTCCTCATATGTCCCCTGTAACACAGCCTGCTTAGGTAAACCAATATAACTATCATTAGAAATTATATTCTCAAGACATACCTCATGCGAGCTAGATGATGAGCAGTGACCATGAGCAGAAGCAGGCCGACGGGTATATTGGTGTGGAAATGGTGGAACAGGAACTGTAATAGTGGAGGCAGTGTAGGTGGTGGTGGTGGTGGCAACGAAGATGGTTGTGGTGGAGGTGGTGGCATGTATATGGCTTCATCAGTGTCCGAAGACATCAACTGATCACCTATGGAAGAGAAATACATAACGGACTCAAAAAAGGTGACATCAGCACTAACATAATATTTCTTGCGCATCGGATCATAACAATTGTACCCTTTTTGTGTCCTGGAGTACCCGACGAAAACACACTTGACAGCTCTAGGAGCGAGCTTGTCAATACCTGGAGACAACTGGTGGACGAAGACAACTGAGCCAAAGACACGAGCAGTAAGTGAGAACAATTCCTTTTCAAGGAAAGCCAAAGAGAAAGGAATCTTCTCGCCTAAGATTGATGATGGCATGCGATTAATGAGATAGCATGCCGTTAGAACAGCATCGCCCAAGAAAGAAAGAGGAGCACAACGCTGTATGAGAAGCGTCCTAGTGACATCAAGTAAATGACGATGTTTCCTTTCTGCAACTCCATTTTGTTGGGAAGTATAGGCACAGGATGTTTGGTGAATAATTCCTTGGGTAGAAAAATAATTGGAGAGAGTATTAGAACAAAATTCCAAGGTATTATCAGTCCTCACAATTTTCACAGAGGCGGAAAAAACATTACGTACTTCATTTATGAAATTTGTGATAGCATTCCCAGCTTTAGATTTATTCTTTAATAAGAAGACCCAAGACAGACGAGAAAAATCGTCAACGACAAATAAAGCATGTGCCCCTGATGATCAGGGACACGACAAGGCCTTAAATGTCGGTTTCGGTCACCATTTCGGTATCGACCAAAACAGAATTTCGATGGAATTTCGGTGGAATTTCGACCGAAATTTCGGTCATTTCGGTCATTTTTGTATTAGGACCCCCATATTTCGGTCATTTCGGTCATTTCGGTCAAATTTCGATTTCGATTGGATATCGATATTCGACAGAAATTCGACCAAATTTCGTTGAAATTTGAGGCCATGGGACACGACTGGAACCCCAAATATCGACGTGAAACAACTCAAAACTGCAGCTACTGCTCTGACTCTGACGACTAGGAAAGGTAGACCGATGATGCTTTCCCAAATGACAAGCCTCACAGTGAAAGGACGTGTGAGGCAAAATCTGGGCAGAACACGACATAGTTTCTGAAACGGTAGGTGACCAAAGCGCAGGTGCCACATAAATGGTGAGACAGGTCCAACAGGTAGAGAGGAGATTTCGGCATATGGAGTCCGAACTAGGCGATAAAGGCCACACTGCTCACGGCCACACTCAATCACGTTACCCGTAAGGATGTCCTGAAAAATGAGAAGATGGATCAAAAATGGCTCGACAATATAAATGCTTCGTAATCTGGCTAATTGACAACAAATTTATTGAAAAATCAGGTGCATGCAACACATTGTTTATATGCATAGAGGGTGTCAAGCTAATCTCCCCCTGACCAGTAATCGGGGAGTGTGTCCCATCTGCAATAACCACAGTGCGTCCTGGAGGAACCTGTCTATAGGCTGTAAGTTGACCCTTGTCTCCACACAGATGACGTGTGGCACCAGAGTCCATAATCCACTTTATAGTATCAAATCCACTACTGCTAGTGAGTGCATAAGTACTACCTAAGGTACTGGAGGAGGCTGAAGCAGCAACATCGGAATGACTCTCGAAGGCCGACGAGGGTGTCACAGGACCAGATGGAGGTATAATACTCCTCAAACGAGCTACAAGATCATCAAAACGTTGATCCAAAGAGGAAGCAGCTGGAGGCTCAATCTTCAGCCACTTGTGCAGAAGCAGGGAATCCATGCTTGGAGTAGCATGTATCCTCGGTATGTCCAGAACGGCGGCAGAAAGTATATGGATGGCGAACACAACCCCCCTGCCCCGAGGTCCACGACCACGAAACTGAGGAGGACCGTCGCGACCTCGGGATGTTGCCATTGCTGAGATGTCTGATTGACAGTTAAAGATGGAACAGTAATACAACTGAGTCTACGGAAAGCTTCCTCCATAGGAGGAATAGTAGAGTCTGCGAAGATCTGGGAACGCGTCGCCTCGTACTTTAGATCAAGGGCTACCAGGAATACACCAACCACGGTGGAATTCCTATAAGTCTTCTACTGCTCAGGGGTAGACGTGAGAGGCATAAAGCTATACAGCTTCTCAAACATCCCGCGTAGGGATGCATATAAAGAGTGGAGTGGTCGTCCATTCTGTTTAATAGTGAAGATATCATGTTGAAGCTGTAGAATCTTCGTCTCGTTCTTTGCTTGTGAATAAGTAGCTGCAAGAATGTCCCACATCGCCTTGGTTATGGATTGATGGAGTATATCATTGGCAATCTATATTGCCAACGTATCTGAAAGCCATACTTTGGCATATGCATAATCTGCCTCCCATGAGACGTTAATCTCAGTCTTCTCAGTCAGTTCTTCCTCGGTAAGAATGTATTTCTTACAAGTAGACTTCATCATGCTCATGAACGGCATAGCCCACAGCTCGTAATTTGACCCATCCATCTTGACTACAGGCGCAGGACCTCTGAAGGCGTCTGTGGAGGGAATATCGACCTTGTTCTCTGACATATCGGCTTGCGAAGGCTAGGGCTGAAGATTAGATCGGATTGTGTCTATATCGACATAAAGAGATTGGATTGCATGTGCAGACTCATGCAACCTATCTCAACATGGAAGAGGACTGGTCGGTGGAGGAGACCCGCAAGTAGGAGCCCACGTGGAGACGCGGGGCCAGGCTAGGCGGTTGCACGGGCTGCGCAGTGCATGGGTGCGGGGACCGGGCTGGGCGTGCACGGGCTGGACGGCGGCGCAGGCGCGAGGCTGGGCTGGCGGCGCACGGGTCGGGCTGGACGGCGCACAGGCGGCGCACGTGGTGGGCGGCGAGAGAGAGAGAGAGAGGGAGAGAGAGGTGGTTGGGCAGGGTTAGGGTTTCGGAGCTCCGATCTAGGACCGCTTCTCGGATACCATGTTGGGAAAAGAAGTCGAGTTGTTTATTCCATAACCCTAGGCTCTCTTATATAGGAGAGTAGCCTATGGGTAAATTACATAAGCGTTCATAAGAATAAGGAAAATACGAAACAGTACAAATAACATAATAGCGTAACATAAAATATATCTCAACACAATCTTGTTGGAGTGTTCATCCTCCCAGACCCTCTATGATTTTTCTTCTGTATATGGACCCTGTCAGTCGGTTTCGCGGCACGAGCTCTGGTCGGATATCCGTGCGGCTAGAGGTGCCTTTCCTGACTGTGACGGGCTTGTCAGGGGAGATTTCAATGTTTCGCTGCTCTCATCTGATCATCCTCGCCAGCGGGGCGGTCTGGATCCCCGTTCTTCTGACTTTGTCGGGTTGATTGATGAGCTTGAACTCGAGGCTATTGATGCTGTGGACACAAAGTTTACTTGGCGGAGCTCGGGATCTCGTTCTCGCATTGATCGATTTCTTGCCTCTTCCGAGCTCTTAGGCTTGTTCTCGTGTTCTTTCGCCTCGTGTAGGCCCCGTACGCGATTGGATCATACTCCACTGATTTGGGATACTGGCTCTACCCCCCGGCGAGGGGGGTTTTCAGATTTGAGCGTGCTTGGCTTCTTGAGGACTTTTTCAGAGAATTGGTGTACACACACTGGTCATCCATGGTTGTCGTTGGCTCGGCAACGTTGAGATTCTCTGAAAAGCTGAAGGAGTTGCGTCAAAGACTCTGTACGTACAAGAAGGAGGTTATAGAAGCTTGAAAAGCAAGGAAGGTGGTTGCGGAATTGAAGATCCAGAGTCTTGACATACTGGAGGATGACAGGAAATTGGATGCGAAGGAACTGAGGCAAAGGGTATCTGCCTTTAGAGTGGTGATAGAAGAAAATAGGAAACAAGTGGTCGAGTGGAAACATAGATTTAGGGTTACTTGGCTGAAGGAGGGTGACGCGGACAAGGCTTTCTTTCACAGAATCGTTAGTGGTAGACGTCGAAATAGCTCTTTCCGTTCAATGATTGTTAGGGAAAACATATTTGTAGGGGACAGAGAAATGGGTAGCGCGATTGCGGATCATTTCCTTGATTTTTCTGGGAGGGATGCATCTAGACCTTGACATTGGAGTGGTCTTGGGGCCTCTCGCCTATCAGAGGTGCATGTGAAAAGTCTGTTGCTGCGTGTTACCAAGGAAGAGGTCAAAGCCGCGGTTTGGAACCTGAATTCTGATGGGGCATCGAGTCCAGATGGTTTCCCCATTTCTTTTTATAAAGAATTCTGGAATGTGGTAGGGGATGAGGTCTTGGAGGTTGTGGAAAAATTATGTCGCTGCAATGCGGGGTTTGAAAGATTGAACAGGGCTCTGATTTTCCTTCTTCCAAAAGCGAGGGCATCCGAGAGGATTGAGGACTACAGGGTGATTGCTCTCTCGAATGGGATTTACCTCATCGTTGCAAAGGTGCTTGCGATCCGTCTCAACGCGTTCTTGATCATCTGGTCTCTCCAGTTCAGTCGATGTTCATACTGGGTCGTCAGATTGGGGACAGTTTGGTTATGGTTGCGGAGAATATCTGTTATTGGAAGCGTAATGGTTATTGGAGTATTTGGTATGTGCGCCATATGCATGGGAGATGGGTAAATGGGTCTCTCCAGGATCCATTTACCCCATCCAAAGTTTAGTCCCACATCTACCAATTTAGAGATGTGGAGGCTTTGTGGGTGTTATATATAGAGCCCCACACCCCTGTAGTCCATTGAGAAAAAGCAATGCTAAATATGCCCCTTTGAGGGCTTCTCCCGTGGTTTCATCCCGCTCCTAAAGGAGTAGGGTTCCACGTAAAAATCCTTCTTGTCCTTCATGTTTATCTTTTTATATTATGCTCTGTTTATCAATTTCCGCTTTCGCTTCCTATTTTCTAGATTCGATGTTGATATTGAAGATGTGTTTGTGAAGTTCATGTTATGTTCGAGAGTTTTTTTAGGGTTCTCTAGAACCCTAGATTTGTCTTGATCTTGTGTCGCATGCAATGGCAGCGCTAATGGGCTCCAGTTTCTGTTCGGCTGCATGCAATGGCGGCACTCATGCGCCAGCCCTATCGCAAGCAGCAATCAGTACACCTTGCGCATCCAAGAGGCGCGCTCCAGGCAGCTATCTCCTTCGACAGTCCCTTGCGTGCATATTCCAAGATGACGCATACCGTCACCTTTCCAGGCGGTTGATCCTGATCTTTAAGGATTCCTTATAAAAGAAAAAAATCTCGACGGCATTATTTCTTCAAGGCAACACAGGTGGTGGCATCATCTGCACATCTGAAATACAGGTGGAGTTCGACACCTTCATCGCCATCCTGGAGGGTCCTTCAGATAGTCGAGCCCTCTAGGGCTCCGCATCGCTAGACAGCGCAACCCACGGTGGACATCCAGCAGCCTCTCCCCACAAACTCATCGTGAGGCGGCGCATCTCTTCAGGCACGTGCCCTTACCGATGGGGCTCCTCGTGAATCTAGTAGCTACAGTGAAGCCTCGCGCTCGCAGCCCCCTACTCTGTGCGCGCATCGCTCCAGAAAGCTCCAATCGGAGCGCCATCGTATGACGGCACTTGTTCCCCAAGCTCCAAGATGACAGCAACAGGCGGCGAGCCCCGTCTCCCTCTATCTTGCTCAAGGCGGCCGTGTCGCCCCCAGGCGGCCGCGTCGCCCCCAGGCGACGCAGCTGCTCCCTCCGATCGAACCCCCCTGACGGCAGCACCCTTCATTCGGCCACTTATTCTCAGGCGGAATCACCGCCCCCTCGCTTTCCCCTCTGCTCCACGGGCAGCTGCAGCTTTGAAACCCCGAGGGGGCGGCGCCCAGGAACCCCATCGTGGGAGGGCAGATGACTTCGACAACAACAAAAAAGGGGTTCCTGTGAGGGGAAACCCTAAATAAGTGTAAGGCCCAAGTGGTCGGGCACTAAAAAATGTGTGGTTAGTGTAAGCACAAGTGGCCCGTGATATATAAAAAAAGGGGGGGAGGAGTTGCAGATTAAAAAAAACAGTCGTACAAAAAAAGGAAATGGCTTAAAAAAATAAAATTAATGATTTGAAAAGCCGTAAAAAAATGGTGAACGGCTTAGTTGAAAAAAAAGAAAGAGAAATGGCTAAAAAAAGCCGCGAAGAATATTTTCATTGAAAAGAAAAGCCGAGTAATTGTGATGGCTTGTGTTTTGTTACCCTCATTTTCTTGTCTTCTCCCAACTTGGTCGACGTCATTGTTTTCCGATAAGTATGGGAGAAAGGGGGAGTATATGTAGAGTCACAGGTCTTCTTCAATTTGTCCAGATTCTCTAGACTCCAGATTGCAGGCCATTCTGATTCAGACTCTACAGTTGTTCAGACTCGACGTCAGATTCCGAGTCTCCAGTTTTAGACATGCACGAGTATGCGATCTTTTCAGATGTGCACATGTATGCCATCTTTTGTCATGGTCCCCATCATTCTTCTTATTGTTTCGGCCAGAGTTTTCATGTGAGCCATAGGGACTCCAGAGCAGAGGACCATTCCCTATGCCATATGGGCAAGGGTTTTCATGTGGTATCATATGGACTCCAGAGTAGAGTACCATTCTCTATGCCAGATGGGAGAGACCCAGTTCTCCGACGAGGAGACTTCTTTCAGACTCCATTCTCTAGCGACCGTGGACTCCGTCGAGGATTGCATTCCACGACCTTTTTCAGTTAGGCCCTTTTCAGAGATAGAGCAGTTGTCCACATGTTGTGGCGGACCAGAGTACTCCGACGAGGAGACTCATTTCCAGTTGCAGTGACTATGACAGGCGCAGTTCAGAGCACATGCTCTCCGACGAGGAGATTCAGTTGACTCGCACTCCAGCCCGTTTGCCCTCCTCACCTGCACGGTATGAGAAGCAACGTCCTCGACAGCAGCCGACAGTTGTGTGCGTTGAGTAGATATTGTCCGTAGTGTCCTGTAGCATGAGTTGAGTTTCTTTCTGTTTGTCCAAGCTGAGCATTGCATGCTCCAGCTTGAGGGGGAATGTTGGAGTATTTGGTATGTGCGCCACTTGTATGGGAGATGGGTAGAAGGATCTCTCCAGGATCTATTTACCCCATCCAGAGTTTAATCCTACATCTACCAGTTTGGAGATGTGGAGACTCCGTGGGTGCTATATATAGAGCCCCACACCCCTGTAGCCCATTGAGAAAAAGCAATGCTAAATATGCCCTTTTGAGGTCTTCTCCCATGGTTTCATCCGCTCCTTAGGGAGTAGGGTTCCACGTAAAAATCCTTCTTAACCTTCATGTTTATCTTTTTCTATTATGCTCTGTTTATCAATTTCCGCTTCCGCTTCCTATTTTCTAAAAATAGCAAACGGATGTTGCTTTGGAAGGTGGACTTTTCCAAAACCTATGACACTCTGGACTGGCGTTTTCTGTGGGCAACTCTGTACAGGAGGGGTTTTCCGGATGTTTGGATCTCGTGGATGAAGCGCTGCATCACCACGGTGTCGCTCTCGGTATTGGTCAATGGCCGCCCTGAGGGAGGATTCTTTCAACCACAGAGAGGAGTCCGACAGGGGTGCCATTTGGCTCCGTTACTTTTTGTGATTGCGTCCGTAAGAATGTCCTGAAAAACAAGAGATGATGGGTCAAAGATAGCTCTACAATGCAAATCCTTCGTGATCTCACTAATAGATAATAAATTCATAGAGATATCAAGAGCATGTAACACATTCTGCAGACGCATCGCAGGCATCAAACTAATCTCCCCATGTCCGGTGATCGGGGAATGAGTCCCATCGGCTATCACAACAATTCGGTCCGGTGAAATCTGTCTATATGTTGTAAGTTGATATCTGTCCCGGATAAATAATGTGTCGCCCCATAATCCATAATCCACTCAGTAATCTCAGATCCGTAATAGGATGTAAAAGCATAAGTACAACCTGAGGTACTAGTCGTAGCAGAAGTACTGGCAGATGCAAGGAAGGCCTTATCGATATGATATCGTTTCGGTTCGCCCGGAAGTGGATATATCAGGATATATCGTCGATATATCGATGACATCGGTGGAAATGTCGGAAATGGCTCAAAAAAGCTATTTTTATCATTTTTTCAGAAACTAAGTCATCCAAGATATTAAAATAACAAATAACTTACAAATACATACTTATGTCACACATATCAGTCATTTATAGCCCATATACCGCACATATAGGTCATATCGAACATATCGTTGTTAATGTTTATTCCTGACCTATAGATATTGGAAATGGATTCCATTCAAGTTCTTATAACATTAAATAACTTACAAATATACACTTAGATGACACATATAGATCATTTATGAAGACTATGATCCTTATACTGCACATATCGGTCATATCGAACATATCGCTGGTACTATTAGTTGTTGTTGACCTATATATATTGAAAATGAAGTTCATCCAAGTTCTTAGACTACTAAATAACTTACAAATATACTCTTTAATCACACATATCGGCCATTTATGAAGCTTATATCGATCATTTCAAACATATCGATATTAATGATGATTCTTTCTTGACTTATAGATATTTTTTTGAAGAATTGACTTATAGATATTGGGAATGGATTTCATTCAAGTCCTACAACATGAAATAACTATCAAATATACTCCAAGTTGAAGAACCATTGTATGCACCCTCTAGGTTGGCCCTCCCTTGCAGGGGTGTGGGGGCAACGCCCCCGACCCGAAACAAAATATATATAAACCATTGTGCGTTTTTGATACTAGGTGTAGCTAGATATGTGTTTTAATACTGGGTGTAGCTAGATTTGTAGTAGAATCAATCTTGCAAGAATAATAGCATTGATATATAGAGATATCGGCGAAACATCGGCGATATCGATCGATATCCAGGTTTTGTTGTACTGAATCCAGTCATCTTTGACCGATATGAGCTGATATCGATGATATATCGCCGATATCACTATAAAAGGATATACTGGGTGATTTCGATACCCCCTCCCTATCGAAACCGATATATCAACGATATATCGCCGATATATTGCCGATACGGCCTTCTATGGGCAGATGCAGAGGCTGCTACATCTGAGTGTCCTCCAAGAGATGGTGAAGAAGAGGGAGGCATGATATCCCACAGTCTAGCTACGAGGTCATCAAACCTCTGATCTGAAGTAGGAGCAGCTGGAGACTCAACCTGTTCCGCTATGCGGGTTGATGCCGGAAAACCATGATTGGAGTAGCATGTATCCTCGGTGTGACTTGGACGGTGACAGTATATACAGGGTTGACGAATGTGTCCTCCTCTAACACGAGGTTCGCGTCTATGAAAAGAAGAAGAGCCTCCTCTGCCTCAGGAGGCTGCCATCGCCGAAGTAGTCTGGCTAGTAGCTATGGACTGAACAGTAATCCTGCTGAGACTACAGAAAGCTTCCTTCATGGGAGGAATAGTGGCATCCGCTAGAATCTGAGAGCAAGCAACATCATATTCAGGGTCAAAGACTGTTAGGAATACACAAACCATGATAGCATTCCTATAAGCCTTCTACTGCTCTGGAGTCGTCGTGAGAGGCATGAAGCTGTGGAGCTTCTCAAACATCCCACGCAAGGATGTATACAACGAATGAAGAGGCCGTCCATTCTGCTTGATAGTAAATATATCATACTGGAGTTGGAGGATCTTGGTCTCGTTCCTGGCTTGAGAATAGGTTGTTGCAATGATGTCCCACATCGCTTTAGCAGTGGGCTAATGTAACACCTCATTGGCGATCTCTATCGTAATTGTACCAAAGAGCCAAATTTTGGCATATGCATAATCCTCCTCCCACGAGGCGTTAACCTCGATTTTCTCCACTGACTCCTCCTCGATAAGAATGTGTTTCTTATCGTTAGACTTCATAAGGCTCATAAACTGCATAGCCCAGAGCTCATAGTTTGTTCCGTCCATTTTGGCAATAGGCACTGGACCTCTGAAAGTGTCTGTGGTGGGTATGTCGAGTTTGTTTTCCGATATATTGCCGGATATAGATAACTAGGGTTTTGTAGACCAATGAATGAATGTCTATACAGACATATGTGGATTTGAATACATATGTAGACTTATGCATCCAAATCCATCACCCAAAAAGGAGCTCGATACAAGCGAAGACAACTGAAGATCGAAGATGGGCACGACAGTGGCGGCTTGAGAGGCGGTCGTGGTTGGAGAGGCAGTCGCGGCAGGTAGGCACTGCTAACGGAGCAGCAGCGGCGGAGAGAGGAGGGGAAGGCGGCGGCAACGACGGAGAGAGGAGAGAGAAGGGGGGGCCAGTGGGTGGGGGTTTAGGGTTAGGGTATGGAGCTTCGGTCTAGGACCACTACTCTGATACCATGTTGGGAAAAATCAAAGAGTTCTTTATTCCTGATACCATGTTGGTAAATTACATAAGATGAACATAAAGAAGTGAAAATAACATAAAAGTACATAGGAACATAGAAATATCTCTAAGGTATCAGGTGTAGGCTAGAGATGATCATGAAAAATTTCTTTGAGACAAAACTGGGCATGATGGAACGAGGATGCATCTGGTTGATTAGGAGATTGTTACTTTGCCTAAGATGGTCGGTGGCCTTAGGATCTCTTATTTGGATACCATGGACGAAGCTCTTTTATTGAAGTGGGTTAGTAGGATTTTAGGCAGAAATAATGACTTGTGTTGTTGTCTCATTCACGGCATTTATAACATTGGGGTCCAGGCTAATTTGTCCCAACACCCGTACTTTCACCCTTCAGCTTTTTGCAAGGGTATCTCATCAGTGATACCTCGCTTTCATGAGCTCTTTCGATTAGTGCTTGGAGATGGTAAATCTAGTCCCTTCGTGATCGACAACTGGACAGGTGAGGGAACCTTTGCCTTCAAATTCCCCAAACTATTTGCCCTGGCTGCTAACCGGGATACACAGGTTTTGACTGCTGGATAGATGACAACAGGATGCCTTCGTTCTTGACGGACTTCTCTGATCAGTTCATGGAGGATTTCCTTCTCTTTTTGGAATCCCTAAGGCGAATGAATAGATCGACAGACGATCGAGATCACGGGTTATGAAAAGATAACTCTTTCTCAGTCAAACGTGCCTACAAAACAATCATCCGACCACCACCGGTAAGGACAGATACCCTAGTTCGTGACTACAACTTTAACTATGAGTTAAAATTGTCGAACAGAGTTGGTTTCTTCATGTGGTTGTTGCGCAGAAGGTTTATTATGACAAGGGACCATTGTGCATGTTTCCTTAGTGACACACATATTGAGACAGTGGAGCATCTTTTCTTTGACTTTGTGAAAGCATCCGCAATTTAGTAAGACATGAATATAGACCAGCTAAATCTGCAAAACTGGACCTTTTCTAGGAATCGTTGTTTAAGGAAAAGCATCGTCCAAGAAAGGACCTCTTGAGTCCTATCACAAGTGGTTAGCTAGAAATGGGGCTCTCTTTTCTCAACACTTTTACTATAAGAATGCTATTTTCATTTTAAGATCTTCCCGAGTCTTGGCTTATGTAAGTCGTTATTTAACTTATATTTGTCTTTTAATATATTTGGGGTGGACACCATAGAGTGTTTCCCCCTTTTTGACTCAAAAAAGGTGTTAGTTCTTCTCTTTGGGCTCTTTTTCTCACAATATATTATTTAACATTAGGATCCACAACATCGAGGATGCTTTGCACCCACAAGTCATAATTTATCCCATCAAACTTGATGATGAACACGAAAAACATGATCTTCATATCATCATAGGGTTTGTGATGAATCACGAGAATCAGACGTGATGACATTCTTGAGAAAAAAAGCCCCAATAATATGTAAAAAAAATAATGCATCACCATAGGTAGCACGGGTGATGGGGACAACGCTGCTGGGAAGGTAAGATTTGTTGACAATGGTGCCGACTAGAGTGACGATGATGGGATTCGCCTTGCTGCTACAGTTGAGGGCAATGATCGACAGCGTTGAAAGGGCATCGCTTTCCTCTTTCTCTTTCCTAGTGTTTTGATGGAAGGGATAGAGGGTTTTCTTAGATGAGTTATCGGACCACTGGTCTAGGACTACTGCTTTAATACCATTGAAGGAAAATCAAATAACTTATTTTACTATGAAAGACCTACCCCGTTGTTACATAGGAGCAGGGATGTTGGTCAAAATAGTATATAAGTTGAATGTGACTAAACAATGGAGAAAAATAAGACACCTAGTAAGCCTTCTTAACAGAGTCAACCGGTCAATCTAACAGTCTAATTGTAGAACAGTTGGCTGGAAAATAAAGCAAAATTTCATTTAAGAGGCAGTTAACAGATATTAGTGGATTACTGTTCAAAACCTAACGTTCAACTGGACATTCAGTCAATTGGGCCTACAAGTCAACCGGTTCAATAACATTGGTCACTGATTTATGATAACAGTCAGCTGAATTGAAACCGTGAGCAAATAGGAAGTAGGGGTGTAAACGGACCGAACCTGAGCGAACCTATGTTTTTTAGGTTCGGTTCGTTTATTTAATCGAGCCTAAACTTGTGTTCAGGTTTTTCGAACCGAATCCAAATCGAACCTCTTTTTAAACGAATCGAACCTAAGCGAATATTGAACTTAAGAATTCTCTAATAAGAGGGAGTGAAAAGAAGAGAAATGGATATATATATATATATATGTATTTACAGTTAGAGTAAATATTCATTTAGTTTTTTTCTTTATCTAACTCATCTTCATCTTTTGAAAAAAATTAGATTAATAAGGATTCGTCTCTTTGAAAAAAGTATAATTATAATATATTTTATACCTATTCAGATGGGGATAAGGAATAAGAATAATGCCGAGACATTCGATAAGTAATGCTTGTACTTATTCTGTTGATTTGAAGATAAAGAAGGGAAAAGTACTAGACCATAGATGATAGTTGTTGTAAACATGATGTGACTATTTATTTTTGGATAGTTTATACTGAGATAAAACCTAGTTATCCCGCAAATATCTAGTTACCTCTAGATAAATTCACTAACCCTGGGATAAAAACAACTCATCTCAAAATAAGTCCACTTCTACGGATAAGGATTTGTAAATATGTATATGTGTATGTTTATCGAGCTTTTAACGAATCGAACCTGAGCGAACCTATGATTTTTAGGTTCGGTTCATTTATTTAATCGAGCCTAAACTTGTGTTCAGGTTCGATTCGATTATTTCCGAACCGAATCTGAATCGAACTTTTAGAGAGCCGAACTTGAGCGAATATCGAACTTGAGAATTTTCTTACACCCCTAATAGGAAGGAATTGAAACTCTTTATCTTTAGCCTTTTACACTTTGATATTATAGGCTCTTTTACATCCAAAATAAGAATAATAAAAAAGGAATCTAATCTACCTTTCAATAGTTTTCACCAAAATGGGTGTTTCCCCACGAATTTAACCTTGTGAAGTTGAATGTTTGTGTTTTGGTCCTTGCTTTTATGTTTGCCTTGGTTTCCTGAATTATTAGGCCTTTTACAAAGAAACAAATACCTATTCTAATTTCATTGACAAAACTTCATTATGTTGTAATAGAGGTGTCATTTTTTAGCAATGATTTTGGTGATGTTTCAGTAGAGGTGATTCACCTACTTACAATTGCAAATGAGTTGGTTGAGATACTATCTGGAGTAGCAAAACTCAAATGCACCTTCAGCTTGCATGGCTCCTTTGACGGCAATGATTCCTGGTGATAATTGTCATAGGACTAAACCCATTTCCAAGATAATGAATCCTAAATGCAACTACCTACCAAACAAAAGTGTGTACTCTTCAACACAAAACTGTCTATATCTTCTGATTCAGGAAGATATTTTCAATTTTAATTGATATTATACTAACGCTTGGTTATTTTGAAATATCAAAAAGACAGAACAAGTTCCTGCATAATGTAACCTAACCTCTTCTGCATCAAGAACCAAACCAACAATATGCGCCCTCATAAGATTTCTTCTGGATTGAATGACGCTCAGGGATGCTGGTCCTTTCTCTTGGCCTGATCTTTCTATCCATCCTGCAGTGTCAACCTGGAAGAACAAAAAATTAGGCCGCAATTCCATCAAGGTTGCAATAAAAAATATTTCAGCAGATTGGTCATGTAAATTTGGGACTACATTAACTAGGAGTCCAAACAAGATTCATTTCTTTTAGATGTTTTTATTTACCAATAACTTCACCTGCCAAAGATGATCCTGTTGGGAAATGCAAATTATTATTATTATTATTTAGAATAGCAGTACCACATCTACTTGGGTTACAAGAATATGGAAGAAAAAGAAAGAAGGCAGAAAACACTAAAAACGGGACAATGCAGCATAGCATTGGATCCAACTCATGCTTTTTTCATAAATTACTAAAATTATAAAAATGATGAAGCCTTCTCCCACTATAAGTAGGGTCGGCTACATGGATTCTTGCTCAAATCCATGATGAAAGATTCGCCTATTTTTTACGCTAGCCTTCGACTACCTAACGCAACCTCCACAAGGGGGGATTTAAACCATGGTTTTTTGGGTAGTAGACACGCTGTACTACTACCAGACCATTTAAATGGGTGTTAAATTCCTAAATTACAACATAATAAAATTGACACTAAGAAATGCCTATACGGATAAATCTCAATGCCTCCATGCATTTAAATAATAACCAATTGGTTTCATCAAGCAGCGTCAAAATCCTCAACAGCCATTGTACAAATAATATACATAACGATATATGAGGAACAACACCAGATGGCATACATGAAGAATTCGAAGCAAAAGCTATAAAAGAACAATATCCTACCAAATATATTGTCCGTCCATCATATTTGAATTGGGCCCTAATGGAATCCCGTGTCAAGCCAGCTTCTGGACCAACCAGTACCCGATCTTCTTGTAGTAGAGAATTTAGGAGAGTAGACTTCCCAACATTAGGCCGTCCCACAATGGCTAGTTGTAATGGAACCTTAGCTTCATCGTTCGATGTGTCCTCTCCATCAGTCTGTTTTACTAAAAACAACAAAATAAATTCTTATATTTAGAAGCCAGAAAAATCAACTAATAATGCCATAAATAAAGCTGTAGAAATCAATAATAAGATAATGCAATGTAAAGAAATTAAAACTCATTATTGAGAGGGTTTGGGGGAACCATAGAACAGTCCGAATTATGAGAAAATTACAAAAAATGCTGAACATGACTCGTAGATGCTATACCTTAAATAGAAACAAGGATATTCCCCATAGACATATGTCATGTTTAGCTTGGCCCAGCATTGGTATGAGGAAACTCATTCCAAGGTGACAGTCCCCGAAGGAATACAAATAGAAATAGAGAACATGGAAATAAACTAAAATAAAAATCATGTTATTAGTTATAATTGCCTAATAACATCAACCCCCTCAAGTAGGATCCTATCTATCGATCGTGCCAGCTTGGAAGTCAACAGTGGCATGTGTTTTTCTGGAAGTGCTTCGTAAATATATCCCCAAATTGGAATTCCGTGGAAATGTGCGGAGCAATAATCTTCCCTCTTTGTACAGTGTCTCGAATAAAGTGGCAGTCCACCTCAATCTGCTTGGTTAGCTCATGGAGAAAAGAATTACCGGCAATGTATATAGCGGACTTGTTGTCACAGTAAAGAGGAACTGAAGGTGTAGCATGGAGTCCAAATTCCTATAGAAAGGAGAAGAGCCAAGTAATCTCGTATGTAACTTGAGCCATTTTCTGTATTCTGCTGTTGCGCTTGATTTGGATATTATAGCCTATTTCTTGTTGCGTATGTAACAAGGTTTCCACAAACATAGTAAAACTAGTAGTGAATTGCATGTCCTCAAGGAAACTAGCATAATCAGCATCTACATAGGAGGTGATATCAGTATGGTCGTTAACCCCATAGAAGAGGCCATTTCCTGGAGAGTCCTTCAGGTATCTGATGAATCTTGCAGAGAGGAGAGAGACGAACACCATCTGACGAGTCCCAAAATACCCTCTTTAATAGATATGAATTATCGTTTAAATTTGTCGTTTCGTTGTAGGCGGGAATTCGGAACCGATCAAGAAATAACCACAATTAATTAATCAATTTGTAATCGACGTGGTTTTATGTTTATTTAAATTGGGCAAGTCCCAAGGTCGAACTCAAGGAGGCAAAGGAACAACCTAGGATTATGTCTATCAAAATTCGTGCACGATTTTTAAGGCGGTTATTTTTGGTTTTTTTATGCAATTTTGGAATGCAAAATGCAATTGTGACCAATTTTAGGGACTAAAAAATAAAGAACAATCAAATGATGTTCAAAAATCATGAAACTTGGCCGATATGTCAATGATGATGAAATAAGTGCAGTGTAATTTTTTGGGAATTTTTGGATGCAAGATGAGTATTTTAAGAATGGGATTTTTACCCGGCAGACCCTATAAACTTTTCAAATTACCTCTACGACCTTTGAAACAACCTAATTTTCCCCTTGACCTCGTAAACTTGTTAACCCTTACCCTACAGACCATGTTGTCAACTCCCATCCATTTACCTGTTAAAACTAACCGGATTCCATTATCTGTTTTTATATTATACCCATTTTGTTTATCAAATTTACGTTGAGTGCCACTCTTCCACTGCCTCCTCCACCCGCGCTCCCCTCCTCCCCATAGATGTCAAGGCGCGCGCCTAGGCGCGCCTAGGCGGCCGCCTAGGCGTCTAGGCGCCCCAGGTCTTGCGCCTAGAAAGAGCGCCTTAGTTTTATTGAAAAAGGCGCGCCTTGGGTCTACGCCTTGGGTCGCCTGGGCGCCTAGGCGACTATTTTTTTATGTATTCTCGACTATTTTTTTATGTATTCTACACATATATCGCATTTTGAAAATGCGATATACTTAGCGCATTTACAAAATGCGATATACATGTCGCATTTTTGAAATGCGATATACATATAAAAAAAATAAAAAAATGATGTCGCATTTGAGACATGCGACATCCATTTGCTTTAAATAACTATATGTCGCATGTCTCAAATGCGATACGTAGGACACACTTTGGAAAACGCCTAGGCGCGCCTAGGCGCGCCTAAGCGCGCCAAGGCGTCCAGGCGCCCAGGTCTAACGCCTTGTCGCCTTGCCGCCTTAATAACCATGCTCCTCCCTGACCTCCGCCTCCTCCTCCAGATCTGCGTCACCAACCTTCAACCATTTCATCTGTTTTTTTCCAGGACTTCGTCGCCAGGAGTTGTGCACAAATCATCAATTTTGCACCATTGAAGATCCGAATATCAACACCTTCATGTGGAGTGCATCATATCAAACCTGTACGTACATCCACCTGAGGAGCCCTGCAATCTGGAATTAGCGTGAAACGAATCTCCATCGACGGCTAGAATCCTCGAGAAGCATTCGAGCACCACCGCTTCTTCAAACCTTTGGAGCAAGAGGCAGAGGAGGACGCCGCAGAGGAGGAACCCAAAGATCCTCTGGAGCGACCTCACCTCCTCCGCTGCCGCTTCGCTCCCACCATAAGCGCCGAGGTACGGGTCCGTGCAGCGCAGGCCCATCGCCGCCACCGCGGCGCCGCCGAAGATGGAGTGCACCATCGACAATGGCTCCATGAACTGACCTGGTAACTCGACCCGCGCAGGCTCCGACACCGCGCGACGCGGACGCCGGGGGACGGTGGTGTCGAAGGGGGAGGAGGGTTTATCACCGCTGCCGTAGAGGGGAACGAGGGAGGAGGTGGAGAGGCGGCCCTTCATCCTCTCCCCTCCCTCCCTGCCTCCCTCAACGTCCCTGTCCTCTACCTCTCCCTCCTCTCCCTCGATATCGTCATCTCCTCCTCCAACCCCGCTTCCACACCCGACGAGATCGCACACCAGTTCCGCCTCTCCTCCCCCTCCCTCGCCTTTGCCACCTCCTCGACAGCCCACCTCCTCCCCTGCAGCGTCCTCACCCTCCTCCTCGACTCCCCTATCTTTCACTCCTTTCTCCAGCAATCGGGACCCTCAAGCACAACCCCCATGTGGTCGTCCACCAATCTGACCCCGCCATGGTGCTCTACTCCTCCAGGACGATGAGGCCTACGAAGGCAGCGGTGCTCTCGCACCGCAACTTCATCACATTCATGGCGTCGGCGCGACAGGAGACACTGGTCTCGCAGGCGCGAAGCCGGAGCAGGAGCAATTGTTGCGTCGTCGAAGTTGGCTCGACGGCAATGAAGCCAGAACGAAGGCAGTAGCGACGGGAGAGCTCTGCGACGGTGTCAAGGATGGACACCGGACCTCGCCGAGTTGAAGGTGAAGGGGTGGCGTTGTCACCGCCGTCCCTCCTACGTGAACGGCTATCGGCGGATGCATGTGGACATGGGGGTCGGCGTAGTTAAATAGGAATCGACGGCATCCGGAGACGGAAAGGGGGATTTAATGATGAGCAGAGATGGAAGGCATAGGGCAGCGGTCTGGTGATTTGATCGGTTGGATTAGGATCTGATGGAGTTTGGACAAGGGATCGTGATTGGAAAGGTGATCGGATCTTGGCGGCCAGAAGAGGAAGATATCGGTAGCGAGATACGCAAGGGAGGTTGCGGCGAAATCCAAGGAGGCGTCGCCGCCCAAATCTGGAAAGGGAGAAGGACTAATCGGAGGTGGAAGATGATCTGGGACCATCCGATCAACCGAGATCGGACGACATAGATTATGCCACGTATTTTTTATTTCATTTTATTATTTTTTATTTTAAATTAATTAATTTTTAATTAATATTTTTCAAAAAACAAAAATAAAGGCCAAAAATGGGTGACACATGGTGGCGCCAGGAGCCGCCACGTGTCAAGCCCAAAAAAATCAAGAATTAAAAAAGATAATTCAAAAAGAAATAACAGATGACATGGATGGAAAATTTTTCTTCACGAAAGTTGCTCGTCTCGATGAGATCTACAACTTTCATGAAGAGACCAAAACGAAATCGATCATTCGCACAAAGTAATATTTTTGGGGTACTCTATGTACAAAGAATACCTTGATTTTTGGTTTTTCTAATTTTTTATTATTTTTTAAACCAGATAAAAATCCGGAAAAAAATATCATAAAATTAAAGAAAAATATTTACACATTAATCTAATTTTTTTGGATTTTTATTAATTAAGAAAAAGAAGAAATAAATTAAAATATGAAAGCGACAACTTTTGTACATACTATTAGTGAAGACTCGGACTCAGTTAATTTCTTTGATTTCAAGCTCATTTTGGATTTGAATTTTTGTGCATTTTAATAAAACTTTTATCAAAGAAAATAAATGAAAAAGAAATAAAATAAAATGAGTTAATTATGTACATAAAATATTAGGTCAAAATTAGGTAAAATACAAAATGTACAAAAGACGCCCAAAACCCAACTTTCACGTATGAGCTCCGATTCACTTGAACTTGGTCTTATTTTGAAGGTAATTGAATGTCTATTAGTTCAAAAGTGAGTAAGATCAAATCGGACACTGGATGAGGAAGATATTAGCATTTTAGTCCAGAAATCCTGAAATTAGGTTTTGAGTTTCAGGTCTACTTATTTATGTTAGTATTTTTTGTATTTTTCATTTATTCTTGTCAATAATATGTACACAATAGAGATGTTTTCAGGTGATTTGGAGTTATCATGAAGTAATTAAAAATCAGGAAAGTTATCTTATTTACAGGTCAATTGGGCTAAGATTTTAGGCTTCTTATTTTATTCAATAATGAGTGATAAAATGCAATTATTATTAATACATGCATGAATGCTAATTATGCAATATAAATGCCAAGGAATTTTGAGGATTTGAGCTTAATTAGTGATTTTTAGAGTGATTAATCTGAGATTCATCATCCCCATATACTTAAATCATGCTCGTCCCTTAGCATCTAAAGAACCGCAATGAGGTGAAATGAGATGGGTTTCATACCAAGATCATGAGCAGAAGGTGAAAATGGAGCTAGTCATAACCTTTGGATTATTAGTTTGGCGGAACTTCTGTGAGACCTAGGGTTTTAAAATCAACAGCCTCTAAGTTCTACATATCATTGTCACGGTTTCGACTCAGAAGTCATCTTAGATCAATCCTCCTCCCAAAGAATACGACATGAACATTGAACAATTGACTCATGTGTGTAAAAGGTTTTAGCTCTTCCCATCTAGAATACTGGACTACCATGCAAACCTCCTCTCCAATAACTCGTCCTCGAGGAGTCAGGTATTTCCTTCTAAGGTCTGTCGCGTTGTGTTCACAATCGAATAGAGGAAGAAATTAGAAGGAGAAAAGAACAGGAGGGTGACCAGTGTAGTCACCTCTCCTTGTGAAGCCGGCCAGTTTAGCCAAGTCTCCACCAAGATCTACAGGTTTTCTTGAAGCTTGAACCTTTTTTTGATCAAATATTTATTTGGTAGTAGGCTTCTTTGTGTTTGGATTTTTGGTAGCTCTACATGGATCTTGTTGTGCTCATACGGATATGGAATCTTTTTTCCGTACATGTTTTGGGGTCTAAGGAAAAAAGTATACCCAGTCGTCCACCCCTTTTCCGAAGCTTTATTTCAGCCCGTACTCCGATCTTTAGATGTCCACGCTACCAGAAAAGAAACTCACACATCTTCCAACACCCCGTCTGAGTTGAGCTAAGTGCATAGTGCGAGAGTACAAATTAATTCCCTATTCCAGAGTCGTACCCAAAATGAAGAGACCAGGTTAGACACTAAGAGTCAAACGATGCACATTGTCATGTGGAACTCGAAGAATTAAGCCATAATCCTGAAGTTTCTAAAATCCTTTTTCTCAATGAAGTTCCTCTGAAAATTTAGTGGATTAAGGTCAAGTCCAGACCACTCTCGGTTTCTGCTCATAACTCGGTTCAGAACCCAAGGGCTTTTCACAAATGCAAATGAATGTAAAGCTGGATGAAGTGCAAGTGTGTGAAATGCAGACACTTTTTTATTTGGATTTTTTGTTTTTTGAGAGATATATTTTTTTATGCAAGGAATTTTTATGCAAAAATGAATAAGAAGCTATTTTTTTCTAAAATTTTTGTTGGACATAGTCAGTGTTAGTTGCAATCTTTTTTTACCACTTAGTTACCCCTCCTGTAAATATATATAGACTTACGCGAAAGTACGAGCTATAGGTAAAATATATACATAGTATATATACACACACCCCTATACTTACTGAGTGTTGTGTCCTCAAAGCACAAGAAGCGTAGAGAAGACATAGCCCGAGCTAAGCGTAAGAGAGTGAAAAAAGAAAAATAATAAAAGTCGGCCCACCCCCCTATACTTGGACTGTGATGAACAGTCTAAGTATAGAAGAAGAGCGAAACTGAGGCGGTCGCAAGATGTGAATGAGGAGAGTATATATAGTGAGCATCGAGTCCCCCTATACTTAGGCTCCGGCAGCCTAAGTACAGAAGAAGGGTGGAATTGGGGTGACCGTGAGAAGGAGTTGATGAGGAGAATGTTATATACATATGGCATCGGTCCCCCCTATACGTAGGCCTTGGCCTAAGTAGAGGAAGAAGATGTAAATGGAGACTGATGGGGTCAGGAGGGAGGGAGGGTAGCCGATGATTAAGGCGATTTTTCAGTCGATCTTTTTGTGAGCCAAAGGTGGGAGATCGTAATGATACGAAGAAGATGAAGCATATGAGCCCCAATCATTGTCAGTGTTATCCTCGGAAAAATCAAGCTGGAGAGTAGATGAAGCATATGAATCAGATCATATCCAGTCATCGTCGGAGTTATCCTCAGAAGAATAGTATTTGAAAGTGGAGGTACTCAGAATATTCTTGTTCTTTAGTTGCTTTAGTTGTTTTCTCAGAATTTGTTCCTTCTTAGATCAAGCGATTCGTCCTCGGATGAATATTCAGGAGTGCCAGTCTCAGTTAGCTGATAAGAAATTATTCCAGTATATTTAATGAGACCAGGAGAATAGGCTTTAGATGAATAATAGTGAGGAACATGAGTCATCCAACGGGAATCGGTGTTTGGATCCTTGCGTAATTAAGGTTTTAAAACTGTCGAACAGACCTCACTCATGTAGATTACCTTGTCCGAACCTGATGAGGAATCATCAGACGATTCCTCTTCCGGAAGATCGAAGGCGACTTTCTTTTTAGATGAAGGAGCAGCCATTTTGTTTCGTGTTGTCTGTGAAAGTGATGGTCCTGGGAGTGAGGTGTTGACAATAGAATAACCATTGAAAATTTTCTCCCTGGTCGGTGGACGTCCCGCGTATTTGTTCTTAGTTGTCTTAATGGTGGTGCACTCCTGAGTTGGATTGAATTGGTCAAGGTGGTCATAGAAGATTTCGGTCGACTCAGGATACGCCCATGCATATGTCTCAGGATCATAAAAGAAGTCCTTTCCCATGGTAAGAGCAGCAGGAAATAGAACAGTGGGGAGAGTTTCCGAACTGTTGGTTAGTGCACGTCCCGCATATTCGTTCTCAATTGACTTGATGTTGGTGCATTCCTGTGTAAGGTTGATTTGATCAAAGTGGTCAGATGAGATTTTGGTCGACTCAGGATGTGTCCATGCATATGTCTCAGGATCATAATAGAAGTCCATTCCCATGGTGAGAGTAACGGGAAATGGAACAATGGGATGAGTCTCTAAACCAATAGTGTCTTCAACAGTCGTTATCTCAGGTGTAGTAGCAAGGTAGGGCTCATCTACCGCTTGATGGTTACGACTTACGGCAATTGACAGCTTCGTGGGTTGCCTCAGAAAATCATGATTCCTCAAAGACTATTTGAGATCGAAGTGCTCCTAATGCTGTGAAATTGATTTTTCGAGTTTCTCATTCAATAATAGCCTTAGTCACAATGCCAAGAATGGTTTTCTGAGAATGATCAGAGACTGGGTGAATTCTCATTGACGCTCAATATCAATGATCGTGAAGTTCACTTTGAACGGAGCATCTAGGAATGTAACGATGACTAAAATAGTTCCTCTCAGTCGTTTTATTGATCGATCAACCAGTTGAACAATCTCTCTTATTTTCCCGATAGGTCCGATTAAGCTTGTCAAATACCGTGGTTGGGAGGATATTGATTAGTGAGTCATCATCGATTCGAGCATGGGTAAATATTATGTCTTTGATTCTACAGTTAAATCTGGGCAACCGTTTCACTATATAGCTCTTTGTTTTTCTCCTCAACACCAAGGAGGTGGTCATTGACAAGATATGTCTTTTAGTCTTTATTCTCGTCCTGCCCGACTTGGGCGGAGCTACGATTTGAAAGTTGAGTTTTGGACCCCTATTGTATACTTGTACATATTAAAATATTCATTTTATTATTTATTCATTATTTTTACCATTTTATATTTTTATAATTTTGTAAATATTATTTATAATATATGAGTATATTAAAATCAGAATAAAAATCTCAAGAAAATACAAAATAAAATACTTGTATATATATAATACATAGGTGCAAGACCTATAAATATACCTGTTAGAGAATGTTCTTTGTGGCTATTTATTAAGAGAATATTCTATGGAGAATATCCTATAGAATATTCTCCCTTGAGCACCTATATAAGGATCGCCACACCCCCTGTACTCATTGAGAATTACAATAGAATATCTGCCCCGTCGAGGGCTTCTCCCGTGGTTTCATCCCGCTCCTTCTGGAGTAGGGTTCCACGTTAAATCCCACTGTCCTTATTTTCCTTATCTTTTTCATATTCGCTTCCGCATATTTATTTCTCAACATGGTATCAGAGCAGGTCGACTCTTGGGGATTTCAAGTTCTTATTTACAATCGAGATTCGATTTTTTTTAGATCTTTTGTTCTTGTTCGAGATATGTTATCATTCTTGTTCTACGATCGTGTTCGAGATGGTTAAGGGTTTCTCATGGAAACCATATTTCTTCATGCTCCGGATCACGCCATATTCAATCACCTGGTTGCGCGTGTTCAAGACCAGATCCAACAGGCGATCAGCCCAGGCTGTTCCAGATCCTCATGTCTCGCATCTTCTCACGCAGGCGCAGAAGGTGCGCCAACCACTCTCCAGCAGCATTACAGAGGCTGCAATCCTCCACGACGGCTGCAGCTTCGACTCCAATCGCTCCAGCGACATGATCCAAAAGACGGAGCCCTTGCGCAGTCAAGAGCACTCGTCCAGCCCGATCTCCTTCCGTCAAAGAAAGCCCAAGTCACTCCAGAAGGCAGAACCCAGGCAACCCTCCAAGGCCCTGGCTTCCTCCCGCGGCGGCCCCCAGGCGAGCAGGCCCGCCCTCCCCACCTTCACGATGGCGCTCTTGCTGCAAGAACGCAAATCTCTCCCAGGTGGCGACCCACCATCGTGCCCGACCCCGCGCGCCTCCAGCGAGGCGCGATGAGCGAGATCCAGGCAGGCACGAGCCCAGGGGGTCTCCCAATAGCAAGCAGAGCCCCTCCGGCGGGGCCCTATCAATCGGCGGCGGTGCAAGGGCTTCGCGCGGCAACCCTCCAGCAATAAGCCATGCATCTCCCACCCGACAGCTTCGTGCGGTGATCGCGCAGCCTCCAGACGATCCAAACGGCGCCCCACGGTGCCTCCCTCTATCCTTCTCTCGCGCAGACGATCTGAAAGTCCCACCACTACGCGCACAGGCAGGCAGCGTGAGCGCCCATCCAGGCGCACATCCAAGCGCGCGGCGCTCTCCCGCAAATCCTTGCCCTTCCTTTACGCGCACAGGCAGGCAGCGCGTCAACACATTGGCGGCGGAGGCGGCGCTCCACCTCCCACGAGCAGAGACCCCCAAAGGGGGCGGCATTCGAAGGGTTTCCCAGATGGGAACCCTAAGATGCTCGATTATTAAAAAAAACAAAACAAAATGTTGTTTTATGTTGGGCTGTATGTTGACAAAAAGGGGGGTGCGGTTAAAAAAATGGAAAGCACAGCCCATTGACGTTAAAAAAAAATGTGAGAAAAGGGATGGGTCCAAGTGGGCCACCATCAGTACAAAAAAAAAAGAGAGAGCGGTGCGTACGAAATAAGAAGCCGTACGCATATTGATTTCAAAAAAAAAGGCACGTATATCGAAAAAAAAAGTCGTACGCAAGTTAAAAAAAATGATTTGCGAAAGTCGAAAAAAAATGTCAATGGCTTTAAAAAAAAAATTTAATTGTGCAAAAAAAATGATGAAGCACAAAAGAAAATAGAGGAAAAAAAAGAGCAACTTTTGTTTCTCTCAACTTGATCCTTATTCTATCAAGTACGGGAGAAAGGGGGAGTCAGAAATGATATATTCTTCATGACATCTGCATAACAGATCGACACTCCAGATTTCTACATGATCATCCGTCTTCACCGAGCATCAACTTCTTCCTCGAGGGGCATACTTCTTTTGCGACCCGACTACTACTCTGCGCTGGACTTCTTCTTCTGCAGCGATTCTTCTCCAGGCACGACAGAGATATGTTCCGGTGACCTGCAGGCACGACAGAGATACGTTCTGGTGACCTGATATCGCAGCGGTTCTACAGGCATGACAGAGATACGTTCCGATGACCTGAAAGCCGCAGACCCATCCTCGTGCGAGGTCTTCTACCAGCAGCGGACTTGAATTCTTCCTGTGATGTATCGTGTGAAGATGTGTTCTATACTTTCTTCTTGTTGTAAGCTACAGCTTTCTCAGCTCCAGCTTGAGGGGGAGTGTTAGAGAATGTTCTTTGTGGCTATTTATTAAGAGAATATTCTATGGAGAATATCCTATAGAATATTCTCCCTTGAGCACCTATATAAGGATCGCCACACCCCCTGTACTCATTGAGAATTACAATAGAATATCTGCCCCGTCGAGGGCTTCTCCCGTGGTTTCATCCCGCTCCTTCTGGAGTAGGGTTCCACGTTAAATCCCACTGTCCTTATTTTCCTTATCTTTTTCATATTCGCTTCCGCATATTTATTTCTCAACAATACCTATATAATTACTACTTTTATTTTATTAAGTGTACAAAACACTTCAGAAAAATAAAAATATATTTAAGTGTATAAAAATATTCTATAACTTTATAAAATAATAAACAAAAATAAATAAATTAAATATACAAAATAAAAATAAATTAATAAAATATATAGATATACAAACCTACATAGGCCTAAAAAGGTAACTTTTATTTTTTACACCTCATAAAAATAATTAAAAATCATAATAAAATAATTTATAAAATAATAAACATTTTTTATTTTATAACCTAAAAATAATAAATTCATTTACTAATTTAAATGAATTTTCAAATAATTTTCAAGAGGATTTTCCTGGTTGGTCCACGTGGACCAACCAGGTGAGTCTGACAATTGACCGCGGGTCAACTGTATGACTCCCCTTCTGGGTTGTGTCAGACCTGGCTTTTTGTCCGCTTTTGCGGATTTTTCTAGGTCGACCCTTTCATCCTTTCATGATGATTTCTTCTGAGATTTTTCTCCCCATGCTTCCATGATACACGCCTATAGCTTGCTTCGGGGATTGGACCGCTGAAACGCCTGCTACACCTCGTTCTTGTAGCCCCGTCGACCACATTGATAAAAGACCACTCGTCACCTCCTTCACTTTTTGAACCCCCTTGGACATGTTCTAGCAATCCTTCTTGGAGGTCTGGATAGAGCCCGGTGACAGCGAGGCTCCCCGCTCCTTGGAGGCATCATTAGGCGAGCAAGGGTGGCTGCCATTATCTCCGACCAAGGATGGTCGTCGAGGTACCAACTCGGGTAAAAATCCCTTGAGGTTACGTTTTCTTAACATTTTTCTCGCATTTTTCAGCTAACCGTAGTCCCAGATTTCCCCCTGACCTTTTCCTTTCACATTTCGTCCTCTTAGACACCCCAACCACCTCTCGTCGGAGCTTGCTCCGGCGAGCATCCATTCCAACGCCTTCCGCCTCTTTTCGCCGTCTTGAGGTGCGCGGCAATTTGCCCGCGCTCCTCCTCACTCTTTTTGCAGGTACCAGGTGCTGAAGGACCCCATCTGGGGTCATTTTTGTTGAAACCGAGCTCCTTGGAGCCGCTCCAGGTCGTCCACGCCGTGGTGGCACTCCGGGTGCTTTCCAGCCATTTTGACGCTGCCAACCTCTGGAGGAGCATCCCAGCAAGCTTTGGCAGCTGTCGGAGGGACTTATGGTGGTCGGAGGAGAGCCCTGCACCTAATCAAAACTCGCTGGCGGCCTGCTCTTCATGCGTTCATCCTCGCGTCTCCACGCCGTTGGATTCCGCCGTGTTCTTCCAGCCCTCCAGCAGTCGTAGGATCGGATCTTTTCCTGTCGTCCGATCGTGCCCCTACGTTCTAATCTTGGCCATCAAAAACGAAGGGGTATCGCTGCGCCTCGTGCTGCCACGTGTATAAGTGAAGGGCGCTCAACCGTCAGATCGACCCAGCGAGGGTATTTTGCGAATTAACCCCCGCACTATTTTGTAATATTTTAGTAGCATTTAAACTTTCCTCAGCCTTTAAAAACTTTGGTGACATTTGCGAACTACCCCCCTATTTTTGTGGTATTCCCTCTTGTATCCCTGCCAGGTCACGTGCTCTGCGCACGTGACTTGGCTATTTTACAGGGGGCACTTGGGGGTATTGCGTATTTATTTCTTAAGTCCAAGACTTTTCTAGGCAGTTGAATATTTCTGGATATTTTGCATATTAGCCATTCTAGTTTTTAATTATTGCGACTTGGCCCTTTCCAGTCACGTGCCCCGTGCACGTGGCTTAGGGAATTTAGTGGTTATATCCTTGGAACTTTGGCTGTTTCGAATCAGGTGCAGAAGCATTTTTTTGTACGTTATAGATTTTGTGTGAAAATTGCTTGCAGGCCCCCAAACTATTCTATATTCGCAGAAATTCCCCTGCCAGTGTGTAGTTTCTTTATGTTTCTAGTATTTATTTCATGCATATCTAAATTCATAAAAAATCTACAAAAATTACCTTAAGTTCCTGTTGCATTGTACATTCACGACATATTTTTGTTTTGCATATTTATTGCATTTTCATATTTATAAAAAATCAAAAACATGCATTTTCACCACTGTTTGCATTATAAAATCCATAAAAATTATAAAAACACCTCAGAAAATTCCCAAAAAAATATATATTGTCTTTTAGTGTATTTTAACTTTTGTCCAAAAATCACTAAACAATATAAAACAAAACTCCTAAAAATTAGAAAACCTCAAAAAATTTATAAAAATTTTAAAAATTCATAAAAAATCCTAAAAATATAAACTCTGTTTCGAAATTTTCTTTATTTTATTATCTTTTCTTTAAAATTAATTTGAGGAATTTTGGAATCTGTTTGATATTTTTCATCCTCAACTTAGTTTCAGCCTTTTATTTTCTTCACTGTTTTCAATATTTTTGACTTTAAAAATATCAAAAAAAATAGGAAAAATATAGAAAAAACACAAAAACATTCGAAAAATATAAAAAGCCTAAAAATATTTGTATCTCCTGAATTTTCCTTATTTTTACCTATTTTTATAAATACATTATCTATCTCTTTCTTACTTTGTGTTTATATTCTAGAAAAAGAAAATATAAAAAAATATAGAATATAAAAAGAAAATAAAAAATCAGAAAATTAAAAATCAAAGATAAAAATATAAAATTAAAAATTAAAATAAAAAAATATAAAATTAAAAACCCACAAAAAATAGCATAAATAGGCAAATACATCACAGTCACACTTGTGCATTCACTTGCCCCGTTCTACCTGTCTGCTCCTTGTGTTCGACCTCTACACATACTTGCACCTATACACATCTTTGTTGTAGAGTTATAATAAATTTTAACTCCACATTCACTTTCATTGCTTTATTTGATTGTCGTGGGTAAATTGTTGTTTGAATTCCAGGATTCGTGCGGTCGCCACAGCGACTTTGTCTCCGCCTTGTGTGAGACATATTTAGACCGCCGATTTTTGGCTTCAACAGTACCTACGGTGCTCCATGTAATTGATTGGTATCCATAAGTTGTGCAGCTTCTGGCTTTCCATTCTTTTCCCTCAATGTCCTGCAAGTTAAAATTACCTCGATTCCTCGAGAATCGGGTCCAGTTGAATGTGGAACATGTTGTAATTTCAAACAGAAAAAATGAATGCAATGATACTTGATTCACGATGTTAACATGCATATGTTTCCTGTATCTGCTTCATAAGTGAGAATGGTTCAATGGTTGGAAATGCACATGAAATTGATGTTGACTTTACTTATGCAATGAAAATGAAACATTCAGACCCAAGTGAATACAGATTGTTTACAGCAGATAACCCATAATAGCATCCTATGTCAATCTCAACGTGTAAAACAATAATTAGTTCTTTAAAGTCATGTTTTCAATGTCCAATACAGGGTCTGAGGATGCTCTGTCCCATAATTCAAATTCACAGTAATATATCTAATAGCAACAACAGAAATATCAGTGGATTACTCCAGTTATTATGCACGATTGAGTAGCAAAGAGTGAACTAAACATACACACAAGTTTTGGTATTACGGCTCAACACCTAAAAGCTCACTTGAATATCAATCCGTATGAACGTCAATGGCTTGAATACATGATTTATATACACCTATCTTGTGATAAATCTTCACGTAAGGATATAGGAATCCAATCAGCATTTCAACTTAAATCTCAACTCCACATATCTTGATTTAACTCTTAATATTTTAATAGTTAAGCAGCAGATTCTAGCCACAAATTAAAGATATTGCCCAAGAGATTTGAAGTTTTAAATTAGATACAGGTAGAATAGCATATTTGCATCAAGTTAAAGCCCACGATCCACGGGTTTTAACGCAACAGGATTTTCATTCCAACTATAGAAAATAACATCAATTCCTCACCTTAAGTTACCCTTCTAAATTTCAGAGATTCAAGTGCTCCAGTTAGTGATTCCAGGGATTGATTACCTCCAGTTATACATGCAAGTAATTAGACAGGAGGGCACCTTCGAGCTCCAAGCTTAGAGATCTGATCAACAAGATAGGAAGGGGGAATCGGTAGCTCCGATGTGAGTGGATGGAGGGAGCTTCGGCTCCGACCACGGATTGTGGTCAGAGGGGAAAAGATAGCGTTGGGATAGAAAAGAAGCAGAGAGACCAAGGTGTGAAGGTGACAGTCAGAGATCGGTGGTGTATATTTGGATTAAGTGACAGAGAAAACGAAGGAAAGAAATGGGAAGACTACAGTAGCAGAGAAATAAAAGGGCAAAAAGTAAAGCAAGAATAAGAAATAGGGATGAGGAAGAAGAAATTGGGATGAATGCCTGGGAATGGAGTGAACGATGCTCTATTCCGATCATTGCTCGAAGGTTCGGCCAACCTGAGCTCAACGGCTACAAGGAGCAGCTGCAGCAAGGTCAGGGGAGACCTTGGATCTCGCCACAAAAGAGGAGGTCACCGTCGTCTACGAGGAGCCGACTCCACGTCTGTCACAGGTGGGAGCTCTGAGTTAGGCTTCCTCTTTCCCAAAGGGCGGATGGCGCTGGAGGCTGGGGCGGAGGGCGTTTTATAGGAGGCGTGTAGCAGCGATGGGAGGAGCGTTGCACGAGCAGAGGGGAAACGTAACGGCTGCGAGGGAAGGAGTGATGGCCGGGGGCGGCGGTTACGAGGGAGGAGGGGATGCCATTTTGGGTTAGGGGAGAATGGCTAGGAGGAAGATGGTCACGTGCTTGGCACGTGACCATTGGGCAGAAGGAGAGAGAAGAGGTGGGGAGCCACATGGCATGCCTAGGGGCTGCTGTGTGGCATCCCGAAAAAAATTCAAAATTAGAAATGGAAAAGAAATAGAAGGGTAAGTCAAATCGAAAAATTTCCTTCACGAAAGTTGTTCGTCTCGACGAGATCTTCAACTTTCATGAAGGACTCGAGAGCAAAAGAGGTCATTTGTACGAATTGGTATTTTTGGTGGTCTTCAAGTGTATAGAAAACCGATTTTTTGGAGTTTTGTAATTTTTTGGTGGTTTTAAACGAGGATAAAAATTATAGAAAAAATACGATAAAATACAAGAAAAATAATTACACACTAATCTATTTTTTTAATAAATAAGAAAATAAGGAAATAAAATAGAGATACGAAACACGAGACTTTTGAACAGACTCACAACGGATACTTGGAAACAGTCAGTTTCTTTGATTTCAGTCTTGATTTGGATTTGTATTTTTGTGCCGCTTAATAAAACTTTCATCAAAGAAAACAAATGAAGAAGAAATAAAATTAAAAGGGTTAATTATGAACAGAAAAACGCAAGTCAAAAATAGCAAAAAGTTAAAATGCGCAAAAGAGGCCCAAAATCCAACATTCACATATGAGCTCCGAATTTTATGAAATTGGTCTTGTTTTGAAGGTATTTGAAAATGGAGTACTTCAAAAGTGAGTAGAGAAAAATCGGACATTGTTCGAGGGAGATATGTGCGTTTTAGTCCATCAGATGTGAAATTTGACTTTAGGTTTATTTGACACTTATTTGATTTAGTAATTTTTTTGTATTTTTTATTTATTCTTGCTGGTAATATCTACACAATGGAGGTAGTTTGGGGTCAATTGGTGTTAGGATGAATTAATTAAAAATTGTGGAACTTAACTGCTTTTTGGGCTAATTTACACTTTGGAATTTTTTAATGCAATTACGCATGATGGAATGTGAATATTATTTACGCATGTATGTACGCTAATGATGCTCTATTACTGATTAAAAGCAAATGGATTTTGGGGAACAAAGCCTAATTGACTAATTTTAGCATGATGAATACGAGATTCATCAGTCGACAACATAACCTGAGAACCTTAGTCTAATGAACATTGAATAGTCAGTTGCCATCTTATGGAAACCAATAAAGTTGATCTCAGAAATAAGTCTATTAAACCATGCTCATGGACTCTGCTTTAGACCGACCTTATGTAGTCGGCATACATACTCCCCCTTGACATAGTAACATGGTGGTTGTCATGTATACCTCCTACTCAAGGTCATCGTAGAGGAAGGCAACTTCACATCTAGCTAAGAGATGGGCCACTTCTTGTTTGATGCAATGAATTGAGTTGTGCGAATATATCACATCCTTACCACAGAAGAGGTCTCAAAATACTCAATACCATAGGTCTAAGTAAAACCATTCGCTACAAGCCTAGCTTTTAATCTGGCAATGGACACATCAGGTGGATATCTAATCATAGAGATCCATTTGCATGCAATAAGGGTCATGCCTGGAGGACATGGTACAAGGTCCTACGTACCCTTGGAAGTAAGCGTGTCCATCTCCTCATCCATAGCATGTTTCAAACCATGGTCTTGAAGAACATTGTGATGATCAAGAGGAACGGTAATTGTTAAAAGAGCATATGTAAAATTCATGTAACAGCTAGATAGACTATCCCTAGAATTAAAATGTGATAAGAGATGTAGTATACACTACCTTTTGGACTTCTATAGTGCAATGGGGAGTTCTTAAGGAGCATTTGAATTTGCTTCATCGAGGCCACTTAAAAAAGGCCCATCATACTGCAAGCAAGGAATAGGTAAAGGAATCAACTCATGCCACATAATGTGCTTCCTTTTGTAGGCATGAAAAAGTGGAGGGAACTCCAAGGGAATATCATTGACAGACTTAGTAAAGTAACGGGTATATTCGAAGGTGACATTAGTAGAACTGTGGTAATGATGACTAAAAGGGTAATAGCACATGTACCCCTTTTGGGACCAAGAATACCCAAGGAAGACAACTTTTTTGTGTCAAAAGAGGGAAAAACATATGCAGTTGCCCGCCTCAAAAATTTTATTAATAAAAAAGGAGCAAGAAAAACTATAGCAACCAAGACTCGAGGAGAGTCTTGGCATAATAACATTTTCTACATAATAGCACTCCGCTTAGAAGATAACTGAGTTGCGAGCGAACCAAAGTGACAAAGTCACCACAAGAGGCAAAAATCTCTCGTTATTTGGGAGAAAAGTAGAGTTAAAAAGAGACTCCCAAAAAGTTGGTTTAGTGGGTTGCATCGACCCAATTCAAACCCAATGTCAGTCACACCTCTTTCTCCTTTTCACACTCAAAAAAAGATGATTGGTAGACTCAACACCTTCATTGCATAACACGTACGAGCTACAACTGTCACTAAAAATTCTAGGTCATCGATCCCCAGTAAGTATTATGTCATGCCTTAGAAGCCACAAGAACACGTGGATCTGAGATGGAATTTCATTCCCTAAAAAAGATTGTAGTCTCTGATCAAATTCACATGGGTGGCAGCCGATCCAAATTCCTTAGTGTACGGAGAAAGCAAAATTCCACGTTTGTGGTGGAAATTGTTTTCCCCGAATATTGTACCTATAGTGCATACCATAATGGCGCTATAGGTAGCGATCTGGTTAATGCATGAACCGTAACACCTGCATGTGTTACAGGCCCGACCCATACTTAAGAAAAAACAAGCCCGCTCATTCAAACCCTCGATATTTGTTTCCCCCTCCTTTGAGTATTCATCCTCCGATCTCTCGACACCACCCCGTGGAAGCAATTCATCGTTGACGACGCATTTCTCCTCCACGACGGCCATTAATGTGCGTCATCAACACCTCTTCTTCTCACATGACCACCTCAGCGAGCTCTAGGTCGAGCAACGCCCTTCCCCAATATGAGTCGCATGATCAAAGTTTACTTTCTTTTTAAATATTTTTCTCTAACATTTTTAGGTTTGGCATGGCGTCTATATCTTGTCTAGTTAATTTGAATGGAAGAGGGGGTGAAAGTTCTTCAATGAGAGATATTGGTTTCAAGTCGGGTACGAAATATGAAGACATTTGGACACAATATACTTCTATCTGGATAGGAGTAACAATGCTATCAAGATTTGCCATCATATCCCACAAGCTAGTAGAGGTGATTACATCTTGACCCCATTTTAGATGATGATGATGATATTCAAGGCATGTTTGTATATGCTGAATCCATCGGAAAATCAACTCCTAGAAAATTGGTTGTGGACATTGCAAATGAAGCACACATGCCTGTGCCCATTGAACAACATAGACCCCCATAATAGAGATCATGATCAGCAAGCACTTAATGCACGAAGAAAATAGCGTTCTCAATGATTTCCTGCCACATGACACAGATTATGAGATGGAAGACAGCCTGGATGATGATGGCCCAAAAATGACCTAGTTGCACCCCCAATTCTATTCTATGGCGATGGTCATGCGACATTTAAGGATGATTTACGCAACCAGAGGGGGGATGATGGGAATGGCACTGATCTGCAGTAGGATATGAATTTCAAGACCAAGAATGATTTGCTTCATGCCATGAAAAACTTGCACATATTATTACATTATAATTTCATGATAAAGGAGTCCTCTATTGTTGGGTCCATCCTCTACCCGGAACATTTGAAAGGATGTATGAGTGGGCATTAAGTGGTCACATGAGGACCTTTGATGGTCTTCGGGTGATGTCCAAGATCCACGGCCCTCATTCATGTATTAATTCGACCGCCAATCACGATCATCCTTGGCGAGTACAAATAGATGCTTCTGATTGCATGTGGCTTAGATGGTGATCCTCACATTGTACCCTTGGCATTTGCAATTATGGATGAAGAACCTGGACCCACATGAAAGTGGTCCCTTTCTATGTTACATATTAAGGTCGTTGGGATGCACGAAGGTCCATATACTTGATATCCAATCACCATCCTGGAATCAAATTAGCTATCAATGATGTGAATGTTGGTTTCTGCCCTCCATTTGCATAATGGTGTTTCTATACAAATATGTAGCAAGCAATTTCAACATTGCGATAAAAAATGAATCAATGAAAAATCTTGTGACAGCAGCCTCGCTCCAAACATCAAAGAGAAAATACAAATATTACATAGAAAATGTCAAGGAGTGGGATCCTAACACTTTTAGATGGTTTTCCATGCATGATTGTCCAATAGAGAAATGGACATTGTCATACGATGGTGGGCTTATATTTGGACAGGTGACGACCAACCTAAGTGAGAGCTACAATGTTGTCACGAGAGATGCAAGGTGTTTCCTATCAGTGCACTTATCGAAAAAACATTTTATAAGTGTGTTGCACATTCGATTATTAGAGTATGCATCCATACGTAGGTAATTGTATCCCTTCAAGGTTCGGTTATCGCATCCACAAGTTTAATCCCAATCATTTGTGAGTGGGACTTGTTCTTACTAGGATGACTATATAAGAAGCCCCACACCACCTGTAACCTTTGAGAGAAAGTAATAAAATGCCCGGCATGTTGAGAGTCCTTCTCACATGATTTCATCATGCTCTTTATGGAGTAGGGTTTCACGTAAAACCCTGAGGTGGCGTTCGGTTGGGGGGTTACCCCCCACTTTGGGTGAGTAACCCCCCAAAACCCACACTTTTAACCCACTAGTGGGGCCCACTCCCTTCCCATCAAAAAAATTATATATTATACCATCATATCATCTAAAAATCATAAAATACTCAACTTTTACTCACTATTCCAAACTTCAATACAATCACATCACAAAAACTACCCACTTTTTCAAATTTCAATACAATCATACCATAATAACTACCAACTTTTTCAAATTTCAATACAATCACATCACACAAACCCTCTCAACCCTTAACCCACCAACCAAACACTAACACAAAAACAGGTTATCCACTCCCGGATAACCCACCAACCAAACGCACCATGATGTTCTTTATTCTTTATCTCTGATTAAGTTTTTGCATTGTCGTTCTCTACATGGTATCAAAGCAAACATATTTAACTTCTTTATTTCAGAAATATAAGATTGCATGACACGCCTAACCTCAGACATGTATTTCAAAAGAAAAATCCAAGACAACATAAAATAATCATTGATAGCTATAAATAAAACATGTATCACTGATGTTCAGGGACATGACTGGGACCTTAAATATCAAAATGCACCAACTCAAATAAAGAATCACTACTACGACTATGACGGTCAGATAACTAGAATAGTGATGCTTCCCACGTTGACAAGCCTAGCACTAAAAGGTAGATCGAGATGGAATTTGAGGAAGGACTCTAGATAACTTCTACAAAGGAAGATGACCGAACCAAAGATACCACATGTAGGGAGAGGCTGACCCAATGGAATAGAAGAAGCATCAACATACAAAGACTGGACCAGTCTGTAAAGACCCCCTTGCTCACGACCACATCCAATCACCCTGCATGTGAGTATGTCCTGAAATACAAGAGAAGACGGGTCAAAGATGGCACGATAATGTAAACCCTTGGTGATTTGACTAATAGATAATAAACTTATTGAAAAATCATGAGAATGAAGAACATTCTACAAGTGCATGGACTTTATCAACGGACATCCCATTAGCAATAAGAATTGATCTATCAGGATGAACAGATCTATAGGAAGTGATTGAGCTATGTCCTTACATAGGTCATGAGAGGTACCTAAATCCATGATCCACTCTGAGATGCATGCACTGTGACAACTAGTAAAGGCATAGGCAATACCTAAAGTGTTAAGATATTTATGTTATTCTGTCCCTTTTCTATATTGTTTATTTCTACTGTCATGTTTATGTAATTTACCCCTTGAGCTTTTATCACATATAAAAGAGCTCTAGGGTTAGATGGAATAGATCTTTTTCTTTTTCTTACACATGGTATCAGATCGACGGTCCTAGACCGGAGCCTGTACCCTAGAATCCTACTCCCCCCCACAAAAACACTAGTCGCCTATCCCCCGTCGCCGCGGGCTTCACCCCCGCCACTGTTGTGGGCTTCACGTGCCGCCGCTGCTGCCCACGCGTAGCGGGCAATGCTCCGCACAGTCGCCACCTGTGCGCTCCACCGTCCACGCACCGCCGCCCAAGCGGCGGTCTGCCTCTTTGCGGGCCTCCGCCATCACGCGCCCCTTTGTGTGTGTACCCGTGTGTGCTCCGACGTGTTGATGCGTCATCACGCACCTTTGTCTTCTTATCATTCCGTGGATTCTTGGGTACCTAGGGTGTAATGTGAACATCAAGAAACACCCTAGCTGACCAAAGGAATCTCCAGAAGAATGGAAGAGGTTGTGGTATGAGTCTACAACCACAACCATCTTCCTGTATGTCAGTGTAGACGTTGGTATCTCTTGTTGCTAGCCCAGCTTTGAAGATAATTGTCATCATGTCCGACAACAAAGCAGAAGTCCCATCCCTGGGTGCCTTCAAAGGCGCGTCACCTATTGTCAAAAGGGATGGAATCAACTATGAACTGTGGGCCATGCAGTTCATGAGTTTGATGCAATGTAATGGCAAGAAGCACATTCTCACGATAGAGGAGCCACGTGACAAGACTGGGCCAAAAGCCTCATGGGAGGCGGATGATGTGTATGCTCGCGTATGGCTATCTGGGACTGTATCCACGGAGATAGCTAATGATATACTGAGTCAGCTTATTGCAAAGAATATGTGGGATATTCTTGCCGCGACATACTCTCCGGCGAAGAATGAGTCGAAGATACTCCAGCTCCAGCATGATATCTTCACATCGAAGCAGAATGGTCGCCCTCTTCACACCCTCTATACTTCGTTGAGGGTGTGTTCGAGAAGTTACATGGCTATATACCCTTAACTGCTACACCAGAGCAGCTCAAGGCTTACAGAGACTCTGTAATGACTGGAGTATTTCTAGCAGCTCTGGATCCAGAGTATGATGCAACTCGTGCCCATATCCTCACTGATGCTACCATACCTCCTATGGAGGAGGCGTATCGCAGATTGAGTAGACTATCTATATCCTCTGGCAGTACTTTACAGCACCAGACGTCTTCAGTTATGGCGGTGTCACGTGGTAGAGGCAGTCATACATTATATCGTGGTAGGGGAAGTCCCAACCGCGACAGAGGAGGGGGTGGTTGACCCCGTCAGTCGTGCACCTACTGCCACAGGACAGGCCACTCTGAGGAAACCTGCTATTCTAAGCATAGGTTTCCTGCGTCAGCCAGAGTTGCAGAGCTGACGCAATAGACTGAGAGACCATCACCTGCATCTGATCAGAGGTTTGACGAGCTTGTAGCACGACTGAGAGAGATTATGCCTGGCATGTCTGGATCCACTAGCTCTCCTTCAGGATCCTCGGAGGTTGTTGCTTCAGCATCTGCGTCTACATCAGGTATAGAAATGCTTTTATTAGTTGCTACAGGGCAGACGTATCGGAATGGATCATGGATTCTGGCGCGTCCCATCATCTCTATGGTGACAGAGGTCAGTTTAGTGTTTTTCGTCCTACTCAGCCTGGACGATCAGTTGTGATAGCAGATGGAACACATTCCCCCGTCACTGGTCAGGGGGAGGTGCAGTTGACTTCTACATTGAGGCTTCAGAATGTTCTCTATGCTCCGGAATTTTCTATGAATCTATTATCAATAAGTCAAATGACCAGAGATTTACATTGTTGTGCCATGTTTGATCCATCTGCTCTTATGTTTCAGGACATACTCACGGGCAGAGTGATTGGAACTGGCCGTGAGCAAGGGGGCCTTTACAGACTAGTGCAGTCTCCGTATGTTGGTGCCTCTTCTTCTCTCCGCACTGGGTCTGTTTCTCCATATATGTGGCATCTGCGATTTGGTCATCTTCCTCTGCAAAAGCTGAGTCATGTTCTTCCACAGATTTCTCCTCGCTCCACTTTTCAGTGCGAGGCCTGCCAGCTTGGGAAGCAACATCGGTCCACGTTCCAGAGTCGTTAGGGTCCAAGTAGTCATAGTCTGTTTGAGTTGCTCCATTTCAATATTTGGGGTCCTAGTCGTGTCCTAGATCATCAGGGATACAGATTTTATCTTGTTGCGGTTGATGAGTTTTCTCGATTGTCTTGGATTTTTCTTCTTAAGAACAAGTCTGATGTTGGTCCAGTTATTCAGTCTTTTATTAATGAAATAAAGAACATTTTTTCTGCAAAAGTCAAGTTCATACGTTCTGATAATGCACTAGAATTTTGCAGTACTCAGCTTTCTCAATTTCTTAGATCATGGTATTGTGCATCAGACATCATGTGCTTATACTTCCTAGCAGAATGGGGTGGTCGAAAGGAAACACCGCCATCTTTTGGATGTTACTAGAACTCTTTTGATTCAAAGTCGTGCTCCGCATTCCTATTGTAGAGATGCGGTTCTAACTGTTTGTTACCTGCTAAATCGTATGCCTTCTTCGGTGCTAGGGGAGAAGATCCCGTTCTTGATTGTGTTTCCCGAGACGGATCTTTTCTCACTTACGCCTCGTGTTTTTGGTTATGTAGCATTTGTCCATCAACTCTCTCTAGGTCTTGATAAGCTCTCTCCCAGAGCTGTCAAATATGCGTTTGTTGGGTATTCCAAAACCCAAAAGGGATGTCGTTCTTTTGACCATGTTCGACGAAGGTACTATGTCAGTGCTGATGTTACCTTCTTTGAGTCCATTATGTATTTTTCTCCCACAGGTAACAGGCTTACTCCTTCAGAGGATGGAGAAGAGATCTATATGCCTCCTCCTCCGTCATTACTGTATTCTACTCCATCACCACCGTCATCTCCATCCCCGTCTCCACCACCACCGCCTCCACCATCGTCTCCTATTTTCTTTCCACAGGTCTACCAGTGAAGGCCCCATGCTCATGCGCCTCCAGCACGAAGGTATGTACTGAGCATTTGAGTTCTTATGACGGCACGGGTGATTTGAATGTACAGACTGAGGTACAGGGTGCAGATACTATCTCTACTACTCCTGTTGAGGATCTAGATATGCCTATTGCACTTCGGCGACAGAAACGAGCATGCACTATGCACCCTAGTGGTTCTCATGTTTCCTTGGAGCGTCTTTCCAAGTATTTTCAGCACTTGTTATGGGTTGTCTGTTGTAGAGATACCACGGTCATATCAGGAGGCACTACAAAGCAGTCAGTGGCGTCTGGCTATGGAGGAGGAGATGGCATCTTTACAGTCACGAGGTACGTGGAGTGTGGTCCATGCTCCACCAGGTGCGTATGTTGTTGGGAGCAAGTGGGTATTTACTGTGAAGCATCGGGCTGATGGTACCGTAGACAGATACAAAACCAGGCCGGTTGCTCGTGGGTTCACCCAGACATATGGAGTGGATTATCAGGACAACTTTTCTCCTGTAGCGTGTCACTCTACTTTGCGGATTCTTATTGTTGTTGCGGTGGTACGCGATTGGCCACTTTTCCAATTAGATGTCAAGAATGCTTTCTTGTATGGTGATCTGCAGAAAGGGTTTATATGCAGCAGCCACCTGGGTTTGCTGCTCAGGGGGAGTCCAGTATGGTGTGTCGTCTTCATAAGGCTATATATGGCCTTAAGCAAAGTCCGAGGGCTTGGTTTCAGAAGCTCTCAGAATTGATTAAACAGAAGGAATTTGTCAGATCTACTGCAGATCATATTCTCTTTGTAAAGAGAAACCAGAGAGGTATTGTAGTCATTTTGGTTTATGTTGATGACATTGTTATCATTTGCAGCGATGAACAGAGCATTCAAGCAGCTAAGGATTTCCTTGGACAACAGTTTATTACCAAGGACCTTGGCACGCTTCATTACTTCCTTGGCCTGGAGTTTGCACGAGATCAGCAGGGTATGGTTATGACACAAAGGAAGTATGTTAGTGATCATCTATCTGAGACAGGTATGACAGGATGTAGACCAGTGTGAAACCCCCGAAACCCGAATAGGGACTAAAATGCAAAATCCAGCCGGATCTGGGCTAAATTGCAAATCTGCTTTTATTCCAGAGTTCAAAAAATTTATTTGAGTAGTCCATTGCGTAGGGCTCGTCGATAGCTTTCCAAGGAGTCCAAGAACGTTAAAATCCGATTCTGGGAGCCCGAGTTACGGCTATTTTAGCGATGAGGGGTCCAGGTCATATTCGGATCCGAACCCGGATCCGAATCCGAGTTTTGCCCTTAAACCCCAATCACCCTCTCGTCCAAAACGCCCAAACCCTCCTCCTCTTCGATCAGCCCTCTTCCTCCCTTTTTTTCCCCTCACCGGAGCTCGCCGGAGCGTCACGGATCGACGGTCCGAAGTCCAGATCGTGTCGAGAAGGTCCGGCTCACCCTCGTGTGCGGTTTCCGTCGCGAACGAAGCGGCGTTCTTCACCGACGGAGAAATCGAGGTTCGAGTTTTCTTTAGGTACGATGTCCCCTTCCTTTTGCTGCCGGGTTCCACGCATCTTCTTGAACCTACGTGTGCGAACATCTTTAGAACCTTGGTTGGACTTGGATTTTATTTTTACATCTAGATAGACTAGGAGTTACAGATACTGCATCTCTGATCTTTAGTATTATTTCACATGCTGAATATGATGTATAGTACGAGAACATCAGATGGAAATATTCTTTTGTTGGAGATTAGTGATAAGCAGGTCATCGCTAATCTAACATCCCAAGCATATAGCAACATATTCTGGCATCGTGCTATTCCATGGTCATTAGGGACGTTGAGGATGCCTCTCATTGTTGTTATTTGTAATGGAATTAGGGCCACACCCTTATATGATGTGCTCCCTCGGATATAAATCTCTTCTTGGTGGCAGTGCTCGTGTGGCCTGTTCTATATCTGCAAATCACCCATTTTTGTTATGTGGGTGTAGTGGCAGGATTATTCTATATGATTTGGATCATTGGGAAGTGCTCTTGCAAAGCATATAAGGGATCAAACCTACACGTAAGCTAATGTAATAGGCACATTTAGAGTATTACTTCTCCCAAAATAATGGAGTTCTATTGTGATATAGCTTCACTTACAGTATAAATTTTCAAAACTTACATATCCTTAGTATGTGTGTTCCCTCTTAGCTGTAAATTACATATCTCAGCTTTTGTAACAATCTTATAACTTTTAATGAGATTGAAACCATTGTAGCCCTTTCCCTGTCATTGTTCGATATAATTATATATTATATCAAAGGTGTGACTGGATCCTCTCCTATATCTCATATCGAAATTGTAATTGGTGATGTATAGTTCAATATTGTTCGAGAGATCAATCTGTATTAACATTTATTTGAGCTCCAAGAGTTGACACACCCTCTTCTGCCGTTTTTCTGACAGACTTGGACATAGTCTTGTTCAAAGTGTAAAGTTATCTTTGATATACCTTATTCAGAAGTAGTTAGATGCCAATGGTAGTTATGAAGCTATAGTGGATGCTGCAAATGTTGGGCTTTACTAGCAAAGCTTTGCAGATGGGTCTTTCTCTCATTCACATGTTTCTTTATACTCTAAGGCTCCAAGTTTACAGAACCTATTGCTTAATATCCATACTAACGCAAACATGTGATTGCACTCACCCACAGACTTGTTTGCTGCCCCTCAATCTTATTCGACAACTTTTATGTGTGCTGAGAGGAATCCTTATGCTGATTACTTCCTTTGTAAAAGCAAAACACCTTCTAGAAATAAACATTCTTAGTCCATTGGTAATGAAGCAAAGTAGGTATCTAATGTTCCTTAGCCATGAATGAGCAATGGAAAGCATAAACATGCTAAGGATAGAGTTATATTCCTAAATAAGAAGGCGATCTGGGTTGTGTTCAGCATAATAATTATCATATGGGTTAGATTTCATGGTAATCGGGTAGTGGAGTAGTTGCCACCAAGGGAGGGGCATGCACCCTTGGGGCCCCGGGTAGAAGCTTAGTTGACCGCGATCCCAACTGCTACTGTAGCTGCGATGGTTGGGGGACATGTTGCTTGGCACACCGAGGTGCTAATCTGACGGTGTTGGCCTCGGCACTTGCGTGCTTTAGCCCGGTGCTCGAGCGCGGGCCAAGTAGTCATGGTTGGTCGGCTAGTGTTTCGCTTGTCACTTAGAGTTAACACTCGTGTACATGCCAATGTAGGCCACATTGGTCGGTATTCCGAGTGGGAGCGCTAAGAGAGGAGTTCCGGGAAAATGTGGTTAATTAAGTTGGTGGTGGGACGCTAATCTCCTGTGTATAAGGAGGATCGGATTTTCGCGATGATTTACGGGTTGTAATCAAATTTGTGAATCGGAAGCACAATTGCAAAGTGGAGCTGAGTGGACGTGTTGGGAACTTAGTTAGGATGCATTGTACCCCACCGCATGCCTACGGAGGCACCCCAACCCTAAGGTATTTTCTTTTACCTTAGAGTCATAGTGTGAGGTCTCATCCAGACCAAGACCACAGACTATCCACGAAGCTTGGTTACTCATATCCATATTCATATCAACAATAGAGAAATAAAAATAAAAATTTAATTCTTTGTGAGACCAGTTACACAGTTGTTCTTTTGCACACATTTAAGTTATATCCTGCTTGTTTTTGTGTAGTTTTGTTTAAATCGTATTGGGCAACTTTGCTCATAACGTACCTACGTGTGGATCCGCAGGTTCGCAGCAGTGACTAGTTGGAGGCACCATCACTTTTGTGCAACTTCACGACACTTTTTGCAGTACAGTTGTTAGTAGTAGTTTTACTATCCCTCTTCACTTGCAGTATTTTGTTGAGAGACATGGCATGTATAATATATGTATGGACATCTGTTTTATACTTACATGCATTTTTTTTGGACATGGAAATGATCAATGGAATGTAATGGAATTGGTATATGCAATGAATGGAATATGGAATGTGAACATGTTGAATGAGAAGCAAAATTTTAAATTCATGTGCATGTTGCTATTTTTCTCCTGTTGTTACCAATGTCAAGTATTCGAATGTGGAATGTGTGTGCATGGATTTGGTTTGCCGAGTACCCGGATCCTGAGGGCGTCACAGAATGGTATCAGAGCAGTGGTACTCCATTCCATTTCACGCATATCATTCCTTATTGGTATTCGAATACTGGATAGTGTGGAAGTCTTCCGACCCAACATGAAACCACAGGAGAATAACATGTTTACATCTATGTTCATACGTCTCTCTGAAGTGAAGCAACACATCTGATGGCGGGATCAAGTGCATCTCCGCCTTTAGGTCACACCGATTTCTCAGTTAGGGTTGTGTAGGATACCTCGCCTATGTAGTAGACCCAGTGGCACAGGACCATATGATAGATGATGTTCGAGTTATGCAGGAGCTTCCTGATATGTTTCTAGATGAATTACCTTGATTACCACCAGTACGAGAGATAGAGTTCGAGATCACGCTACTCAGCTGATATCTATCCCTCCATACAGATTGACACTAGTTGAGCTCAAGGAGCTCAAAGTACAGTTGCAGGAGCTATTGAAGAAGAGATTCATCTGCCTCGGGACATCACCATGGGGAGCACCAGTCCTCCACGTGAAGAAGAAGGATGGATCCCTAAGACTATATATAGACTACATTCAGTTGAAAGTCAAGAACCATTACTCACTTCCCAGGATTGATGATCTATTAACCAGTTGCAAGGAGCAGCAATATTCCCAAGATTGACCAGCGATCACGATATCACCAGTTGAGTATCAAATAGGCTGACATGATGAAGTCTGCATTTCGCACTAGATATGGCCACTATAAGTTCTTGGCGATGCCTTTTAGACTCACAAATGCACCTGGTGTATTCATGGATTTAATGAACCGAGTTTCCGTCTGCATGTGAAAGCGTTCATGATCATATTCATTGGTGATGTTCTAGTCTACTCCCATGATCGATACGAGGATGAGTCTCATCTTTGCACCGTACTAGAGACCCCCCGAGAGCACCAGTTGTATGCTAAATACAACAAGTGCGACTTTTAACTTTCTAAAGTGGCTTTTCTTGGCCACATGGTTTCAGGGGCGGGGGTGTAAGTTGACTCCGCCAAGAAGAGGCAGTGGTGTCTTAGGAGTGGCCCAATACGGTTACAGAGATCCGCAATTTCCTTAACCTCATCGAGCACTATAGGAGTTTTGTTAGAGGGTTCTCCTAGTTTTCCTACCCGTCACCCGGCTGACGCAGAAGGAGATTCCATTTGTCTGGAGTGACAAATGTGAGTTGAGCGTCCGTACGCTCAAGGAGCGGTTATATTCTACACCTATCCTCACCCTTCCTTATGGTATGCTGGACTTCACTGTGTACACATATGCTTCCATGGAGGGCTTAGGTGCAGTGTCGATGCAACGTGGGCATGTTATGGCATATACGTCACGACAGCTGAAGAACCATGAACGCAACTACCATCACTCATGACTTGGAGTTGGCAGCCATAGTCTTTGCATTAAAGATATGGCATCACTATTTGTATACGGTGACATTTCAGATTTTCACAGACCACGAGAGTCTCAAATACATTTTTGATCAGAAGGAATTGAATATGAGGCAAAGGAGGTGGATGGAACTACAGAAGGATTATGATTGTACCATCTCCTACCATCCCGGTAAGGGGAATGCGGTAACATGCGCCTTGAGTAGGCGACTATATACTGAAGGTTCGACAACATGGTTGCAGACTTGGGATGTACTCACTACACTTTGTGAGTGGCATCGATTTGAGAGTACATCTGATGAAGTGACTATGCCAACAAAGTATAGTAGCTTATGGGACAAGATCATCCAAGGGTAACATATAGATCAAAGGATCAAGAACTTGTACCATAGATGATTGAAGGATAAATTTGACGGGTTTCGAGTCCGTAAATCCATTGTATGGAATGAAGATCGTGTGTGTGTTCCAGATGATGAGGTGTTGAGGAGAGATACCTTGGATGAGGCGCATAGTGCAAGACTTTCTATACATCTAGGAGGAACCAAGATGTACAGGGACCTCCGCCAATACCTTTGGTGGGAGGGCATAAAGAAGGACATAATCGAGTATGCTAGTCGATGCCTTACTTGTCAAATGGTGAAGGCGGAGTACCATAGACCCCCTTGCTTCCCGGTGTGAAAATAGGAGAGCATTTCCATTGATTTTGTTACATCATTGTCGCGCACCCCTGGAGGGCTTGATGCGATATGGATCATTGTTGACCGGTTGACCATGTTAGCCCATTTCATCCTGACCAACATGACATATACATCTGTGCAACTAGCCAAGTTATATGTTCAGCACGTCATTTTGCATGGGATACCGATGGAAGTAGTGTCAGATAGAGATTCCTGTTTTACATCACACTACTGGGGAGAGTTCATGAGATCCTTGAGGACGGAGCTACATATGAGTTCAGCCTACCATCCACAGTCAGATAGGCAGTCTGAGAGGACCATTCAGACCTTGGAGGATCTAATACGAGCATGTGCGGTTGAGTGGAAGGAATCTTGGAAGGATCACCTCCCACTAGTTGAGTTTACATACAACAATAGCTACCATGCCAGTATAGGCATGGCACCATTTGAGGCATTGTATAGGAGGCGGTGCACCACTCCTTTGTGTTGGCAGCAGGTGGGTGACAACACCATGTTCACCCCTCAGATCATGGAGGAGACCTCCAAGGTGGTGGAGACTGCTAGGAGGAAATTGCTGATTGCACAGAGCCGTCAGAAGAGTTACGCCGACCAACGGCGTAGAGATCTTGGGTTTCAGGTATGTTATCCTAAATTCGCTCCCTAGTGGATACAGTTCTTAGCCAATCTTCTGTGACTAAGTGTTTCTCATGATCACAGGTTGGAGACTCTGTGTTCTTACGCGTGTCCCCAATGAGGGGCGTACAACATTTCGGTGCAAAAGGCAAGCTAGCACCGCGTTTTGTAGGGTCATTCGAGATTTTGGCCCGTGTGGGGAAAGTAGCCTACAGGGTAGCCCTTCCCCCACACCTCAAGGGCATCCATGACGTATTCCACGTGTCGAATCTCAGAAAGTATATCCGAGATCCTCGACATGTGATCAGCTACAAGGACTTGACGATGGAGCCAAACCTATCCTTCCCAGAAGAGCCGGTGCAGATTTTGGACCACGCGGTCAAGAAGTTGAGGCGGAAGGAGATCCCTTTGGTCAAGGTCCTGTGGCGAAGTCAAGACGTCGAGGAAGCGACGTGGGAACCTGAGGCGGACATGAGTGAGAAATACCATCAATTGTTCACAGGTATGCAACTGAAGCCGTAGTCGAGTTCTTTTGTAATTTTTATGGGCTTTGCTCTCTTTGAGATTTTTATGGGCTCATTCCTCGGTGAGGCTTGGACACAATGGGGTTCGGGTGTTGAAATCGACTAGAGTCATCCTAAGTCTCGGGGACGAGACTTCCTTTGAGATTTTTATGATGTGAAACCCCCGAAACCCGAATAGGGACTAAAATGCAAAATCCAGCCGGATCTGGGCTAAATTGCAAATCTGCTTTTATTCCAGAGTTCAAAAAATTTATTTGAGTAGTCCATTGCGTAGGGCTCGTCGATAGCTTTCCAAGGAGTCCAAGAACGTTAAAATCCGATTCCGGGAGCCCGAGTTACGGCTATTTTAGCGATGAGGGGTCCAGGTCATATTCGGATCCGAACCCGGATCCGAATCCGAGTTTTGCCCTTAAACCCCAATCACCCTCTCGTCCAAAACGCCCAAACCCTCCTCCTCTTCGATCAGCCCTCTTCCTCCCTTCTTTTCCCCTCACCGGAGCTCGCCGGAGCGTCACGGATCGACGGTCCGAAGTCCAGATCGTGTCGAGAAGGTCCGGCTCACCCTCGTGTGCGGTTTCCGTCGCGAACGAAGCGGCGTTCTTCACCGACGGAGAAATCGAGGTTCGAGTTTTCTTTAGGTACGATGTCCCCTTCCTTTTGTTGCCGGGTTCCACGCATCTTCTTGAACCTACGTGTGCGAACATCTTTAGAACCTTGGTTGGACTTGGATTTTATTTTTACATCTAGATAGACTAGGTGTTACAGATACTGCATCTCTGTGATCTTTAGTATTATTTCACATGCTGAATATGATGTATAGTACGAGAACATCAGATGGAAATATTCTTTTGTTGGAGATTAGTTCTGATAAGCAGGTCATCGCTAATCTAACATCCCAAGCATATAGCAACATATTCTGGCATCGTGCTATTCCATGGTCATTAGGGACGTTGAGGATGCCTCTCATTGTTGTTATTTGTAATGGAATTAGGGCCACACCCTTATATGATGTGCTCCCTCGGATATAAATCTCTTCTTGGTGGCAGTGCTCGTGTGGCCTGTTCTATATCTGCAAATCACCCACTTTTGTTATGTGGGTGTAGTGGCAGGATTATTCTATATGATTTGGATCATTGGGAAGTGCTCTTGCAAAGCATATACGGGATCAAACCTACACGTAAGCTAATGTAATAGGCACATTTAGAGTATTACTTCTCCCAAAATAATGGAGTTCTATTGTGATATAGCTTCACTTACAGTATAAATTTTCAAAACTTACATATCCTTAGTATGTGTGTTCCCTCTTAGCTGTAAATTACGAATATCTCAGCTTTTGTAACAATCTTATAACTTTTAATGAGATTGAAACCATTGTAGCCCTTTCCCTGTCATTGTTCGATATAATTATATATTATATCAACGGTGTGACTGGATCCTCTCCTATATCTCATACCGAAATTGTAATTGGTGATGTATAGTTCAATATTGTTCGAGAGATCAATCTGTATTAACATTTATTTGAGCTCCAAGAGTTGACACGCCCTCTTCTGCCGTTTTTCTGACAGACTTTGACATAGTCTTGTTCAAAGTGTAAAGTTATCTTTGATATACCTTATTCAGAAGTAGTTAGATGCCAATGGTAGTTATGAAGCTATAGTGGATGCTGCAAATGTTGGGCTTTACCAGCAAAGCTTTGCAGATGGGTCTTTCTCTCATTCACATGTTTCTTTATCCTCTAAGGCTCCAAGTTTACAGAACCTATTGCTTAATATCCATACTAACGCAAACATGTGATTGCACTCACTCACATACTTGTTTGCTGCCCCTCAATCTTATTCGACAACTTTTATGTGTGCTGAGAGGAATCCTTATGCTGATTACTTCCTTTGTAAAAGCAAAACACCTTCTAGAAATAAACATTCTTAGTCCATTGGTAATGAAGCAAAGTAGGTATCTAATGTTCCATAGCCATGAATGAGCAATGGAAAGCATAAGCATGCTAAGGATAGAGTTATATTCCTAAATAAGAAGGCGATCTGGGTTGTGTTCAGCATAATAATTATCATATGGGTTAGATTTCATGGTAATCGGGTAGTGGAGTAGTTGCCACCAAGGGAGGGGCATGCACCCTTGGGGCCTCGGGTAGAAGCTTAGTTGACCGCGATCCCAACTGCTACTGTAGTTGCGATGGTTGGGGGACATGTTGCTTGGCACACCGAGGTGCTAATCTGACGGTGTTGGCCTCGGCACTTGCGTGCTTTAGCCCGGTGCTCGAGCGCGGGCCAAGTAGTCATGGTTGGTCGGCTAGTGTTTCGCTTGTCACTTAGAGTTAACACTCGTGTACATGCCAATGTAGGCCACATTGGTCGGTATTCCGAGTGGGAGCGCTAAGAGGGGAGTTCCGGGAAAATGTGGTTAATTAAGTTGGTGATGGGACGCTAATCTCCTGTGTATAAGGAGGATCGGATTTTCGCGATGATTTACGGGTTGTAATCAAATTTGTGAATCGGAAGCACAATTGCAAAGTGGAGCTGAGTGGACGTGTTGGGAACTTAGTTAGGATGCATTGTACCCCACCGCATGCCTACGGAGGCACTCCAACCCTAAGGTATTTTCTTTTACCTTAGAGTCATAGTGTGAGGTCTCATCCAGACCAAGACCACAGACTATCCACGAAGCTTGGTTACTCATATCCATATTCTTATCAACAATAGAGAAATAAAAATAAAAATTTAATTCTTTGTGAGACCAGTTACACAGTTGTTCTTTTGCACACATTTAAATTATATCCTGCTTGTTTTTGTGTAGTTTTGTTTAAATCGTATTGGGCAACTTTGCTCATAACGTACCTACGTGTGGATCCGCAGGTTCGCAGCAGTGACTAGTTGGAGGCACCATCACTTTTGTGCAACTTCACGACACTTTTTGCAGTACAGTTGTTGGTAGTAGTTTTACTATCCCTCTTCACTTGCAGTATTTTGTTGAGAGACATGGCATGTATAATATATGTATGGACATCTGTTTTATGCTTACATGCATTTTTTTTGGACATGGAAGTGATCAATGGAATGTAATGGAATTGGTATATGCAATGAATGGAATATGGAATGTGAACATGTTGAATGAGAAGCAAAATTTTAAATTCATGTGCATGTTGCTATTTTTCTCCTGTTGTTACCAATGTCAAGTATTCGAATGTGGAATGTGTGTGCATGGATTTGGTTTGCCGAGTACCCGGATCCTAAGGGCGTCACAACCAGCTACTACCTCGATGGATCCTAATGTGAAGCTCCATGATGATGAATCTGAGGAGGTGGACAAGAGACGGTACAGAGAGCTGGTAGGAAAATTTTTTTTTTTAAATCAGAAAAGGGGGAAATCATGCATAGGTGCCCGCCCCCATTAAATTAATATTATAAAAAACAATAGACCTGCTTACAAAAGCCAAGATTCAAGCAATTGCTTGTAATGGTAGCTGACATTTTCACAATAAAAACGCATCCCCAAAAACAGATTCGCATTGCGAGCAAGCCAGATGGCCCAAAGAACAACCATCGGAAGTTATATCTCCCTCTTCTGTCTTTTGCGCGCACCATAAAGAGAGATCCAAAAAGAATCAAAGTCGAAGTGCTGCAACCAATCCAACCCCACATAATCCAAGATAGGCATTGTAATGCGGTGACGAAAGAAAAGATGATCCAGCGTTTCAATTTCAGTTCCACATAGCAAACAGCGGTCGGAGACACCCTCGAAAAGCTTAGAGCATCTATCACGAGTCATAATACGCTTCCTCCTAAATAACTACAAGAAGAAGCCAATCCTCTCAGGCAATCCCATAGCCCAGATAAAATCACAGTCACGAGTGACGATATCCGAGGAAGATGGAGGCGGACGACAAATAGCTCCATACGCCTTCCTAATCGAGAAGGGAGAGCCCTTCCAGCTCAAGTGATCCACCCCATTGGATGGCCTCCCAAACCGACTGAGAAAATCCAGGAGATGAAGAAAGTCCTCCATGCATTGATCCAAAAAAGCAACCCTAAACAGTGGCATCCAGTTACCGTTATCCCAGCACCCAGCAACCTGTATCTCCTGATCAGTAGCCAAAGCAAACAGGCGCGGAAAGCGACGACTGAGAAGCCCTTCACCGGTCCAGTCATCCGTCCAGAAACCAAACATTTCACCATTCCCCACAACAGGATCAAACAACTCGCGGAAGCGAGGCATAACCTTCAGGATCCCCTTCCAAAAAGCCAATCTCCTCTGGCCGTGACACTGCACAAACAGATTCGCAATGAACACCCTGTATAAATGACGGATCGTGTAGCAACAAATCCCTTCATCCTTTCCCCAAATTCTTCCCACCCACTTCAGAATCAACGCCTCATTGAGTGTCTCCAGGCTCTTAATCCCAAGGCCCCCCTTCTTCTTAGGCTGCACCACAGTCTCCCAGTCCACCAAGTGAACCCCTTTTTTATCCTGCCCCGCCTTGCTCCATAAGAACCTATGCATCAAATGCTCCAACCGCCTCATGATACCCTTGGGCAACAAACGAGAAGAGAAAAAATAAGTGGGAATCGTCGAAAGAACCGCCTTAATAAGCACTAGTCTGCCACCACGAGAGAGTAGAGCCGCCTTCCAGCCAGAAAGCTTCCTCTCCATCTTTTCAACAACTGACAACCAATCCGCCAGCCTTATCCTACCATCCGAAAGAGGGATACCAAGATAATTAATGGGAAGGGAACCGCAAGCAGTACCAAGCTCCAAATTATACATCGCAGCCAACTCATCAGTCATGCCAAAGGGAATAACCTTGGACTTGTCAAGGTTCAAACGAAGACCAGACATCTCAGCAAAAATCTCAAGAGTAATAGCAATGGCACCGGCCTCCTCTGACCCACCCTCGACGAATAGGATAGTATCATCTGCATACTGCAACAAAGGGGTGGATATCCCACCACCAGAAAAATCAGTGACAATCTCGCTCCTTTGAGCACAGCCAACCATGCAAGCAAACACATCTGCAGCAATCACAAACAACAGAGGGGCCAAAGGGCACCCCTGCCTGACACCCCTCTGAGGCTGGATAATGCCCCCTTCAGGCCGCCCATTGACCAACACCGAGAACGAAGACGTGGTGATGCACTGCTTCATCCAAGAAATCCAAACCTCTGACAATCTCTCTTAGACAAAGCCGCCCACAAAAACCGACAATCCAGCGAGTCGTAGGCCTTGGCAAAGTCCACCTTCCAAAGTAATGCTTGCTTGTTGCTACGCTTCCACTCACAAATGATCTCCGCTGCCAATACCAGATTGTCGCCAATCTGACGCCCATGAATGAAAGCAGATTGGACAGGCGAAACAATAAGGTCAAGAACCCGACTCAGGCGAGTAGCCAGCACCTTAGCCACAATAAGATAAATGCCGTTAGAAATAGCAATCGGCCTGAAATCCTCAATCTGCTTAGGAGACCCATTCTTCGGAAGAAGGAAGATCAAAGCCTTATTCAACCTCTCGAACCCTGCGTTTCGACAACAGAACTCCTGAACGACCTCCACCACCTCATTACCGAGCATATCCCAGAACTCCCTGTAGAAGGAAATAGGAAATCCGTCAGGGCCAGGTGCCCCGTCACAATTAAGACTCCAAACCGCCGCCTTCACCTCCTCCCTCGTGACCGGGATGATCAAATTAACAGCATGAGCATCGGATAACCCTTGCGCCCCAAAGCCGTTCCACCGCCACGGCCTAAACGCATCCCTCCTAGAAAAATCAAGAAAGTGTTCAGCAATCGCATTTCCCATCTCTCTGTCCCCTTCAAATCTAACGCCATTGACCACCAAGATCTGAAAGTCTTAACCCGACGGCGACCACTAGCAACACGGTGGAAGAAAGCCGTGTTAGCATCACCCTCATGTAACTAAGAGATCCTCGACCGCTGCCTCCATTCGGTGACCTGTTTCCTGTCTTCCTCCATCACCACTCTCATAGCCAGATCCCTCTTCTTCAATTCCTCAACAAGCAGATGCCTATCATCCTCCAAACAGTCAAGGGTACAAATCTCAAGCTCAACAGCCGCTCTCCTGGCCCTCCTGACATCCCTAACCTTCCTCTTGAATTGACACAACCGCTGATGAAGCCCCATGAGCTTATCAGAAAATCTCCTCGCCGCAGATCCGGTTACCGGTACGGAAGTCCAGAAAAATGTAACCAGAGATATGAAGGAGCGGTGTGTTCATCAAGAGAAAAATCTTCCACGGGTATCGCCACTCCATTCATATCCCCCCCAGGCACGATGAAACACTGGAAGAAGGCTTAACCAGAGATGAAACTGATTCAATTAACACTGTCGAAAGACTGGGTCTGGAAACCTCAATCAGATCCGAGAATCCAGCCCGAGCGCCATACGAAACGGCGATACACTTAGAGGCGCAGGACCCGACCCCATGCAATAACCGAACAAAATCCGAAGATCGTAAACGGACACCACCGGCACCAGCCGGATCCGGACACATCAGCTGCAAACGTTACGGAGTATGGCCCAATAATCCTTCGATAAGCAGGAAATCAAAAGGCCCCTTAAAGGCCACACTCGAGACCGCCTCTTTAGATCCCCAAGAAATATACGAGCGATTTGAATTGATAGGGAGTAAATCCACGCCATCAATGCATTTCGCGGAAGTCAAGGCGCCACCCAACTCCACAGAATCTGGCGAAACCGGATCTCCAGCGACAGTTGCGGCATGCAGGACCTCAGGACGAACCTCCCTCAACGACGGCGGCGGATATTGAAGGCGCCGAACCTCAATCGGTAAAACCTCGCCTCCAGAATGCAACATCACAATGCGAGTGCGGAGATCTACTTCTTCAATTGATTCGATCATCACGACTGTGGTTTGAGGGTCTGATCCTGGATGACTGCCATTCGACAATAATTTTCTTAACACAACCAAAATCCCTGAGCACGTGCCCAATCACATCTAGCCTCCAAGATAGAAAGGGGACACCTCGGAGCTGCAGCACCCGAGAGATGAGCATCATCTCTCCCCCCTCAGAAAAGCTCGGCTCCCTCCAATTAATGTCACTTCTTCCCCTTGGGTGCAAAAGACGCTCCGCCTGGAGCAACGAGAGACCACGAACACAGCATTTGCGGATACCAATCATGCAGACATCCCCGACAAACTCCTCTCCAAACAGGAGAAACAATCCCGCCCATACCGATCTCGACGACAAGGTTTCTTTCTCCCAATGTCCCACCAACCATTTGACACCCTTGTGTCTGTGGCCACGGCTTTCGCGCCCGAGGCTACACCCTTTACCGCCGAGGCAAACGACCGCCGCGCCGCCGAACGAGACGAGCCTCCCCGCAAGCCATCGCATCGGGTTCCCAACCGAAACTCATTCGTCTTCGCTTCTGATAAGGGGCAGTCAACTCGGCGATGTCCAACACATCCGCATTGAAAACGCCGCGACAGTTTCGAACACTCCGGTGCCAGATGACCCAGAACCCCACACCTGTAGCACCTCCTCCCACGCTTGCGATGCATGACGCTCTCCCACCCCTCTTCAACCTTTGATTCCGCAGGACCACGAACATCACTCGAACGCTTCCAAACGCGAAGCCCGTTGGAAATCTTTCGTGCATCGCTTTCACGTCGCCGCCTTTCACCCTTCGCTCTAGTCCCTCTCATCCAAGATGGGTGGGTCTTTTCCTTCTAGGGAAATTATTATATGTTACTATTACCAGGCCTGATATATCTTTCGTTGTGAGTAGAGTAAGTCAGTTCATGAAGCAACCCAGGCAGGCGCACATGGATGCAGTATTCATGATCTTGAGATATCTGAAGTCATCTCCAGGTGCAGGTCTTTTGTTTAGAAGAGATACGTCTCTCTCAGTTACAGGGTGTGCAGATGCAGATTATGCTGGGTGTCCTAAGGACAGGAAGTCTACTTCATGCTTCATTGTGTTTCTTGGCAGCTCATTGGTCTCATGGAAGAGTAAGAAACAAACTATTGTTGCTTGATCCAGTGCGGAATCAGAATATAAGGCAATGGTCCAAGGTTAGTACGGAGATGATGTGGGTCAAATCTGTCTTGATCGATTTAACGATTGAAGTGCCTCTTCCTATGCGTCTTAAATGCGACAATCAGGAAGCCTTGTTCATAGCTAATAATCCAGCATTTCATGAAAGGACAAAGCACATTGAGGTGGACTGTCACTACACTCGTGATTTGATCCAAAAGGGGCTTATCTCAACGTCTTATGTAGCGTCAGGAGATCAGATTGCAGACATGTTTACTAAAGCTCTTTCTAGAGGTCCTTTTCACCACTGTTGTTCCAAACTGAGCATAGATATATATGCTCCAGCTTGAGGGGGAGTGTTAAGATATTTATTTTATTATGTCCCTTTTCTATATTGTTTATTTCTACTGTCTTGTTTATGTAATTTTACCCTTTGAGTTTTTCTCATATATAAGAGAGCTCTAGGGTTAGATGGAATAGATCTTTTTCTTTTCCTTCCACATAAAGTACTGGCAGAAGCTGAGGCAACGATGTCAAACGGGCCTAATAGAACATTAGAAGGTTTAGAAGCGGGAGGCATGATCACCATCAAATGGGAGATTAACTCATCAAACCTCTGGTCATTAACAGTAGTAGGACTAGGAAGAGTCTCAACCTACTCAGCAGCATGAACAGAGGCTGAAAATCATGCTTCAAATAGCATGCATCCTCGGAGTGATCAGAGCGGTGATAATAAGTGCATGGCTGATGTGGACGAGCACCTCCCCTGCCACGAGCATCGCATATCCATGGGAGGTATGGTTGCATCCACAAGTAACTGGGACTGTGTAGCATCATACACAGGATCAAGAGCCGCTAAAAAAACTCCAACAACAGTGGCATTCTTGTATGCCTTCTACGGCTCCGAAGTGGTTGCTAGAGGCATGATGTGGAGCATCTCAAACATACCCTTGAGCGGCGTATATAAGTATGAAGAGGATGGCCACTCTGATTGACCGTGTGGAGCAACAGTATTTTCGGCTCATTCCTCACCTGAGTAGGTGGCGGCGAAGATGTCCTGCATCGCCTTGATAGTAGGCAAATGTAGGATATCATTGGCTATTTCCATGACCAGGGTACCGGATAGCCAAACGCAAGCGTCGTCGTCTGCAACGAGTACTCCCATCGTTGCTCCCCTCTAGGTGAGTCCTAGTTGCACCACCATGTGACACATCAATACATTCCAGGTGGCAACAATCTTCATGCAACGCATGTGAGGTTCTTTGAACCCTATTGAGAAGAAAGCCCCATCAAAGGGCCTTTACAAGGTGAGGTCCCAAAAGGGTACCTCCACAATTGGTCTTTGGTTTATTTAAAAAAATGTAAAGGCCCAAGACCTTGTTGTGACAAAAGAAAAGGTCCAAAAGAAAAAAGGGGGGTGAAGGAAAAAAGGATGTTGCAACTCATGGGCCCAAATTTGGACTAAAGTGATTTTCAACAAAGAAAAGGCTATCGCACAAAAAGAAACTGCACTAAAATAAACATGATTTGAAAAAGAAAAAAGAAAAGTCAATCGAGAAAAAAGGAGCAGGCTTAATGAGGGAAAAAGGGAGAATGATTTTGTTTTCCACATCTTCAGTTCTTCTCCCAATGTAGTCGACATCATCTTTTCCCGACAAGTATAGGAGAAAATAGGAGTATTGTGTAGAGCTTTCAGTTTCAAACTCCATTCTCTAATGATTATGAACTCCAATAAGATATCCTTCCAAGGTCCTATGAGAGAGAACCCACTTCTAAGTCCCTGTGAGAGAGACATGTCTTCAGAAATCTACGTATGGATATTCCCATGGCATTCTTTGTTTGGGTCGTCAGATATATGGAGCGATCTTGCTCGCTAAAGTTCTCCGACGAGGAGACTCATTTTAGTTTCAGTGACTCCGCACAGTACATAGCACAAGTTCTCCGATGAGGAGACTCATTCCGGTTCAGGTGACTTTGCACAGTACATAGCACACTTTATCCAACGATGAGACTCGGTTCACACTCCAACCCTTCTACTTACCAGCATAGCATGAGAAGTAACATCCTCAGCAAGCAACCAATAGAGTATGCGTTGAGTTGATATTTTCTATAGTGCCTTCTATTGCATGAGTGGGTGATTTCTTTCTATTTGTCCAAGCTGAGCATTGCATGATTCGGCTTAAGGGGGAGTGTTAGCATATGAGTCCATATATGGGTAATTTCCAGGGTCCGATTACCACTTCCAGAGGTTTAGTCCCACATCATCTGTGAGTGGGACTTCAACCCTTCTTCCTGTCGTCCACCACAGTTGGTCCATCCCCCTCCCCTCGGCGAGAGCTTGCCCTCCCCCAGGTCCCTATTTATCATCCATAGATATGTGCATTGCACAGGCAAAACTACATATTAATCTATAAATGAGATTTCACGGGAACTAGAACTTGATTTTACAAGAGAAGGTCCATCGACAAATAAAGTTTATGTCTAAGAAATTGATGATTTCTTCTTGAATGAACAACGTCAATATTTTTGATTAAATAATATTTACGAATAACACATGGATGTTTGACCATGCAATATAAATCAGATACTCTACAAGACTACTCATATGGATGATGATGATGATGATGATGATGTGTACAGCATGAGCCTCCCATCACTTCCTCCCCCAACTTCATGAGACTTTCCGGTTTAATATTAAAAGAATCAAGAATTTCATGTTTTCATTCAAATTTACATTTCATGTGTACCATTCAAATTCACATTTCATGTGTACCACGTCCTGCTGAACAAAAGTTATAGCATATTAGTTGTTACATTAGGATTTAATAAATCATAATTTGATAAAGAATCTAATCCAATAGGTGAGCATAAAAAAATCTATCTAATCCGATCCAATACGTAACCCGGTGGATTGGATTGGTTTTGTATGTCTAATGGATTGGATTGGATTGGATTGGAAAAATCAAAAATCCGTTAAGTGTGGATTGGACATGGATTATCTAATCCGATCCAATACGTAACCCGGTGGATTGGATTGGTTTTGTATGTCTAATGGATTGGATTGGATTGGATTGGAAAAATCAAAAAACCGTTAAGTGTGGATTGGACATGGATTAAGCTAAATCCAATCTGATTGATGTGCACCCCAAGTTTGTATGTTTTAATGGATTGGATTGGATTGAATTGGAAAAATGAAAAATCCGTTAAGCATGCATTGAACACGAATTAAGCCAAAATTCGATCCAATCCGATCCGTGTGCACCCTACGGTCAAATAGGACTTGATGCATGTCGCATTCATTAGACAAGGCTAATCAACAACTATAAATCTAGATAAGTCTGCATACCAATAGGCATTTGGATCATACAGTCCTCCAGCAGTGGGCGAAGTGCTTCATATAATTCTGCCATTCCTAATCCGGTTTCAGCAGATATAGCAATTGGATCTCCAAAACCCAGAACGTGGGCCTCTGCACTTTCTGAAGTAAGGAGTCCACAATCATCAAGTGATTCAGATTTGTTCATAGCTAGAATAGTACGGATTCCAGGTGCATTCTTGCGGAGCCATTTTCCAACTTCCAGATCAAGCGGTTGTAGTCCAGCCCTATATTGAAGATTAGTCATTTAATTAGAGAAACAGATCATGCAACACAGTGTGGCAACAAGGACTATAAAACGAATATTTACCTCACATCAATTAGAAAAATAGAAATTTGGCATCTTGCCAGCACAGATGCGGTCATAGTTGTTGTCCTTCCTAAAACATCACCAGAGGATGCTGCGGTCTCTAATCCAGCAGAATCCAAAACACGGAATCTCAGGTCACCCAACTTAGCAATGCCTTCCCTAACATCTCTTGTAACATGGCCATCGGGGGTATTGTAGACAAGAGCTTCTTTCCTCTTAATTAAACTACACACACAAAAGATACAGGTGTAGGGATTTGTTACTTTCAGATCTTCAACATAATCAAGTGCACAAAGATGAAAATGAGGAATGACGTAAAAATACAAATTTCAACAAAAACCTTATACATTTTACATTTTACAAATTAGTCTAAAATTTAGATTTTTTCTGATGATTGTAAATTGAACAATAATAGGATGCACCATATAGTGAGGTCATCTAGAAGGCTTTCTCTCAAGTAAGAATAATCTTTATATCTCGTAAGAAACGTGGAAGTGATCAGAATTCAGAAGAGTGAAACTTCAAATCAACAAGACTGATCATAGTATATCCATTGTAAGGAGGCAACAATTACATCTACTTCAGATCAGCGGTTTGAGGATCTTGTCGCCAGACTACGTGATATCATGCCTCCTGCTACTACTAACTCGCCAGGAGGTTACTCAGACATAGCAGCTACAGCCTCTGCCAGCACGTCAGCCGCAGCTAGCACATCAGGTAGCGTTTATGCCTTTACGTCCTGTCATAGTTCTGATGTTTCAGAATGGATTATGGACTCTGGTGCCACACATCATCTCTGTAGAGACAGAGATAAGTTTACATCATACAGGGAGGTTCCACCAGGGAGATCGGTAGTAATAGCAGATGGAACTCATTCACCCATCATTGGACAGGGGGAGATCAGTTTGACGCCCTCTATACGACTACAGAATGTTTTGCATGCTCCAGACTTTTCAATGAACTTAATTTTTATTAGTCAAATTACAAAGGATTTGCATTGTCAGGCTATTTTTGACCCATCGTCTCTTATTTTTCAAGACTATCTAATGGGCAGGGTGATTGGATGTGGTTGTGAGCAGGATGGTCTCTATCGGTTGGTCCGCACCCCATATGTTGGTGTCTCATCTCAATCTTGTGGAACTGCTTCTCCATTTACTTGACATCTACGTTTTGGTCATCTCCCTCTTCAGAAGCTGCGACATATCTTTCCCCAGATTTCACTAAGGTCCTCTTTTCAGTGTGAAGCGTGTCAGTTGGGAAAGCATCACAGATCTACTTTCCATAGTCGTCAGTCTCGGAGCAGTCGCTCCCCTTTTGAGTTGTTTTTTTAGTAAGACTTTTTGAGTTGTTGCATGTTGACATTTGGGGTCCAAGTCATGTCCCTGATCACCAGGGGCACAGGTTTTACCTAGTCGTCTTTGATGATTTCTCTAGATTGTCTTGGGTCTTTTTAGTGAAAAATAAATCTGAAGCAGGGGATGTAATCAAAAATCTTATCAATGAAGTTCAAAATGTTTTTACTTCTAATGTGAAAATTGTGTGCACAGATAATGTATTAGAATTTTGCACTCGTGCTCTTTCACATTTCTTCTTGTCTCGTGGCATCATTCATCAAACAACTTATGCCTACACGTCTCAACAAAACGGTGTTGCCGAAAGAAAACATCGTCATCTTCTTGATATAACTCAGACTTTACTCATTCATAGTTGTGCTCCTCTGTCCTTTTGGGGTGATGATGTTCTTATGGCATGTTATCTGGTCAATCGTATGCCATCCTCTATCTTAGGTGAGAAAGTTCCTCTTTCTGTTGTCTTTCCTGACAAGGAATTATTCTCCCGAACTCCTCGTGTCTTTGGCTCGGTTGCTTTTGCGCATCAACTCGCTCCGGGAATTGACAAGCTCTCACCTAGGGTTTTCAAGTGTGTGTTTCTTGGGTACTCTCGGACTCAAAAGGGTTACCGATGCTATGATCATGTGAATAAAAGATATTATGTTAGTGTCGATGTCACCTTCTTTGAGTCTGTGATGTATTTTTCGCCTACAGGTGACAGGATGACTTCTTCCACTACTGATGATGAGATTTATGTGCCACCTCCTCCTATGCGTCAGTCTGATCACATACCAACTTCTACTACTCCACCACCATCACCACCACCACCACCACCTCCGCAACCACCAGTCCCACCTTTACCGAAATTTTATACCCGTCGTCTGATTCCTGCTCATGGAGGCCGTCATTCATCCACCGCGTCCCAGGTATGTCCAACTGATAGTAGTAACGATGGGACTGACAATGCACGAGTGCAAAAGAATGACATGCAGGTGGACATTGCTGATGATTTTGATGTACCTATTGCCTTAAGGAAATCTAAGCGGATTGTGCGTCCTATCCACCTGCTTCACAAGTTTCATTCCATGCCTCACTGGTGATTTTCAGAGATATGTTGTGGCCTTATCTACTGTGAAGATACCACTGAATTATCAGGATGCCTTGAAAGATAGCGGCTGGCGTTTAGCCATGGAGGAGGAAATGGCTTCCCTGCGGTCTCGTGGTACATGGAGCTTGGTTGTTGCTCCCCCAGGAACTTCTGTCGTCAGTTGTAAGTGGGTCTTTACAATCAAATATAATGCGGATGGCAGCCTTGATCGTTACAAAGCAAGGTTAGTGGCACGTGGATTCACTTAAACCTATAGCGTGGATTATATGGACACATTTTCTCCGGTTGCACGTCATTCCACTCTACGTATTCTTCTGTCAGTCGTCGTGGTACGTGATTGGCATTTGTTCCAGCTTGATGTTAAAAATACCTTTTTATATGGGGATCTGCAGGAAGAAGTCTACATGCAGCAGCCTCCGGGGTTTGCTGTTGAGGGGGAGTGCCAGATGGTGTGTATACTTCACAAGGCCATATATGGTCTTAAACAAAGTCTGTGGGCATGGTTTCAGAAGCTTTCAGATTTAATTCAGAAGCAAGGGTTCAAAAGATCAAATGTTGATCACTCTTTGTTTGTCCAGAAGACTCCCAGAAGTATTGTTGTTATTATGGTATATGTTGATGATATATTTGTTATGGGAGATGAATGCAGGGGATAATGATGGCAAAAGCATTTTTAGGCCATCAGTTTGTGACTAAGGATCTTGGTACTTTACGGTACTTTCTGGGATTGGAATTTGCGAGGAATGTGCAGGGTATGATGACCCAAAGGAAGTATATCACAGATATGCTTGTTGAGACGGGCATGATCAGGTGTCGACCCTCGACTACTCCCATAGATCCTAGTATGAAGTTATATGGAGATGATACAGAGGAAGTTGACAGAAGAAGATATAGAGAAATGGTGGGAAAGCTTCTCTATATTACCATCACTAGACCTGACATGGCTTTTGCAGTAAGTCGGGTAAGTCAGTTCATGGAACAGCCCAGACAGATACACATGGATGCTGTATATATGATACTAAGATATCTAAAGTCATCTCCAGGTGCAGGATTGTTATTCAGGAAAGAAACAAATCTTTCTATCTCTGCATGTGCTGATGCGGATTATGCAGGATGTCCTAGGGACCGGAAATCTACCTCAGGTTTTGCAGTGTTTGTTGGCAGTTCCTTAATTTCTTGGAAAAGCAAGAAACAGACAGTGGTAGCTAGATCTACTGCGGAATTTGAGTACATGGCCATAGTACAGACAAGTACGGAGATGATATGGGTTCGAGCCGTATCAGAAGATCTGCATAGAGATGTACCTCTACCGATGCAATTACAATGTGACAATCAAGCAGCATTATTTATTGCTAATAATCCTGCATTTCATGAAAGGACGAAGCATATTGAGGTAGACTGCCACTATACCAGGGATATGATTCAGAAGGGTTTGATTTCTACTTCCCATGTCAGTTCAGGAGAGCAGACTGCAGATATCTTTACCAATCCGTTGCTCAGAGGGCCGTTTCAGAAATGTTCTTCCAAGCTGAGCATGATTGACATCTATGCTCCATCTTCAGGGGGTGTAGAGATATTTCTAGATTTTATGTACTCTTTTGTTATATAACCCACTTAATGGTCTAGTGGTAGTACAGTGTGTCTGCCACACAAAAGACCAGGGTTCAAATCCCACTCTTGCAGGGGTTGCGTTAGGTAGTCGACGGCCAGCGTAAAAAATAGTCGAATCTTTCAACATGGATTTGAGCAAGAATCCATGTAGCTGACCCTGCTTATAGTGGGATAAGGTTTAGCACTTTTTTTATGTACTCTTTTGTTATGTTTATTTTCCTTGTTCCACCTTATGTAATTTACCCATAGGCTTTCTCTATATAAGAGAGCCTAGGGTTCTCTGGAATAATAAGTTCTCTTTTTCATTTCCAACAACAGTTCCGAACAAGAAGTAACAAGAAGTTTGTTGTCTTCTGACTCAATCTTGCAAAGTACGGAGAAGTGTAGTTGTTTCACAAATTGGATGGGAACAATGGAAATTGTCATTTGGAGAATGTAGAGTACGATAATGACATATAAGATGTTGAATATGCAAAAATGACGGGTTCATCATACCATCAAATTTTGTATGTAACCATCCGAGAGGAGCCCGCACAAATTGACACCCCAGCCTCTTCACTTTGTAACTCGAGCACCTATTGTTATGAGTTTTGATATGAACGAAGAAATTGCTCGTCAAGTTGATTGGGTAAGCATTGACGAAGATGTGGAGATAAATGACACAGAAGATGAAATGGAAAATTATAAGGAATCTAAGATACACAATGTGTCTGATGTTGCATTTTACAATGTGGCTATATAAAAAATGAGGATGCATTTGATTACGAAGAGGGACTCAATATTGCAAATGAGCTGAGGAACGGGCCGACTTAATATACTATGTGAAGATGTTCCACATTGTTGAGATATTTATATCTTTTTATATTTATCTGTTATTTCTATTTCCTGTATGTACTTCTCATGTAATTTACCCAGGGATTTTCTCCTATATAAGAGAGCCCTAGGGCTTCAATAATAAACACAATTCTATTTTCTTTCAACATGGTATCGGAGCAACGGTCCTAGACCGAGGTTCCCGTATCCCACCCAAAAACCCTAGCTGTCGCCCCCACCCTCGTCGATGTCCCCAGCCCCGACCCCTCCATTGCTCGCCAAATGTGCCCCTGCGTGTTGCACCTCAGTGCGATGCACCTGCGCACTCGTGGGTTCACGCCCCTGTGAGTGTTGCGCCCCTGCGCGTTGTGGACCTGTGCGTTGTGCGCCTGCGCCTGCACATCTGCGGTTGTGCTACTGCGAGTTGTGCCCGTGCGCCACTGCGCCTACGCATCCACGACCACACCATCTCCTTTGGGGCACTGTTCAGCCAGTGTTGTTACCGACATGGTCTGATTTCAACCGAAAACAGTGATTTCTGACATATAAATCATGATTTCTTACCCTAAACTACAACAAGGATTGAAAAGGAGGGTTGTATGAGTCTACACGTACAACCACTCCTCCATATGATTGTGTAGACACGCTTAGAGTAGTCTACTTCACAGTTTATTCCGGATTTTCAGCATTTGTTTATCATGTCAGAGATCAAGAGTGAGTGTTTTCGTCGTCTAGTGCCTTCAAGGGCCCAGCTCCCATCGTAAAGATGGATGGGACCAACTACGAGTTGTGGCCCATGCAGTTTCGTACCCTTATGTAGTGCCATAACAAGGAGCACATTTTGACTGATTAGAGCCGACAGACAAGACTAAGGCTAATGCTTCTTGGAAGCAAGATGGTGCCTATGCATGGATTTGGCTCTCCAGGATGCTCACCACGGAGATTGTCAATGACATTGTCAATCAACCCATAGCCAAGGCTAAGTGGGATATCTTAGTTGCCACATATGGGCAAGCTAAGAATGAGAACAAGATCCTCCAGTTGTAGTATGATATATTCTCGATGAAGCAAAATGATTGGCCTCTTCATGCCAACTTCTCCCATCTTCGAGGCATGTTTGAGCGACTCCATAACTTTATGCCCATTACTACCAGCACTGAGCAACAACAGGAATACAGGAATGCTACTATGACAGGGGTATTTCTGTCATCCCTTAACTCATAGTAAGATGCAGCACATACTCAACTACTTACAGGAGAGACGATACCTCCGATGGAGGAGGTCTACAAGAGGATGAGCAGGATCATTACTCCGTCTACTACCGTAGCCCAAACTCCCTCTGCGATGGTTGCTTCTCATAGCAGAGGGGGTAACTTCACAGTTTCACAGATGCGGACCCCGTGGTCGAGGAGGAGGACGTCTGCGTGGCCTATGCTCACATTGCCACCGTCTAGAACAGTCGAGGAGACATGCTATCTGAAGCATGGGTATCTAGTGTTAGCCCATGTAGCTGAGCAGATAGAGACTATTCCAGTACCTTCTCATGATGCGAGGCTTGATGATATTGTCTCTAGGTTGAGGGAAATGATGACTACACCACTCGCCCCAACAACAGGATCTTCAGATGTCGCAGCTACTGTCAGAGCCTCTACGAGTTTGTTAAGTATTGATTATGCACTTACCAGTTGTAGCAGTTCAGATTTAACTGATTGGATCATGGAGTCTGGAGCTTCTCATCATATGTGTGGAGATCGGGCTCAGTTTACTTCTTACATATCTATCCCTCCTGGTAGATCAGTGGTGATTGCTAATAGGGTTGATCTACCCATTATTGTTCAGGGGGGATTGTTCTAGCCCATCAATGCGCCTGCAGAATGTCTTACATGCTCCAGCCTTTCAGATAAATATTTTGTATATTATTCAGATTACAAAAGATTTACATTGCCGTGCCATTTTTTATCCCTCTTCTCTTGTGTTTCAGGACGTACTGATGGGCATGGTCATTGGATGTGGTCGTGAACAGAGAGGGCTTTACGAACTAGTCCAACCTCCATGTGCTGGTGTGGCTACTATTACGTCTGGGTTTGTTTCTCCTTTCATGTAGCATCTTCGCTTTGGACACCTTCCTCTATAGAAGTTGTGTCATGTTCTCCCTCATATCTCTACTCGTACTACCTTCGAATGTGAGGCATGTCAGCTTGGGAAGCACCATCGTTCTTTATTTCCGAGTCGTCAACGTCCTTTGAGTGGTCGTTTGAGTTAGTTCATTTTGATATAGGGGGTCCTAGTTGTGTTCCAAATCATCAGGGACATCAGTTATATATGGTTGTTGTGGATTATTTTTCTAAATTATCTTGGATTTTCTTGTTAAAGAATAAGCCTGAAGCTGGTCCTGTTATTAAATCATTCCTTATTGAAATTAAGAACATTTTTTCTATTAATAATCATGGCCTCAAATTTCAGCGAAATTCGGTCGAATTTCTGTCGAATATCGATATCCAATCGAAATCGAAATTCGACCGAAATGACCGAAATGACCGAAATATGGGGGTCCTAGTACAAAAAATGACCTAAATGACCGAAATTTCGGTCGAAATTCCACCGAAATTCCATCAAAATTCTGTTTTGATCGATACCGAAATGGTGACCGAAACCGACATTTAAGGCCTTGCTAATAATTTATTCGCACTAACAATGCCTTGGAGTATTATTTAAGCAGTGACCCCAACACGGGGAATCACCCGTTCTAGATTCAAAAAAAAACAATGCTTTGGAGTTTTCTACTTTACAGTTGTCTGACTCCCTCAGATCTTTTGGTATTGTTCATCAGACTTCTTGTGCTTACACTTCGCAGCAAAATGGTGTAGCTGAACGCAAACATTGTCATCTTTTGGATGTCACAAGGACTCTTTTGATTCAGAGTCGAGCTCCTCATTCGTTTTGGGGTGATGCAGTTCTCACTGCATGTCATGGCCTCAAATTTCAGCGAAATTCGGTCGAATTTCTGTCGAATATCGATATCCAGTCGAAATCGAAATTCGATAGAAATGGCCGAAATGACCGAAATATGGGGGCCTTAGTACAAAAAATGATCGAAATTTCGACCGAAATTCCGTTTCGGTTGATCACCAAAATGGTGACCGAAATCGACATTTAGGGCCTTGATGCATATTCCTTGGTGAATCGCATGCCTTCTACTATCCTTGGAGAAAAGGTTCCTTTCACGATTGCGTTTCCCAAGAAGGAAATGTTCTCCCTACCTCACAGAGTCTTTGGGTCTGTGGTATTTGTCCACAATTTTACTCCTGATCGTGACAAGCTCTCTCTAGATCTGTCAGATGTGTGTTTGTTGGTTATTCCCGTACCCAAAAAGAGTATAGATGTTTTGATCCTATTTGGAGAAAATATTGTGTGAGTGTTGATGTCACATTTTATGAGTCTATTATATATTGTTCTCCTACAGGTGATAGGTTGTCTAATGCTGACTCTGCTGAGAATGTATTTGTTCCACCACCTCTGTTATCTCCATCAACAACTTCCCATATTAAGTCTCCTCCACCCCCACCTCCTCCACCACCTCCACCTCCGTCTACCCTGACACAGTTCCTACCATGATTTTACATTCGCAAGTCCTCTACTCACCCATCTGCTCATGCGCCTTCCCCGTCATCCAGCATGCCTCAGGTATGTAGTGAACACATTGTTTCTACTGATGGCACTGGTGATATGCTTGTTCCACAGGATACTATACAGGAGGAGTTGATGCTAGAGATCAGAGAGGCCGATGACCTTGATGTACCTATTGCCTTGAGGAAGCCGCGTCGTAAGTGTGCCCCTTATCCGCTTACCGTGCATGTTTCCTTGGACCATCTTTCATTGGAGTACAAGAGGTTTGTTATGGGACTCTCAATACTATCCCGCGAACATATCAGGAGGCCATACAGGACAGTAGTTGGCGACTTGCCATGGAGGAGGAGATGGTCACTTTGCAGTCTCGTGGTACATGGAGTGTTGTTTCTGCTCCACCAGTGCCTCTGTTGTGGGGTGCAAATGGATCTTTGCAGTGAAGCAGCGGGCAGATGGTAGTGTAATCACTACAATGCAAGGTTTGTAGCATGTGGGTTCACCCAGACTTATGGAGTGGACTATCAAGATACCTTCTCTCTAGTGGCGAGACATTTGACATTGCGCATTCTTCTATCAATTGTTGTCACAGGACTGACCTCTTTACCAACTTGATGTGAAGAATATGTTTCTATATGGAGATCTTCAGGAGGAGGTATATATGCAGCAGCCACCAGGGTTTGCTATTGAGGAGTCTCAGAGGGTATGTAGGCTCCACAAGGCAATTTACGGCCTGAAGAGAGTCCGAGAGCTTGGTACCATAAGCTTTCAGAATTGATAGAACGCTAGGGGTTTGCGCGGTCCATTACGGATCACTCGCTTTTTGTGAAGAGGATAGAGAGAAGTATTGTTGCTATTCTTGTCTATGTTGATGATATTATTGTTGCGGGTGATGATGAGCAGGGCATTCAGGCTGCCAAAGAGTCCCTAGGTCAGCAGTTTGTGACCAAGGACCTTAACAATCTTCAATACTTCCTTGGATTAGAGTTTGCCAGGAACCAACGTAGTCTTGTGATGACCCAGAGGAAGTTTGTGACTGATCTTCTACTAGAGACAGGTATGACAGCGTGCAAGCCTGCTATTACCCCTATGGATCCGAGTATGAGACTATATGATGATGACACTGAGGAGTTAGACAAGAGGAGATACAAGGAGCTTGTTGGGAAGCTCTTATACGCTACCATCACCAGGCCAGACATATCATTTACTGTGAGCAAGGTGAGCCAGTTCATGGAGCAGCCTAGAAAGGTTCATATGGATGCAGTCTATATGATTTTGAGATATTTGAAGACTTCACCTAGTACTGGTCTTATATTCAACAGAGGTACGTCTCTTAAGGTGACAGCTTGTGCATATGTAGACTGTTAGAGATTACCGTATATGCTAGAGATTACCGTATATTGTTGTTTCTTTATTTGTCTATGTTTCCTTATGCATTGTTTCCTTATGTATCACCGTTTCCTTATGTATTGTTTCCCCATGTAACCCCACAGGGGTATTTATGTAAGTTCTCCTCTGAGCACCCTAGGGTTTAGTCCTATATAAGGACCCCTAGACCTCACAGAATAAACACACAATATTCTTCTCTTGGGCTACATGGTTAGTCGAATAAGGGTCTAGGATGCTAGATATAAGGGTATAGAGATTGTCTACAGGGACTGGGCCAAGTCATACAATGAATTGTCGTACTTGTCTAAAACATTGGAAACTTGCATTCGAGAGGTGTAGCATTACATAAGACAAATCATGTCGATGAAGGTGTAGCATTCGAGAGGGCCTTTTGGGCTTTGGAGCTTGCATCAATGCTTTTAAGCATTGCAAGCATGTATTTAGTGTTGATGGGACCCACATGTATGGACGATAAAGTAAAGAATTGCTTATCCTACACGACGATTTATAGGGACATGGATGTGCGCTCGATAAGTTGGTATGTCAATGAAAATATCAACAACCTCTCATTTTTCTTAATTCTATATCTTGACATATTTTTTCATCTTTGAGGTTACACGATTAGATGAGATCGTTCGCCTGGTGGGACCAGACGAGCGTATAGTCCATATGGCGACAGGCACTTAATGCCTTGTGTAGGACTCAATGCACGACAAGTCAGGGATGAACAACATGGGGATGAGGGTGATGAGGGAGGGAGGACTGAGGATACAGGTACAGAAAGACATGTTCGCAGTTGAGGACATGGATGAGTGTGTAGATCACGTGGAAAAGAAACACAGAGCTAACCCCACGATACAGACATACATGCTTCGAGGGATGAATATCAAACTCATATTGCTAAATGTGAGCCTCAGAGGGTCCAACGGACTCCAACAACACCAATGACAGAAAAGCCACTGAGCAAGGCTAGACCATCACATCGCCATTCACAATTGCCTCATTTGAACTTTGAGGAAAGGATTGATGAAGAAATCTCCCAAATTTCGTCGATTGATCGTGACAACTAATTGTCATCCTTCCATGTGGAGCCAATTATGACACTTCTTGAAGAGGCGCTTGCAGATAAGGTTCGAAATATCAATATCGTATCTCCGCTCGGAAAAGGATATATCAAGGATATATCGACGCTCAAAAAAGCTATTTTTTGTTGTTTTTCATCAAATTAAGATCATTTAAGTTATTAAAACAAAAAATAACTTACAAATACATACTTATATCGCACATATCACTTATCTATACCCCCTATATCGCACATATTGGTCAAAAAGTTGTTTTTGACACTTTTTGCAAATTAAGATCGTCCAAGTTATGTAAAACAATAATTAACTTACAAATAGACACTTATATCACACATACTGCTCATCTATACCCCCTATATCGCACATATCAGTCGTATCGAATATATCAATGTTAATGATGATTGCTGACTGATAGATATTGGAAATGGAGTTCATCCAAGTTCTTGAAAAAGTAAATAACTTACAAATATACACGTATATCACACATATCGATCTATGACCCATGTATCACACATATCAGCCATATCAAACATGTCGCCAGTAATGTTGATTGATGATTGATAGATATTGAAAATAGAAATAAAATAGCTAAGTTAATAACACTTAGAACACATCTTTTGTTCATAGAAGACAGTGAAGGGCATCAAAGATGAGACATTTGATTCTAAAATGTAAATAATGATTAATGAGATAATGTCTTATTCGTAGAAATAACTTTCGTGGACAAGGTTCTAGTGAATTAAAGTTACAACAAGTAAAGATGAATCTATTCACATAAATAAATGACATTTTTTTTATGAAAGATGGGGTGAACCCCCATCACGGGGGTCCCCATCTGTTTTATATTAAATTAGATAATAAATAATAGTGTTTACATTATCGAGGCACCCACGATCTACACAACGTGGTACAATGAGCCACCACATTTTCCGCATAGAAACTCTAATTGCTGAAAATTTTGTTGTTACGGCCCACCCTGATGGCCCATAACGCAACGAAAGATGCCAAAAGCTCCTCCGAGGTATCGTTGCCCGCCCGCCTAATAGAGCTCCAAAACTCGGAGAGGCTCCCCGTAGCCAGCCAAGGAATTCCGAAGTGTCTCGATACCTGCGCCGAATCCTGGCACCTCATGAAGAGGTGATCAGAGTTCTCCTCCATGTCCCCACATCTGCCACACCGGGAGTCCGCTAGACCCAGCAATCTACCTCTGCGCACCTTGTCCAATAGGCGACCTCTTCTCAGACACCACAGAAAGACTTTTATCCTGCTACGGATCTTTGCAACCCAAATTATTTTGACATTGTCCTTTAGGTCCCGCTCCTGGTCCTGCTCCCACCTGTTAAATTCTCCGTAGGTTTTCTTCACGGTAAACTTGTCATCCCGCCACTCGAAATGGTCCCCCTGTCCGCAGATGATAAGCTCAGTCGGGGCAACGTCCCCTGCAGAGTCAAGTAGTCCTCTAAGCGTTACTCCGAAAGATCCGTCAAGAATAATGGCACCCAGCCACCCTCCTGCATCGTATGCGTGAGAGTAGCCTCCTTCGAGACCGCCAGAGCAAACAACCGTTGGAATCTGTCCTCAAGCTTCCCCTCTCCCGTCCAGTCATCCCTCCAGAATCGGAATAAAGTGCCATCCCCAACCTTCGGACGCACCTTAGATAAAAGTTGTGGCAGAACAACACGGATGGCAGACCATAGGGGGATTCAAAGCGGACCCTACTCACCTCGAACCGGCCCGAAACCCCGTACATCTTCCTCAATAATCTAATCGCAAGAGAAGCAGAAGAACCCCAAATTTTTAAGATCCACTTTGAGATGAGCGCCTTATTCATATTCTCCACATCACGTCATGGTTCCTTGTCCTCTCCTCCCAACTTACCAAATGCATTCCGCATCTCTGTTGCCTCCCATCAAACCAGAAGAACCTCCTCATAAGGGATTCGATCCTCCTTCTAACCCCCGTTGGCATCCAACTGGTGGAGAAGAAAAAGACCGGAATCGTCGAAGCACATGCTTATAGAACGAGCTTACCCCCTATGGATAGAGTTACCGCTTTCCAGCCCGCCCGTTTCTGTTCCATCCGTATAATAACGTCATCCCAGTCCGTCGTCTTTAGTTTTCCCGCTACCAAAGGCAACCCCAGATAACGAATCGGGAGGTTCCCATGGGGGCACCCCGTAACCGAGGCCACCCCGCTCCGCCCGTCCTCGCCCATCCCAAATGATATCACTTCCGACTTATTTTTGTTAATCTCCAATCCCTCCATGCCACAGAATATCTCGACCAGTTATACCGCATTCGAATTCTGCTCCTCATTCCCCCCAGGAAAAGAATAGTGTCGTCCGCGTACTGCAATAGGAAGATGGATATCTCCACCCTACGATACCCCTCACACCAGCCCACTTCCACTGCCTCTCTGAAGAGAACTCCCAAGGCGTCCACAACCAAGACAAATAGCAACGGAGCTAACGGACAACCCTGTCTGACCCCCCCTCTGAGGCTGAAAGAACCCCCCCTCAGGTTTTCCATTCACCAAGATCGAAAAAGAGAAGGTGGTGACACACCTCTTCATCCAATGAATCCACTGCTCAGGGAATCCTCTTTTGCGCAAAGATAGCCAGATGAAACTCCAACTCACTGAATCATAGGCCTTCGCAAAGTCAATATTCCAAAGTGCTCCCATTGACCCAGAAACTCAGCCATGGCCGGTCCCAAGCCCGGGTAAATGAGGAGGGTTGCGCGTTAGGTAGCCGACAGCCAGTGCAGGAGAGATAAATTCTTAAACAGTGTTCTTAAAGTTCTTCTAAGAACACTATTTATGAATTTATCTCGAAACCGTTCGGATCTTTTTAAGCATGGATTTAAGCAAACATACAGATTTCGTTGGGGTGTTCCCTACTTGCGACGTGTTGTGGAGATAGAGGATTCAATGGAAAGAAGGAAGATTCATATATTATGTCTTCAAGAGACTAAATGGGTTGGAGAGAAAGCAAGGGAGATCGAGAAGACAGGCTTTAAACTTTGGTATTCATGTAAAGATAAGGGCAGAAACGGTGTTGGAGTGGTTGTTCATAAAGATTTGAAGGAATGTGTGGTTGAGGTGCAAAGATTTGGGGATCGGATTATTTTGCTAAAGTTGGTGCTTGGAGAAGAAATTCTGAATATCATCTCAGTTTATGCACCGCAAATTGGTTTAGATGAAAGGACTAAACAAGCTTTTTGGGAAGATCTGGATAAGATTTTACAAGGAATCCCACAAAGAGAGATGGTTTGCATAGGTGGAGATCTTAATGGACATGTGGGAAAAGATGTTTCAGGGTATGCAAGTGTGCATGGAGGACATGGTTTTGGGGATAGAAACGAAGAGGGAAAAGTCATTCTGGATTTTGTAACTGTATATGATCTTTTCATAGCAAACACTCTTTTCAAGAAGAGGGAGGAGCATTTAATTACTTATAAGAGTGGCTCAACTAGAACACAGATAGATTACTTTGCATTGAGGAGAAGAGATCGGTTGTGTTGCAAAGATTGCAAAGTAATCCCTGGAGAGAGTTTGACAACCCAACATCGCTTGTTAGTCTTGGATTTACAAATAAAAGGGCTGGTAAAGAAAAGGAAGGTTCTTAAGATCACTAGAACTAGGCGGTGGAATCTTCCGCTGAAGCAATCAAGCTTCAGGGAGAAGGTTTTAGAAGACTTATCTTGGGATTGTAGCGGTAGTGCAAACGAGATGTGGGAGGCAGTAGCATCTTGTATCCGAAAGGTAGCCAAAGAGATGCTAGGCGAGTCAAAAGGAGGAGCTCCAGGTCAAAAGGAGGCTTGGTGGTGGAGTGAAGGGGTGCAAGAGAAGCTAAAAATTAAAAGAGCTTGCTTTAAAGCTATGTCTAAGGATAGAACAGAGGAAACGGTCACAGACTATAAAATAGCGAAGAAGGAAGCAAAGAAGGCTGTAAGCAAAGCTAAGTCAAAAGCTTATGAAGTTTTGTATAAAAATCTCGACTCCAAGGAGGGCCAGAAGGATATATTCAGGTTGGCCAAAGCAAGAGAAAGAAAGACTAAAGACCTTTCTCAAGTGAGATGCATTAAGGACGAGGAAGGTCACGTGCTTGTTACTCAGAAGGATATAGAGACTAGATGGGAGCAGTACTTCCATAAACTTTCATTGGGGAAGGAAATAGAGAGATCACTTTGGGTAATCTAGCTAGTAGTGAAAGTTACTTGAATCGTGCATGCTATAGACGAACACAAAGAAAGGAAGTAGAGGGAGCTTTGAAGGTTATGAGACCTGGGAAAGGTGTAGGATCGGATGACATCCCTGTAGAAGTATGGAAAGTTTTAGGTGAGCGTGGTTTGACTTGGCTTACGAATCTATTCAATGTTATTTGGCGAAGCAAGAAAATGCCTGAAGATTGGAGGAGGAGTATCATGGTGCCTCTTTATAAGAACAAAGGAGACATTCAAAATTGTTCAAATTACAGAGATATCAAGCTGATGAGTCACACTATGAAAATTTAGGAACGTGTGATCAAAAGAAGGTTGCGGCAAGTTTCCCAAGTAAAAGAAAACTAATTCGGATTCATGCCAGGTCGCTCAACTATTGAAGCCATCCATTTGCTGAGGAGAACAATGGAGATTTATAGAGCTAAAAGGAAGAATCTCCATATGATCTTTATTGATTTGGAGAAGGCTTATGATTCCGTCCCACGAGAGATACTGTGGAGAGTTTGGGAGAAGAGACAAGTACCCGTCCTATACATTAATCTCATAAAGGATATGTATGATAGGGCTTTATCTTGTGTAAGGACCCCGACGGGGAAGACTGGCTATTTTGATATCAACATTGGTTTACATCAAGGTTCAGCTTTGAGTCCATTTCTTTTTACTTTGATTTGGAAGAGTTGACAAGTCACATTCAGGATGAGTTACCTTGGTGTATGTTATTTGCTGATGATATTGTGTTGATTGACGAGACTAGAGATGGAGTAAATGAGAAGCTTGAGGTTTGGAGACATGCATTGGAGACTAAAGGTTTTCGTATAAGTAGGGCTAAGACGGAATATATAGAATGCACCTTTGATGGAAGCAATGGTGAAGGAATCGAGGTGAAGATTGGTGACGATAACATTCAGAAGCGAGATTCTTTTGGGATCTATTTTGCAACATGACGGGGAAATTGATGGAGATGTTACTAATAGAATAAATGCTGGCTGGCTAAAGTGGAGAGGAGCCTCCGCTTTTCTCTGTGATAAGAAAATTCCTTTAAAAATTAAAGGAAAGTTTTACAAAGCAGCCGTGAAACCTACTATGCTTTATGGTTCTGAATGTTGTCCTGTGAACCATAGACATGTGCAGAGAATGGTTGTAGCAGAAATGAAAATGCTAAGATGGATGTGTGGACATACACGTAAAGATCGAATTCGAAATGATGCAATCAGAAAGAAAGTTGATGTAGCTCCGATCGAGGATAAGATGCGAGAAAACCGCTTAAGATGGTTTGGTCATTTGCAAAGAAGGTCAACTGATGCACCGGTTAGGAGATGCGAGTATTGGGATATTGAGCCGGCTAAGAGAGGGCGAGGACGGCCCAAGAAGTGTTGGAAAGAGATTATACGAAGGGATCTTAGTTTTTTGGATTTAAGTCCGAGATTGACCAAAGATAGATCTGAATGGAGGCGAAGAATCCATGTAGCCAACCCTACTTAATTGTGGGAAAAGGCTTCGTTGTTGTTGTTGTTGCTCCCTTTGACCCAGACCTTTTCCAATCCATACATATCTCGGACGTCATAACGAGCACGTCCGCCATCTGTCTCCCCGGGATGAAAGCCGATTGTTCATCCATCACCACCGAGCCCAAAACGGACTTGAGTCTGTTAGCCAGGACCTTGGCCACAATCAAGTAGATAGTGTTTGAGAGCGCAATGGGCCTATAGTCATCCACATTAGCAGGGGTATCCCTCTTCGGCAGCAAGAAGAGCAAAGCACGGTTAATCTTCTCAAAGCCTCTATTCCCCATACTGAACTCAGTGATTACCTCCATAAGTTCGAGCCTCAGAATGCCCCAGAACTCCTTGTAGAAGAGCACTAGAAAACCATCCGGGCCCAGAGCCCCATCATCATTCAAATCCCAAATTGCCCGCTTCACCTCTTCTTCCGAGAAAGAGGAAACCAAATTAGCCGCCTCAGCATCTGAAAGGGACCCCACGCCCCTTCCCAGCCATCCCTAGTCGTTCCCCCTCTTCCTCCGAGGCGTATCAGTAAAGTGATCCCTCAAAGCTCTCCCCAACGCATCCTCCCCCGACACCCGGATTTTGCCGATCTCCACATCCTGCAAGAAGTTTCTCCGCCTTCTTCCAGACGCCACAGTATGAAAACATCTCGTGTTGGCGTCCCCTTCCCTCAGCCACCGTTGCCAAGATTTTTGCCGCCATTCCGCTTCTTCCTTCTTGTCTTCGAGGAGCAGCTCCTCCATGCGAGCAAGCCTCTCCGCTATTTCCTCCTGGGTGAGCCCCCTGTCATCCTCCACAGAATCCATCCTGGAGATCGTCGTCTATAACTCCGACCTCTTCGCCCTTCTCCTTTCCCTTTTGTCCCGACCAAAAGAAATAAGGAAGGATCTCAATTCATGCAGTTTCGTTGCGAATCTAGACACCACGCTGCCCTCCACCGCGTACATCCTCCAATGCTCCGCAACCATCTCCTTGAATCCATCTTCGAGCAGCCAACTTTTCTCGAATCTGAAGAAGAATATGCTCCTCCCGCCCTCCCTCGAGGACCAAATAATGGGGGTATGGTCTGACTGAACCCGCGGAAGCGCCCAAGCGCGAGAATTTAGGAAAGAATCGACTGTCGGCTGCGATAGGAGGAACCTATCCAACTTCGATCTGGTCCTCGCATTGCGCCAAGTGAACTTACAGCCCGCTGCGTCAAATAAAGAAAGTCCCAAATTGTTCTCCACGCGCCGGAATTCCTCGGAGCCCGGTTCTCTGCCCCCCAAGAAATAAATGACATGTAAGATCGGACAGTAATAAATGACATGTAAATTAATGCAATAAATGATTACCTGGACATAAGATCGGAACCAAAAGTTGTGTGGTGGATCAATATCACCCTTGTCTCTCGTAGCGCATCACTGACTCAATGAATTCACAGTAATTCTCCATGTCATGTACAAGTACATGGCATTGTAATCCACCACATACTGCCTGTACTGGTGGTCATTGATGCCTAGGAATATCTCGAAACAAGGATAAGAAGCACTAGATCCGTTATCACAGGTGGCATGACTAGGTTGTGAAGTACTAGCTTGAGATCCTCAGGATAATGACGACGACGAAGTAGGAGATGATCTCTACGGAGGAGGACGCATAGCCGAGTAGTTATCGAGCAAGATACCATAACTATCACCGCCAAAATAATTGTCATGGCTCTAATCGAAACAGCTACCTTGATAATTTTCACCGATGTAGCTGATGTATCCCTATTCCATAGCCGCCAAAACCATACGATGGAGGTGTATGCACCAGAAGAGGAGGTCCAGGAGGAGGAGCATGAAGGATTCTGGGAAGACGCCAAATGATCTCTCATCATGTGATCCATATCCGCCCAGGGGACTTGGTGTTGCTCGAAGAGATGGGTTGTCAATGTCCATGCAGCTCAAGAAACCTGCATATAATATCAAATCATCCATGTAGTTGTTCGTAAGACGATGGCCACGTATGTATGCGTCGTAATCCATAGGTCGTGGACTTGGACTTGGGACAAATTGTCTATGTGTATTCGTCTGTCGCTCTATATATACATGCCCTGCATGGAGCCCTTCCTCGAATCTTCTATCATGTGGTCCACGACCACCACCTGCTGACACCCTTAAATATGTTTCTACATCACCAGATTCACCTCCACAACCAACGACATCATCAACTCCATTGTCATCCTTCGATTTGGATTTGGATTTGGTGTGGATTTGGAACCAGTGGAGAGAATGTCATCAAAAACTTCATCAAGTTCCAACCCTCTAAGAGGATATGTCATCTGCACGGATCTTATCATGTAATCACCAACGCTTGCACCCATTTATTGGCTTATGTTCTAATTCAGCCTTCCTACCGGTTGATCGAGCACTAGAGCACCAATAGAATCCATCCACTTTAAGGAAACATCTTACATCCGCATCACTATCGTGTATTTTGATAATATATGCAAGATCGATGGGGTCTATGTAGTTGTCTCTGTCATGCTCCTCTCTTACATACTTCATCTTTAGCCTTAAGTTGTAGTACGCGTAGACAATATCATGGAGTGCATGTTCTCCCAACGTGTTTTGTCTCTTCGAATGAATCAGGTTGAATATATTCCAATTCCTCTCACAACCCCAGCAAATGCGGTTGGAGACAATACTTACACTGCCACCTTTCGTAGGTTGGGAGCTCCAATCTCGTATAGTAAACACCATTCAGATATGGAAAATCCAACGGAGATGAATTAATAATAATAAAAAATAATATGCCACAATCAATGACCTTTTGCATTCCTACCAGGAAGGGTATTACCTCGTTCATTGATCGTGGTAACTCTACCGAAGGACCCCAACACAACCCTAAAGAACTTGACATGCACATTGTTTAAAATCATAAAATGTCACATAATACTTTCATTGAATATTTTGTCGGAATACTAGGAAATGTAAGTCCACTTAAAATTACTTCTTCCATGCACATTGTTTGTGTTTTCTAATCTTTCACGAGCTTCTCCATTACAATTTGCACAACTGCAAAAAGGTCAGCATTTGTACCAAGACTGTGCTTGTACTGGTACTTAAGATTGATGTAATAAACCGGAGATAAGCATGCATAATTCTCATATGTTAATCTAGCGAAAGTGCTATCAAAAAATAAAGAATAGATTGACTACATACATGCTTTGTGAAGAGGATACGAGAGCATCTTGGACCAACATTCATCTATGATGTCCAACCATACCTTGTGTCCTTTCCCAACTGCTTCTCTGACCTTCTCTCTCACGCAACGCATTGCCTCATAGACTACCAACATGGTCGGCTTTTTGTCGCCATCCGTGATCCGTAATGTAGACACAACAATATCAATTGTCTTCATGAGTCATGTTACATCATCTCAGAAGTGAAGATCATTGATCAATGTCTCCACATTCCTCATTCCTTCTGTCCAAGCTCCGGGTATCTCGAACCATTCACCTTGGCAACACATGATTTTGATCCCATCTTGTGTTCTTTAAGTCTTTGCAACGCTATAAAATTGGTTGCAAAGTGTGTGATGTCAGGCATCACCAGTTCACTATTGCACGCCTGCCTTATCAAAGCCATAACTTTGGATTGGTTGCAAATGAATGTGGTGATCATCCAAGCTAGCTCCACCACCTTTGCCACCAACTTTCTCTTGTTGAAGTCCTTCAGGAGCAAATCAAATGCAATGTGCAGCACATGGCGTCCAAAAAATACCGTAGCTGCTAAAAACCATTATTATTTCACTGGCTTTCTTGAAGTTGGTCCCATTATCCGTAACAATCTGGACAATGTTCTCCTTCCCAGCATCCTTGATGATATCTTTCAGCAACCTCAACAACTACTTGCGGTCCTTCACGTGAGCGGATGCATTGATGGATTTCAAAAAAATCATCTTACCATCGCAGTAAACAAGGAAGTTGATGATATGCTTCCTCGTGTAGCTCGTCCAACCATCGCACATCAGTGGCACCTCGTACTTTGGTCATCTCCTCCTCAACTCAGTGATGTTCTCGTTCATCTCCTCCTCTATACCGAGATACTTGTTCATTATCTCATAAGATGTGGGAGCCTTCACTCCCATTCCCGCGGTGGCGATCTTGTCGATGGCATGTTGCAAAAATGGTGCACTAGCAACATTTGTCAGAATGTTTTCCCCAAAAAAGAGCTTGTTGATGGCCTTGCCTACTCTCTCTCAGGCATTTGTAAACATGCCCTTCATTATCTTTGGTCTCGGATCCTTCCTTGGCTTGTATTGCATGGATCTGATCCTCGTCGAGAAGGGCTTGACTCCCTTCCCTTGTGTTTTTTGGTGGTGGTGGTACTGGTGCACCTCCAAAACCACTCTCATTGCCACCGGCACTATAGAAGCTAAGCTGCCTTGTGCACCCATGGGTTCTCGCTTCTCGAACTCGCTCCTCAGATATTCTTGTGTTTCCCTCCAGTATGCCCTCCTCTCGATTGTAGTCTGAATATCAGCGGAGTAGATAAAGTCATTGTCATCCGAATTAGAGAGGATATTGAACTCTTTCTCGAATATGAACTCCTTGAATTGTTCATCCCTTCCTGACCTCTCTATATCATCGTCCTTCTTCCCATCCAAGTTAGCCTTCACCAAGTCCCTCACATCTTTGGGACAATACGTGCACTTGGCAACATTCTTGTTGTTGCCAACTAGATGGTGCTTCAACCTCGTAATTCCCGATCCCCCCAGGCTCTTCTCGCAGAAGTTGCACTATGATTTCGATTTGTTGTCATCTGAATCGGTGGCATACCTCCAACCAATCTCCCCATTGTCCCTCTAATACTCAGATGAGACAACCGTCCCCCAAAGATCCGGGTACTCAGGAATTGATTCCATGCACATACATTCAACATTTGAAACACATAAGCAATACACGCAGGAGAAAAGTATAGCATAAAAGACTGGAATTTAAATTTCCATTCACATCATATCCATCAATGATTACATAATCCATGTCCGCAAAAATATACATGTATGTATTGAGATGTCCATACACACGCATATGCATCACATGTCTCTCAAAACTACAAGCAAGTAAAAGATACAAGTGAAAGTAAAGCAGTAAACTAGCTACAGTGTTGTACCGCCAAGAAGAAACCGTGCAACTACACAAAAAAAAGATTCAACCAATACTAGTCGCTTACAGTTGCGATTGCTCCTGATAATCTGCGGATCCAATGCAAAGATACGTTATGAGGAAAGTTGTACAGTACGATGCTAAAACTAGAACAAGGTACTAAAGAAAGTGTGCAAAAGAAATCAATTGGGTAAACCATCCTCACAAAGAAGAACAATACTCTTATCATTATTATTAACTTTGAACAACCCAAGCTTCGTGGATAGTCTATGGTCTTGGTCCACGTGGAACCTCATACTTTGACTTTAAGGCACTAAGAAATCTTAGGGTTGGATTGCCTTTGTAGGCAAGAGGAGAGGTACAATTCATCCTAACTAAATTCCCAATATGCTCACTAGCTTCATTTACAATGTGTAGATCCATGTTTAACCCCAAGTACTCCACTTGATTCAATCATGTTCCCCAATCACTTAACCAATTCCCAAGTTCCCAACCATGAATGAATCCTCACAAACCGTCCAAGTCCGCTACCCATGCATAAGAGTCCGCAATGATGTAGGGCACAACACGAGCTAGGGCACCGATCCCTGGGATAATCCACACCATAATCAGAACCTCACGACTATCCCCATTCCTTCTTATAAGCAGGAGATCTGTTTTATTTCCAACTTCAATAATTACATTTAACCAAAACTCCTCTATCAGTGCTTCCACCCATAATACCAACCAATGTGACTTACATTAGCTAGTACACGAGTACTAACCCTAAGTGAACATGAGAAACAAAGAATACCAACCACGACTACTTGACCTGCAATCGAAGCACTGGGGGTGAAGGTACGCAAGTACAGAGTACTTAAGTTGAACATCACGTGGTGACTCTTCAATGTGCAAGCAACATGTCCTCCCACCGTCGCAACTATTGAATTCGTAGCGTCTGAGCATCTATCGGGGCCCCACAGGTGCATGCCCCTACCTTGGCGACAACTACTCCACTACTCGCATGCCACTTAAAATTGTAGAGATATTTGTGTATTTCTATATTCTATATGTATCGTTTTCTTATTTGTATTTCGGTTTTTCCGCCTTATGTAATTTACCCATAGGTCTCTCCTCTATATAAGAGAGCCTAGGTTTCTCAGAAATAATCATCTCTTATTTTTCTACCAACATGGTATCAGAGCGGCGGTCCTAGACCGGAGCTCCTATACCCTAACCCTAGATCCCCACCTGCCAGCCCCCTCCTCTCTCCGCCTGCGCCCCCGCCTAGGCCACCCCGCTCCATTGCTGACCTACCACCGCCGCCAGGGCCTCCACCGAGGTCTACGCCTCCTTGTCGGGCACCACCGACACCGTCCAGGCCCACGCCTCCGCCGCCCAGCCCTTAGCGGCCGCCCGTTGATTTTCGCGGGCCCCTAAAGACCGCCTAAGCCGTCGGTCTCAGCCACTGTTCTCCGTCTTCTTCGCGCAAATCGGGTGATGGATTTGATTGCATAATGCAATCAAATCCCCATATGTCATTGTAGACAAATCTCTCTTAGTCTGCATACCTTGTGATCTTAATTCGGCATCATCTCAGAAAACAAAGTCAACGTACCCGCCACAGGTGCCTTCAGAGGTCCGACATCGATTGTCAAGATGGACGGGACGAACTATGAGCTCTGGGCTATGCAGTTCATGAGCCTTATGAAGTCTAACGGTAAGAAACATATTCTTACTGACGATGAGCCGACGGAGAAAACAGGGATTCACGCCGCATGGGAGGCGAACAATGCGTATGCCAAGGTCTGGTTATCTGGGACGTTGACGATAGAGATCGCCAACGACGGCGAAGGCAATGTGGGATATTCTAGTCGTGACATATTCTCAGGCGCGAAATGAGACCAAGATACTACAGTTGTAGCATGATATTTTTACAATCAAACAGAATGGACGTCCTCTCCACTCACTGTACACATCCCTACGAGGGATGTTTGAGAAGCTCCATAGCTTCATGCCTTTGACGGCTACTCCTGAGCAGCAAAAGACATACAGGAATGCTACCATGTGAAGGTGTATTCCTGCGAGGGTGTATTCCTGGCTGCACTTGATCCAGAGTACGATGCTTCCCGCTCTCAGATTCTTGCTGACGCCACTATTCCTCCCATGGAGGAAGCTTTCCGCCGACTTAGTCGAATCACCGTCCCGAGCTCTACTACTACCCAGACACCTTCGACGATGGCTGCCTCCAGAGGAAGAGGTGGCTCATCTACTTCTCGTGGACGTGGTCCCCGTGGTCGTGGGGATCGGATCCGTCAACCATGTACATATTGTCACCGTCATGGCCATTCCGAGGATACATGCTACTCTAAGCATGGGTTTCCAGCATCGGCTCGGGTAGCAACACAAGTTGAGTCTCCTGCACCTTCTTCTTTGGACCAGCGTTTCGATGATCTCGTTGCCAGACTGAGGAACATCATGCCTCCTGACACAGCTCATCAGATGTGGCAGCCTCTGTTTCTGCCAGTACATCCGCTACAGCCAGTACGTCAGGTAGTTCTTATGCTCTCACCTCTTGTGATGGATCTATGATTACAGAATGGATTATGGACTCTGGAGCGACACATCACCTATGTGGGGACAAAGAGCATCTTACTGCATATAGAGAGGTTCCTCCAGAGCGGACTGTGGTGATAGCCAATGGGACACATTCCCCGATTACAGGACAGGGGGAGATTGCTTTGACGCCCTCCATGCGATTACAGAATGTGTTATATGCTCCTGATTTCTCTATGAATTTACTGTCCATTAGCCAGATTACGAAGGATTTGAACTGTCGAGCCATTTTTGATCCATCGTCTCTTGTTTTTCAGGACATACTCACGGGCAAAGTGATTGGGGGTGGCTGTGAGCAGAATGGATCCTAGCATGATCAGGTGTCGACCTTCTACTACTCCTATGGATCCTAGCATGAAGCTATATGATGATGATACAGATGAAGTCGACAAGAGAAGATACAGAGAGATGGTGGGAAAACTTCTTTATGTTACAATCACCAGACCGGATATCGCCTTTGCAGTGAGTCGAGTGAGTCGGTTCATGGAGCAGCCTCGACAAGTACATATGGATGTTGTATACATGATATTGAGATATCTAAAATCGTCTCCAGGTGCAGGATTATTCTTCAAGAAAGGAGAAACTCTCTCTGTATCCGCATACGCTGACGCAAACTATGCAGGTTGTCCTAAGGATAGAAAATCGACTTCGGGATTTGCAGTGTTTGTTGGTAGTTCTCTTGTTTCTTGGAAAAGCAAGAAACAAACAGTTGTAGTGAGATCAAGTGTTGATCCGAATACAGTTCTATGGCGCAAGGAAGTACAGAAATGATGTGGGTTCGAGCAGTATTAGTTGATTTGCATATAGAGATTCCTCTACCTATGGAGTTACATTGTGATAACCAGGATGCTCTGTTTATTACAAACAACCCTACGTTCCATGAGAGAACAAAACATATCGAGGTAGACTGTCATTATACCAGAGATATGATTCAGAAGGGCTTGATTTCTACTTCTCATGTTAGTTCTGGAGAGCAAACAGCAGATATCTTTACCAAGCCATTACTCAGAGGACCATTCCAGAAGTGGTCGTCCAAGCTGAGCATGATTGATATCTATGCTCCATCTTGAGGGGGAGTGTAGAGATATTTGTGTATTTCTATATTCTATATGTATCGTTTTCTTATTTGTATTTCAGTTTTTCCGCCTTACGTAATTTACCCATAGGTCTCTCCTCTATATAAGAGAGCTTTCTGGTGGTTTCAGGTATTTCTTGTTCGGGCAATTATTATACACAATGATTTTTGAGAGCCTAGGGTTCTCAGAATTAATCATCTCTTATTTTTCTACCAACAAAAATCATTCACCACGACATGGACGACAAACATATCGAGAAGGGTGCACGCTGAATACAAGAGATAAGTACACAGATCTGGATATTTTTCCCATGATTACTCGGTTCGATGCTCAAGATGCTCTCAACTCACCAACACTCACTATATCAAGATTTAGCCGAATTTACTCACAACAGACCCAATTCCATCATTTATCAACTCATTTCATGTACACCATATATTTAACATATACCATAATATCCTACATGATTCTACATCTTTTTAGAGTCGATTTCATCAAATTTTAGAGGTTCATTTGGGTACACAGTCCCAGTATGATCGATCAGAAAAACAAGTATGATCGATCATTTTGGGCCGGCATGATCGATCAGCCATCACGGTATGATCTATCAGGTAATGATCGATCAGCCATGTTGGCATGACCAATCATGTGTCTCGACAATAGCCGAATTCGTCAACAACGACATCTACGAAGTTGCTCCTATCGTAAAATAAATTACACCCTCACGATCATGATGTTACCAACATCACAATCATATTTTTATTTTTCCCATGCACTCGTCCATTAAATGAGAAATTGCAAAAGTATGATGTGATAAAATCCGACTTCCGACGTAAAACCCATCCAAATGCGAAACAAAGACCGCCTACAGGTTATAAATATTATTTACAACTCATGGTGTGAAAACCGCGCAGATCCGACAGCAAGAGGATGGTGAGATACATACCTATGGGAATGTTCACCTACAACTTTCCTTCACCAGAACGAGAGTTCTGAGGCATTTCGTGGAACACGAACGTGTCCACGACGATCCTTGTTGTGTGCTCTTCGAGATGGCACGCTCGAACTTCTGATCGATGGTCGAAATTTGCTCCAACGGCGGAGCTCTGACGAGGGTGGTGGTGCATGAGCAATGGGTCAAGTGGTTTGACTCATTGGCTCAGCCACCCCCATATATATGGGTTGGTGGTAAAAGGATCTGGATCTAATTAGTCACAGCTCATTCGAATTTTGGACGTAACTCTCTCATGCGAACTCTGATTTCGATGTTCTTGGACTCGTTGGAAATGTCTCGATAAGGACTACAAGATGGTGCGGTCATTTGTCTGATTTGGTTATTGGATCAGATCAGAATTTGAGAAAGATTGGGATCCTAATACAAGGGATTTTACATCAGAACCATCAGATCCCCAACCGGAGTGTGAGTCGATGATGTTGATTGCTAAAACATGCAAAGAAAGTACTAAACAAACATTCATGAAACATACGATGAGAACAATCCATTATTTGTTGCTTATTATTTATTTAAATTTTCATATTTATTATATTTATAGTTTTTAACACGCTTAATATGCATAAAGTTAAAGGAACATTCTAGGATATATTATGAGGGGCCCAATGGTTCCCTTATATAGGAGAAGAACCTTTGGGTAAATTACAAAAAGATGAAACATGAAAAAGAAAATTACATAAAAGACCATACTAAAAATAGAAATTATCTCAACACTCCCCCTCAAGCTGGAGCGTAGATGTCAATAAGACTCGGCTTGGAACAACATCTCTGATAAGGCCCTCTTGCTAGAGCCTTAGTAAGTATATCTGTTGTCTGGTCTCCAGAACTGACATGCGTAGTAGTGATAATACCTTTCTGTATCATGTCACGAGTATAGTGGCAATCTACCTCTATGTGTTTTGTCCTTTCATGAAAGGCTGGGTTATTTGCAATGAAGAGAGCAGCTTGATTATCACATTGGAGGTGCATGGGAAGAGGTACTTCTATAGTCAGGTCAGTGAGAATGGATCTGACCCACATCATCTCTGTACTAGCCTGTGCCATGGCCCGGTATTCCGATTCAGCACTTGATCTAGCAACCACAGTCTGCTTCTTACTCTTCCATGAAACCAGAGAATTCCCTATGAACACAGCAAATCCAGACGTAGACTTTCTATCCTTTGAACACCCAGCATAGTCTGCATCTGCGTATGCTGTTACTGAGAGAGATGTGTCTCTGCTGAAAAGAAGTCCAGTACCAGGGTTAAGTCTTCAAGTATCTCAAAATCATATGCACTGCATCCATATGTGCCTGTCTGGGATGCTCCATAAACTGACTCACTTTGCTAACGGCAAATGCTATGTCGGGCCTGGTAATAGTTACATATAGTAGCTTGCCAACAAGCTCTCTGTATCTTCTCTTATCGACCTCCTCAGTATTATCATCATAGAACTTCATGCTTGGGTCAAGCGGAGTAGTGGCAGGTCTACAATCTGCCATGCCAGTTTCTGAAAGAAGATCTACAACATATTTTCTCTGGGTCATTACAAGATCCCGTTAATTCCTGGCAAACTCTATTCCAAGGAAGTAACGTGAATGTCCAAGGTCCTTGGTCACAAATTGTTGACCTAGGAAGTCCTTGGTATCCTGAATACCCTGCTCGTCATCTCCTGTAATAATAATGTCATCAACATAAACAAGAATGATTGTAATACCTCTCTAAGTCTTTTGTATGAACAAGGAGTGATCAGCAGTTGATCTTGCAAACCCTTGCTGCTCTATCAAGTCCGAGAGCTTTTGGAACCATGCTCTTGGACTTTGCTTGAGGCCATAGATAGCCTTGTGTAACCTGCAAACCTTCTGACACTCCCCCTCAGCAGCAAACCCAGGTGGTTGTTGCATGTAGACCTCCTCTTGTAGGTCACCATAGAGAAATGCATTCTTCACATCAAGCTGATAAAGAGGCCAATCTCGTGTCACAGCAACAGCAAGGAGAATGCGTAGAGTAGAATGTCTGGCAACTGGGGAGAAAGTATCGTGATAGTCCACCCCATATGTCTGCGTAAATCCTCGTGCTACAAGTCTCGCCTTATAGCGATCCACACTGCCATCCGCACGGTGTTTCACAGTGAACACCCATTTGCATCCCACGACTGATGTATTAATAGGAGCAGAAACAAGACTCTACGTACGACGTGATTGTAGCGCAACCATCTCCTCTTTCATGGCTAACCTCCACTGACTATCTTTGAGAGCCTCCTGATATGTCTTTGGTATCTGCACGGCTGATAGTGCTAGCGTAAATCTCCTGAAATCCTCTGACAACCTGCTTAAAGAAATTTGGGCTGCAAGAGGGTAAGTAGTACACGCCCATTTTTGCTTTCGCAGAGCAATTGGTACGTCAAGATCATCTACTACATCATGGACCTGTATATTTCCCTCTTGAGAGGGTGCTTGTTCCTCATGTTGTACAGTTAACTCAGTAGTGCCATCAGTAGAAATAATATGCTCATTACATACCTGAGGCGTGCTGGATGATGGCAAGGCCTGTGAGCACGGCGAATAGAGAGAGGTCTGCGAGGAACAACAGGAGGTAAGAACTGAACCAATAGAGGTGGTGGTGGCGGAGGAGGTGGTGGTGGCGGAGGAGGTGGTGGTGGTGGAGGAGGAAGAGGTGAAGGTGAAGAACCAACTGTAGGAGGTGGTGGCATGTATATCTCATTATCAGAGTCAAATGGAGTAAGTATGTCACCTATAGGAGAAAAATACATGATCGACTCAAAGAAAGTAATGTCAGCACTAACAAAATATTTTTGGCTTAGGGGATCAAAGCAGCGATACCCCTTTTGGGTACGAGAGTAGCCGACAAATACACACTTGACAGCTCTAGGAGAGAGCTTGTCACGTCCTGGAGAGACATCATGAACAAAGGCAGCAAATCCAAACAAACAAGGTGTAAGAGAGAAGAGTTCCTTCTCGGGAAACGCAATTGAGTAAGGAATTTTCTCTCCTAACACGGATGAGGGCATACGATTTACCAGATAGCAAGCAGTAAGTACAGCATCACCCCAGTAAGAATGAGGAGCACGGCTCTGTATCAACAATGTTCTGGTCACATCAAGTAAGTGACGGTGTTTGCGCTCGGCAACAACGTTCTGCTCAGAAGTGTAGACACATGAGGTTTGGTGAACAATGCCACGGGATCTAAGGAACTCGGAAAGGTGTAAGGTGCAAAACTCCAAGGAATTGTCAGAACGAATATACTTGACATTGGCAGAAAAAATATTCTTTATTTCATTAATAAAATATTTGATAGTGGATCCAACTTCAGACTTATTCTTCAATAAGAAGACCCATCGACCGCTACAAGATAAAAACGGTGTCCTTGAAGATCAGGAACACGACTAGGACCCCAAATGTCTAATTGAAGGAGCTCAAATAACTTAGAGCTGCTCCGACTCTGACGGGATGGAAAGGATGAACGGTGATGCTTCCCAAATTGGCATGCTTCACACTGAAAGGAGGATCGCGTAGAAATCTGAGGAAAAACATGACATAACTTCTGCAGAGGAAGATGTCCAAACCTAAGGTGCCATAAGTAAGGAGAGACAGGTCCTCATGGAAGGACATATCGATATCGATATCGTTTCGATATCGTGTCGATATCGATATATCGGCGATATATCGCCGATATATCGCCGATATATCGCCGATATATCGCCGATATATCGCTATATCTAAGAATCTTTCTGAAGAAAATACCTGAAATCGGATATATCGATATATCGATTTCGATATCGGTCCCATGTCGATATCGATATATCGGGATACGGCCTTCCATGGGTCCAGTAGGTATAACAGAAACACTAGCATGAGGAGGTCGGACCGGTCTGTAGAGTCCCCGCTGCTCACGGCACTTCCCATCACCCTACCCGTGAGTATGTCCTGAAACACAAGAGATGAAGGGTCAAAGATGGCACGACAATGCAGATCCTTAGTGATCTGACTAATAGAAAGTAAATTCATTTGAAACGTGGGAGCATATAAAACACTTTTCAGAAGCATGGATGGTGTCAACTGCACCTCCCGCTATCCTGTAACAGGTAAGTGGTCGCCGTTAGCAATGATGACCCATCTGTCGGGTGGTATAGTCCTGTAGGACTTCAGTTGCGTTTTGACTCCACACAGGTGGTGAGAAGCACCAGAGTCCATAATCCACTCTGTCATGTCTGTATTCGTACTACCAGTAAAGGCATAGGTGATACCTGAGGAGCTCGAAGAGGCTCTGGCTACTGTAGCGGTATCTGTTGTGGTGTCAGCACTAGGAGTCATGATCTCCCGAATACGAGAGACAATATCATCCAGGCGAGGATCGGCCTGGGGAGCTGAAGTCTCTGTAGACACAATCTGCTCTGCTGCTCGATCAGAAACTGGATATCCATGCTTCTGATAGCATGTATCCTCTGCATGTCCAGGCTTGCGGCAGTAAGTGCAAGGACCACGGTAGCTTCCACCGCCTCTCCCTCGAGGTGTACGTCCTCTGGAATGGATCGCCCCACCTCGACCACGAGAAGCGGTCATCGCTGAGGAATGCGAAGACGTGGCTGTCGACGGGATGATGAGTCGGCTGAGACGGCTATAGGCCTCCTCTATAGGAGGAATGGTTGCTTCAGTAAGAAGATGAGTTCGTGCAGCATCATATCCAACCATCGTGGAGTTCCTATATGTCTTCTGTTGCTCAATAGACGTTGTAATGGGCATGTAGCTATGGAGCTTTTCAAACATGCCATGCAGCGAAGAGTAGTAAACATGCAGAGGGCGGCCATTCAGCTTGGTGTTGTAGATATCAAATTGTAGTTGAAGGATCTTGGCCTCATTCTTTGCTTGTGCATAGGTTGATGCCAAAGTGTCCCACATTGCCTTACCAGTAGGCTGAGTTAGGATAGCATTTGCTATTTCTGTAGAAAGAGTCCCACAAAGCCAAACACGTGCATATGTGTCATCTTGCTTCCAAGAAGCATTGGCTCCGGTCTTGTCCTTTGGCTCTGGATCTGTCAGGATGTGCTCCTTATTGTTGCATTGCATGAGGATGAGAAACTGCATGGACCACAATGTATTCGCCATGCTCCTATCCATCTTAACGATGGGAGTCGGACCCTTGAAGGTTCCAGACGAGAAGATATCACCCTTGTTGTCTGACATGTTGTAAGATATTCAAATAACGGAATTCGACCGAGGAGTAGACCGATAAAAATGAGTCCTACAGAATCATTTCTTGTTGCTCGTAAGAAAATGTAACTTAAAGGTCCGAAGTCTTATTCGCCAGCGCGGAATTATCCGTGAATGAGCCCACTTTACTACTGCAAAGACCATCCTGAATCTGGATGCAAGGATGCCTGGATGTACACCGTGTGTGGCACACGGCTTGAAGGGCACAGGAGCCGGGTGCGTGGCACGGCACACGGCAAGAAACAGGAGCGCAGGGCGCGTGGAGTCGCCTGGACAGGAGTCGGGGGCGCCTGGGCAGGAGTCGGGGGCGCCTGGGCAGGAGTCGGGGGCGCCTGGGCAGAAGGCGGGAGTCGGGGATGCGTTGCCATGCGCCTGGGCAGACGGTGCGCCCGGGCAGGAGGCGCGTGAAGAGCCCTAGAGCGCAAGGGCGTGAGAGAGGGGGGCGCGATAGGGGGGGGTCGAGAGGGGTGGGGCGCGCGATAGGCGGGGGGGCGAGAGGGGTGGGGCGCGAGAGGGGGGGAATGCGCGATAGGCGGGGGGCAAGAGGGGTGGGGCGCGAGAGGAGGGAGGAGGGGTGGGGCGTGAGGGGAGGAAGGTCGGGGCACCGGCGGCGCACAGGGGCGTGCAAGGCGCAAAGGGCGGTCGTAGGGCAGCGCACGGGTGTGGAAGGGGAGGGGGGGACAGGTGTCGGGTAGGGAAGGGTTAGGGTTAGGGATGATACGTGGAACTCCGGTCTAAAAGGACCGTCGCTCCGATACCAAGTTTAAGGAACATTCTAGGATATATTATGAGAGGCCCAATGGTTCCCTTATATAGGAGAAGAACCTTTGGGTAAATTACAAAAAGATGAAACATGAAAAAGAAAACTACATAAAAGACCATACTAAAAATAGAAATTATCTCAACACATAAAGTTTTGGATATTTTATTAGCGTTTAACATACTATCTAGGTTCCTATGTTCCGATTTCTAAGAAAAAAACATCTTAAATCTGGTGTTGAGCGACTAATTTAGAGAAAAATCACACATGAGATACAGAACACGAAAATAAATTATAGATCTAAGGTTTAATTCATTTAATTAAAAAATTTAAAATTTTTAACTAATAAAAAGTTCTTAAAATCACGTTCTATGTGTAGAACATAAGATCTGAGTTTTTCCTTTCAAAACTCAACTTGATTCCACATTAAAAATTAAAAACCCTAAATTTATTCTCCATGTATTTCACAAAATATTCTAAATCTTCCAAAAAAACTCAATAATATGCAATACCGAAAAAGATATGAACAAAACTCTCAAAAATTCACTCATACATCAAAAATTTTGAAGAGATTGGAGTAGCAAACCTCAAAGAAGGAATGAAAGTCTTGGAAAGACTTGGAAAAGGATTTCTGCTACAGTTCAGGCCAAATGAGGGCAAATCTCGTCAAAATTTTGCCCATATCGCCCACTTGGAGGAAGCTACTGTGCAAGAGTCCCACTGTCAGCGATATATCGCCGTCACACGATATATCGTTTTTTTTTTACGCTGATATACCGTTGTTATAGGAGAAATCAAAAGCATGGTTGATATCGAAAGTCCAGGCCATCGATATCGTTATATCGATGGTATATCATCGATATATCATGATATTTCAAACCCTGCTTGCAGAGCGCCAATACATTCATAGGAGGAGATGTGGATGATGCGATTAGTTGTGTTGTATGATTAGTTGTGTTGTATGGATGACTTGGGATCATTTTTTGTAGTATGGATGTTGAACCTCATTCATGCATACCTTAAAACTATAAAACCTGATTATGCCAATGCATGATAAGTTTTTGTGGCAATATTTCCTCGGTCATTTCATTTCTGTGTGTTTCAAGAACAGAGCCCATGGGGATGTTTTACACGGCACCAAAGGATCCATTCTTGTATGTTTCTAGTCTGCATAAAAATCCACCTCCTCAAGAGGCGGATCTATGTATAAGCCGCCTTTACAAGAGGGAGCTCTCAAGATCTGCCTTTACAAGACGCGGATATTGTTAGAAGTAGAGCTCCATCTTCGGTACTTAAATAAGAACAAAAATCTGCATCGTGCACAGCAAATAAGATTCGCCGCACAAGGTGCAGACGAATTTTCCTAACATTGTTACATATAGAACAACAATACCGCAGTGACAACTACATCTCATTATAATCATATAGCTGTTTCACGTCACATTCTAAAAAACATCATCCTACAATAAACTTAAAAACATCTCATGAAATTCACATTATTGATCAGAGACTCATCAAAACCTACCGATTGAAGAGGGCGGACTTCCCAACGTTCGGCCGTCCTATGAGGATTACATTCGGCAATAGTTCCAAATCCACTTTGGTGAAATCCACCCGCCGCTCGTCCGTCTTACTCTTTCTCTTCTTCTTACTCCGCTTCACACACTCCTCGTAACGATCGCCAACAACCGATGTGCAAAACTGCGCGAAGGCGCGACGAGCCCTCGGCAACGGGGGTTCGGATTCCAGCCGCTGCCATGGAAGTGGAGGGGAGATTTGGGTGCGGCCCTGAACAACAGTGGGTAGGGGCTTGGCGTGGTTGAGATGCGAGATGAGAGTGCGACTTCCGAGGAAGAGCGCGCGTGCGCGCACGCGTTGCGTGATCATCAGGAAGGGGGGTGCGCGATGCGTCTGCGCGACTGTACCAGTGGAGGCGCTGTGACCGACCACTTCATCCTGCGCTAAGTTTCAAGCTTCGACGGCGGCACCGACGACGGGGGGGATTTATCTGTAAACGGGTTCGGATCCCAGTTCACAGTAGGGGAATGCATGTAGCTCACGAGTCACGCTGCTATCGCATTGGGCCGGGCCGGGACCCGTCTAACCAAAACCCATGCTGGCCCAGACATGTATTTATTAACAGGATCCAGGCTAGACTTTTGTCTTATTTTGAATTCAGACCGTACCCAATTCAAACTCATCGTGATTAGTGGAAGCTAATCCAGCCCACAGACCTCAGAATTGCAAAAATCCCACCCTGTGCATGTCCCTCATGCCTCTCTTCCATGTTGTCTCCCTCACGCATAGTGTTCCTCATCTCTCACGTAATACCAACACTCCAATCATCGCCAAGCTACAACTAGTACACTTCACACTGGAATGTTTCATATAACGTGGGCTTAATCTGTTGTAATTGTAAATATTTTTTAAATGATTAGGTGTAATTCCTGATCTAAACATATCAAATATATTCACATCAATTTTTAATCTGAAAATAGGAAAAATAAATCAGTATGTTTTATTGAATACTCTTCGAACTTCGCCTATGGAGAAATCTGATTTCTCGAGACTGCACAGTTAGAATTGCGTGAAGTAATTGGAGACTTGATTATTGACTTATTAATAAATATTTAATATATCATATGAATCAAAAAACATTAAAAAAAGTTCCATAATGATCCGCCACATTTTTGACCGAAATCCAAGTCTGCGGATACTTTCTACATCTGAAACCTTGCTCGGACGCACAAACTTTTGGCTGATTATTTATATAGGAGTCCTGATTTTATAAACCTCATAAATATTCAAAAATATGATCTTGAGTAAGGGTAAATAGAAACAACATCATATGCCATCGAATCATTCGAAATATGAAAGTTATCGCTAAATACAATCCAAATCCTCCAAACGAGGTTCAGATACCATTTGAAAGGAGGTTTTTGACCTCGCACATCATGGAAATGCATAAAATATGAAGCATAAAATATGAATCAAATTTGAAATAAAAGGTCCTCGTCGTATGAGCAACAATGCATTCATGTATTAAAAATTGATTATAAATGTGAAATAACATGGCTACAGAATATAAATCCGCATCATTTTGCAAAATTACAAGAGTATAAGAATATAGCTTTGATCTGTATGTATCTAAAATAGTTGCCCTCTTAATTTAATTTTGATTCTACGAATGCTTGCACTCCCAAGCACGACAATCACTCATGGTACTTCTCACGAACTTAACAGTTGTCTCCCCAACTTGTTGACGCCAAAAGGGACCTAAATAATCTCTACCTCATGATTTTCATCTTAGGGAATCAACTTCCTCCCCACAGGCACGGAGCATGAAGAAGAATGAGGATCCTTACGCAATGGTTGAGCCAATGGAGAGGGGGAAGAGGTTATATGGTGGAAGGTCTAGGGTTTGGAGAGAACATAGAGAACTGTTCTCTTCTAATTTCTCCTTACAATTCTTAGGACTATAGAGAACTTGATTGAAGTTGTGTTCAATCAACAGAAGAGAAGCTATGACCTATTTATATAGGGGAGGAAATGTTCAAGAGAGAGTTCTACCATGTCTTGGTAGATGTCCATAAAAGAAGCAAGAGTCAAGACTTTCTACTTTCTCTTTTTCTCTCATTAGTTGCAACTTCCAACTTATACATTTTCTCTCTCTTTGAAATTTGAATTAAATTAATTTCAATTTCAAGTGGGGGCTTCCTTTTAATTTGAATTAATGGTTGGAAGAAAAATAAATTATTTCCCTTTAGGAACTCCATGGTGGATGGCCATAAGAGGCTATATGTAGATATGATTATCCATTAATTCTCTTCCATATAATTTTAATCATAAAAGAAATTGATCCATGGTAATTATGGTATTAATTATTTTTATCTAAATAGTGAATCTCCAAATTTCATCATGGCATAATTATACAGTGATCTAACCAAATAGTGAATCCAATTCATTAGTCCATAATAAAAAGAAAATTCAATTTACATTTAATTAATTATCTGAATCATATTCACATGCATTCTAAACAAATATGAATCATAATAATATTAATTATTACGGATTCATTTTTATATTGATTAAATTTCCAACAATGTGAATTGAAGGATAGTGTTTAGACTTTAGCACATCACGGAAGCGTGAAGATCGCATCGCATGCGATTAAGAGCGACTAGTCATACTAGTAGCTCAGGACAACGAAATTTAAAAAAATTAATTAGATGAAACTATATGATATGAGAAAACTTCTTAAATCATCTCATCAATATCACAAATGAGCCAAAGAATTACCTCTTGAATCGTGACTGTGATCGTGGGTCTCTAAGCGAAGAGACCTTATGTCTCAAGTCTGATCTGACGAAGGATGCACTCGCAGGCGCATGGATGAGACGTGTGCTTCCTGTAATCTGAGTTGATGATCCGAGCATGTACTCTTCTGATTTCATATCATGAAATCGGTAGCCTTCGTCGCAATCAAGAAGCACTGAAGAAGCCAGAGATCCACGAGTAATTGATATAGAAGCACAACGATGACGCGACAACTAAGGGGCTCTCTAGGTTAATATGCTAAACGACCACAGTATTGGGGGGGAGAGAGAGAGAGAGATCTTGGGCGAGTATGAGAATAGAGAGAGTTATTGCTCTTGAAATTATTGTTACAGAAAGATATAGGTCTAGCCTTTCTTTTATAACAAATTGGATGTCTATGGATATCAATCTATGTTCACACATAATCAATGGTGTAGATTAATTTGTGCTTTTAATCAATGATCATGATTTGTTGCATAAATTTGCAACAATACGTAATTAATTTAAAATAAATTAAATATGTTGAAGATCCATCAATATAATACAATTTAAATTAAATCAACTCATAAGGAAAGACTTGGAAGGAGAGCAAACCTCCTTTCATACATAGGGTGGATGACTACTAATAATTAGGACTCAAAGTGATTGTCCCCTCCTATTATGGAAGGGAGGCTATCTCCTTCCAATTATGTTGAGATCTCATATCTCATTGCATAGCCCACATGTTCAACAACTTTTATTACAAAATTATTCACCAAAAAATTCCAAATTATTTTGTGATAATTTTAACCATACCATTGACAATTATGAATCATATTGATACATCTAATAGTAAATGTAAATTGCATTTATAATTAATTATTCATTGTGGATGCAATTAACATCGATATTAAATTTGTAAATACTATTTATAACTAAATCTCTCCAACATATTATAAATCACAGTTTATAATATTTTATGATTATTATGAATAGTGATATTTGTATTAATCATATCATTGATAATTAAGTCATATTTAATTATCTTAGATGACTATTTTCATGTGTCCAAATAATATGAATCATATTCGTATTATTCATGATAATTTAATCATATTTTATTATCAATTCACAATGCTCAGATGCTTTACCAACAATAGAATTATTCTTGAACTCTTTCAAAAATAATGTGCTTTTTGCCAGATACTTGGAGATAAGGATAGGGTGATTGTACATTCCATGTATAACGACTTGGATACTGAGATCAAACTCTTATCCAGGTCAAGGGGACCTCACAGAGATGTTAAATTGTAAATATAATCTTCACATGGCATCTGAATCACATTCAGAACAATGTCAATATTTGGACTAAGATCATATCACTAATCTACTAAGAGGAGTCACTAAAATCCAAGCATGTTTCATCACTCCATCGGGCTCAATGGCTAACAATCTCCCACTATCCCTCGGAACCATTCATGTACAATCTTTAAGTCCATGCTCATTACATCCTGGTCGGAAACCTTTTGGGGTAAAGGTTTGGTAATGATATCAATAACGTTGTCGGTAGGGGCCACCTTGGTGATGATGATATCATCATGCTTTTGAATTTCTTGAATGATGTGGTATTTCCTTTCCACCATTTTGGTCTTTTGATGCCACATGGGTTCCTTCGCCTGAGCTATGTCTCATGTGTTATCGCAAAGCAGCATGATGTATCAAATGAAACTATACCAAATTCTAGGATGAACTTGTGTAACCACATCGCCTCCTTTGCAGCGGCCGATGTGGTAATATATTTAACTTCTATTGTTGAATCAACCGTAGTGTCCTGCTTCTTACTTATCTAGCTCACAACACCATCGTTCAACAATAACACAAACCTTGAAGTTGACTTGCGGTCATCTATATCATATTGGAAGTCTGAATCTATGTATCGTAAGACTTAAAGATCATAATCTCCATAGACCAAGATGTATATTGTGTCCGTCTTAGATACTTAAAGATGTTCTTTAGTGCATTCCAGTGTTGTTTCTCCATAGCATGATTGATAACGACTTACCACTCCCACTGCATGGCAGATATCTGACCTTGTATACATCATGATATACATTAGGCTTCCCACAAAGGGCATCCATCCATGGCTTTCTTATCTTCAACACTTTGTGGAGCCATCCCTTTAGATAGGTGTATACCATGTTAAGGGAAGGAAGTTTTTCTTGGAATTTTCCATATGGAAATGTTCCAAGATCTTCTTAATGTATCCATGTTGTAACAATCCCAAAATCCTATTTTCTCTGTTTCTGAACAGTTTCAGACCCAAGATATGTGAGGCTTTCTCCAATATCTTTCATCTCGAACGTATGCGACAACCAAATCTTAACACTAGGCATCATCCCTGTGTTTAATCGATAAGTCGGTCTACTAGGCTAACAAGCTAGCCTAGCAATTGTTGTGGCGACCAACCATCAATTAAGCAACAATCAACTGACAATTAAGATTAAGCGATAAATGCGAGTGTGAGTCAAAATTTATTATAACTCTAATATAGATGTGTATAGGTGTAAGTATGGTAGAGTATCGAATACAAGGAGCAAACTGTATAGAATAATAAATCAATTATTAATAAATGCTAGTTAATATTAACTTCTTATTTATTTCTTTTTATAATTTTCTTTTTAATTATTTTTGTGGTTTTTTGATTATATTTGATTTTTGTGGATTTATTGGTTTTATATTATATTTTTTATTTTTAAACTTCTACTTTTTATTTTCTTTTTAATTTTGTTAACTTTTATTTTCTTTTTTTATTTTAAAAATAAAATATAATAGTTATGATATTTTAGACAATATAGGTAATATATATGATAAATAATATATATATGGTATTATTTTTAAGTATATCAAAATATACTCAAAATACCAAAAACAAAGTATTTTTGGATATATATAGTAATTTTTATATATTTTTTACTAACTTTTAGGTATTTAAAGCATTAAATATAGTAAAATAGTGTACAGAATAAAGAGACAAGATTGTTTTATGTTTAATAAATATAAATATGTCCAGAATTAACCTAAAACTATTTTTAATATACATTGTATATAATATAGAAAATTCATACATAGAAAGATATATTTTTGGATTTATCTTTAATTTTTTGCTAATTTTTATAAGGTTTTTAGAGTTTTGTAGATTTAAGATTTTATATTTTGTATTTTAGGGATTTTTGGATATGTGGTAGTATATATATCAATATTGATAATATTTTTTGGAAAATTTTGGGAATTTTTCTAATTTTTATGTATTTTAATATTTAGATACGGAATAAAAAGTCCCTTCTGTATTTTTGATAAATATAAAATTAATTAAAATGCTAATTAAAAATTATGTGGGTACAAGCATCATGTTGGACATCTCTAGTAATTTTCCTACAATTTTTAGACCAATAGAAATATTTATATGCACAAACTAAAAGAACTTAAAATGTTATAGTAACACAGACCTATTTGCAATTTCCATACACTTTAAATGTGTTTCAAAACAGGTACACTAACCTTAAGGGTACATGCACAAATTACAGGGCCTCACGTACCCCTACACGTGAGGCGGGAGGACCTAATTATAATATATAGAAAGTTTGAGGTCCAACATGCAATTTTATCTAAATTTATTACACTTACTTAAATATTTACATACTATTGTATAATACAAAAAGGTAGAGAAGTGCTTAAGTAATTTCCCCCTGACATCACGTTGATGGATGGTGATGCGTTCTTCACTTAACCATGTGTCGCTGATGAATATGTGATTCATCACTCTTAAAGTTGAAAATAGAGCCTTATTCCCGAGTAATTAGGAGCATATTTCCACCAAAATTGCATAATTAGCATTCATGCATGCATTAATAACATTTGCATTTTAGCATTCGCATCTGCATCAAATAAGAAGCCCAATTCACTTGTAAAAATCACTAATCTGTATATATTTTACACTAACTATAAATCTCAAAAATCCATTCTATAGTGTATATATCATTAACACTAATTAAAGAAAAATATCAAAAAAAATGTTAACATGTAAATTTGACAAATAAAATCCCAAACCAAGTTAGGGACCATGGACCTTAGAATACACATATCTCTCTCTTACAACCTCCGATCTAGGTCTACTCACTTTTAAATTAATGCACATTCAGAGACCTTCAAAATGAGATCAATTTCAATTAAATCAGAGCTTGTATGCAAAACTTAGGTTTTGGGCCCCCATTGTATACTATATGTATGTATATTTGTACCCTTGTATTTTATTACTCTATTTGACCTCATTTCCATTTATGGTCAACATCAAACTTGTAGATCTCATCGAGATCTACAACTTTTATGTTTTGAGTTTTTCCAAATTCGGCCATTTTCTCCCTTTTATTTCACATTTGTTTTCGACCAACCAGATTGGGCCACGTGGCGCCCTCTGGTTGCGCCACGCAGCCCACTCCATTGCACGCCACGCGCCCTTTTTCTCCACCGTCCGATGGCTTCCTCTTCCTTCAAATCCAAGTCGTACATGGCTGCATCACCTCTCAGCCGCTCCATCTCCCCCATGATCTCATCCCCGCCGTCCGTCTCCGCCTCACTCTCCTTAAGCCACGTGTCACGCTCACGGTCGCTGAATCCTAGCCACCGATTATTAGATCTCATCCGCTCATCCCCGCTCAATCAACAACAATTTGATCCTATGCCAGATCTAATCTCCACCGCCTGCTGGCACCTCGCTCAGAGCCATTGGATCACTAGATCCAACGGTCGAGGCATCATCTCCCACCTCCGAAAGAGCCTCGCCCACGTCGACCCCACCTCGCGACGGCTCCGCCCCCTTCCTATTTTTGGCATCACGACAGCCACCTTCTCCACCCATCAACACCTCCATGATGTCGCACATACCTCCCTTATCCTCGCCAGCATCCATGATCTCCATGACACCCTTCCTCGTCGCTCCACACGCTCCACAAACATCACCTCCCCATCACCTGGACCTCCACCTTCTCCCTTTATATATTCCACCTCCGGCCACTTTCAAGCCTATCTGCCCTTGCAAGAGAGTTCCTAGAGCTCGATTCTTCCTATTTGTGACATAGATTAAGTTAGAATCCAAGCGATGACAGAGAATCATCTTCGGCGTGATCCACGGAGTAGCACACTGTGCCGCAGCTTCTTCTATGAGCTGCATGAGCTCGGGTCCGCTGCCAACCCTCGAGCAACGACCAGGAGCTCTTCCCCGAGCTTCCAACGCCATGTAGCTTCCTCCATCTTCTTCTCCAATCTTCATCTTTTCCCTCTCCGATTTTCTCTTATTTTTCCCATCATATCCGCTCGATATCACCATTTTTTGTCCATCACTCAAGCTCCGCATTGGAGCTGCCATCTTCGCACCACACTCCGTTCGTCTCCACGACCCATCGAATCAACCCCGACCGTTGCTCCGCCCCTCAACGGCGGAGGAGCTCGTCGACAGTCACCCTCTTCACGCCTCATGCCTCACTGAACTCGCACGCATCCCACGAGCATGATGCACTTGATTTCTGGCACGAGCTAACCCTGCAGGGACCATTCTCTTCATTGGTCAGAAACATCACCGGAGCTACTTCGAGCTTCGTCGCCACCGGCCTACAGATGACCCCAGCATCTTCCAGAGCCTCCGGCGGCCTCTTGACACTTCCACGAGCGATCTGGGATATCCAGGAGCCACTGGAGAGCTTCCACGACCACGGGCTAAGGCGGCGGAGCAAGGAGCCCATCGCCGGAGCCCTGCCAAGTCGGCCGCCAGAGGCGGCGGACCGGAGAAGACTACGTACATATACCGTTGGATCTTCCTGATCTGACGGTCCTGATCAAGATACGTCGCCCGCTTCCTGCCACCTTTGATCAGGAGGATCCAACGACCATTACTCTGCCATGTCGCATCTGCTTCGACATCTAGATACCATTGGATTGATCGCCATCCAACGACCTGCATCATGCCATGTCGTCAGCCATCACCACTGTTGGATCGACCTCGATCTGACAGTCCCTCAGGCGCCACATATTAAGCTCTAGCAACAGTTGGATCTATTCAGATCTAGCGGTCCAGCTTGTGCCACGTAGCCACCCTCCGAGCCTCTTCCCCGACCCTAGGCTCGGAGCACCCGAAGCTGACCTGAAGCTAGGCCGAACCTCCAGAGCCACCTGAGCCTCTGCTCGGGCTTCCTACGTTTCCCGCGCCTAGCTTCTCATGTGTATCTCACGTGAGGGCTGGGTAATCTACACCAAGGCCCCTACAACTTTCAGAAATTGCTTTTCAGTCCCTGCCAGACGCGACACATGAGGAGCACGCGTTTTTGTGGGAATTTTGTATCCATACCCCCACCATTATAGGTATTTGCACTTTAGTCCCTGTATGCACGTTTTATTTTAAGAAAATTTATTTTCTATTTTGCATTCATACCATGTGTTTGCACGTATATTTAGGTGTCCATTTCTCATCATTTTTAAATTCCAAAAATTGCATGTTGTAGTTTAACTTGTCCTTCATCTTTTGTGATACGTGCCATATTTTTGTGAGTTGTACTGAATTTAATAATATTATTTTGGTGGAATTTGACATATTTTGCCCATTGTGTATCTTTTATTTATTATTAGATTATTTGTTGCTCCAAAAATCACCATAAAATCACATTAGATTTAGGTTAAGTTGCTCTACAATGTGCCCAAAAATCATAGCATTTGCACGCATCACGAGACCTGAATAAATCAAAGAGTATTTTGCCTAATTGATTTTAATAGGTCCAATTTACATAGATTTTTAGGTTTATTAATTTTTCTGGATTCCTCTCACTTAGACCTATCTAGGATAATTTTTATATCTAAAAATAATGTGCTTTGGTATTTATTAGAATTAATTTTGCAAAAATGACCCTGCATTTATATTTTATTCATTTTGAATTCATTTAGAGTCTAAAAATTCCAAAAAATGCAGTAACTTAGTTTCATAGCATTCCATCTTCTAGCCGAGTTTCATTAATTTTGGAATCTTTCTAATTCAACTTAAAAATTTGGTCTGAACTTGCATTGTGTTTTCATAAAAAAATTTATAAAAAGACCAAAAATATTCCTATGAAAATCTGATCTCTAAATTAACTGAAAATTTACCTAAGGAGACAGCTGCCTCCCTGAGTTCGACATTGGGCTTGCCCAAGTAAAATAAATTTGCCGCTTGAGTTAATCGAACATTAAATTTGAGTGGTTTTTGATGAAGTCTCAATTACCCGACTACAACGAATGACAAACCTAATTCGATTGATAACTCGATTGAATTAGCAAGGGTAGCTGAGACGACAATCACAATGGCGCCGTTACCGGGGAGGCACATCTTAGTTTATTTTTTAGAGAATTTTGAGTTTAGATTTTCCATCTCCGGGTAGTCTGATTCCCGGCTTTTTCTTGTGAATATTTCTCTATCATTTATTTTATGTATTTTGTGCCGTCCTTTATCTGACCTCCAGTTATTTTCGTGTGAGGAAAACGAGGAGTCGAAGGTGCTTCGCCAGGCGAACTGAGGAACTTGCATTTAAATAATTTGAGTGATTGCGAGGACTTGTAATTTTCTTTTATTTTATTTATTTTTGCATTTTTTTAACGGTTCCATTTTGGGTTCTCGTGCGTGTAAGTAAAGTGAAAATGTGTCCCCGTGTGATGTATGGATTGCCTTTCGTAGAATAGGCTTGCACTTGCGGCTCTTAGAGCTACTTTAGGATCTGTTTGTGATCGTAAAATTCTAGGACCAGACTTCGCACTTAAAAGACACACTTAGACCGTAGATCTTAGTCAAATTCAATATGTGCTTCACTCGCTAATAGAACTGCCTGTTTAGGAGCAACTTTCATCGTTTGCATTGCATATAGTATAAAGTTTTCAATTCTGTTTTGCATCATGCATAAAAAGCGAAAGGATCACTGTAAGTCTTCTCTACTTGGCATTTCATCATAGTTTTATCTTGCATCAGCTTTTCTCGACTCCTTCCCCTTGGTTTTTCAAACTTAGGTTAAAAAAAGAAATTGGGACTCGACGATAGCCGTGCTTTGTGGTTGGACTAAACAAGTGATCACCTAACTTAAAACTGGGACTGCTAAACAAAATTGAAAAATATCAATAAAATCGGAAATTCTGTTTGCAGGAGATTAACCCCGACCTTGTTTTTAGGCTGCGTGAGGGTACTAGAGTGTGTGTGCACACCCTAAGGTAGAGCCAAAAATCCCCACCTTCCATATCGCGTACCTCAATCCCAGCAAATATCACAGGCTGAACTACGAGTTCAACTGACCAGCGCTAAGTAGCCTCCGTCTACTTTGGTAGGTAGATAGGGGTGAAATTACGGTGCACCGCGACAAGTTGCTAGTAGCCTCCGCCTGCTCTGGCAGGTTAGAATAGGGGCGAAGTTACAGCCTTGTCAGCCTCCGCCTACTCTGTAGGTAGATAGGGGCAGGTCCCTGAACTTTCGGCTGGTGATAGGAGCAGAGAAAGGAAGGGCGTTGGTATCTTAGGCGATAGGTTAAACATGGGAGACGCATCCGGCTTTTAGCCGACTTCCCTATAGGCCGCGCAACCTTTGCTACTTGTCTGAAAATTCATACTTAAAATCAACCAGATTAATTGGACTCAGTTTTGCTTCCTTCACCTTATTGAGTGTGAAAATCAGGGTTTGGATTCATTTGCTTGCTTCAGGTAGGAGTAAAATCCTATCTTACACTTAGACTCTCGATTCCTCTTCTCGCCATCCAAGATGACTGACCAGGGGGATATCTACTCCCGATTCGCAAATCTTTCTTTGAGCCCCCCCACGAAGCTCATCTTCAACGGCCCAAGCGTAACTTGGGCCAACCCAAGCTCATGACCCTCTTGAGTTCAAGATCCATCACTCCCGGGGTGGTTACCCTCAAACCAACCCTTTTCTATCCTCTGATCTCACCAAGGAAGACCATCGCCTCGGTGATAATGTCTTCATTGATATGTCCTCTAACCCAGACCATCTTCTTTACCCAGGAAAAGAGGACAAAATGCCGAAGAAAAACCCTAACGAAGAGGAACACAGAGAGGATCCCATGCTCCAAGTCCTGGCCCGGCTAGCTAGAGCCGAACAACTAAATGCAGAACTAATGGTTAGGATGGGACAGGTGATCGAGGCTGAAGGAATTGACCGACTCATGGTAGCCACCTACAATCCTGCAGAGAATGAAATACACAGCTGGCTAGTACCTGAGGTCCCCCCCTGAAGCATTCGAGCTAAAGCCCCACTTTCTGAGTCTGTTACCGAAGTTCAATGGAAACGGCAATGAAGAACCTTATGCTTTCCTTAGAGACTTCGAGCTAGTTTGCAACAATCTTAGCCACCCAAGGGTTGGGCAAGACTACATCAGGTTGAAGGCCACCCCGTTTGCCATAAGAGATAAGGCGACGCATTGGTTGAAAAATCTCGAGGTGAGATCTACGACATGGATGCAGTTCAAGGACCTATTCTTGACGAAGTTCTACCCACTCAGTAGGACTAATCAGATGAGAACCAAGATCGCAAGTTTTTTCCAGAACCAAATGAACCATTCCATGAACCCTGGGATAGCTTCAATAACTTAACGCAGAAATGCCCTTGACAAGGCATTACAAAAGCGATCTTTGTCTAGACCTTGTTCTGTGGCATGACCCCGGAGATGTAGGGGTTAGTGAGTGCCGCCTGTGGAGGAAGCTATCTGAACAAGAACGATGATGCCATATGGAAGATCTTGGAGCAGATGGCGAAAACAGGCAGATCTCAGGCCACCAGGGCCTATCAGTTGTCTCCTTCAAGCATATCTAATGAGACAACTAGGAGGACTGTAGCGGATCTAACTGACGACCTCATCCCCAACACGGGGATAATAGCTAATAAGTTAACCATGGTCGAGCAGATTCACAAGAGGGTCACTGATCTTGAGGCACTCTCGCGATTGCCGAAACAAGCGGAGGAATTGACTGAGAAGGTAGCCAAGATACGGCTACCTGCCCCTTCTGCACCACCTGTACCTGTACATCGAGTCCATCTTGTACAGGAGCAGGCACAGGGGCCTCAGGGTAGTTGGGTTGAGGAGAAGCAGTATACTCGGCAGGAGCAGCATGCATCCCCACAAGTCGAGACAGGATACGAGGAGCCTCCGCAGGTGTTCGAGATCAACGGGTTGTGGTACAACCATGACCCCATCGACAGACAGTCGGGGATAGAGAACGGTCAGCCACACCAACCTTCCCTAGCTTACCGCAAAACTGTGTCTGTCCCCGCACCGCACTTCGTACAGTCCCGGCCCGGACCAGGGTACGAGCCTCAGCAGCACCAGCAACAACGCATGTTCCACTCAGGCCAGCAGAACCCTCCACCACCTTCCCACCAGCAGCAATACCGGCATGGCTAGCAGGTCCAATACAGGAACTCATCCTCTAGTCACCAACAACAAGCCCCGCCGACAAACGAATTGGAGTCCCTTACCTTGGCGATCCAGACCCTGACTGATAGGGTCCAACAGATTCAGAATGACTACCTGGATATGAGAACGGATTTGGATCGTGTTTCCTGTACCCAGGACCATCAGATGGTGCCAAAGACCCCAATTCTCGTCCAGGTTCAGGCCAACTCAAATAGCCTGAATAAGGAGCAGAACCGACCACGAGATCATGTATACTATTTAGATAACTCTCTATCTGAACATGAGATCCCTTTTGTACGATAATGTTAATCATATGTCCCTCAGGAGCGAAAGGACCGTGATCGTACCTGATCGGGCACGGGTACCGGAGGAAGACGCCGCCAAGTCTCTACATGAGGATAACTTGGAGGCAGATGAGCAGCACCACCACCACCGGTAGAAGAAGAGGACCTCTAAGTCCTCGAATAAGAAGGAGAACAACATCAATAGTGAGTCCGGCGAGACCAATGAGGAGCCCGTACCTCCATATGAGGAGGATGTCCCAGCAGTCGCTGAAGACACATCACCGGTTTCGTAGCAGAAATTTTCTTTTAGTCAGAGTCAGAGTAAGTATTAGTGTCAGAGTCCTGTACAAAACTCAGTTCCTCATTTCAATAAAAATCTTTCGGTTTCGGAATCCGAGTTAGCATCAATAATCCCTTTCCTCCGAGCTCTTAAGGGTGGAAAGAAGAAAACTAAAAAAATATAAAAAGATGACCCTGAGATGGAAGAGTTTTGCAATAAATACATCAAGGTCACAACCCCTTTCGATAAGTATGTGGACATGACAACTGCATTCCAGAAGTACCTTAAGGTGAGATGCATACCTACTAGGGTCAGTAGGAAGACCAAAAGCCGTGTTGAGAAGTGCGTCCTATCAGTAGGCACTAATTGCGCAATAAAGAATGTGTTTCCAAGGAAACGAAGAGACATGGGTGCACATTATGTGGTGAGTCATGTCGATGACACTGCGTTTGCACGCACTCTCCTTGATAACGGATCCTCAATTAACTTGATGCCTACAACCCTCTATGAGCGGCTTAATCTCAGACCTCTTAGGAAATCCAGAGCTTTACTCCAATTTACAGATAAATCAACCAAGAGGTCCCAAGGAGAATTGAGGAACGTTATCATCAAAGTCAAGGTTCAGGAGTACATGGTGGACTTTACAGTCCTTGATATGGAGACCCTTCAAAATTGGAGAGATTCCTAGATCATATTAGGAAGGCCCTTCCTCAGAACAGCAGGGGCCCTATTTGATTACAAGATCGGAAAAATCTAGTTCCAAACTCCAGGCAGAGATGAGGAACTTGAAATGAAGCAGACCAGGTGGCAGAGGCCAGATTCACAATCTAGCACCGAGTACTCTTTGTCTGAAGCAGATTGTATTCATATAGACACCGTTGGGCCATGGAGACAGAACCCAGCTAGCACCGATGAGTCCCTCTCCTCCAGAGAAGATCTTGTGCATGAGTCAGTTTGTGAGACTCTTAGGAACGAGTACAACACAGAATGTACATCCCCCTACATCTTCGATGACTTAGAGGCCCAGTTGGGCATGTCAGTCCTTCCCTCTTTAGGACAATCAAAATATGAGGATGATGAGTCGGACGTGGCTTTTGCCGATTGCTTGGAAACCTTTGACAATCCAACTCCAGAGCTAAATGAGTTGGTGGTAGCAATTTCAAAGACAGATCCAGCCACTACCAGCACAGAGCCAGATTCGATTGAGCCAGACTTCCTTGATGATCACACCTTACATAAGCTCAAACCTTTACCCACAACACTTAAGTATACCTTCCTTGAGGGACAAGAGAAGAAATATCCGATCATCATCAGCTCACGATTGACCGAGGAGCAGGAATCTCGCTTACTAGAGATCCTGGAGAAAAATCGCAAGGCGATAGGCTAGAGCATCTCCAATCTCCATGGGATAAATCTCGCTCTGTGTTCGCACCATATCTACTTAGAGAATGAGGCTAAACCCTCACGTGAATTCCAACACAGGTTGAATCCAAATTTACGAGAGGTCGTGAAGAAGGAGATAGAGAAATGGTGCGATGCAGGTTTTATTTGTCCCATCTCCGATTCCAAATGGGTGGCACCAATCCATGTTATCCCGAAAAAGTCAGGAATTCAGACGACTACCAATGAGGACGGAGAGGAGATCGTGACATGAGTACCCACGTCGTGGTACATCTGTGTGGATTACAAATGCCTGAATGCCGTGACGAAGAAGGATCATTTCCCCCTACCGTTCATTGATCAGATCTTAGAAAGATTGGTAGGGAAAGAATTCTTCTGCATTCTAGATGGGTTCTCGGGCTACAATCAAGTAGCCATTGCTCCTAAGGACTAGGAGAAAACCACGTTCACATGTTCCTTTGGTACTTATGCTTTCAGGCGCATGTCCTTTAGGTTACGCAATGCTCCTGGTACCTTTCAAAGGTGCATGATTGTTGTATTCGCTGAAATGGTCGGCGAATTCCTGGAAGTCTTCATGGATGACTTCTTGGTCCATGGCGATTCCTTCGATTCCTGTCTTAGGAATCTGGATCGAGTCCTCTAGCGGTGTTGCGAGGTTAATCTGGTGCTCTCCTGGGAGAAAAGTTACTTTATGGTGACGGAGGGTATTGTGTCGGGGCACGTCATCTCCAAGAGAGGAACAGAGGTTGACCCTGCCAAGGTAGACGTGATCAGACGACTCCAGCCACAACCAATGTAAAACAGTTGCGGTCATTCCTCAGGCATATTGGATTTTACCGTAGATTTATCAAGGATTTTTCGAAGATTGTCCGACCGCTAACTGAGCTTTTAGGCAAAGACATGGAGTTCATTGTCGATCATAAATGTCTTGAAGCCTTTAAGCAATTACAAAGGATGATCATGGACGCCCCGATCCTACAAGCCCCAGATTTGTCTCTGCCTTTTGAGATCATGACTGACGCCTCAGATTTTGCTGTTGGGGCTGTGTTAGGACAGAGAAGGGATGGCGTCCCATTTGCCATACACTACGCAAGCAAAGTGCTTGATACTGCTCAGCGTAACTATACAGTTACGGAAAAGGAGGTGCTTGCAGCAGTGTTCGCCTTGGATAAGTTCAGATCACACTTAATTGGATCCAAGGTGATTGCGTTCACTGACCATACAACGCTAAGGTATTTAATGTAAAAGAACGATGCAAAGGCACGTCTTCTTAGGTGGATTCTACTCATCCAGGAATTTGATTTGGACATTCGTAATAAACCTGGAAAGAAGAAAGTAGTAGCTGATCACCTCTCCCGTCTCGAGGATCTTGATGCTTCTGATGATACGCTGATTCGAGACTTCTTCCCTGACGAGTCGATTTTTGTTGTCGACTCACTCCCATGGTATGTTAATATTGTGAATTATCTTGTCTCCAAGAAAGTTCCCGAAGATTGGCCCAAGAGCCACATAGACCGACTAAAGTCGGATTCAAGACATTACTATTGGGAGGATCCAATCCTTTTCTTGAAGGATCGGATTGTGTCTGGAGATGGTGTATCCCTCATGAGGAATATCAGAGTGTCCTTACTTTATGCCACAGTCTGGAGGCAGGAGGACACCACTTCGGGAAGAGGACCGCATGGAAGGTACTTCAGTGTGGCTTATACTGGCCGACTCTGTTTCGCGATGCGCTCACCTTTGCGAAGTCGTGCCCAATATGCCAGCGAATGGGAGGAACTGTTGGTTCCAAGGATGAGATGCCGATGCATCATGTCATCATTTGTGATGTCTTTGACGCCTGGGTCATCGACTTCATGGGCCCATTCCCTGTCAGCCACGGATTCGAATACATCCTTCTGGCGGTAGACTATCTGTCAGGGTGGGTGGAAGCTATCCCAACCTGAGCTGCAGATAGCAGGACTGTCTGTAAATTCATTAGAGATCACATCATCTCTAGATTCGGGATCTCCAAAATGTTGATATCAGATGGGGGTAGCCACTTCGTGAACATAGATGCAAAGAAGCTCTTGAAGGATTATGGCATTGAATACCGTGTCACTAGTCCTTACCACCCACAGACCAATGGCATGGCTAAGGTGTCGAATAGGGAGGTGAAAATCATATTGCAAAAGCTTGTCCGCCCAGACAGGAAGGATTGGTCTCAGATCTTGGATCAAGTCCTGTGAGCTTATAAGATAGCTTACAAGACACCGTTAGGAACCTCCCCATTCAAGATGGTATTTGGGAAGCCGTTCCATTTGCCCGCAGAATTAGTGCACAAATCAGAATGGGCAATGAAGAAGGTCAACTGGAACACACACCTAGGACAGAAACAGAGAGAGATGGATCTGAATGAGCTTGTGGAAGTCAGAAACCGAGCATACGACAACAGTTTGGTGTACAAGGACAGAGTAAAGCGTTGGCATGACAAATATATCAAACGAAAGACCTTTGTTCTTGGACAGAAGGTATGGTTGTTCAATGCGAGGCTGAAGGTTTTCCAAGGCAAGCTGAAATCCAAATGGACGGGTCCATTCATAGTCCGTGTTGTGCATGATAGTGGATGCATAGAGATCTCAGATCTCATTGATGGAGCACAGACATTCCTAGTTAATGGACAACTGTTGAAGCACTTCGTCAAATCTAATGAACAGTTAGTCCATGTTGAGGAGATTGTATTCATGGACGAGACAAATCCAGTCGTTACACATAGAGCTGCGCATGAGACCTTGCAGCAGTGAGCTCTCGCCATCAGCAACATCTAAAAAGATTCAGACCGCTATCCTTGTACATACTCGCCATTCATGTATATTCTTTCCATCCCTCTCGCGACTCTAATCACTCACCCCGGATCCATATCTTTTCATTACCATACTTAGGATGACCATATCCTAAGTATAGGGGGGAGAGTGTCTTAAGTTCGTATACTATTCACTGTACATCCTTCAGATCTCATCGGTCCTCATACTCACTCCTTTCCTATACTTTGGCTGACCAGAGCCTAAGTATAGGGGGGACCGACGCCCATCATGTATATACTCATCCACTTTCCCTCTTGACCTTGTCCGCCCTGTTTTTGATCTTCTTCTACACTTAGGCTGCTAGAGCCTAAGTATAGGGGGCAGGACGACTTCTATACATTTTTGTTATTTTAACTCTCCTACGCTTAGCACGAGCTATGTCTTCTTCCTCACTTTTCATGCTCAGAGGACATAGCACACGCTAAATATAGGGGGGCGTGTATATATATTACATATATACTTTACCCATAGCTCATACTTTTGCGTATTTTTGTATATACTATACAATAATTACGAGTGGGTAAAAATTGAGGATTTTTTTAAAATACATGTATATTTGTACTATATTTGTATATTTTCGGAAAAAATTAAAGGCTTCTTATTTACTCTTGCATATCATCTTTGCATATAAAAAGTAAGAAAAAGAGTCTTGCATTCATCTACATAGCATGTCATCTACATTTCATCTATATCAAAAAGATTTTTGGATATGTGGTAATATATATATATATATATATATAATATTTTTTGGAAATTTTTGGGAGTTTTTCTAATTTGTATGTATTTTAATATTTAAATATGGAATAAAAAGTCTCTTTTGTATTTTTGATAAATAGAAAATTAATTAAAATGCCAATTAAAAATTATGTGGGGTACAAGCATCATGTCGGACATCTCTAGTAATTTTCCTACAATTTTTAGAGCAATAGAGATATTTATATGCACAAACTAAAAGAACATAAAATGCTATAGGAACACAGACCTATTTGCAATTTCCATACACTTTAAATGTGTTTCAAAACATGTCCACTGACCTTAATGGTACATGCGCAAAATTACAGGGCCTCACATACCCCTACACGTGAGGCGAGAGGACCTAATTATAATATATTGAAAGTTTGAGGTCCAACATGCAATTTTATCTAAAATTATTACACTTACTTAAATATTTACATATTATTGTATAATACAAAAAGGCAGAGGGGTGCTTAAGTAATTTCCCCCTAACATCATGTTGATGGATGGTGATGCGTACTTCACTTAACCATGTGTCGCTGATGAATATGTGATTCATTACTCTTAAAGTTGAAAATAGAGGCTTGTTCCTGAGTAATTAGGAGCATATTTCCACTAAAATTGCATAATTAGCATTCATGCATGCATTAATAACATTTGCATTTTAGCATTCGCATATGCATCAAATAAGAATCCCAATTCACTTGTAAAAATCACTAATCTGTATATATTTTACATTAACTATAAATCTCATAAATCCACTCTATAGTGTATATATTACTAACACTAATTAAAGAAAAATATCAAAAAAATGCTAACCTGTAAATTTGACAAATAAAACCCCAAACCAAGTTAGGGACCATGGACCTTAGAATGCACACATCTCTCTCTTACAGCCTCCGATCTAGGTCTACTCACTTTTAAATTAATACACATTCAGATACCTTCAAAATGAGACCAATTTCATTTAAATCGGAGCTCGTATGCAAAACTTGGGTTTTGGGCCCCCATTGTATACTATATGTATGTATATTTGTACCCTTGTATTTTATTACTCTATTCGACATCATTTCCATTTTTGGTCAACATAAAACTTATAGATCTCATCGAGATCTACAACTTTCATGTTTTGAGTTTTTCCAAATTCGGCCATTTTCTCCCTCTTATTTCACATTCTTTTTCGACCAACCAGATTGGGCCACGTGGCACGCTCTGGTTGCGCCACACGACCCATTCCATTGCGTGCCACGCGCCCTTTTTCTCCACTGTCCGATGGCTTCCTATTCCTTCATATCCAAGCTATCCACGGCCGTATCACCTCTCAGCCGCTCGATCTTCCCCCTGGTCTCATCCCCGCCGTCCGTCTCCGCCTCACTCTCCTTAAGCAACGTGTCACGCTCATGGCCGCTGGATCCTAGCCATCGATGATTAGATCTCATCCGCTCATCCCCGCTCAATCGACAACCCTTCGATCCTATGCCGGATCTAATCTCCACCGCCCGATGGCGCTTCGCTCAGAGCCGTTGGATCACTATATCCAACGGTCGTGGCATCGTCTCCCACCTCCAAAAGAGCCTCGCCCATGTCGCCCCCACCTCGCAACGGCTCCGCCCCCTTCCTATTTTTAGCGCCATGACAACCACCTTCTCTGCCCATCAACATCTCCATGATGTCGCACATACCTCCCTCATCCTTGCCAGCATCCATGATCTCCATGACACCCTTCCTCATTGCTCCACACGCTCCACGAACATCACCTCCCCATCACCTGGACCTCCACCTTCTCCCTTTAAATATTCCGCCTCTGGCCGCTTTCCAGCCTATCCTCCCTTGCACGAGAGTTCCTAGAGATCGAGTCTTCCTATCTGTAATAGGCATTAGGTTAGAATCCGAGCGACGACAGAGAATCATCTCCGGCGAGATCCACGGCGTAGCACGCCGTGCCACAGCTTCTTCGACGAGCTGCACAAGCTTGGGTCTGCTGCCAACCCTCGAGCGATGACCAGGAGCTCTTCCCTGAGCTTCCAACCCCAGGTAGCTTCCTCCATCTTCTTCTCCAATCTTCATATTTTTCCTCTCTGATTTTCTCTTATTCTTCCCCTCATCTCCGCTCGATATCACTGTTCTCCGTCCATCGCTCAAGCTCTGCATTGGAGCTTCCATCTTCGCGCCATACTCCGTTCGTCTCCACGACCCATCGAATCATCCTCGACTGCTGCTCCGTCCCTCACGACGGAGGAGCTCGCCGACAGTCACCCTCTTCATGCCTCAGGCCTCACTGAACTCGTACGCACCCCACGAGCACGATGCACTTGATTTCTGGCACAAGCTAACCCTGCAGGGACCATTCTCTTCATTGGATGAAACCATCACTGGAGATACTTTGAGCTTCGTCGCCACTGGCCTACAGACGACCCCAGCAGCTTCCAGAGCCTCTGGCGGCCTCCTGACACTTCCACGACCGATCTGGGCTATCCAAGAGCCACCAACAAGCTTCCACGACCACGAGCTAAGGCGGCGGAGCAAGGAGCCCATCGTCGGAGCCCCGCCAAGTCCACCGCAGGAGGCGACAGACCAAAGAAGACGACGTACAGATACCGTTGGATCTTCGTGATCCGACGGTCCTGATCAAGATACGTCGCCCCACTTCCCGCCACCGCTGGATCAGTTGGATCCAACGTCCATTACTCCACCATGTCGCATCTGTTTCGACATCTAGATACCATTGGTTTGATCACCATCCAACGGCCCGCATCACGCCATGTTGTTAGCCATCACCATCGTTGGATCGACCTCGATCTGGCGGTCCCTTGGGCTCCACGTATTAAGCTCTAGCAACCGTTGGATCTACTCAGATCTAGCAGTCCAGCTTGCGCCACATAGCCACCCTTCGAGCCTCTTCCCCGACCCTAGGCTCGAAGCACCCGAAGTTGACCCGAAGCTAGGCTGAACCTCCAGAGCCACCCGAGCCTCCGCCCGAGCCTCCTACGTCTCCCGAGCCTAGCTCCTCATGTCTATCTCACGTTAGGGCTGGGTAATTTGCACCGAGGCCCCTACAACTTTCAAAAATTGCTTTTCAGTCCCTGCTAGGCGCGACACGTGAGGAGCACATGTTTCTGTGGGAATTTTGCATCCATACCCCAGCATTATAGGTATTTGCACTTTAATCCCTGTATGCACGTTTTATTTTAAGAAATTTTATTTTCTGTTTTGCATTCATACCCTTGTGTTTGCATGCATATCTAGGTGTCCATTTCTCATCATTTTTAAATTCCAAAAAATTACATGTTGTAGTTTAACTTGTCCTTTATCTTTTGTGACATGTCATATTTTTTTGAGCTGTATTGAATTTAATAATATTATTTTGGTAGAATTTGACATATTTTGCCCACTGTGTGCCTTTTATTTGTTATTAAATCATTTGTTGCTCCAAAAATCACCATAAAATCACATTAATTTAGGTTAAGTTGCTCTACACTGTGCCCAAAAATCATAGCATTTGCACGTATCACGAGGCCTGAATAAATCAAAGAGTATTTTGCCTAATTGATTTTTAATAGGTCTAATTTAATAGATTTTTAGGTTTATTAATTTTCCTGGATTCCTCTTACTTAGACCTATCTAGGATAATTTTTATATCTAAAAATAATGTGCTTTGGTATTTATTAGAATTAGTTTTGCCAAAACTGCCATGCACTCATATTTTATTCATTTTGAATTCACTTAAGTCTAAAAATTCCAAAAAAAATTTACAGTAACTTAGTTTCATAGCATTCCATCTTCTGGCCGAGTTTCATTAATTTTGGACTTTATTTGACCATCTTTCTAATTTAACTTAAAAATTTTGGCTTGAACTTGCATTGTGTTTTCTTTAATTGCATAAAAATTTTATAAAAAGACTAAAAAATATTCTTCTGAAAATGTGATCTCTAAATTAACTGAAAATTTACCTAAGGAGACAGCTGCCTACCTGAGTTCGACCTTGGGCTTGCCCAAGTAAAATAAATTTGCCACTTGAATTAATCGAACATTAAATTTGAGTGGTTTTTGACGAAGTCTCGATTTCCCGACTGCAATGAACGACAAACCTAATTCGATTGATAACTCGATTGAATTAGCAAGGGTAGCCGAGGCGGCAATTAATCGCCTCCTGGATGGCTGATGAGTGATGGCGCTTCATCGGTGGGTGGACCTGATCAGATCTTCTGCTTGATCCAACATTTGAAATGAGGCACCAACGGGTGACGCGTATCAAAACGGGAGCACCCTCCTTGATCGTGCATGTGTTGTTGTCCAAGAAGAATAGTGAAGAACATGAGGGGGTTGATGAATACCCATTCCTTCACCTTTATTTCGTCTTTAAATCCTTGGATAAACACGTGTAAATACAAATAAATTGTACAAATTAATATTCATTATTCATATGTAAATAAGGCATAAATACTTATATTTAAATCCACAATAAAGAATAAATAAAATAAAAAGAAATAAATGAAGTATCAAATATACTGAGTGACCTTAAACCTCGAGACTAAGTTAATATTGACTTGGTCGATAAGGAGTAAAGTAAGGGGGAGATAAGGGCCAAATACTGTATAAAACCCTAATTTCCATTCTTTAAAATAACCATTTCCCCTTGATTTTATCCTTTATTTTATACACCTTAAATAATAAAATGTTCAAAATTAAACTTGTACATAAAAATACATAGAAAATTATAAAAATAATTGCGCATAAAAAATAGTACACCGTGCAACTGGGACACACGGATGAAAAAGCCATAAACCAAATATCATATATTATCTTCTCCATACAAGCTCAAAATACATAAAACTCACCTCCATTGTATTTAAAATTAAATTATCTATTTAATGAAGCTAGTTTCATTAAAAATATAGTTAAGATACAAAAGCCAGTTTTCTCGGGTCCTATTGTACTATATACTTACATATTGTATTAATTTAGTTTATTCTTTATGTTCTACAATTCTCATATTTTTAAATAATTGTAAATATTATTTTAAACACACTAAAACTATAAATATTAAATAAAACAATTAAAAATATATTAAAATAAATAATACAATAAACTATATAGGTATAATATACCTATAATATATGTACCTTTATTTGTTTAGGTATATAAATAAAATCAGAAAAAATGAAATAAAATTATGTATTTAGTATATTACATATGGTATGTATATATAATACTGAAATCCAAAAATTACAAAATAAAAATAAAATAGGTAAAATATAAGTATTTATACATATGTATATACTCATAAAAATGAGCACTTAATAAATAAGTTTGTAAAAATAAATAAAAATAACCATAGAATAGTTTTTAAAAAAGGAAACTTTTTTTGTTTTGAGTCTTAACTAATAAAATCATTTAATAATCATTATTGAATTAATATGGTATTTAATCCATGTTTTGTTCTGTAGTGGACATACATGGGCCAATGGGAGCTCAAGGATAGTTGATCGCGGGTCAACTGTCCTTTCTCCTAGGTTTGTGTCTGTCAACTCTTTGGAACCCCTCCTTTCATCGATTTTCTCCCATGATACATGGTTCGAGGCTCGCCTCTTTCTTCGTGAAAAATCACCTCACCATCTCCCTCCATCACGCGAAACACTCTATTTCCTCGTACACACCTCGTATAGAGTGTAAACCTTAGATCTTTTGGACGCCCTCACACGTGTGTATAAAAAAAACCCAAGACCCATTTTTGTGTTTTGTTACTTCTTCATGTACTGGAACCCTTAGATCTACTTCAGATGTGTAGAGCTTGGTGACAACAAGCGCTTCATTGGGTTTATAGCGTGCATGAGGTGTCAAAGAGGTGATCCACCCATCACCGGAGCCATGCTCTGCACAGTTCTGCTCATTGGCCTATCGATAGAGTTGAGCCCCTTTTACTCGCTTTCAAGGTAAATTTGCTTCATGCATTTCAATTCTATATTTATTCGACGTATTTACTTCTTGTTTTTGCTTAAATCCATTAGTTTAAACTAATAGCATAAATTCATTAGTTAAAGTGCCCCATGTCAATTGTATTATAAATATATAAAATATTTATATATAATATCCAAAAAATACAAAATAAAAATTAAATAGGTTAAATATATATGTATATACTCATAAAAATGAGCACTTAATAAATAAGGGATTTTTACCCAGCAGACCATATAAACGTTTTAAAATGCCTCTACGACCTTTTGCATAACGTAATTACCCCATTAACCCTATAAATTACCCCAAGAACCCCCACGGGCTTAAAACATATTACCCGGAGGGTTCAGGGGGTAAAAGTTGGCAAGTTTACGGGGTCGAGGGGGGAATTAGGTTGTTTCAAAGGTCGTGGAGGTGATTGGCAAAGTTTATATGGTCTGTCAGGTAAAAATCTCAATAAATAATGTTGTAAAAATAAATAAAAATATCCATAGATAGTTTGAAAAATAAGAAATATTTTTCATGTTTTGAGTTTTAATTAATAAAATAAGTTAATAGTTATTGAATTAAAAAGGGAATTAAGCCATGTTTTGTCCTGTAGTGGACATACACGGACCAATGTGAGATCAAGGATAGTTGACCTTGGGTCAACTGTCCTTTCTCATAGGTTTGCATCTGTCAACGCTCTGGAACCCCTCCTTTCATTGATTTTTCTCCCATGATAGTTGGCTTGAGGCTCATCGCCTTCTTCATGAACAATCACCTCACCATCTCCCTCCATCACGTGTAACACTCCATTTCTTCGTACACATCTCGAATAGAGTGTAAACCCTAGATCTTTTGGATGCTCTCGTAGATGAGTATAAATAGAACCCAAGACATATTTTTACGGTTTGGCCAGGTCTAATAGCATGCGCGATCAAACTTAAGGAGGCTATAATAACCAATGATTATCAATTTTTAGAAATTAAAAAGGTTCTTTTTCTCGTTTGTGATTTTTATGTGTTTTAGTCCTTTTTTTATAGATTTTTAGTTTTTACATTTTTATATTTTTTGATTTTGAATTTTTTAATGAATTTTAATTTTGCAACTTTTATTTTTAATTTCAAAATAAAAACAAATAAAGAAAATCTGAAAAATAAAAGGAACACACCTTTATTGGGATTTTTTAGAAAATAGTAGAATATACAAAAAAATTAAACCAAAAATAAAGGGAACACGCTCCCGCTCTTGATGTGACAGCGGAGAGGCAGTGGAAAAATGCAGCTAAAGGGTGGCTCGGATGAACTTCAATCGGTTGGATCTCAGATGATCTTCCTCCAAAACACCGCGTGAAGGTCGTTGAATGATGGTGGAGCTCATCCACATCGAATGATGGTCTAGATGGGGTCATAGGGTCGTCAATATCTGATCTGGAGCGTTAGGTATTCTGCGGCTGAAGGTCATGCTCCAGGTACGCGATCAAAGCTCCAGAAGCAGTCATGGACCTGCATGTTATTTCCTTGATCTAAGATACAACTCTGGCCAACTTTTTTATAAGCTCGAAAGACAGGCAATGGATGAAGGACGGGGACCTCCATGAAGATGATCGGATTGGAGGTCGGATCCTAGATCTTGGATAGATCTGGGTGATCAGACGTGTTAAGAAGATGGAGAAAGGTTATGCGAATGTGATGAAATGGTCGGAAATAACAAAAATGCATATATGGGCTCCGATCGAGCATTTAAGAGCCACATTGGGGATGGACATATCTAAACACAAATCAAAATGAAATTGAAAAATTTAAAGATGAAAGTAAAGCTAAATTAACCTGGAATTAACCTACGGTGAAGATGAATGATCACAATCTCGATTCAAGTGTGACGGCTCGAAGAAGCTAAACGTCGGTAGAGCTCTGGCGACGTGATCGAATCATGATAACCAAGCGAAATCGGCGTGCTCCCAATTGCAAAGACGAAGCCCTATCATAGCCTCACACTTCGGGACTCGATCTCAGATGCTAATAAGGTGGAAAAATGGATCAAAACGTGAAGTTGAGATTTGGGGGGTGTAAATAGCGGAAGCTGCAGGTGAATTTTGAAGTCGATGGAGTGCACGAACTGAGGCTGGGCGAGTGAAGTTTTTATTTGGGCGTAGCTAATGATTATTTGGGCAAGATGATCAAAGAAGAAATCAGGTGGAAAAGGAGTAAGGATCAACTAGGAAAAATCAGGGAAGAAAGGTAGTCAGGCAAGTTATTCGGGCAGATGAGGAAAGAAGGGGAGTTGACCAGGTCAACAAACCTGGGTATGTCAATAGGAGCAAAGTCCGAATAGGATAAATGCAAGGCAAGACAAAATAGGAATAAAAATGAAATAAATTAAAACTAAATTAGAAAATGAATTAAGATTAAAAAGTTTTATAAATAAAAAATGGTAATAATTAAATAAACTTAATTTTGGTGGTTTTTAATAAATTAAATAGGTGAAAATAAATAAAAACCTTTATTTATATATAGAAATACTTATATATACATCAATTTGATTTTTAATAGATTATTTTTACAAATATTTATATAACTTATTAATTTATAATTGGAATTTTTACACCCATAACCCTGAGTAATTCCTCAATTACAATCATACCCCTGTATAATTATGAATTACATGAGAAATCCTGAGTAATGCTTAACTCTTATGTGGCATAACCCTGTGTTATGTTCAATTTGGTATACCTGTTATATGTGGCGGTTTCCATTGAAAAAGAAAAACTTGCCCCTGATGTTGATTCTTATTTGCAAAACATGCCATCATTCCCCTCTCTCCCATGCTGAGCAGTACCTCCTCCTCTATTGCAGGCCATGCGTCTGCGACCCTCCCCCGCCCCGAGCAAGCCCCCTACAGTGATCAAGTCGAAACCTCCCCTTGCTATCAAGCTCATCCTCTTCGGCCCCTCCCCCCGCCGGTCCCCTGCTTGAAGCCCCCTATCGACCACCACCACCTCGAAGCCCCCTGTCGACCGCGGCCACCTTTGCATGCCATCCCCCTTCCGCCCCCCAATCCCCCTTGGTCCGCTCGAAGCCGCAACACCCCCTTCCATTCGAAGCAGCAACCCCTCCCTTTCGCTCGAAGCACCCCCCTAGGTTGACCACGACCACCTCTATAGGCCTCCCCCTTGCGCTCGAATCCCCCCTTGTCGACTGCCACCACCTCGAAGCCCACCCACCCCCCACCGATCCCCTGCTCGAAGCCCCCTTGTCGACCACCGCCACCTCGAAGCCCCCCCGATCCTTCCCCTGCTCGCAGCCCCCGCCCCGAGCTCGAAGACCCCCTCCCCCCCTCGAGCCCCCGCATCCTTGCTCGAAGCACCTCCCCCTCACTGAGCTTCCCCCTCTCTCGGAGGCCACCAAGCTCAGGTTGGAGCCCCCCGGTCCCCCCTGCGCCCCTGCCCGCCTCCACCAGCAAGCCCCCCTCCTCTGGCTGCCAACGAAGCTGCCCTCTCACCGCATCCACCAACAAGAATCCTAGCTGCCGCCTGCAACCCTCCCTGCAAGCTTGTCATTTATTTTTTTCCTTTCGTTTTTTTTTATTTTGGCTAACCTAGCCGTTAGATCATATATTGATTTTATTAACTCACTCATATAGTTGAGTTAACATATTAAACTAAGTTAACATATTAAACTAACAGAGGGTTATGAGTGTGAGATGGAGTGACTATCCGGGGTTTCTCATGTAATTCATGATTATGTAGGGTTATGATTATAATTGTAGAATTACTCAGGGTTATAAGTATAAAAATCCCTTTATAAATGTACAACATAATTAAGGATTTTAAATGTATTTTTATTTGATTTTTATAAGTTAAATTATTAAGTTAAATAAATTAAGATATCTACAATATATGTATGTGATACCTATAGTGCAAATACATGATTTTATTCTATTTATTTTTTTATTTTATGATTTTATTTGTATTTTATATAAATCAAATACAATATATATAAATATTTAAAAATACAACATGTATAAATATTACAATAAAATAAATAAAATAATAAATACATAGAGTACACTATAAACAAACTGTACAATAACACTCCAAAAGGCCACGTTTTACATCTTAACTTTGATTTAAATGAAACCACTTTCATTTTAAAGCTTATTTAATTTGAACATAATGAAAGTGAGTGTGATTTATTTTGATTTTTTGTGGAGAAGATATTGATCTGACAAGTTGAGCTTTACGGCTTTTCAAAGTGTTCTTATTTTTAATCTATACAATGATTCTTCTTGCAATTATTTTTAATATTTACAACATATTTTTATGTACAAGTTTCAAGAAGAAAATAATTATTTGAGATGATTTTGGTGATGAATAAAAAAGAAGAATATAATATATATTACAAAATGTGCAATGATGTACAATGATGAATATTCATGAATGGAGATTATTTTTCTTGATTTTATGTATGAAGGTCTTATCTCTCCCTACTTTATTCCTTGTCGATAAGGTCATTTCAACCTCATCTCGGGGTTAGAGACAACATGTATTTATTTGATATATACAGTCATCTTGTTTTCTTTTTTTCCCTTTATTTATTTTTGGTTAAAAACAAATATAAAAAATACAATATTTACAAAAAAATAAGGATTTATTAAGAAGAGGTATTTATTGATATTTACAGGTATTTTATAAGGGATTTTAAGCTAAAATAAATGAATAAAGATGAGTAAGCGATTCATCATCCCCCTATAATTTATATTTGCTAGTCCCTTAGCAAACACTTATTTGAAGAATAAGTGACTAAAAAGAAAAAGAAGAAAGGAAAAATAAAGAACTTACAATTTTGATTTTTAAACCAATCTTCATAAAATCAATGTATGGAGCTCGGTCAAACCTTTGGATTATTAGTTTGGTAGAACCTTATTCGGAATAACATTTATGACCTAACAACCTTTCAGTTCCACAAGTCTCTATTCAGGTTGCCTCAACAGTCAGGTCAGAACAAGTCCTCCTATGTAAATTTTGATGACTGTGAATCTACTTGTACTATGTAAGTGAAATATAGCTCTCCACATCAGAAGTGACAAAGAACAACCTTCTCTTAGCAAGGTAACCCTAATTCTTCAGTCTAGCTACTCTTTACTCGAGGAGCGAGGTATTTCCTTCTAAGTTCAGGTACGTGTTGCATCCACAATCGAAGGGTGGAGAAGATAAAAGAATAAGAAAAGAACTGGAGTGTGGACAGTGTAGCCACATATACTTGTGAAGACGACCAGTGTACCCTGGTCTCCACTAAGATCTGTAGTTTTTCTAAAGCTAGACCAATGTGGTCAATATACTCCTTTTTTATTTGGTGTAACTTTGGCTTCTATTTGGTAGAAAGATATATTGCACTGTAGATCTTATTATGGCCCGACGAATATAGAGTCTTTCTTTTCGCCCATGTTTTGGTGCCTTAGAAAAAATTGTGCCAGCAGACCATCCCTCATCCGAAGCTTTATTTCAACCCACAGCTCACGCCTTTAGATGTCCATGCCACTAGACTAGGTTGGGGTGCACTGGCGACTCAAAATGACTGTGTTTGTTTCTATTCGCTTGTATCTCTTGCCAGAGGATTCTACCCCTCACCACCTCATCAGTAAAGAGCTGTGTGCAAAGTGCTTGTCCAAGTTAGGTCATTGTCTAAAAGAATCATGTGTGTGTATGAAATATTCCACTTAGATCAATCAAGATGAAATGTGAACATAGTCTTGTGGACCCAAAGAATTAAGTCGCTATGACCTGAAAAGTCCTCAACTTCAGTTCCTATAAGGTTCCTCTGAAATTAAGTGGATTAAGGTCTTAACCAAGCTCCATTCTTCAAACTTTATTCCAGACTAGTTTAGGCATCAATATCATCCTAAGAAATGCAAATGTAAATGCAAGAAAAACACTTTTGAAAAAAACAGAAAAGAAAAGAAAATTTTAACCAAATCTTTTAAAAAGGTTTCAGAGAACTTTTGCAAATTTTTAGGTATTTTATCTTTTTCAGTTTTTATAGATTTTTTAATAGAGTATTATACATATTTATAAGAATTTAAAAGGCTTTTACACAATTTTTCTAAATATAAGTAACCATAATATGTGCTAGTTGGCATGTAAACTATAAAATACGATATAACGTTGGTAACGTAAAATAAAAACTTGAATTATATTTAAATAATTTCTAAACCCATATTTTTATATGTATGGGTAAGTTGAGTCAGGCTGGGTTTTGTGGCACATGTCCACAACATGCCCAGTTGACGGACATGCCAAAGAGAGGGCCAGATCAAGCCGGCCCATTCATGAAATCTCTTGGCCCAAGCCAGACCCAAGCGTGGGTTGGCATGCGTGCCATGGGCCCATTGGCCAAGTCTAATAGTTTGCAGGATCGAACTCATGGAGGCTACAATACTCGAGGGTTATTAATTTTTAGAAATATTAAAAATGTTCTTTTTCTCTTTTGTGGTTTTCACGTGCTTTTAATCTTTTGTATTTTTTATAGATTTTTTATTTTGAATCTTCAATGAATTTTAATTTTGTAAATTTTTATATTTTTAATTTTAAAATAAAACAGTAATAAAGAAAATGTGCAAATAAAGGGAACAAGCCTCTATTGGGATTTTTAGAAAATAGTAAAAATATACAGGAAAATCAACCAAAAATATTTTTGTGTATTATGTTTTTTACTATTTTGTGATTTTTGGATATTTTAGATTTTTTTAAGATTTTAAAAATAATAAAAAATAGAAACTAAACAAAACAGAAAATCGACTCACTATTTTTGGATTTTTAAAATATAAAAACAAATCAAAAATTCTTGAATATGCTCAAATATAAAGAGAGCTGTTCAAACTTTTAATAAATCTATTTTATGTATTTTTGTTATTTATCATTGGTTTAATATGAATTTCTTAGTATTTTATGTGTTTTTAATTTTACGGTTTTTGTAAAGAATTTTCAAACAAAATGTATATTGAAACTAAAACAAATCAAAACTCCCACTCATAATTTTTTCTAGAAATTTTTAAACAATTTTAGAATTTTTATTAATTTTTTACTACAAATAGAACACTTTTTAGTGGTTTTTGAATTTTAAAAAGTAACAAAACTAATTAATTTTGCAAACCAAATATATATATTATGAAACATTTTAGCAGGAATGTATAATAATTTTCTAGAATTTTGAGTGACATATCTATTTATTAAGTATAATTAAAAAATAAACAAATATTATGGAGTAAAGGACTAAAATGCAATTAATTTTATTTCTAGGGCCGAACAGATAACCAAATATAGAAATATAGGGAAACTCTACAATTTCTCCACAAAAGGTATGTGTCGATGCTCCTGAGATGCGCTGGCACGGACCTTGATGGTATTAATTTTATTCTAAGGTCCAAATAGTAACATAAATGTTGAGGGATTTTATTGAAAATTCACCGTAAAGCACATGCAGTATCACGTGAAGCTATTCAATCAGGAACAAATTGAAAATATAAAAGCATCTGAGGACTTTGATGCAAATATTCACAATACCACATGCAAACACATGTCCTTAGAAGGAGTTATTTACAATTAATAAAATAGTTAGGGTCAGTGATGAATCTGTGACTCATAACTCTAAAAGACATTAATTAAGCTCAGATCTCTAAAATTCATTACCATTTTATCATCTATATTACATTATTAACATTCATGCATATATAAATAATAATTGTATATTATCATGTATTATTGCATTAAATAAGAAGCCAAAAATCCTAACCCAATTGACCTGTAAACTAGCTAATTTCCCCGTTTTTTAACTGATTCATGCTAACTCCAAATCACTTGAAATCACCTCTATTGTGTGCATAATAATAATAATAAGGAAAAAGTACAAAAAATCAGTAACATAAACAAGTGGCTCATAAACTGAAACTCTAATTTCAGAATTTACTGACCAAACGCTGATATCTTCCTCATATAATGACCGATTTAATCTTACTCACTTTTTAACTAATGTACATTCAATTATCTTCAAAACAAGACATTGTTCAAGTGAATCGAAGCTCATATGTGAAAGTTGGATTTTGGTCCTCTTGTACATTGTGTATTTTACCCGATTTTGACCTATTATTTTATGTATATAATTAACCTTTTTTCTTTGATTTCTTTTTCATTTATTTTATTTGACAAAATTTTTATTAAAATGCACAAAAATCCTAACCTAAAATGAGTTTGAAGTCGAAGAAACTGACTGAGTCTAAGTCCTCACTAACAGTTTATATAACAAGTCCTCTGTATTTTATTTTCTTAATTATTAAAAATCAAAAAAATTAGAATAATACGTAAATATTTGTTTTTATTTTATTGTGTTTTTCTCGATTTTTATCTTAATTTAAAAATGACAAATAATTACATAACCCAACAATTCAGTATTTTATGTACATAGAGTGCCACCAAAAATACCACTTTATGCAAATGACTATTTTTGTTTTGTTCTATTCATAAAAGTTATAGATCTCATTGAGGTGAGCTATTTTCGTGAAGAAAATTTTTTAATCCGAGGTCTTTTGCTATTTATTTTTTATTTTTCGTTTCTTTTATTTTTAGAATTTCTGGGAGTGACACATGGCAGCTCCTAAAGCCACCACGTGTAACCCATTTTTGATTTATTTATATTTTGATTTATTTTATTTAAAAAAAGTTTAATTAAAAATAAATAAAAAAATAAATTTTTACCACGTTATGTCCATCTGGCTGTCCGATCTCGGTTGATCGGACGACCACTCACATATCTCCTCCTGTTAATCTCGCCCCTTTCTCGATCAACACCGCCACCCGCATATTTCCTCCCGATCATCCACCGACTCCCTTACGATCCCTGATGAATCTTAATTTCATCACCTTTATTCTATCATTTTGGCCTTGAAAACCCTAACTAATGCATGTAAATAACATTAATTTGTCTATAATAGCATTCATTATTCATTGCATTTATTGTACATAAAATAAGATTTTTAATGCCAAAATTATAGAATAAAGAGAAGAAAAGAAAAAGGAATAAAATATTGCAATTTTTTTATGACCTTGACCCCGAGACCAAGTCTAGAATGGAATTGGTCGACAAGGAATAAAGTAGGGGGGGATAAGGGCCGAAAATACAATAAATATTTCATTTATTCATTCTTGATTTATGCATTTTTGGCACCTATTTTGTATCTAATTATTTATTCATCAAATAAAGAAACTTTGTACATAAAAGTTGTAGATAATAATGTAAATAAAAATAGAAAATTGAGTTTGTACAAAAATGACACACAATGTACATTTTATACCCAGAATAAAAAGCTAGAAACCAAACTTCACAGACCCATATCTTCCAAATAAAAACTCAAAATCTACCAAAATCACTCTAATTGTATATAACTTTTCGTGAGCTATTTAATGGTGGTGGTTTTATATTTTTTAGAGTTATTGTGCGAAAGATAGGTTTTGGGACCCCTATTGTACATAATACCGATTAAAATATTCAGTTTATTCCTCACTTATTATTTTTACAAATTCATATTTTTATAATTTTGTAAATATTATCTATAATTTATGTGTACATAAAAATCAAAATAAATCTAACAAAAAAAATGAAGAATAAAATAAAGTTGTATAAAACATAGATAAAATGCCTATATGCAGATAAATAAAAGGAATTATATTCTTTAATTATTTTCTTCTTTCATATTTTTAGGATATTGTCAATATCATTTATATTCTATTAAAAATACAAAACAAAAATTAAACCCATTAAAATACATTAAGATAAAAAGAAGTATACAGAGCATAGGCAAAATACCTATACCTATACCTATACAATTCATACACCTAATTATTTAAATATGCAAATAAACTCATAAAAATCAAATAAAAATATATTTATACTCACTAAAGTAAATTATAAATACTATAAAATAAGAGAATAAAATAATAAAATAAAATATACAAAATAAAAATAAATTATACAAAATACATGTAAATATACCTATAAATACACTATTAAAATAAACTCATAATAAAATACATCAAAAAAATAAATAAAAATCATAAATAAATACTATATTATTTAATAAAATTTTTATTTTATAAGTAAAAATTAATAAAATCATTCATCACGTTTAATCAATGAGTCAAATCAACGCTGATGTGGACCAATCAGGACCTTTCCTTCGTTGACCGCTCGGTCAACTGCTCTGCCACCAGCCACCTTGCGTCAGAAAGCCTGCGCACCCATCTTCTCTGACCTTTCCCTTCTAGTTCATTGACTTTCTAGCCTCGATTCCTTCATGAAAAAGATCCGTCGGTGATCCATCCTTCATACCAACATCTCAGATCGATCCTCAGACCAGACGAGTCTTTGTTGCACCCCGGACAATAAGGGTGCATCGCCATGTCCATAAATAAGAACCCCGACCTCCTTCCTCATTTTGGTCTCCTTTTGTTCTTCTTCCACCCTCGCTTCCAGTCCAGAGAGAACCCTCGTGACAGGGGGGTGCTTCCAGAAGTGTAAGCAGGTCAGAGGAGTCGAGGCAGCACCCACGGCGGAGCTCCGGCATCGCCCTGCTCCCTGGTCTTACACCAGGTATAAGAGCTGTTTTACCTAGCTTAGTTGCTTAGTTTTCTCTTCTAGAGTGTAATCCAGTAGTTAGTTTAGTTATTAGGACCGTATGTGCTCGATTAGAGCTAGATCAAAGTTTGCCGGAGCCCCGCTCGGGCGAACCCATCCAAGCTGATTTACTGGTGCCCCAACCTCCTGTTCATCATCATTTCAACCCCCTACGCGTTCTCCATATCACGAACACCCCTGATCAACCGGAGCGATACTTGCTCTGTGAATCGAGGCCCTACTCCTCCGCTTCGTCGGACCTCACCACCCACATCGCTTTTTGACTTCTGAAGCCTCAACTCCTGGTCGAGGGAAACCCCCTCGAGCCACTCTTTCTTTTGGTGCATGTCACATGCTAAAAGGAGTCCTTTGGGACTCAAATCTACCGACTGCAAGGTTGCTAGGACCCCTTTGCTTCCCCGAGCTTGCTGGACCGATTCACTGGGTTCTGGGCCTTCTTGTGCACCTCAAAAGCTACAGAGGACCTTCCCGGACGTGTGGAGCCCATTTCCATCGTCGAAGACCGTCGGGTGAAGGAGGAATCAAAGATCGAGAGCAGGGAACCTCTGTGTTCTTCCCTGTTCTTCGTGGATAGCAGTACCCGTCATATCAGGAAGGCATCCCAGGTCAAGCCTCAGCCGTTGGATGCCGAGCATCAGAGCCAGCAGATCAGCAAGGCTGGTCTAATCTCAACCCTCCATCGGCGAAACGTCATCGGGCGCGGAGGAAGCGACGCGTGGCAAGTGGCTTAGATCCAGCCGTCCGCCCGCACCCAGTTAAGGGGTAAATTTCACATCTAACCCTCAGACTTTTTGTACTTAGTTTGCAATACTGTAAATAAAATATCAAGTGTAAATAAAATAGGGAATTTTGCCAAAGGACCCCTGCATATCTGGTTATTACAAATTGGTCCTTCCCCGCCTCACGTGTAGTCCCACGTGAGGCGCGTAAATTTTACATGTAACCCCTAACTCTTTTGTATATTGTTAAATGATTCTTAAAGGTTAAATAAATGTTTAATTCTGTCGGTATATTTGCAACTGAGCCCCTGTCTTTATTTTTAATTGCAAAAATGCCCCTGCTAGGTTGTTGTATTTTATGTACTTCATGCATTTATTAAAAATACCTAGCTTGCTCCTAAAAATCCACAAAAATTAGGATAAATGCTTTGTGCCTCGTAGATCCACGCTGATATTTATTTGGCCATTTTGTGCATCTTATCCATTTATTAAAATTGAAATAGGAGCCATTTTTGCCTTGTTTAAATCATAAAATACCAAAAAAATAGAAAATGTTTTTGAAAAATTACAAAAAATTATATATGCTATACCTTACTATTTATTGAGTCCAGAAACCAAAAACCCATAAAAAAGTAAAAGAAAATTAAAGAAATTAGAAAACTCCAAAAGTCAACAAAAAATATAAAAATTCAACAAAATATATAAAAATTCAACAAAAATTCCAAAAATATGATTTTCTATTTTATAATTATCTATATAGTATTATTTATGTATTAAAATTAGTTTGGGTAATTTTGGGATTTATTTATTAATTTTAAAACCCAAATTAGTTTCAGATATTTAATTAATCCCATTTTAGAGATATTTTTGGAATTAAAAACACACAAAAATTAGTAAAATTCCAGAAAAATAACAAAAAAATTAGAAAAATATGAAAAGCCTAAAAACATTATATTTATTATCTTTTGAGTACTTATATATATACATACCTACATATTGTATATATCTCTCTCTGCTCCTATATGAGTGTATATATACATATATCTATTTTATATAATTAAAAATATAAAAAGAAAATATAAAAAAGATATATATAATATAAAAACAAATAATAATCATAAAAATAAAAAAAAATAAAAAAATATATAAAAAAATTAAAAAAACCTACAAAAGGAAGATTCATTTAAGGATGACTTGAGTGTACATAAATACCTATAGACTACCCTTTTTCTTGCTCTCTGTGGTTCGACCTCTACATGCTTATACACTATGCATTTCATGGTAGAGATAATAAATTTTAATTCACATTTTTGGGACTTAATTGACTTATTCTTTATTGTGTGTTAATTTCTGATTTATTGAGGTTTCGTGAGAGGTCGCTCAGCGACACTGTGGTCCTGCCTTGTGTGGACTACTTTAGACCCTCGCCGAACCTTGGTCATCAATCCCCATCTTTGACAACCTTCCTAATCCATGCCGCTGACTCTCCCCGACATCCTCTCCGATTCGCAACCCCAATCTCACCGCCCCTTTCCCGATTAAGCCTTCGGATCATGTCTTCCCAATCATCGTCCCATCCCCTTCCAAATTTTCTGTCACCCACGTATCTCGATCACCCCTTATCAAGTCTCAATCAGTACCGTGTTGCCTCTTAATCAGATCGCCACCTCTCCTCCGATCTCATGCCTCTCTCCTTCTCTCATTCCTATAAAAGCCCAACGTCGCCTCCTCTTCGAACCCATCTGCCATTTCCAACAAAGAGGAGGAGCTTCGGGGACTTTAAGTAGAGACAAAGTCTCGAGCCCCTCCGTCTCAGGCGACCTCGACCTCTAGCTCGACAAGATCTAAGGTGTGTTACAGCCTCATCGCAGCCTCCCATCCCGGGGAGCTATTCCGCTCTGGCTTCTGCCGTCGAGCCTTCTTCTCCCAAGTGATGAGATGGATATGTCGAGGGTCGTACAGTTTCACAAGGAAAAATCGCATTCAGTGTGTTGACCACTCCATAGACCTCAATCGATCAATAATTAACCCACTATAAAATCAAGCAATGGATAGCACAAAAATGTGAGTTAAAATTTATTATTCTCTACAAACACAGGGTATAGCAAGCGAGTTGGTAGAGGTCGAATCACATAGAACAAAAATGGTAGCTTAGAGTTATTTTTAACTGCAAGAGCACTATGTACAAGCATGTCATTCATTCTGGATATACATATATATATATATATATATATATATATAGAGGATGGGGAGCTTGCACCAAGGTGCATGTAATTTTACATGCACCGGCGCTTATATCTTCCACATTTTTTTATTTTTTTGAAAAATATCACTATGTATATTCATCTATATATCCCTCCAATATGCCATTCGAATTTCGTCATAAACATAGACTCCTATGCCCTCCATCTAGAACATGCCGATTACAGTAATTCTAAGACCGTTAAAATTACCTGTTCTAGATGGAGGTCATAGGAGTCTCTGTTTCTGACGAAATTCGAATGGCATATTGGAGGGATATATAGATGAATATACATGGTGGTATTTTCAAAAACATAAAAAATGTGGAAGATATAAGCACCGGTGCATGTGAAATTACATGCACCTTGGTGCAAGCTCCCCATCCTCATACACACACACACACACACACATTTGTCGGTTTTTTTTATGATTTTTTGATATTTTTGTTTTATATTTTTGTCCTTTGTTTTAAATTATATATATATATATAATATTGGATTTTTATATTTTGTATTTTCTTTTTCTTTAGAATAAGTAATATATGATATAATAGGCTATACGTATAATAAGGGATAATATAGGTATAAATATAACTAAAAATATCCAAAAATTATAGAAGTAAATATTTTTGGGTTTTAAATAAATTTTTATATCTTTGTGATTTTTTAGTGAATTTTGCTATTTTTTATATTTTTAAAGTAAAAAATAACTTCAAACATGGATAAAATAATAGGCTGAAATTGAAATGAAAATTAAAAATAGAAAATTAAATCTAAAAATTTTCAAATAGATAATAGTATAAAGAAAATTATAACATAGAAAAATATATTTTTGGAGTTTTTAGGAATTTTATATATTTTTATCAAGGTTTTTGGGGTTTTCGATTTTTAGGAGTTTGTTTTTCTATTTTTAGTGATTTTTGTTTGAAGGCTAAGAATACATAAATAAGGAAAATATACATTTTTGGGATTTTTTTAGAAACGTTTTTATTTTTTTTGGAATTTGTTACTGTAGAGGGAGTGTTTGTGCACTAAATGATTTTTAATAAATATAAAAAAGGTCCAAAACTATGAATAAATATCATGGCGTGAAACTACAAGCAATTAGGAACTTATAATATTTTTTCATGATTTTTGGAGCACAACAACTATTTTAAATAAATCCAACAAGCACACAAAAATACAATTGCTAGTAGGGGCTTACATGTAAATAAAATAAACTCTAAGGGAATCTATGCAATTTAACCATAAATTTACAACATAATTAAAATTTTCTTGGACCAAACATAAATACATGAAGTAGTAGGGTAAACTTGCAAAATGGCCACCTCAAGTAGGATGACACATGAGATGACCTAGCATGGTCCTGAATGTAATATGGCACAACCACAAGGGTATACATGTAATTTTAACTATTTTATTTACACTGAATATATTATTTACAGGACTAATTAATAAATACAAAAATTGGGGGATATATTTAGCAATTTACCCCTATAGGCACGCTATCAGACGACTGGATACCATCCACTTGACACGAGTCGCAATCTCCTGGCCCGATGACGCTTCGTTGTTTACGGTTGATATTAGATCCTCGATCAGGATCGGACGGTCAAGGCTTTACGTGATTCGACGGTGGCTGCAATCCTGGATGAATGGGGTCGATCCAACGACCGTGAGGCACGAAGGAAGAACGACAGAGGAACATGTCCTCGATGAACTTCGATCTACCGATTCTTTGAGTTCTTTCATCCCTAGGAGCTCGGATCATGGGAAAAATGCTCATGAGGTCTTCCGCGTGGACCAAGGGCTTCAAAAATGGCCAGGGTCTGGCGAGAGGCTCCAACGATGGAGCTCTACCTGGAGGTGGTTCCTGCAACTGGACAAGGCTCGATGAGCCTCCATCCTGGTTCTTTCCTGCAGGGGTTAGTTGTGAAAAGACATGGCAAAGCTCTAGAGAGCTTCATGTGGTAGGATGAGCGAAAGGTGAGCGTAGTGGAGGTCCATAAGACCAGATGAGAGATTGATCTGGGAGAGTGAAGTATGTGGGATGATTAGAAGCTGTCGTGAAACAAAGGGGAGTGGCTGGCGAGGCGGTCAATCGGGCGGTGACATGGTGAAAAAGTTCGCCGGAGTGGAGCTTCGGCAAACTACGAATCAGGATTATTAGGCTAAATCGCCAAGCTAATTGCTAAACTAAATGCAAAATGGGAATGCATGAATTAAATGTTATCTAAAAAATAGGAAAGACACAACTCATACATGCTGGCAAAGGCAGGGAGCAGTGGTGGCCGGCCGACCACCGTGGGTGCACCTCCGTCCTCCTGGAGCCGATCCAGACCGCAGGGAAGCTCCTCTTGTTATGAGGAAGCTCTCTAGACTAAGATGTAAGGCTCTAAGACTCAGATTAATGACCAAAGAAGAGAAGGAGATTGAAGGTTTTATTTATAAACAATTGTGCGCACCCTTATTGATTGTTGGTTTGGAAGAAATACAAGCTATGTACATGAGATTTGCAGGCTCGGCGTGATTCATGGAACATCAATGCTGATTTTGTATGAAGGAATCAAGTGTGATGGATGGATGAAACGAGCGAGAAAATGGCTAAAATCGGGGGATTCAATAGTTCTGAAGAGTCAGAACGCCTGGGGAGGGAGTTGACCAGGAGTCAACAAGCAATGCGATATGATTAGGCCACGTCAGCCACTACAGGACAAAACAATACGGTTATTCAAAATTTAATTAATTAAATATAGTAAAGGATTTTATTAATGTTTTATTATAAAATAAAAATATTTATTATTTTATGTAGTATTTTAATATGATTTTTATTTATTTTTTGATGTTATTTATTACTAGTTATTTTTATGGTATATTTATAGGTATATTCATCTATGTTTTGACTATTTTATTTTTATTTTGTATATTTTATTTTATTATTTATTCTTTTATTTTCTACGTTTATAACTTATTTTTAGGTACATAAATATATTTTTATTATATTTTTCTGATATATTATGTATGCTTAAATAAATATAAATATAGATTATGTAGGTATAATTACAGATATTTTGTCAATGTATTTTGTATTCTATTTTATTTTAGCTTTATATTTTTAATAATATATAAATAATATTTACAAGAGTATAAAAATATAGATGAATAAAAGATTTTAAGAATATATTTCCCTTTTATTTATTTACAAGTATCATCACAGGTATTTTTCCTATATATTTTATATATTTTATTTTATTTTGATGTCTTATTAGTGATTGTACTTTGGTTTTGCACTTCCATGAGTTATAGATAATATTTACAAAATTATAAAAATATAGAATTACAAAAATAATAAAGAATAAATAAAATGAATATTTTATTCGAGTATATTGTATAATAGGGGTCCAAAACCTACCTTTCACACCTTAACTTTGAAAAATATGAAACCACCTTCATTAAATAGCTCTTGAAAGATATATACAATTAGAGTGATTTTGATATATTTCGAGTTTTATTTGGAAGATATGGGTATGTGAAGTTCGAATTTTGGCTTTTTATTTTGTGTATAAAAAAGTACACTATGTATTATTTTTGTACAAACTCAATTTTGTATTTGTCTATACCTTATTATCTACAACTTTCATGTACAATTTTCTTTCTTTGATGCATAAAATGTGGAAAATAAAAAAGGTCCCAAAAATAAATAATAAATGAATTAAATAAATGGGAATTTTATTGCATTAATGGCCCTTATATCCCCCTACTTTATTCCTTGTCGACCTAGTCATCAAGATGCCTAGGTCTCAGGGTTTAGGGTCATAATATATCTTTGATATTTTATTCCTTTTCTTTTCTTTTCTTTATTCTATAATTTTGTCATAAAAAATAACGTTTTATACAATATTTATACAACAAAGAATGAAAATTTATGCAAATTAAGGGTATTTACATGCATTAGCTAGGGTTTTAAGGCCAAAATGATAGAATAAAGGTGATGAAATGGAGATTCATAACCCCCTATACCTGCCTTTGCTAGTCCCTAGCAAACACTTATGCAATAAACACAGAAAAGAAAAACAAAGAAAAGAAAAAGAGAGAAAGTGGATTAAATTTAATTCCAAAAATTTTCTTCACAAAATCAAAGTTTGGAGCTTAAGTCGGACCTTCGGAATTTTAGTGCGAGCGGAACCTTATTGGGAATCGGATTTGAAATACAACAACCTTTAAGAATCCCAAAACTCTGCTCAAGTCTCCTCAATAGCAGATCAGAATAGTTCAACTCATACGCAAACCCTTACAACTATGAATTTGACTCGTATAGTAGATGTGATAATGGCTCCCCCAACTGAAATAACAAAGAGACCGACTTCTCCAGCATGACAACCCAATGATTCCCCAATCCAGTAACTCTTTCCTCGAGGAGCGGGGTATTCCCTTCTAAGTTAAAGTGACAACCAGCTCAAGAGGAGGGTGTGAAGATAAGAATGGACGGTAGCCAGTGTAGCTACCTATCCTTGGATGCTTGATCAGTGTAGCCAAGTCATCTAGCTGCATGCTCACATATCATGACTTTGAAGCACAAGCTTGTTTATTGACTATACAAATATGTACACTCCGATAGGCATTTTATTTTGAATCAGGTTTGTCCACTTTTTTGGAGTTTTTGCTTTTTTGCATTTTTTGAATACTATATATAACAACATTTACATAAGGAGTTTTTCCTCTTGAGCTAATAGCCTATCCCTCTTTTGAAGAATTATTGCAATCCACACTCTCCTGTCTTTAGATGTCTCTGATACTAGACGGGTTGGGGTGCACTTCCCTCCCTAGACGAGGACAAATGTTTCCACTTGTATGCGTCTCATACCGGCTAATCCAATCCCCTCACCACACCAACTGAGTTGAGCCAAGTGAAAGGTGCAGGTGTTGACGATTCGGAAATTGCGCTTGTTAAGAATGCGATATGTCGTGCGTTAAAATGATTTGTCGTTTTGTTGTAGGCGGCAATCGGAATCGATCAAGAAAATAACCACAAATATTTATTAAATTTTTTATCGTATGGTTTTATGTTTATTTTACTTGGGCAAGTCCCAAGGTCAAACACAAGGAGGCAAAGGAACAACCTAGAATTATGTCTATCAAAATTCGTGCGAGGTTTTTGAGGCGGTCTTTTTTTTGTATTTTTTTAATGCAATTAGATATGTAACATGCAATTTTTGGCCTATTTTAGGGACTAAAATGTAAAAGTAGATCAAACAATGTTCGAAAATTACGAAACTTGGCCAAGATGATAAGTATCATGAAATGAATGCATTGTAATTTTTTTGAAATTTTTGGATGCAATATGAATTTTTTATGAATTTTCAAATGCAAATAGAATGAATTTCAATATTTAATTATAATAAATATTAAATCTAATTATTTTCAAGGAATAAAATTATTTAAGATCTATCACTAGGTAATGGACCTCAAAAATATCCTAAACCTCGAAAATACAAGATTCAATACTTATTAAAAATCAAATATTGAAATATGCAAAATTATTTTTACAGAGCAATCTAAGCTTGCAAATGCAATTCTTTTTGGGCACAATGTCAATTTAATCAATAACACATTTAAGAGCACAAAATGGGTAAAATATGTAATTTTCCACAGAACAATTAATAATTAATTAACCATTGATAAAAAAATACACACAATATGTTAAAACGTAAAGAATTAATTGACAAACAAAATGCTATTTTTGGATAATTAAATAATGCAATGTAAAGGTCTAAAATGAAGGGGAAAGACAAGGGTATAACTGCAAATACAATAAATAAAATAAATAAAAAATTGCAGTGGTGGACCTAGGTGAAATTACCAACAGTACTGGAGGTTTTGTTGTAATTCGCTAGAGGGGCACGTGCGTGGCACGTGCCCTCTGGTCAGTGGACTAGAGCGCAATATGAAGATAACGGGAGGGGCTGGTCCACAATTTACCCACGGGTCACGTGCTGCGCACATGACCCCTGGAGGATGGCGTAAGCTGACGTCCCCCAGCCCCCACGTACGTGGTACGTGTCGGGGGTCTCGGGCTTGACCTGACGGCGCGACGATCGACGGAGGGCACCCGGCCAAGGCGGAGGGGGGGCGGTGCAGTGGAGAGGCTTGGGCCCGGCCGACGGTGTTGGTGGAGGCCAGGGACTGCTCCGGTGGTTGTAGCTGATGATGGTGGCGTGATGGAGCTCCGGTGGTCCTTCTGGAGAGTACGTCGATGAAGTTTAGGCCGCGCATCGAAGAAGCTTTAGCGTAGTCGAAGAAGGCGCGACGAAGGTGGGCCAAGGCGGAGGAGCCAAGCTGGAGCAGGTGGTGGCTGTCGACGAAGATGACTGGTGGAGTCGGCGGAGGCGACGGGGTTGAAGATGATGTCAGAGAAGATCGTTGGCGGTGGCTTGACGTCGAGGCAAAGCAGTGCAGCAATGGCGGGTGGGTGCGCCATGGACCTGCAACGAGGTTGGATGACCTCGGATCTCGTCGACGGCGAGCCTTGGTGCTGTCACCACCGGGCTCTGCCTGAGATCTCGACGGATGATTCTGATCGGGGCGGCAATGGTTATTAAATAGGGCAAGAGGTCCTTGGCTGGCGATGGAAATGAGAGCTTTGAATTGAAAATGATGATTGGTGATTGGTCGAAGATTGATTCGATGGGAGGTTGACGAGATGCAGCGGTATCGGACTGGATCGTGAAGATGGAAGGCAGAAGGCGAGATTCACGGCGAGGTGCGAGATACACGACGGGCGATGCGATCCCCGATTTGGGAAAGGCAGACAGAGGAGGGCGATGACCCTTGGACCGTCCGATCGACCGAAGATCGGATGGCCCTGATGGGGCCACGTGGCGGGCGTTTGGGTGGATTGGCGAGCGGCACGTGCGTGGCACATGCCTGGGTGGCACGTGCTTCGCACGTACGTGGATTTATTTTTTTTTTTTTTATAAAAAAGCGATATATAAAATCCTCAAAAAATGGATGACACGTGGCAGCTCCAGGAGCTACCACGTGTCAGCACCACAAAAATTCGAAAAATAAATACATTATAAAATCCAAAATAAATTGCAAATAGCCTCGGATAGAAAAATTTCTTCATGAAAATTGCTCATCTCGATGAGTTCTACAACTTTCATGAAGACAACAAAACCAAAATCGATCAAATGCACAAAGTGATATTTTTGGGGTATCCCATGTACATAGAATACCTTGATTTTTGGGGTTTATAATTTTTGTCATTTTTGAACCAGTTAAAAATCCGAAAAAAATATGGTAAAATCAAAGATAAATATTTACACATTAATATATTCTTGGATTTTTATTAATTAAGAAAAAGAAGAAATAAAACAAAACATGAGAAAGACCAATTTTATACAGTCGGTTAGGGAAGACTTGGACCCAATTTGTTTCTTTGATTTCAAGCTTAGTTTGGATTTGGATTTTTGCGCATTTTAGTAAAACATTTATCAAAGAAGACAAATGAAAAAGAAATGAGCTAAAATAGGTTAAATATGCACATAAAATAATAGGTCAAAAACCGCTAAAATACAAAATGTATAAAAGAGGCCCAAAACCCAACTTTCACATATGAGCTCCGAATCACTTGAACTTGGTCTTGTTTTGAAGGTAATTGAATGTACATTAGTTCAAAAGTGAGTAGGATTAAAACAGACACTGGATGAGGAAGATATGAGGTTTTTAGTCTAGAGATCCTGAAACTAGGGTTTGGGTTTTTGGTCCACTTACTTGGGTTAGTGATTTTTTTATTTTTCATTTATTCTTGTGAGTGATATGTACACATTGGAAGTGGTTTTGGGTCATTCAGAGTTAGCATGAATTAGTTAAAAATCCGGGAAGTTAGGCTATTTACAGGTCAATTTTGGCTGTGATTTTTTTGGCTTCTTATTTTGTGCAGAAATTAGTGCTAAAATGCAATTCTGATCAAAACATGCATGAAGGCTAATTATGCAGAATAAATGAAGAAATGCTGATGATTTTGAGGGATTTGAGCTTAAATAATGAGATTTCGAGTGATGAATCTGAGATTCATAAGGTGTCCAAGTTAGGTCGTTATCAACAAGAGCTGTGCATGTGCTCCGAAATACTCTACTTAGGCAGTCAAAAATCCATTGAACCCAATATCACAATTCACAAAGAATTAAGTCAACTAGACCTGAAGTACCTCAATTCCAGCTCCTATAAGATTCTTGTAATTAGGTAGATTTAAGGTCCAACTAAGCTCCAATCTTCAGGTTTTTTTAGATTTGTTCAATTATTAAACTTAATCCGAAAAATACGAATGCTATGCACAATGCATGAAAATATTTTTGCGATGCAATTTTCAACGTTTTGAACTTTTTATGGATTTTCGAAAAAGATGATGCCAATGCAAATTTTTGGTATTTTTCAGAAAGATTTTTGCAAATGTTTTTGGATTTTTGGTTTTGCAAATGTTTTTTTGATTTTTTTGAAAACAAAAGATTTTGGATAAAAACTAGGTAGAAATATTTACACGGGGATGACTCTTATATTTACAAGAGTTGTGTTTTTAAGAATTTACACGGGATGCGTGATTATTTTTATAGATATATGTATATATTTAATAAATAATTTTGATGTGATGTATATATTCCTCAAACTTATTTGAAAATCATTTTACAAACAATTTTGAAAACGATAGTCTAAAATAGTTTTCTACAAATAATTTTTACAAACATTTACACACATTTGAAAATCATTTTGCAAATGTTTTTCAAACTATATATATTTCAAAATATTTCTGCAACCATTTTCAAACCGTTTGCAAATAGGTTTAAAAATGTTATTTTACACAAAGAAAAGAGGTTTTTACAATCAAAATATTTTTTTACAAAGGTTGAAAACATTTTACAAAATATTTTCCAAACAACTATCAAAAGATTTTTCAAAAGGATTTTCAAACTATTTTTAAGTAATTTGCAAAAGTATTTTCACCCGATTTATGAATCAGTGTATACAAAAAAATTTCGATGAATACTATGCATCTTTTTATTATGTGATTTTAATGAATTACTGGGATATGTGTTGTGTTTTAGCCATAGTTATTATTAAAAATATGAAAGTATGAGTTATGGCTAAAGTATATATGTAGTATATACGACCCCCTATACTTAGCTTGAGCTATTTCCTCATAGGTCGGAGAGAAAAAGAGAAGAAATCACTCGTACTGACTACAGAAAAGTCTAGAGAATAACGAATGAGGGAGTGAATATACGAATGAGAAATTGACCGTCCTCCCTATACTCAGGATCAAATAATCCTACGTATAGTAGACTATACACAAAGCAGGGAGGGTCAAGAGTGGGAATGAACAAATCGTACTCAGACTGTCTCCCCATATACTTAGGGTAAGATATCCTTAAATATAGACAAGAAGAGGAGACACGGGAGAGGATCAAAGAATGAAATAACTCGTGGTGTACACCCCCTATACTTAGGACAAAGTACGTCCTAAGTGTAGAATACTGACAAGAAGGGGTGATACACACAATTTTTTTGACTAACGAAAACTGAAAACAAAAAGAAGAAATGAAGAAAAGAAGAATATATGAAAGCTTAAAGGAAGAGTTTTTCAATGGCATTATCTGAATCTTGTGATGCTGCTACTGCGGTGGATGTATCTTTAGAGCACAGTACTTGGATAGAGTCGACAACAGTTAAGAAAGTGTCATGCTCGACGTAGGGCTTCAGTAGTTGACCATTGACGACAAATGGTTGTGCATCAGGAGCCAATTCTGATATCACAATACTTCCATTGTCACACACTTCTTGAACTTTGAACGATTCTGTTCATTTTCTCTTTAATTTGCCCGGGAAGATCTTCAACTTTGCATTGAATAACCACACTTTCTGTCCAGGCTTGAAGGTCTTTCGTTTGATGTGCCTGTCATGCCAGCGTTTAACCTTCTCCTTGTACATCAATGTATTGTGATATGCATAGTCTCTGAATTCCAGGAGCATGTTTAGATCATCTTTCCTTTTCTAACCACCTTGTCATGAGTCTAAATTGCAAATGTTAACTACCCGCAATGATTTATGAATCAATTCCACTGGCAGGTGGCATGGCTTCCCATATACCAGATGATAGAGCGACAGGCCCAATAGAGACTTGTAAGCGGTTCTGTATGCTCAAAGGACTAAGTCCAAAAGTTGGGACCAATTTTTCCTATCTGGCTTGATAAGCTTCTGAAGTATCATCTTGATTTCTCTATTAGATAGTTCTGCCATACCCTGGGTCTGGGGATGTTAAGGAGATGCAACTTGGTGCTCGATGCTATACTCCTTCGTTAATTTCTTGACCTCTCAATTAATGAAGTGACTACCCCTGTATGATATCAGTATCTTCGGAATCCCCAACCACGAGATGATATTTTCTTTAAGAAAGCGACACATTGTACGACTGTCTGCAGCTCGAGCGGGGATAGCTTCAACCCATCGACTCACATAATCTACCACAAGAAGGATGTACTCATATCCTTGACTGATAGGGACTGGTCCCATGAAGTCAATGCCCCAAGCATCGAATACACCTGCGATCTGAATGATCTTCAGGGGCATTGAATCTTTAGCTGTAAGGGTTCCATTCCGTCGCTGACAGTTAATGCATCATTCGACGAATGATGCAACATCCTTAAACAATGTAGGCTACAAGAGGCCACATTGTAGTACTTTTGCTGCCGTTCTATCTCTAGAGTGGTGTCCACCAGATTCAAGCGAGTGACAGTGTTCGAGGACACTATGTTGCTCCTCCTGGGAAATTCACCTCGCCAAATACAATCCGCTCCTTCCCTGAATAAGAGAGGATCTTCCCATTGGTAGAAATGGATTGTTGACAAGAATTTGTCCTTTCGAATCTTCGTCCATTCATGTAGAACTACGCCCGAGATGGGGTAGTTGACAATATTAGCGTACCAAGGGAGTGAATCAACGACCATAATCGACTCGTCTGGGAAGGTGCCTGTGATGGGTGCACTACTCAGTAGAGTCTCTTGCCGCTTATTCTGGAGAGATGATCTGCTACCGCATTCTGAACTCCATGTTTGTCCTTGATCTCCAAATCAAATTCCTAGAGGAGAAGGATCCATCTGATCAGTCCAAGCTTGGCACCCTCCTTCTACTGTAAGTGTCAGATAGCAGAGTGGCCAGTGTAGATCGTGACTTTGATCTAAGCAGATATGATCTGAACTTCTCAAGGGCAAATACCACAACTAGCAATTCTTTTTCTATCACTGTGTAATTTCTCTGAGCTTCATATAATGTTTTGTTGGCATAATGAGTGGCATAGGGTTCCTTGTCCCTCCTTTGTCCTAGAATAACCCAAACTGTAAAATCTGACGCATCCATCAAGATCTCAAAAGGAAGAGACCAATCTGACATCTATAGGACTGGATCTTGAGTGATTAGCTCCTTCAGATGATTAAATGAAAGGAGAACTTACTGATCAACATTGAATTCCGTCTCCTTGCACGGTATTTCTGTAAGAGGTTGGGCAATGCGGTTGAAATCACAAATGAATCTTCTATAAAACCCCATATGCCCCAGAAATGACCTCACATTCCTAACTGTCTGAGGTGGCTCTAAATTGGCAATCACATCCACTTTTGTTGGGTTAACTTCCATGCCATGTTTGGAAATAACATGACCCAACACGATCCACTCTGTGATCATGAAGTGACTCTTTTCCCATGATAATACCAAATTGACTTCATGACATTTCTGAAGTACTCTGTCCATGTGCTCAAGATAAGAATTGAAGCTGTCACAATAGACGGAGAGATCATCCATAAACACCTTGAGAAAACTACCTATCATCTCAATGAAGACTGCAAGCATGCATAATTGGAATGTCGCTTGTGCGTTGCACAGTCCAAAGGGCATTCTCCTGAAAGCATAGGTGCCGAACGGGCAAGTGAAGGTCGTTTTCTCTTGATCTTCAGGGACAATTACCACTTGGATGTACCCAGAGTACCCATCCAAAAAGCAGAAGAACTCCTTGCTAGCCAGTCTTTCTAATACTTGATTAACGAACGACATGGGGAAGTGGTCTTTCTTTGTTGCTGCATTTAGTCAACGGTAGTCAACACATACACGCCAAGATGTTGGTACTCGAGTAGATATCTCCTATCCTCTGTCACTTGTAACCACAACGAATCATGATTCTTTGGAACTACATGCAGTGGGCTCACCCATTTGGAGTCAAAGATGGGATAAATGAACCCTGCGTCACACCACTTCATGATTTCTTTCATGACAATGTCCCTCAGATTTGGGTTCAGTCTCCTTTCAAACTCTCAGGACGGCTTGACATCTTCTTCCAAATAGATGTGGTGTGATCATAGAGCAGGATTTATCCTGTGGAGATTTGAAACATGCCAACCAAGTGCCTTGCGGTTTTTCTCTAGAACCTCAAGGAGTTGAGGTTCTTGCTCTGGGGTCATTTTACTGCTGATGATGACATGATACATGTTTTATGCACCTACAAGGAAAGCATACTCGAGGCTTGTTGGAAGTGGCTTTAGTTTAGGTTTTGATCTGGCCGGCTTCTTGGTCACTTCTAAAACTGTGCTAGTTAGAGGATGATCTGCCTGAACTCTGGAGGTAGTGCAGACCTTAGTGTCTCACTGATCTTCTGACAATGTGCCGAATAGGTCTACAACGAACTCATTGTGGTCGGGATGGAGTGAATCATCTGGATCTAAAAGATGCATCAACAAATTGGATTCTGTCTCCCAAGTATCATTGGAGCTTGCATCGACTGCGCTTTCCAGGTCCTCCTCAAGAAAAAAGGATTTCCTGTGTCCATGGGTTGTTTAAAGAGAGTTGTATATCTCTGAGCTCTGCAATGAATTCACAGTCTGTTGCAGGAGGTGTTGCATGACCTTCATCAGTCACGACTTTAAGTTCGCTGATCATGTCTATTGTAATTCTGTTGTTGTTCGAGCTGAAAGTGATCTTCCCAGACCGATAATCAACCACGACCTCTGAAGTGCGTAGGAATGGCCGGTCTAGGATAATAGGAGTCTGGAGTAAGGGTGCGGGGGAGTCCATATCGAGGACTACAAAATCAATTGGAAATTGCATGTCCCGCACCTTTACCATAACATCTTCCAAAAGACCTCAGGGTCGCTGATGAATCTCATATTCATCACTCTAAATCTCATTTAGTAAGCTCTAATCCCTCAAAATCAATAGCATTTCTGCATCTATTCAACATAATTAGCATTCATGCATGTTTTCATAAGAATTTCATTTTAGCACTAATTTCTGCACAAAATAAGAAGCCAAAAATCTCAGCCAAAATTGACCTGTAAATAGCCTAACTTCCCGGATTTTTAACTAATTCATGCTAACTCCGAATGACCCAAAGCCACTCCATTGTGTTCATATCACTAACAAGAATAAATGAAAAATATAAAAAAATCACTATCCCAAATAAATGGACCAAAAACCCAAACCCTAGTTTCAGGATTTCCGGACAAAAAACCTCATATCTTCCTCATCCAGTGTCCGTTTTAATCCTACTCACTTTTTAACTAATGTACATTCAATTACCTTCAAAACAAGACCAAGTTCAAGTGAATTAGAGCTCATATGTGAAAGTTGGGTTTTGGGCCTCTGTTGTACATTTTGTATTTTAGAGGTTTTTGACCTATTATTTTATGTACATATTTAACTATTTTAGATTATTTCTTTTCCATTTGTATTCTTTGATGAAAGTTTTATTAAAATCCTAAAAATCCAAATCCAAATTGAGCTTGAAATCAAAGAAACAAATTGGGTCGAGTCTTCACTAACCGACTGTACAAAATTGGTCTTTTTCTTATTTTATTTTATTTCTTCTTCTTCTTAATTAATAAAAATCCAAAAAATTTAAATTAATGTGTAAATATTTATTCTTGATTTTACGATATTTTTTTCGGATTTTATCTGGTTTAAAATGACAAAAAAATTATAAAACCCAAAAATCAAGGTATTCTATGTACATGGGATACCCCAAAAATTCACTTTATGCATTTTATCGATTTTGATTTTGATGTTTTCATAAAAGTTGTATATCTCATCGAGACAAGCAATTTCTGTGAAGAAACCTTTTCGATCTGAGGTTGTTTGCTATTTATTTTGCATTTTACAAAATCTTCATTTTTCGAATTTTATGGTGCTGACACGTGGCAGCTTCTAGAGCCGCCACGTGTCAGTCATTTTTGGCATTTTTATTTATTCCTTTTTATTAAAAAAAAATAGACGCACGTGCAAGGCATGTGCCTCCCAGGCACGTGCCTTCCAGGCACGTGCCAAGCACGTGCGCCAGGCCTCATCCGTCGCCAAGAGTCACGTTCCGGGCCGCCTGATCGCGGTCGATCGGACGACCATGGCTCATCTTTTACCTCAGATCTGCCTTTCCCAATCAAGCTGCGCCGCCCCTGCGATTTCACCGCGTATCTTGATGGCGCAATCCCTCCTCCATCCCTGATCTCGTCCAGATCTCCTAATCGCAGATACTTCCCGATTCGCCTCATCTCCGATTGATCCCCCTCCCATCAGATCTCGTTAAAAACCGCGTCACTCCTCTTTCCATGTCCGGCCAACCCACATCTCCCTATTTAAGAACCTCCGCCACCCTCAACTTCGGGCATCCGTCAATATTCCTCCTGTACAAACCCCCTCCGGTGGTGACTGCCCGGAGTGGCTTCACTCGCGGCGAGATCTGAAGTTACCTCCGCTTCGTTGCAGCGCCACCGCCCAGGCGTACTGCCTTAGCTTCGGGCTTCCCCATCAAGCCTCGACCATCTTCTTCGACGCTCTCCATAGCCCATGACAACCGCCAATGACTCTCCTACGACTTCTTCTCCGGCAACCCATCGCTTCCCGATCGTCCAAAGACACGCATCTTTGACCACGACATTCGCCTTCATCGCCAGCCTGAAGCTTCAACCCCCACCGACCAGGTCACGTGCTTGGTACGTGACCTGGTGGCAATTTTGCAGAGCGCCCCCAGGATATTGGTAAGTAGATTTAGGTCCCCCGGCACTATATTTATTTTATTTAAATATTGCATCTGTACCCCTATCTTCCCCTTTTATTTTAAACAACTACACATTATTATTTTATTTATCCAAAAATAGCACTGTGTTCCTCATTTAATTTTCTACAGTCTGACATATTGTAGACATTTTTGTGATTGAATTAATTACTCTGTAGAAAATGGCTCATTTTTCCCATTTCTTGCTCTGAAGTTTATATTTGATTAACCATCGCTCTAAAAATTCCTGAAAATTCACATACTGTAGAGTTAATTGTTCTTGACATTATGCCAAAAAAGAATCGCATTTGCATGCATAGTTTGCCCTGTAAAAATCATTTTGCATATTTCAATGTTTGATTTTTAATAGGTATTGAAACTAGTATTTTTGAAGTTTAGGATTTTTTTGAGATCAATCACCTAGTGATGGATCTTAGATAATTTTGTTCCTTGAAAATAATTAGATTTATTATTTATTATAATTAAATATTGAAATTCATTTTGTCTGCATTTAAAAATTCATAAAAAATCATATTACATCCAAAAATTCCAAAAAAATTACAGTGCATTCATTTCATCATATTTTGCATCATGGCCAAGTTTCACATTTTTCGGATATCGTTTGAGCATAATTCACATTTTAGTCCCTAAGATAGCCCGAATTTGCATTTTGCATCCTCTATTGCATAAAAATTACAAAAAAAAGACCGCCTCGAAAACCACGCACGAATTTTGATAGACATAATTTTTGGTTGTTCCTTTGCCTCCTTGTGTTCGACCTTAAGACTTGCCTAAGTAAAATAAATATAAAACCACATTGATTGAATTTGAATAAATATTTGTGGTTATTTTCTTGAGCGATTCCGATTGCCGCCTACAACGAAACAAAAAAAATCAAATCATCTTTTTACGCACGAACAAATAAAACACATTTTTAACGTAGCGATATCGGACCCGTTAGTCGCTTAATGGATCGATATGCAAACTGAAGGATCATCCGTGTCTGCTTGAGAGGACCTAGCCTAAATTCTTGCAATAATGAAGAGGGCATGAGGTTGATGGAAGAACTACTGTCAAACAAGGTTCACTCGAAGACTTGATCAAAAATCTTGCAACTGATCAAAGGTGCTCCTTCATCTTGCTTCTTCTGTGGGCGATTGCTGATGCTACGACTGTGACCATGGTAAGAATGTGCTTCTCTATCTGTTTGTGTCTGCTGTTACATGCTGGTCGATGCTTGTTTGTGCGTGCCTTCTTTAAACCTTTCTTTACAGCGGGCATGTATTCCATGGCCTTCATCAAGGGAATCTCAACAATCAGACTATTAATGATATCCACAACTCTGAGATCAGATAATGCACTTTTTCCTTTTGCATTTTTTGGAATTTTCTATTACTTCAGGAAAAAGGAATATTGACAGTACTAAAATCAAAAATAGTGTTCTTATTTACAACAAAATCCTTGTCCACAATATTCTGTGCATCTGGAACACAAAATGAGTACAAGATGGAGACGAAGATGCAAGTGCTAGTGGACAAACAAAAAGCAAGGCCTCCGCTCCGTCGGCTGGCGTAGGATTGGCTGTTGCTGTCAGCTCCTCCATGGCTGGCTCGACTTCACTTTTGATGTGAACATCTTTTTGATCTTTTTGAATTTTCTGATTTTTGGTGTTTTTGCTGATGGTGGTGGAGATGAATGGAAGATGCATGGCTCCTCCTCCTTCTTCTTCCTCACCTGTTCCTGTAGCTGGCACGACTGATGTAGAAGATGAAAATTTACCTGTCGAAGCTTTATTCTTCTCGTGGCTTGTGGCAAACAGAGGCAAAGTCCTACCGCTCCTGAGAATGACAACATTAGATAAAGCAATATTACAATCATGTGACTCTATAGGCACAGACTGGATATCACATTCTACCTGCTCTTTATGTTTAAAACTATTGGGATTTGCTTCGACCTATGTCAGAATGGACGTTTAGGTGGTGGTCAGGTCATCTAACTTCTTCGTCATATTTGCTAGGCCTTTGACAAGTTGGGCCAATCAATCTAGGGTAGGGTTCATAGGACTCACCTCAAAAGTTTCAACATGCAGACCTCGCTGTTGCTCAGTGTTTGGGAGCTGAGTCAATGAAAGCTGGTGGTGTTGAGGAGGTGGAGGAAGCTTGTATTGTTGATAGGAGGGGGGAGAGTGCTGATGATATGGTGCAACCGCGTACTGGTGCAGCTGCGTACTGGTAATATGGCTGTGACTGGTGGTATTGTGGCTGTGCATACTATTGATTCTGCCTCCATTAGTGTTGGTACCGCGGAGGCTGGTGATATTGAGGTGGAGGTTGAGAGGACTGCTGATATCGACCACCCTAGGGTTGGTGGTAAGCCATGTTGGCTGGTAGCTGGCCCTGTGGGTGTCCAGTAGGATGGACTAGCTGTGCATCGTTGCTCCATACACCGTTGAGTTCCTGAATCAATGGTGGTGGTGGGAATGCTGGATCGAAAGATGGAACGAAGTCCGGCTGGTAAACTACCATCTGCTACTGCGGCTGCCCCTAATCGGGTGCCTGGTAGTACACGTGCTGGAGTGCCGGTGGCTGCTGACTCGGCTGAGGTTGTTGTTGCGATGATGGCTCGTCCTTCTTCTCAGCAGGAGTCTCTATAGATGGTGTTGCTGACTAAACAGAATTGATGGTGCTCACCAGCAACTCCAACTGCTTGGTGATCTGATCTAGCTTGTCCAAGTGTTGCGTCCTCTTTTCGATCACAATGAGCTTCTCGAGATCCTATGACCTTTTCTCAATGATATCAACCTTTGAGAGATGACCCTCGATGATGCTGAGGTTGGTGCTCTCATCTCTCTCCACCTCACGAGACACTACCATGTGTACTTGCTTCTGGAGGATCTATGGTTGCTTCTGATACGCATGGGATGAAGAGAAGGCGGCCTATCCTTCAACCATTTCTTCAAAAATCTACCAGACTACATCTTCATCCTAATTGAAATAATATCACCCATAGGCGACGTTGACGAGCCTTTGGCTCTCTACATTCAATTCCTCGAAAAAGTGTTGGACCAAACTGGTCCTCGGTATCTCATGATGGGGGCACTTCTCCTGTATGTCCGCGAATCGCTCCCTGTCTTCATGAATGGTTTTGTGGGCACCACAAGGGAAGTTACTGATTCCGACTTGCATCTGGTTGAGCCAACCGAGAGGATAGAATTTGTGTAGAAAGGTGGATTTTAGTTCCTCCCACATCCTCACAAACTTTCCCAAATGATTGACCCAATATAGGGCCTTATCTTGCAAACTGAAAAGGAATGCCATCATCTTTACTACGTCCAAAGGAACATTGGGGTAGTGGGTGATTTGGCAGATGCGCAAGAACTATTGTAGGTAAATGCAAGACTCCTCGCTGGTGTTCCCGTGAAATGATGGTAAAAGGGCCAGGAACTGAGGCTTGAGCTCAAAGTGAGCATTCACAGGTGGAATAAGGATCCACTTGGTCCTCTGGCTATCTCCAGGATTGTATTTCTCCGTCAGCGTAGGTTTCTGCCTCCCCTGGTCCGATTCTTCCTTGTTTGGGTCATCACGAGGTCCATCCCCTCTTCCTCCTGCTGGTCTGTCTCCTCTAGCTGCTGATATATTCCGTAGATCATTTAGCATATCCTGGAAGGTCGTATGTGCTAGGGCTTTCTCGATCAGCTGCTGTTGTATGGCTTGGATGGAAGCCAACAACTGAGCATTCACCTGGTTCTGGTCTGGCATTTGTCCTTGCTTAAGCTAGGAAGGTGGTTGTTGTCCCTTGCCCTTTTCTTGGGGAGCCATTTCTGGGTCTCAGTCCGAAGAGATGAATTCTGTGTTGGGATTTAGGACTGGGGCTAGCTTTTATCTGAAATGTGAAAAAGTCCCAATCAGACCTTTTGAAATTAAATCCTAGCTGCTAAGATGAATATGGAATTAGGATAAATCCTAGAGTGTTGTGAATGAAAAAGATTTAGACTGAAATCGACTGTCATTTACAACGACGAATATGGGACAGAAGTGGTCGTGGTTTATTGGGTGGGCAAAGAAAGGAAGACAAGGAGTCTGGAGATCGGTCTGCAAAGTTCGGACCAGGTTCTCGGGAATCGCCTCGAACTATTGACGATGTCAAGTCTATGGAATCGATGTGGGCGTCGACGGAGTCCCGGCTGAATCATCCATGGATCGCCATCGTGAAGCAAAAAGGAGATCAATGCTGGTGGAAAGATACGGTGGTCAGCGAGGAATAAAATGAAGTGTAAAACTGTAGAACGACTCTAGCTGAACGGGTGTCAAAAGGAAGACACATATGACAAAATTTGCACAACTATGCGGGACTTTATCTTTGAACCTTAATCTAGATCCATACAAACACAATACAAAATTGGGTTCACCAACTCATGCCATGTGAAGCCATGAAGGATCGACTATTTATTATCTTTTCAGTTTTAGAGTTGTTATTTAAGAAATATCTTTTAACAAGTCCTTAGCACACTATCCCTATAGGAAAGAGAGTACTGTCAGAAAAATGTCACGTACTTGTCCTCCTCCTTTGTAACTTGTAGTCTGCACTTTTTGAGGTTCTTGTAACTCTTCCTGGATCCCTACTCAACCAAAGAAATAGAGACAGGAAGTCGATAGGCGAAACCACTACTTCGGTCCTCGCTCGCAACAGAATCACTCGTGAGCATGCAAGAATCTACTTGGATGTAAACCGATGAGACAAAAGCGCCATTACTTCGAAAATCCAGGCGATACACAAGGCAATTACAGACTGGGTTTTTTGCTCTAATCCTTAGCAGGCCGTGCCTCGCTTATGGGAAGGTTTTTGGTCCCTCGTAATGTATCTGAAAATAATGAGGGCTTTATGAACCCAAGACAATGAAAGTCCATTACACATTTTAATTAAGGTTAAAGGTTATTTAGCAGTCCCCTTGTTTTAATTTTTTGGGTTTTCACTTTTTTTGGATCTTTTTGCATACAAGCGCCTAATGTTTTTGCAGATTTTCATTTAATTCCTAGGTGCTCCAAATCAGAGGGAGATACGAAAAAACCGTGCAAGTCGATTCGATGACGGAAATCTCACCATTGAATCTAATGATGCATGCTGAGTTTGAGGACTTACAGTGCTTCCCAGCTCTCTCCATGCGGTATGCAAAACAGAATTTTTAAACCTAACTATATGGCGGTGTGCAATCGACAAAATCACCCTAAACAATAGCTGCTATTAATCGTGAAGAACCAATTGTTAATTATTCAAGCATGAGACCAAAGTCTGGCCTTTGATGCCGATCGGTGCCCGCCACAACGGGTCATGCAAGTGCTGTATACGACTTCTCTTGGCACGCAGTCTCAAATCTAAATAACTAACAATTATTAATTTATCTAGATCCATATGCAAGAGACTATAGGTTCATGCATTCTTGTTAGGGTTTGGACCTAATTACCGAGGTAAGTAACATAAGTCTAGGGGCTCCATGCAAACAAAACAAATAAAAAGAAAGGTGGAAAACTCAAAATAGCATGGAAGAAAATAATAGAAGGCGATAAAATGCGAAAAACCGTGATGAGGCCCCTAGGTGAACAAACACCTGGGCTCTGAACCTCGTTGTAGAGAGTAGAGTCCAAGTCTTAATTATTACAAATTATTATTGTCTCTCTCACTAATAAATAAATAATTAAATCTAAGCTATCTCTATGCTAAGTTTCCTCTCCTTGCTTCCTTTGTAACCTCTCCAACTGGTCACAGAGTGAAGACCAATCTCCATCAAGCTTGGCTGTATCAACCTCCGAAGAAGCCAGCCTCACGTAGAGGGTCCTCGCAAAAAAAGTCACAAAAAGATTTATGTTAGCACAGATAATCAAAAAAATCAAACAGAGCTATATACAAAGAATAATTAAATGGCTATGTGCAAAATAAAATCAATTATTAATTACAACAATAAATCAATGAATAAGCAATAATGAATAGACAAGATAAATGACAAAAATAGGCTACGCTCATTGCTCCCCAGCAAAGGTGCCATTTGATGAGAGGAATCTGTAGAGGGTTGTAGGGTTTCACAAGACGAAACCGCAGTCGGTGTTTTGACCACTCCATAGACTTCAATCGATCAACAATTAACCACTATAAAATTCAAGTAGTTGATAACACAAAAATGTAAGTTAAAATTTATTATTCTCTACAAATACAGGGTATAGCAAGCAAGTAGGTAGAGGTCGAACCACAGAGAGGAAAAAAAGTAGCCTATAGTTATTAACCCAAGAGCACTATGTACAAGCATATCATTCATTCTGTACACACACACACCCACCCACCCCCACGCACATATATTCTGGGTTTTTTTATTTTTATGGTTTTTATATTTTTGTCTTATATTTTTGTCTTTTTTAAACTTTATAATTATATAACATTTTTTGGATTTTTATATTTTATAATTTCTTTTCCTTTAGAATAAGTAATATAATGATATAATAGACTATATGTATAATAAGGGATAATATAGACATGCATATAACTAAAAATATCCAAAAATTGCAAAAATAAATATTTTTGGGTTTTAAATAATTGTTTTACTATTTTTATTCAATTTTGCTCATTTTTATATATTTTTAAAGTAAAAAATAGCATAAAATAGGGATAAAATAATAGGCTAAAATTGAAATGGAATTTAAAAATAGAAAATTAGATCCAAAATTTTCCAAATCAATTTTAGTATATAGATAATAATATATAGAAATATATAACACATAAAAATATATTTTTGGAGTTTTTAAAAATTTTATATATTTTTACCAAGGTTTGGGTTTTTTCGATTTTTAAAGTTTTGTTTTTCTATTTTTAGTGATTTTTGGTCTAAGAATACATAAATAAGCAAAATATATTTTTTGGGATTTTTCAGAAATGTTTTTATATATTTTTGGAATTTTTTACTGTAGACATGGACTGTTTGTGCTCTAAATGACTTTTAATAAATATAAAAAAGGTCCAAAATTGTGAATAAAAATCATAGCGTGAAACTACAAGCAATCATGAACTTACGTCTTTTTTTTCATGATTTTTGGAGAATAATAGCTATTTTAAATAAGTCCAACAAGCATAAAAAAATACAATTGCTGGCAGGGGCACACATGTAAATGAAATAAACTACAGGGGCCTCTGTGCAATTCAACAAAAAATTTAAAACATAATTAAAATTTTCTTGGACCAATTATAAATACATGAAATACCAGGGGTAAACTTGCAAAGTGGCAATTTCACGTGGGACGATGCGTGAGGTGACCTGGCATGGGCCTGAATGTAACATGACATAACCACAAGGGTCTACATGCAATTTTACCTATTTTATTTATAATGAATATATTATTTACAAGACTAATTAATAAATACAAAAATTGGGGGATGGATTTAGCAATTTACCCCAGTAGGAGCACCATTGGACGGCTGTATACCATCCACTTGACACGCGTCGTAATCTCCTGGCCCGATGATGCTTCCTCATCCACGGTTGAGATTAGATCCTGGATCCGGATCGGACTGTCAAGTCTCCATGTGATCTGACGGTGCCTGTAGTTCTGGATGAACGACGTCGATCTAAAGGCTATGAGGCACAAAGGAAGAACGAAGGAGGAACATGTCCCTGATGAACTTCGATCGACCGATTCTTTGAGTTCTTTCATCCCCAGGAGCTCGAATCGTGGGCAAAATTATCTTGGTGGTCTTCCGCGAGGACCATGGGCTTCAAAAATGGTTGGGGTCTAGAGAGAGGCTCCAATGACGAAGCTCGACCTGGAGGTTCTTCCTGCAACTGGACAAGGCTCGATGAGACTCTGTTCTGGTTCTTTCATGCAAGGGTTAGTCGCGAAAAGAAATGGCAAAGCTCTGGAGAGCTTCAGGTGGTAGGATAAGCGAAAGGTGAGCGGGATGGTGGATCTCCGATGACATGGAGGAGTGAAGGTCCGGAAGACCAGATCAAAGATTGATCTGGGAGAGTGAAGTGCGTGGAATGATCAGAAGACGTGGGGAAATGAAGGGCAATGGCTGACAATTCGGTCAATCGGGTGAAGGCACGGTGAAAAAGTTCGCCGGAGTAGAGCTCCGACGAACTATGAAACGAGATTATTAGGATAAGTTGCTAAGCTAATTATTAAACTAAATGCATAATGAAAATGCATGAATTAAATGCTATCTAAAAAATGAAAGATGCAACTCATACCTACCGACGTAGGCACGAAGCAGAGGAGGTCGAACGACCGCCGTGGGTGTACCTCCGTCCTCCTGGAGCCGATCCAGACCGCAGGGAAGCTCCTCCTATCACGAGGAAGCTCTCTAGACTAAGATGTACGGCTCTAAGACTTGGATTTGTGACTAAAGAAGAGAAAGAGGTCGAAGGTTTTATTTATAAACAAGTGTGCCCATCCTTATTGATGGTTGGTTTGGAAGAAATACAAGCTATGTACGGGAGATTTGCAGGCTCGTCGTACATCAATGATGATTTTGTATGAAGGAATCGAGCATGATGAATGGACGAAATGAGCGGGAAAGATGGCAAGAATCAGGGGATTCAACAGTTCTGATGAGTCAGAATGCCTGGGGAGGGAGTTGACCAAGAGTCAATCAGTGATGCGATATGATTGGGCCACATCGACCACTACAGGACAAAACAATATGGTTTATTCGAAATTAATTAATTAAATATAGTAAAGGATTTTATTAATTTCTGATTATAAAATAAAAATGTTTATTATTTTATGGAGTATTTTAATATGATTTTTATTTATTTTTTGATGTTATCTATTAGTAATTAAATTTTAGGGGTATATTTATAGGTATATTCATCTATGTTTAAACTATTTTATTTTTATATTGTATATTTTATATTATTATTTTATTTTCTTATCTTCTACATTTATAACTTATTTTTAGGTATATAAATATTTTTTATATATGATATATTGTGTACACTTAAATAAATATAGATATAGATTATGTAGGTATAAACAAGTATTTTGTCAAAGTATTTGGTATTCTATTTTATTTTAATGTATTTTCTTTGGTTTTATTTTAGCTTTATATTTTTAGTAACATATAAATAATATTTACAAGAGTATAAAAATATAGACAAATAAAAGAATTTAAGAATAGATTTCCTATTTATTTATTTACAAGTATTATATAGGTATTTTTCCTATATATTTTATATACTTTATTTTATTTTGATGTTTGGCCTTAAAAACCCTAGTAAATGCATGTAAATACCTTTAATTTGCATAATTTAACATTCACGCATTGTTGTGTAATTTGTTTATAAAATATTATTTTAATGCCAAAATTATAGAATAAAGAAAAGAAAAAGAATACAATATCAAAGATATTTTATGACCTTAAACCCCGAGACCAAGGAATCTTGATGGCTAGGTCGATAAGGAATAAAATAGGGGGAGATAAGGGCCATCAATGCAATAAAAATCCCTTTTATTTATTCATTTATAATTCATTTTGGGACCTATTTTATTTTCTATTTTTGTACCTCAAATAAAGAAACTTTTTATACATGAAAGTTGTAGATAATAAAATATAATAAAATATAAAATTGAGTTTACACAAAAATAATATACAGAATAAATGCTTCATTGAGAATAAAATTCATAAATCCTAACTTCCCAGACCCATATCTCTCAAATAAAAACTCAAAATGTATCAAAATCATGTTTAATTGTATATAACTTTTAATAAGCTATTTAATGAAGGTGTTTTCATATTTTTTGGAATTAAGTTGTGAAAGTTAGGTTTTGGACTCTTATTGCAAAGTATACTAGATTAAAATATTCATTTTATTTGTTATTCATCATCTTTAAAATTTTATATTTTTTATAATTTTGTAAATAACATTTATAACACATATACTTGTTAAAACCAAAATAAAATAACAAAGAAAACATAAAATAAAATAAGTCTATATAAATATATATGAAAACTACCTATGATAATACCTGTTTATAAAAAAGGGGAATTCATTATTTCTTCTTTATTCTTTTATATTTTTATTTGTAAATATCATTTATATTCTTTTAGAAATATAAATATAAAATAAAACTATACAAGAAACATTAAAATGAAATAAAAAAAGACATAGGTAAAAATACAATACATATACCTACATAATACATACCCTTACTTATTTAAGTATCCAAAAAATATAATAAAAAATATAACAAAAATATATTTATGTACCTAAAAATAAGTTATAAATATATAAAATAAGATAATAAAAAAATAAAAAAATATATAAAATAAAAATAAAATATACAAAACATAGATGAATATACCTATGAAAACCCCCCTAGAAATTAACTACTAACAAATAACCTCAAAAAAATAAAAATCATCATAAAATACTACATAAAATAACAAACATTTTTTATTTTATACTTAAAAATTGATAAAATCATTTACTATTTTTAAATAATTTTTTCGAATAATTAGGTAGTTTTGTCCTATAGTGCGCCTACGTGGACCAATCACATCGCGCCATTTGTTGACTCCAGTCAACTCCCTGCCTTTCATCTCTTACTCCTGTCAGAACCTCAAGAACCTCTTCTTCTCCTATTTACGCCTCCCTGATGGTCCTTCCACCTCGAGCGCTTCACGAAAATTGTCCCCCTCACATTCGTCTATCTCGCAGGATCATTACATCATCTCGATATGCTTCGAGCACGTCAATAACTGCCACCCAATATCACTCAAACTCACTGTCTATAAATAAAGCCTCCCCTTCTGCCTTCTTCTTTTGATCCCTCTTGGAGCTCCTATGTGCAACCTCGTATGTGTGCGTGAACCACCGGTGACAGCGATGACTTCCCCCGCGATTGGAAGCCAAGGAGCAAGGAGAAGGGGAGGTCCTCAGCGGCGCTCTGGCACGCCCTGATCCCTGAGCCCTTGTCAGGCATAAGAGCTGAGTTTTTCCTCTGTTTTAGGTAGCTTTCATTCTCGTCTTTTAATTCCAGTCCTTGGTTTTGCATTTCAAAAAGTAGTTAGAATAGATTAGGCAAAACGTCCTCGCTGGAGCTCTTGAGCTCCGGTCTTATTTCATATTGCACTGACCTATACCTGACTCTCTAATCACAACCATCACCCCCTCCTGCATTTTCTCCATCTTATCCGACCACCCAACCAAACAGACCAGCTCTTCGATTTACGAATCGAAGGTCCACCTCTGTCGTTCGTCGGACCTTCGCCGCCCCCTCATACCTTGTGCATTTTAGCTTCAAAACTGGTCAGGGTGATTCGCCCCGAGCCATAGTACCATTCCGTGCAGGTGCCGAGAGAGAAGGACTCCCTCTGGAGCTCGATAGCACCTGTACGAGGGTCCCCAGGTGCTCTCTCTTTGTCGACGTGCCAGGACCCCATCACTGGGTTTTGATCTTTTGGAGGACCTCGATCGATGCAGATGAGTCCCCCAGAGGCGTAAAGCCAAAGAGATCCATCAAACACTACCAGATGAAGGACGAATCGCCGTGTGAAATTCGGGGAAGAGCACCTTCTTCCCTGTTCTTCGCGTGAAGCAGATACCGTCCGATGAAGGGAGCGGTCCCAGTTCTAATCTCAGTCATCCCTGCCTCACTCGCTTCAGCCGCTGATGGAAGTCCGAGATCAGATCCTGAGCGATCATCAGTAAAGGGGTATCGCTTGTCCAAATGGCGCCATGTGTATTAGTAAAGGGAGATCGACCGTCCGATGGCGCACATAAATGGGGAAAATCGCTTATCTTCACCCCGACTTTTTGCATTTACTAATTGGTCTTGTAAATAAAATGTTCAGTGTAAATTAAAATTGGAATTTTGTTAACAGGCCCCTATACATCTTTTATTTGCATTTGGGTCCAGTCTAGCTCAACTCACGTGTCGTCCCACATGAGCTTGGAAAAGTATAAGTATGCCCTTGGTAGTTTTTGTATTGGTTAAATAGTTTAAGAAAATTGAATATATGTTGTATATTTTTGTCAAAATTGCATCTGAGCCCCTATTATTTATTTTATTTGCAAATATGCCCCTATCAGGTGCATTCCATCTATTTGTTATAAATAGCTATTGTGCTCCTAAAAATTCGCAAAAATTGAGATAAATGCCTCTTGCCATGAAATTTGATGCTATGAATTTATTTTGCTTTTTTGCTTTATCCATTTGTTAAAAATCAAAAGGAGCTCATTTTGTATTGTTTAACTCATTAAATGCCAAAAATATAAAAACATCTTAAAAAATTCAAAAAAATATATACTGTTTATTTTATCATGTTTTAACTACAGACCGAAAATCACAAAAAGTTTGAAAAAGAAAAGGTTTAAAAATTGAAAACCCCAAAAAACCTTTATAAAAATCTAAAAATTCCTTAAAAATCCAAAAATACATTTTTTTCTATTTTATATTTTTATTTATATAAATATTTATATATGAAAATTGATTTGGATAATTTTGGAACCTATTTACTATTTTTCATATTCAAATCAATTTTGGCCTATTTATTTAATCCCTTATTTAAGATATTTTTTATTTTAAAAACTCATAAAAATTAGCAAAAATTCTAGAAATATTTCAAAAACATTAGAAAAATATATAAAAACCAAAAAATCATTATTTACAGCATTTTGTTTATGTTTGCTATTATTTATAAATCAATTATTCTATATGTATATATAGCCTTATATATAGCTATATTATCTTTATATATTAAAAGAAAAAGAAATTATAAAAATCTGAAAATATAAAAAGAAAATATAAAAAATATAAAACCAAAGACAAAAATACAAATTATAAAAAAGATCAATAAGAAATGTAAAAAATTAAAAACCCACAAAAAGATATATGTATATACTTGATAAATGACATGGTTGTAAATAAACACTTTTTTCATAAATAACCATAGGCTACCCATTTGCTCTCTATGGTTCGACCTCTACGTACTTACTTGCTATACATCTTGTAGTAGAGAATAATAAATTTTAACTCACTTTGTGCATTTAATTGCTTTTATTTAATTTGTGAGTTACCTGTTGGTTGACCTGAGACTCTTGAATGGTCAAAGCACCGACTGCAGTTTTGCCTTGTGAAATCGTACGACCCTCGGATTCTCATTCGTTTATCAAATGGCATCGTTGTAGGGGAGCAATGAGCGTAGCCTAGTTTTGTCCTTTATTTTGTATAGTCATATGTTCTTATTCATTGATTCATTGATGTAAATAATGATTGATTTTCATTTGCACATAGTCAATCTATTATTCTTTGTATTGTTCATCTTGATTTCATTTGATTATCTGTGCTAATACACCTTTCTTTGGGACTTTGTTGCGAGGACCCACCACGTGAGGACATCTTTTTAGGAGGCTGATGTAGCCAAGCTTGGAGGAGGCTAGTCTTCACTATGTGACAGTTGGAGAGGTTGCAAAGGAAGCAATGAGAAGAAATTAGCATAGAATTAGATTAACTTTATTTATGTATTTATTGGCGAGAGAAGACACTTTAAATATGCAATAATTAAAGACTTGGACTCTACTCTCCAAAACGAGGTCCAGTGCCCGGGTGTTTGTTCACCTAGGGGTCTCGTCACAGTTTTTACGTGTTTTCTCACCTTCTTTTATTTTGTTTTCCGTCCTTTTGAGTTTTTCACCTTTTTTCTATTTGTTTTGTGTGCATGGAGCCCCTACCTTTACGTTCCTTGCCTCGATAATTAGGTCCAAACCCTAGTAAGAATGCATGTTCCTATAGTCTCTTACGTTTGGATCTAGTCAAATAGATAACTGTTAGTTTGATGGATTTGAGACCACATGCCTAGAGAGGTCGTATACAGCGCTTGCAAGACAAGTTGTGGTGAGCACCGATCGACACCGAAGACTGGACCTTGGTCTCATTTCTGAATAACTAACAATTGGCACTTCACGATTAATAGCAGCTATTGTTTAGGGCGATTTTGTCGATTGCACACTTCCATGTAGATAGGTTTCAAAATTCTGTTATGCACATCGCATGGAGAGAGATGGGAAGCACTGTAAGTCCTCTAACTCAGCAAGCATCATTAGATTCAATGGTGAGATTTCCCCCATAGAATCGACTTGCACGGCTTTCTCGCTATCTCCCTCTGATTTTGAGCACCTTGACTTAAATGAAAATCTACAAAAATGATAGGCGCTTGTATGAAAACAGATCCAAAAAAGTGAAAACCCAAAAATTAAAACAAGGGGACTGCTAAATAATCTTTGACCTTAATTAAAATCCGTAATGGACTTTCAATGTCTTGGGTTGATAAAGCCCTCATTGATTTCAGGTACCTTAGGAGGGGAACAAAACCCCTCCCATGAGCGAGGCATGACCCACTAAGGATTAGAGACCAAAAGCCAGTCTGTAACTGCCTTGTGTATCGCCTGGATTTCTGAAGTAATGGTGCTTCTATCGTACGTGACCGAGTAGAGCCTTGTCAACGATGGTGTTCATCCCTTGTGTGGAACATCGACATGGTCTGAAGTACTGATCTTAGGCCACACCTTCATGGGGGTGTCTGTCTCATCGATTTGCGTACGAATAGATACTTGCACGCTCACGGGTGATTATGTTACGTGCGAGGACCGTAGTAGAGGTTTTGCCTATCGGCTTCCTCTCTCTATTTCTTTGGCGGAGTAGGGATACAGGAAGGGTTACAAGGACCTCAAAAAGTACAGACGACATGTTATAGAGGAGGAAGACAAGTACAAGATACTTTTCTGGCAGTACTCTCCTTTTCTGGTAGTACTCTCTCTCCTATAGAGTTAGCGTGCTAAGGACTTGTTACAAGATATGCTTGAAATAACAACTCTAAAACTGAAAAAAATAATAAATAGCCGAACCTTCACGACTTCACATGGCATGAGTTGGTGAACCTAATTTTGTATTATGTTTGTATGGATCTAGATTAAGGTTCAAAGAATAAAATACCATGCATTTGTGTAAATTTTGTCATATGTCTTCCTCTTTTGACTCCCGCTCAGTTCGAGCCTTTCTATTGTTTTACACTCCGTTTTATTCCCCGTTGACCACCGTATCTTTCCTCCTGCATCGATCTCCCTCTTGCTTCACGATGTCGATCCATGGATTGTTCAGTCGGGACTACGCCAACGCCCACATCGATTCCATAGACTCGCTTCGTAGATAATTTAAGGTGATTCCCAAGAACCTAGTCCGGACTTTACGGGCCGATCTCCAGGCTCCTTGTCTTCTTTCTACCCACCCAATAAATCGGGATCACCTTTGTCCCACCTTCGCCATTGTGAATGAGAGTCAATTACAGTCCACATTTATTCCATTCACAACACTCTGGGATTGACCCTAATTCCAGATTCATCTTGGAAGCTGGGACTCAATTACAAGTGTTTTGATGGGGAATTTTTCAAACTGTAGATAAAAGCCAGCCCCAGTCCTGGATCCCAACACAGAATTCATCTCTTCGGACTCAAACCCTAAAATGGCTCCCCAAGGAAAGGGCAAGGGTCAGCAGCCACCTTCCCAGCCAGAGCAAGGACATATGCCTGACCAAAATCAGGTGAACGCTCAGTTGTTGGCATCTATCCAGGCCAATCAGCAACAACTGACAGAGTAGGCCCTAGTACAGACTACATTCCAGGACATGCTGAATTATGTCATGAATAGATAAGCATGAGGAGGAGACAAACCAACAGGAGGAGGAGGTTGACCCCTTGAGGACCCCGATGCAGAAGATCCAGAACAAGGGAGGTCGAAACCCACACTGAAAGAGACATATAACCCTGGAGACAACCAGATGACCGACTGGATCCTCATTCCGCCTGTGCATGCTCACTTTGAGCTGAAGCCTCAGTTCCTTGCTCTCCTCCCATCTTTCCACGGGAACACTAGAGAGGACCTTACATTCACCTACAGCAGTTTTCACATATATGCCATACTACCCACTACCCCAATGTTCCATTCTACATAGTGAAGATGATGGCGTTCTCCTTCAGTCTACAGGACAAGGCCCTATACTAGGTCAATCATCTGGGAAAAGATGTGACAACATGGGAGGAACTGAAGTCCGCCTTCCTGCACAAATTTTATCCTCTTGGTCGTCCCAACCAGATGCTAGCCAAAATCAACAACTTCTCCTAGGGTGCCCACAAGATCATTCATGAAGCTTAGGAGAGATTCACAGACCTGCAGGAGAAGTGTCCCCACTATGAAATTCCGAGGACCAGCTTGGTCCAACACTTCTTTGGGGGAATAAATGTAGAGTCAAAGGCTCATTGACATAGCTTGTGGGGGATCACATTTCAACAAGGATGAAGATGTAGTCTGGCAGATTTTTGAGGAAATAGCCAAAGGAGAGGCTACCCTCTCTTCATCCAAAGCATATCAGAAGCAACCCCAGATCCTCCAGAAGCAAGTCCATATGGCAGCGTCTTGTGAGGCAGAGAGAGACGAGAGCTCCAATCTCAGCATCATTAGGGGCCATCTCTTAAAGGTTGATATTATCGAGAATCGATCACAGGTTCTCGAGAAGCTCACTGCGATGAAGAAGAAGACGCAATGCTTACACAAGCTGGACCAGATTACCAAGCAGTTGGAGCTGCTACTTGGCACCATCAGTTCTGTCCAGTCGGCGATACCATCTACAAAGACTCCGGCTGAGAAGAAGGATGAGCCACCATCTCCACAACAACCTCAGCCGAGCCAGCATCCACTGATAGTCCAGCACGTGTACTATGTGCAGACGCCCGATCAGGGCTCGCCGCAACAACAGATGGTTGTCTACCAGGCAGGCTTCCTTCCATCATTCGATCCAGCCTTCCCACCACCTCCCTTGATTCAAGAAGTCAACGGTGTTTGGAGAAATGATGCACAACTGGCCCATCCTATCGGACATTCTTCGTGCCAACAACAAGCCAACATGGCCTACCACCAACCACAGGGTGGTCACTTTGGGCAGTCCTCTCAACCCCCGCCTCAGTATCACCAGCCTACATAGTACCACAATCAACAGAGGTAGAACCAACAGTACCAACAACCACAGTACCAGCAGCTACAACCATACCATCAGTATGCAGCTGCACCACCCCAACAGTATCATCACTATCCTCCTCCCTCCTACCACCAGTACCAGCTTCCTCCACCTTGTCTACCACATCAGCAGTCATCGCCTCAACCACACCATAATCAACCACAACATGGTATGATTGCTGAATCTTCAGAGGCGAGTCTGATGAACCCCACCCTTGATTGCTTGGCCCAACTCGTTAAAGTTTTAGCAGATATGACGAAAAAGCTCGACGACCTAACCTACACAAAAACATTCATTCCGGCGCAGGTAGAAGCTAACCCCAATAGCTTCAAAAGAAAAGAACAGGTAGAATGTGATGTCCACTCTACACCAGTAGAGCCATATAGTTGTAATATTGCTTTATATAATACTGTCACTCTCAGGAGCGATAGGACCTTACTTCCATCTGCCGCAAGTCATGGGGAAAATAAAGCTTTGATAGGTGAATCGTCATCTTCTACATCAGCCACGCCAGCTACAGGGACGGGTGAGGAAGAAGAAGAAGTAGGAGCCATGCTAGCTATCACTCACCACTATCTTCACCAGCAAAAAGAAAAAAATCTAAAAAAGCAAAAAGACCAAAAGGATGATCGTCGTCAAAGTGAAGCCACCCTGTAGCAATAGCCAATCCAACGCCAGCCGACAAAGCAGAGACCACACCTTTTTCTTGTCCACATGCAGTATAATATTCACTTCCAGCATGTACACCTTTTTGTGATCTAGATGTACAAAACTTTGCGAACAAGAATTTTGTTGTATATAAGAACACTACTTTTGATTCCAGCACTGTACATATTCCTTTTCCCGATGAAATAGAAAAATCTAAAAAAATTGCAAAAAGAAAAAGTGCATTATCTGAACTTGGAGTTGTGGACATTATTAATAATTTGATTGTTGAGATTCCATTGATGAAGGTCATGAAATACATGCCATCTGTGAAGAACGGTTTGAAAGAGTCATGTACAAACAAGCATCGACCAACACGTAACAACAGACGCCGACAGATAGAGAAGCACATTCTCACCATGGCCACAGTTGCAGCCATCGACAATCTCCCATAGAAAAAGCAAGACAAAGGAGCACCCTTGATCAGTTGTGAGATTTTTGATCAAGTCTTGGAGCGAACCTTCTTGATAGCGGTTCTTCCATCAACCTCCTACCCTTGTCATTATTGCAAGAATTTGGGCTAGGTTCTCTCAAGCAGGCACGAATAATCCTTCAGTTTGCTGATTAATCCATCAAGCGACCTCGAGGTCTTTTGGAAGACATTGTGGTAAAGGTGCGAGACATGAAGTTCCAGTTGATTTTGTAGTCCTTGATATGGATTTCCCTGCACACTTACTCCATACTCCTATCATCCTGGGCCGGCCATTCCTGCGCACTTCAGAAGCCGTGTTGACTATGGGTCTAGAAAGATCACCTTCAGCTCGGGCAACAACAAAATTACTATAGACATGATCAACGGGCCCAAAGTCATAATTGATAAGGGTCATGCAACACCGTCTGAAGCAGAATGTGAATTCATTGAAGAGATCAGAGATATAACACTTTCTTTAAATGATCCATGGACACAGGAAATCCTCTCTCTAGAGGAGGACCTAGAAAGCACAGTCGACACAAGCTCCGAGGACAGTTGGGAGATCGAATCCAATCTGCCGATGCAACTTTTTTGCTTCCAATAATTCACTCCAACACGAACACAATGATTTCATTACGGATCTGTTCGGCACATTGTCAGAATCTCAACAGGACACTGAGGTCAGCAACCCTACAAAAGTTTAGGCAGAGCATCCTCCAACCACCACCGTTTCAGAAGTGACTGAGAAGCCGACCAGATCAGAACTGGAACTAAAGCCACTTCCAATAGGCCTGAAGTATGCTTTCCTTTTGGGTGCAGAAAACATGTATCCAGTCATCATCAGCAGCAGGCTGACCCCGAAACAAGAACCTCAACTTCTCGAGGTTCTAGATAAAAACTGTAAGGCACTTGATTGGCATGTTTCAGATCTCCACAGGATAAATCCAGCGTTGTGCTGACACCACATCTACCTGGAAGAAGATGCCAAGCCGTTCTGCGAGTTTAAAAGAAGATTGAAACCGAATCTGAGGGACATTGTTACGAAGGAAATCACGAAATGGTGTGATGCAGGCTTCATTTATCCCATCTTTGAGTCCAAGTGGGTAAGCCCCCTACACGTAGTTTCGAAGAAGTCATGGCTTACTGTTGTCACCAATGACAGAGAAGAGGAGATATCTACTGGAGTACCGACATCCTGATGCATATGTGTTGACTACAGTCGTTTGAATGCATCAACTAAGAAGGACTACTTCCCCTTGTTGTTCATTGATCAAGTTTTGGAAAGACTGGCTGGTAAGGAGCTCTTCTGCTTTCTGGATGGGTACTTCGGGACAACCAAGTGGAAATCGCCCCTGAAGACCAAGAGAAAACAACCTTCACTTGCCCGTTCGACACCTATGCTTTCAGGAGAATGCCCTTTAGACTGTGCAACGCACCAACGACATTCTGGAGATGCATTCTTGCAGTTTTTACTGAGATGGTAGGCAATTTTCTCGAGGTGTTTATGAACGACTTCTCCGTTTATGGTGACAACTTCAATTCTTGTCTTCAGTACCTAGACAGAGTAGTTCAGAAATGCCATGAAGTCAATCTGGTATTATCATGGGAAAAGAGCAACTTCATGGTCACGGAAGGTATTGTGTTGGGTCATGTCGTTTCCAAACGTGGCATGGAAGTCGACCCGACAAAGGTGGATGTAATTGCTAATCTTGATCCACCTCAAACACTAAAGAATGTAAGGTCATTCCTGGGGCATGTGGGATTCTACAGAAGATTCATCCATGATTTCAGTCGCATTGCCCGACCTCTTACAAAGTTACTATGCAAGGAGTCTGAGTTTAATGATAATCAACATGTTCTCCTTTCATTCAATCAAAGGAGATATCACTCAAGCTCCAATCCTACAGCCACCGGATTGGTCTCTGCCTTTTGAGATCTCGACAGATGCATCAGATTTTGCAGTTGGGGCTGTTCTAGGACAGAGGAAAGACACGACGCCCTATGCCATTCATTATGCCAGCAGAACATTAGATGAAGCTCAGAGAAATTACATTGTAACAAAGAAAGAATTGCTGGCTAAAAGAATTACTGGCTATGGTATTTGCCCTCGAGAAGTTCAGATCCTATTTGCTCGGATCAAAAGTTACGGTTTACACTGACCACTCTACTATCAGATATCTTCAACAGAAGAAGGACGCCAAGCCCAGATTGATCAGGTGGATCCTTCTCTTCCATGAGTTTGATTTGGAAATCAAGGACAAGCCTGCAGTTCTGAATGTGGTAGCAGATCACCTCTCCAGAGTAGAGCTGCAAGATCCTCCACTAAGCAATGCACCTATCACAGACACCTTTCATGACGAGTCAATTCTGGCAGTGGATTCACTCCCTTGGTATGCTGATATTGTCAACTACCTCATTTCAGACGTAGTTCCACAAGAATGGACGAAGATTCAGAAGGAAAAATTCTTAGTGACGATCCATTTCTACGGTTAGGAAGATTCTCTTTTATTCAGGGAAGGAATAGATTGTATTTGGTGCATGTGCATTCCCCAGGTGGAGCAACATAGTGTCCTCGAGCATTGTCACTCGCTCGAATCTGGTAGGCACCACTCTAGAGACAAAACTGTAGAGAAAGTATTACAATGTGGCCTCTGGTGGCCGACACTATTCAAGGATGTAGCAGCATTTATCAAACGATGCACTGACTGTCAACGATTGAAAGGAACCCTTACAGCCAAAGATTCCATGCCAGTAAAGATCATTTAGATTGCTGAGGTATTCGATGCTTGGGGCATCAATTTCATGGGACCTTTCCCCAACAGTCAGGGATACGAGCACATCCTTCTTGCCATGAGTCGCTGGGTTGAAGCTATCCTTGCTCGAGCCGCAGACAGTCGTACAGTTTGCTGCTTTCTGATAGAAAATATCATCTCGTAGTTCGGGATTCCAAAAATACTGATATCCGATGGTGGTAGACACTTCATTAATCGAGAGGTCAAGAAACTAACGAAGGAGTACAACATCAAACACCAAGTCACATCTCCTTATCATCCTCAGACCAATGGTATGGCAGAATTTTCTAACAGAGAAATCAAGATGATACTTCAAAAGCTTGTCAAGCCGGACAGGAAAAATTGGTCCCAGCTTTTGGACTCAGTCCTTTGGGCATATCGAACCGCTTACAAGTCTCCGTTGGGCATGTCGCTCTATCGCCTTGTGTATGTAAAGCCACGCTACCTACTAGCGGAACTTATTCATAGATTATGTGGGCAGTTAATATCTGTAATTTGGACTCACAACAAGGTGGTCAGAAGAGGAACGAAGATCTGAACAAGATATTGGAATTTTGAGACTTGCATATGATAAAACATTGATGTACAAGGAGAAGGTGAAATGCTGGCATGACCGGCACATCAGACGAAATACCTTCGAAGCTGGGCAAAAAGTGTGGTTATTCGATGCAAAGTTGAAGATCTTCCCGGGCAAATTGAAAAGTAAATGGATAGGGCCGTTTCAAGTTCGAGAAGTGCATGACAATGGCAGCATTGCGATATCTGAATTGTTTCCTGATGCACAACCATTTGTCGTCAACGGTCAACTACTGAATCCCTACCTCGAGCATGACACTTTCTTGGCCATTGTCGATTCTATCCAAGTACTGCGCTCTGACGATACATCCACAACAGTTTCCACATCAAAAGACTCAAATAATGCAACTCAAAAAATTTTCCTTTAAGCGTTTATGTTTCCTTCTTTTCTTTTTTTGTTTTCAGCTTTCATTTTCTATTTAATATATATATATGTATATGAGTGTGTATCACCCCTTTTTGTCAGTCTTCTATACTTTGGATGTACTTTGCCTAAGTATAGGGGGGTGTGCACCTTGATTTGTTTCATTCTTTGACCCTCTCCCCTGTCTCCTCTTCTTGTCTATACTTAGGGATATCTTACCCTAAGTATAGGAGGAGACGGTCTAAGTACGATATGTTCATTTCCACCCTTGACCCTCCCTGCTTTGAGCACAGTCTGCTATACTTAGGAATATTTCATCCTAAGTATAGGGGGGGGGGGGGGGCGATCGACTTCTTATTCATTTATTCATTCAACTCTTCATTATTTAGACTTATCTATACTCAGTACGAGTTATGTCTTCTCTTTTTCTCTCTGATCTATGAGGACATAGCTCAAGCTAAGTATAGAGGGGTTGTATATACTTCGTATATACTTTAGTCATAACTCGTACTTTCATATTTTAAATAATAAGTATGGCTAAAAATACTATATTGTACACTATAAAATTCATTAAAAATCACTTAATAAAAGATGCATATTTATTCCTCAAATTCTTTTTATATACTGATTAATAAATCATGCGAAAATACTATTGCAAAATGTTTGAAAAATAGTTTGAAAATCTTTTCAAAAAATCTTTAGAAAACTATTTGGAAAACATTTTGTTAAAATATTTTCAACCATTGTAAAAATGTTTTGTTTGTAAAAATTCTTTTCTCCGTATGAAATAAAAATGTTTGAAAAATGATTTGCAAATGGTTTGGAAAATGTTTGCAAAAATATTTTGAAAAATCTATATATATACTGTTTGAAAAACCTTTGCAAAATGATTTTCAAATGTGTGTAATGTTTGTAAAGATTCTTTGTAAAAATTATTTTTTACTATAGTTTCAAAATTTTTTGCAAAATCTTTTTCAAATAAGTTTGAGGAATATATACATCAATCTAAAATTCTTTCTTAATTGCATATACACATCTAATAAAAATGATCACTTAACCCTTGTAAATTCTTAAAAACCCAACTATTGTAAATATAAGATTCATCCCCGTGTAAATATTTGTACCTAGTTTTATATCCAAAATCTTTTGTTTTAAAAAATAACAGAAATATTTGCAAAACTAAAAATACCAAAAACATTTGCAAAATCTTTTTAAAAATACAAAAAATTGCATATGCATCATCTTTTTCAAAAATCCATAAAAAGTTCAAAACTTTGAAAATTGCACCACAAAAATATTTTCTGCATAGCATTTGCATAGCATTCACATTTTTCAAATTGAGTTTGATAATTGAACAAGTCTAAGTAAAATACGAAGATAGGAGCTTTATTGGGACTTAAATCTACCTAATCACAGAAACCTTATAAGAGCTGGAGTTGAGGTACTTCAGGTCTAGTTGACTTGATTCTTTGAGGATAACGAGACTTGGTTCAATGGATTCCCGACTGCCTAAGTAGAGTATTTTGTAGCATGCGCACGACTCTTGTTGGTAATGACCTAACTTGGACAGCTCCACCGTTCCTTGGCTCAACTCAGTTGGAGTGGTGAGGGGATTGGATTTGTCGGTATGAGATGCACACAAGTAGAAACATTTGTCCTCATCTTGGGAGGGAAGTGCACCCCAACCCGTCCAGTAGCAGTGATGTCTAAAGACAGAAGAGTGCGGGTTGCAATAATGCTTTAAAAGGGGGATAGTCTACTGGCAAAAGAGGAAAAACTCCTTGTGTAAATGATGTTGTATATAATATTTAAAAAAAAAGCAAAAACTCCAAAAGTGGACATGCCTGATTGAAAATAAAATGCATGCCGGAGTGAATATATTTGTATAGTCAATACGCAAGCTTGAGATTCAAAGTCATATCTTGTGAGCCTACAGCTGGATGATTTGACTACATAGGTCTTGCATCCTAAGATAGGTAGCTACACTGGCTACTATCCATTCTTCTCTTCACTCCCTCCTCTTGATCTGGTTGTCACTTGAACTTAGAGGGAATACCCCGCTCCTCGAGGAAGGAGTTGCTGGATTGGGGAATCACTAGGTTGTCGTGCTAGAGAAGTCTGTCTCTTTGTCATTTAAGTTGGGGAGAGCCACTATCACATATGCTGTACGAGTCAGATTCATAGTCGTATGGGTTTGCGTATGAGTTGAAGTATTCTGACCTGGCTATTGAGGAGGCTTGAACAGTTTTTTGGGATTCTCGAAGGCTGTTGGATTTCAAATCCAATTCCCAATAAGGTTCCTCCTGCACTAAAATTCCAAAGGTCCGACTTAAGCTCCAAACTTTGATTTGAGAAGGCAAGTTTGATAATTAAACTTAATCCACCTTCTTGCTTTTCTTTTCTTTATTTTTCTTTTTCTATGCTTATTGCATAAGTATTTGCTAGGGACTAGCAAAGGCAAGTATGGGGGGGGGGGGTTGATGAATCTCCATTTCATCACATTTATTCTATCATTCTGGCCTTAAAAACCCTAGTAAGTGAATGTAAATACGTTTAATTTGCATAATTTAACATTCATACATTGTTGTGTAATTTGTGTATAAAATACTATTTTTAATGCCAACATTATAGAATAAAGAAAAGAAAAGAAAAAGAATAAAATAATGAAAGAAAAGAAAAAGAATAAAATAATGAAGATATTTTATGACCCTAAACCCCGAGACCTAGGCATCTTGATGGCTAGGTCGACAAGGAATAAAGTATGGGGAGATAAGGGCCATCAATACAATAAAAATCCCTTTTATTTATTCATTTATTATTCATATTGGGACCTATTTTATTTTTCACTTTTTATACCTCAAATAAATAAACTTCGTACAAGAAAGTTGTGGATAATAAAATATAGAAATATACAAAATATGAGTTACACAAAAATAATATATAGAATAAAAGTTACACTCAGAATAAAATTCCGAAATCCCAAATTCCTAGACACATATCTCTCAAATAAAAACTCAAAATGCATCAAAATCACCTTTAATTTATACAACTTTTAATAAGCTATTTAATGAAGGTGGTTTCATATTGTTGGAGTTAAGGTGTGAAAGTTGGGTTTTGGACCCCTATTGCATCGTATACTCGATTAAAATATTCATTTTATTTATTATTCATTATTTTTGCAATTTTATATTTTTATAATTTTATAAATAACATTTATAACGTACACACTTTTTAATCACAAAGAAAACATAAAATAAAATAAGTTTATATAAATATATATATATGCAAACTACATATGATAATACCTGTATAAAAATAAAAGGGGAATTCGTTCTTTCTTCTTTATTCTTTTACATTTTTATAAGCGTGTAAATATCAATTATATTCTATTAAAAATATAAACTAAAATAAAACTGTAAAAGAGACATTAAAATAAATAAAATACAAAAAGACATAGGTAAAAATACAATTTATATACCTACATAATACATACCCTTATTTTTTTAAGTGTCCAAAATATACCACAAAAATATAATAAAAATATACTATGTACCTAAAAATAAGTTATAAATATATAAAATAATAGAATAAAATAATAAAATAAAATATATAAAATAAAAATAAAATATACAAAACATAGATGAATATACCTATGAATAACCCCCTAAAAATTAATTACTAATAAATAACCTCAAAAAAATAAATAAAAAATCATCATAAAATACTACATAAAATAATAACATTTTTTATTTTATAGTAAAACATTAATAAAATCTTTTACTATTTTTAAATAAATATTTTCAAATAAATATGTAGTTTTGTCCCGTAGTGCGCTTACGTGGACCAATCGCAGCGCCCCATTCACTGACTCCAGTCAACTCCCTGTCTTTCAGCTTTGTCTCTTATCAGAACCTCGAGAGCCTCTTCTTCTCTGATTTTTCGACATCTCACTGATGGCCCTTCCACCTCGAGCGCTTCACGGAAATTGTCCACCTCACATTCGTCTATCTCGCGGGATCACTAGTTCCTCTCGATATGCCTCGAGCACGTCAATAACTGCCGCTCAAGATCACTCAAACTCACTATCTATAAATAAAGCTTCCCCTTCCACCTTCTTCTTTTGATCCCTCTTGGAGATCCTACGTGCAACCTCATGTGTGTGCGTGAACCACCGGTGACTGCCCCCGCTATTGGAAGCCAAGGAGCAAGGAGAAGGGGAGGTCCTTGGCGGTGCTACGGCACGCCCTGCTCCCTTAGCCCATCTCAGGTATAAGAGCTGAGTTTTTCCTCTATTTTAGGTAGCTTTCATTCCCGTCTTTTAATTCCAGTCCTTGGTTTCACATTTCAATAAGTAGTTAAAATAGATTAGGCAAAACGCCCTCGCCAGAGCTCTTGAGCTTCGACCTTATTTCACTATGCTCTGACCTATCCCCGACTTTCTAATCACAACCATCACCTCCCCTTGCATTTTTTTCATTTAATCCGACCACCCAAGCAACTGGATTGGCTCTTCGATCCACGAATTGAAGGTCCACCTCTACCGTTCACCGGACCTTCACACCCCCCTCATACCTTGTGCGTTTCAACTTCAAAACTGGTTAGGGTGATTTGCCCCGAGCCCACAGTACCATTCCATGTAGGTGCCCGAGACAAAAGGACCCCCTCTGGGAGCTTGATAGCACCTGGACGAGGGTCACCAGGTGCTCTCTCTTCCTCAACATGCTAGGACCCAATCGATGAGTTCTGGAACTTTTGGAGCACCTCAATTGACGTGGATGAGTCCCTCGGAGGTGTAGAGCCAAAGAGATCCACCAGACATCGCCAGGTGAAGGAGGAATCGTAGTGCGAAGTTCAGGGAAGAACACCTTCTTCCCTGTTCTTCGCGCGAAGCAACTACCGTCCGATGAAGGGAGCGGCCCCAGTTCTAATCTCAGCCATCCCTGCCTCATTCCCTTCAGCCGTTGATGAAAGTCCAAGGTCCGTTCCTGAGCGATCATCACCGAAGGGGTATCGCTCGTCTAGATCGCGCCACATGTATTAGTGAAGGGAGCTCGACTGTCCGATGGCGTGCATAAATGAGGTAAATTGCATATCTTCGCCACACCTTTATGTATTTATTAATTGGTCTTGTAAATAAAATGTTAAGTAAAAAATAAAATGGGAATTTTGCTATAGGCCCTTGTACTTCTTTTATTTGCATTTGGGTACAGTCTAGCTCAATTTATGTGTCGTCCCACGTGAGCTGGGAAAATTGCATGCATGTCCCTGATGGTTTTTGTAATTGTTAAATAGTTTAATAAAATTGAATATACATTGTATATTTTTGGCAAAATTGCATCTGAGCCCCTATTGTTTATTTTATTTACAAATATGCCCCTGGTCGGACACGTATTTCTGTGCATTTCATGTATTTATTATAAATATCTATTGTGCTCCTAAAAATTTGCAAAAATAGGGATAGATAACCGTTGCCATGAACTTTGACGCTATGAATTTATTTTGCTTTTTTGGATTTTTATCCATTTATTAAAGATCAAAAGGAGATCACTTTTGTACTGTCTAACTTATAAAATGGCAAAAAAACATCTCTTTAAAATTCCAAAAGTTATATACTATCTATTCTATCATGTTTTAACTATAAACTAAAAATCACAAAAAATGGAAAAAGAAATAGCTTAAAAATTGAAACCCCCCCAAAACCTTCATAAAAATCTAAAAATTCCTTAAAAAATCCAAAAATATATTTTTTCTATTTTATAATTTTCTTTATATAAATATTTATGTATTAAAATTGATTTGAATAATTTTGGAACCAATTTACTATTTTTCATATTCAAATCAATTTCGGCATATTTATTTAATTCCTTATTTGGGATATTTTTTATTTTAAAAACCCGTAAAAATTAGCCAAAACTCCAAAAAATTACAAAACATTAGAAAAATATATAAAAAACCAAAAAATCAATTATTTGTTGCATTTTGTTTATGTTTACTATTACCTATAAATATATTATTCTATATGTATATATTGCCTTATATATAGCTATATTATCTTTATATATTAAAAGAAAAAGAAATTATAAAAATCTGAAAATTTAAAAAGAAAATACAAAAATAATAAAACAAAAAAATTTATAAAAACAAAAATCAATTAAAAATATAAAAAATTTAAAACACACAAAAAGATATATGTATATACTTAAAAAAAGACGTGGTTGTAAATAAACACTTTGTTCATAAATAACCATAGGCTACCCATTTTGCTCTCTGTGATTCGACCTCTATGTACTTACTTGCTATACATCTTGTAGTAGAGAATAATAAATTTTAACTCACTTTGTGCGCTTAATTGCTTTTATTTAATTTGTGGGTTATCTGCTGGTTGACCTGTGACTCTTGAGTGGTCAAAGCACCGACTGCGGTTTCGCCTTGTGAAACCGTACGACCCTCGGATTCTCCCTCATTTATCAATGAGTTATAGATAATATTTACAAAATTATAAAAATATAAAATAATAATAATAATAACGAATAAATAAAATGAATATTTTATTTGGGTATATTGTACAATAGGGCCAAAACCTAATTTTCATACCTTAGCTCTGAAAATATGAAACCACCTTCATTAAATAGTCTTGAAAAGTTATATACAATTAGAGGTGATTTTGATATATTTTGAGTTTTTATTTGGAAGATATGGGTCTGTGAAGTTGGAATTTTGGCTTTTTATTTTGTGTATACAAAGTACACTGTCTATTAATTTTGTACAAACTCAATTCTGTATTTCTCTATACCTTATTGTCGACAACTTTCATGTAAAAAGTTTCTTTATTTGATGCATAAAAAGTAGAACATAAAATAGGTCCCAAAAATGAATAAATAATGAATTAAATAAATGGGAATTTCATTGAATTAATGGCCCTTATCTCCCTCTACTTTATTCCTTGTCAACCGAGTCATCAAGATGCCTAGGCCTCAGGGTCCAGGGCCCTAAAATACCTTATATATATTTTTTTCTTTTCTTTTCTTTTCTTTTCTTTATTTTATAATTTTGGCACTAAAAACAACGTGTTATACATTATTTATACAATAAAGAATGAATGTTAGTTTATGCAAATTAAGGGTATTTACATGCATTAACTAGGGTTTTTAAGGCCAAAATGATAGAATAAAGGTGATGAAATGGAGATTCATCACCATGTACGCCCTCCATTCACTTTCTCCTTTGTTTGCTCTGCCCCCTCCACTACTCCCTCCACTACTCTCTCCGCTACTCTTCGCTCCTCCTCCCTCTCCAATCTCGCTCCCACCACCGTACAACCACCATCATCCGTCCTCCATTTAGCCACCATATCTTCCACCTCGAGCATCATTGTCCTCTGTACTTTACCTCCATCGACTCCAGCCGCACATCTTCATAGAGCAAGGGCTCTGCCCGGACCTTCGACCGTCGAAGCCTTCTCCATCGACTCTTGCTACCAGAGCAACCTCTCCTCCTTATGGCTGAGCCACCACCACTCATACATGCTTCCATCCTCGAGCTCTTCCCTTCACTGCCGCTCTCCATCAACGTCCTCCGATCGTGTGTCGGCTAGGAGGAAGGAGCAGGACCATATCCCCAATACCTCCAACCAAAAGGCTTCATCACCACCGCTCGCCATCGACAACACCGGAGCCGAGCCCTCTCATAGCCAAGCATAGCGTCAAAGGTCCCTCACGTGACCCGCACGTGAAGGGTGGAGATATTGCAAAGAACTCCCTACAGACCCTCTAATTTCTAAAGTAGGTCTGCCACCCAAGGATCACGTGAGGTGTATGTGACTCGCTAGGAATATTTCTTAGAGACCCTCCTAGGTATAGGTAATTCCAGTCGTACTCCTGTTCTGTATTTTTATTTTAATTTTATTATTGTAAATTGCGAAAAGACCCCTAGCTTTCCTCTATTATTTGAACATATTCTTGCATCATTTTATTATACAAAGTAGCACTTTATTTCTCAACTAATTCTTTACATTATGACATGCTTGTTATATTTTTATACCATGTGGTGAATTAATTATAATTACTTTGGTAGAAAATTGCATATTTTACCCAATTTGTGCTAAAAAATTCGTATAAAATTAACCACTATTCAGAAAATGGCCAACAATTCACGGATCATAGAAGTAGTTGTATTTCACATTGTACCCAAAAAGATTTGCATTTGCCACATACTTTATTTTGTAAAATTATTTTGTGTATCTCAATAATTGATTTTTATTAGGTATTAAATTTTATATTTTTTTGGGTTTACGATTTTTTTGAGATAGATAATCTAGTGATATATCTCGGATAATTTTATTCCCTAAAAATATATTGGTTCAATATTTCGTACGATTAATTATTCAGAATCACATTGTTTGCATTCATTAATTCATAAAATATTCATACTGTTTCAGAAAATTCCAAAAAAATATAATGCATTCATTACATCATTTTAAATATTTTGGCCATGTTTTGTGATTTTTAAACATCGTTTAGTTGACAACAATTTTCCTGTCCTTAAAATTGGCTCGCCTTTGCATTTGCATTCAAAAATTGCATTAAAAATAACAAAGAAATCTACCTCGAAAACCATGCACAAACTTTGGCAGACATTGAACTAGATTGTTCCTTTGCTTCCTCGAGTTCGACCCTAGGGCTTGCCCATGCTAAATAAACATAAAATCACTCGAATTAAAATTGATTAATTAATTAGTTGGTTATATTTCTTGAATGATTCCGATTACATGCCTACAATGGATGAAATTTTCATAAGCACACAAATGGCGAATTACACATGGCATATTTAGCGAGTAATCAGTCAGGTGCAAAGATCACTATGGCATGTGCATATCACGTGTAAATATGATGGTTGAGCTTTGCGTTGGAAGCTTCAATCTGATAGCTCAACTTTGGGGTAAAATGGACGGCGTGGATGCGATTTAGCGCTCTCGTTCTTGATCTGACAATGGATAGGTAGTGGAAGAACACTGCTGAAGGGTGATTCAGATGAAATTCAATCGTCTGAATATCAGCCTATCTTCGTACAAAACATCTCATGAAAGTCGCTGAAGGATGATGGAGCTCATCCACACCAAATGATGGTCTAGATGGGGTCCGAGGGTCATTGATCTTTGATCTGGATCTTCAAGTGTTTTGCGGCTGAAGGTCAAGCTCCAGGTACGCGATCAAAGCTCTAGAAGTAGTCCTGGAACTGCATGTTATTTCCTTGCTTGGAGATACGACTCTAGCCAACTTTTTTGTTAGCTCGAAAGACAGATAAATGGATGGCGGATGAGGACCTCCTGCGAAGGTGGTCAGATACCAGATATGGGTGATCAAAGGTGCTAAGGAGATGGAGAAAGTTTAGGCGGATGTGATGGGATGGTTGAAAATAACAAACAACACACAGATGGGATCCGATCGAGTAGAGCAGGGCCAGATCGAGGATGATTAGATCTAAACAAAAATAAAAATGAAATTGTAGAATTTAAAGATGAAAGTAAATATAAATTATCCTAGAATTAATCTATGATGAAGATGAGATGATCACGACCTCGATTCAAGTGAGGAAGCTTGAAGAAGCCGAACGTCGGTGGAGCTTTAGCGACGTGATTGGATCATGATTCCTAAGCCAAATCAGTGTGCTCCCAATCAAAAGACGAATCCCTGTCACATCCTCTCACTTCGAGACTCGATCTCCGATGCTAATGAGATGGAAAATGGATCAAAGAGCGAAGTTGAGATTGGGGGGGGGGGTATAAATAGAGGAAGCTGCATGTGAATTTTGAAGTCGACGAAGGGCACGAACTGAGGTCGGGTGAGTGAAAATTCTTATTTGGGCATGGCTAATGATTATTTGGGCAAGAAGATCGAAGAAGAAATCGGGTGGAAAAGGGCTAAGGATCAGCTAGGAAAAATCAGGGAAGAAAGGTAGCCAGGCATGCTATTTGGGCGGATGAGGAAAGAAGGGGAGCTGACCAGGTCAATAGACATGGGTCTGCTAATAGGAGCAAAGTCCGAATAGGACAAATGCACTACATGACGAAAACATGAATTAAAATGAATAAATTTAAAATAAATTACAAAATTAATTAAAATAAAAAAGTTTTATAAATAAAAATATCAATAGGTAGATAAACTTAATTTAGGTAATTTTTAGGAAATTAAATAAATTAAATTAATAGGTTAAAATAAATAAAAACATTTGTTTATAGGTAAAAATACCTATATATACATCCATTTGATTTTTAATAAATTATCTTTACAAATATTTATATAATTTATTAATTTGTAACATAATTTCCAGATTTTAAATGTATTGTTTTTGATTTTTATGAGTTAATTTATTAAGTTAAATAAATTAGGATATCTACAATATAGGTATATGATACATATAGTGTAAAACATGATTTTATTTCTATTTATTTTTTTTATTTTGTGATTTTTATTTGTATTTTTTTAAATCAAATACAATATATACAAATATTTAAAAATACAATATGTACAAATATTATATGAAAATATATAGAATAATAAATACAATAGAGTACACTATAAGCAAACTGTACAATATCACTCAAAAAAGCCACTTTTTACATCTTAACTCCGATTTAAATGAAACCACTTTCATTTTAAAGTTTATTTAATTTTGAACATAATGAAAGTGAGTTTGGATTATTTTTATTTTTTGTGGAGAATATATTGATCTGACAGGTTGAGTTTTGTGGCTTTTTCAAAGTGTTGTTATTTTTAATCTGTATAATTATTCTTCTTGCAATTATTTTTATATTTACAACTTATTTTTACGTACAAGTTCCAAGAAGAAAAAAAATTTATTTGAGATGATTTTGAAGATGAATAAAATAGAAGAATATAATATATACAAAATGTGCAATGATGTACAATGATGAATATACGCGAATCGAGATTATATATAATGATTTTTCTGTATGAAGGCCTTAACTCACCTTATTTTATTCATTGTCGATTAGGTCAAGTGGGTTATATTCAACATGCATTTATTTGATATATACAGTCTTCGTGTTTTCTTTATTTTCCCTTTATTTCTTTATTTTAGTTTAAAAACAAAGCTAAAAAATACAATATTTACAAAAGAATAAAGATGTATTAAAAATAGGTATTTATTTAAATTTATAGGTATTTTATAAGGCATTTTAAGCTAAAGTAAATGAATAAAGATGATGAATATGTGATTCATCATCCTCCTATACTTTACATTTGCTATTCCCTTAGCAACTCTTATTTGAAGAATAAGTGACTAAAAAGAAAAAGAAGAAAGAAAAATAAAGAACTGAGAAGAATTTTGATTTTTAAACTAATCTTCATAAAATCAAAGTATGGAGCTTAGTCAAACCTTTGGATTATTAGTTTGGCGAAACCTTATTGGGAATAGGATTTAAGACCTAAGAGCCTTTAAGTTCCACAAGTCTCTATTCAAGTCGCCTCAACAATCAGGTTAGAATAAGTCCTCATATCTAAATTCTGATGACTATGAATCTACTTGTACTTTGTAAGTGAAATATCTCTCTCCACATCATAAGTGACAAAGAACAACCTTCTCTTAACAAGGTAACCCTAATTCCCCAATCTAGCTACTCTTTCCTCAAGGAGCGGGGTATTTCTTTCTGAGTTCAGGTACATGTTGTGTCCACAATCGAAGGGTGGAGAAGATAGAAGAAAAGATCTGGAGTGTGGCCAGTGTAGCCACATCTCCTTGTGAAGCCGGCTAGTGTAGCCATGTCTCCACTAAGATCTGCAGTTTTTCTGAAGCTGGACCAATGTGGTCAATATACTCTTTTTTTGGGTGTAACTTTGGCTTCTATTCGGTAGAAAGAATTGTTGCATTGCATAGATCTTATTGTGCCTCGACAGATATAGAATCTTTCTTTCCGCCCATGTTTTGGGATCTTGGAAAAAATTGTGCCAGCAGACCATCCCTCATCCGAAGCTTTATTTCAACCCACAACTCCCGTCTTTAGACATCCATGCCACTAGATTAGGTTGGGGCGCACTGCCACTCAAGGTGGCTATGTATGTTTCTATTAACTTGCATCTCTTGCCAGAGGATTCTACCCCTCATCACCTCATCAGTAGAGAGATGCGTACAAATTGGTTGTCCAAGTTAGGTCACTTTCTAAAATAATCACACATGTGTATGAAATATTCTACTTAGAACAATCAAGATGACATGTGAACATAGTCTTGTGGACCCAAAGAATTAAGTCACTATGACCAGAAAAGTCTCAACTTCAGTTCCTTTAAAGTTCCTCTGAAATTAACTTGATTAAGGTCTTAACCAAGCTCCATTCTTCAGACTTTATTCTACACTACTTTAGGCATCAATATCATTCTAAAAAATGCAAAAGCAAATGCAGGAAAAACACTTTTTTTTAAAAAGGAAATTTTAAACAAATTTTTAAAAAGGTTTTATGAGAACTTTTACAAATTTTTAGGGATTTTATCTTTTTCAATTTTTATAGAATTTTTTTAATAGAGTATTATACATGTTTACAAGAATTTAAAAGGTTTTATACAATTTTTTACAAAGGATTTTATACAATATTATATACAAGATTATACAGATTTATACAAGAATTTATAAAAAGTTTTTTTATTTACCGCTTTTATGTACTTATTTTATTATGTCCTTTATCAACAAAAGAATTTTATATATAGATTTTATTAAACAATTTTATACAAGTTTTAACTACAAATTTTATATAAAGAATTTTATTAAAGAAAAAGTAATTTTTACATATTTTACAAGGTTATTACAAGGTATATTTAAAATATTTTTACAGCACATTATATATATAATTACAAACAAGTTATTTTATATACAAGGTGAGAAAATAATTTGACAAACTATTTTACAAAAGATTTATACAAACACTTTACAAAAGTTTTACGAAATATTTTACAACAAATAAATTACAAAACATTTTACAAAATGTTTTACAAAAATTTTACACATAATTTTTACAAAATTTTTATTTCAAACATTTATACACTATAAATAATTTTGATACAAAATATTTTGCAAATATTTTACGCATAATTTTTTTCAAATATTTTACAAAAAATATACAAAATATTTTAAAAAAAATTTAAAACTAATTTTACAAAAATATTTATAAAAGAATTTTTATGAGAATTTTCAAAAAATTTTTACAAATAATTGTTGTTCCATTTTTATTTGCCATATTATTAGACAAACAAAGTCGAGTTATGGCTTAAGTATATATACAATATATACGACACCCCCTATACTTAGCTCGAACTATGTTCTCATAGTAACAAAGAAGCGAAAATGGAAGACTGACTCATGTTCAGTATAGAAAAACAAATCCTATACTATAGTGACTCAAAGAATAAAGAATGAAATAAATAGAAGTCGATGAACCTCTTTACTTAGAATCAAATAATCCTAAGTATAGAAGACTATATAAATGGGGAAGACTGAGGAAAAGAATGTATAAACTCAACGACTTGACTTGTCCTCCCCTATACTTAGGGTAAAAGATCCATAAGTATTGAAAAGAAGTATCAACAAGTCGAAGGACAAGCGAGAGAACATAAGAAATAAAAAGAAAAATAAACAAGAAAGAAATGAACGACATCAGTCCCCCTATACTTATGGTAAAGGACCCTAAGTATAGACAAAAAGAAAAGTGATGAAACAGAACGAAAATAGAACAACTCGAGTCATTAACCTCTCCTATACTTAGGATAGAGTACATCCTAAGTATAGCATACACACAAAAAAAAGAGGTGAATGATAAAAACGAAAGAAGAACAAATAAAATGAAAGGAATACATACAAAAGAATATTAGCTCATGTATCAGACACAGAAGATGTCTGATACCACATGAATATAATCAACTACAGTCAGGAATGTATCATGATCGAGATATGGCTTCATCAACTGTCCGTTCACTACAAATAGCTGTGCATCAGATGACAACCCAGATATGACAATACTACAATTGTCACTCTCAGCTCTAACTATGAACGGTCTTGTCCATTTGCTTTTGAATTTTCATGGAAACAACTTCAATTTTGCATCAAACAACACCTTCTGATTAGACTCGAAAGTCTTTCTCCTAATTGTCTATCATGCCATCGCTTGACTTTCTCCTTATACATAAGGCTGTTGTCATAGGAGAAATCTCGGAATTCTATTAATCTGTTCATATCCACTTTCTTACTCTGTTCTTCTCTCTCATAATCCTAATTGCAAACACGGATTGCCCATAATGATTTGTGAATCAACTCAACTAGCAAGTGGCAAGGCTGACCACAAACCAATTTATAAGGAGACATACCCAATGGAGACTTGTACGCTGTCCGATAAGCTCATTGAACTGAGTCAAGCATCTGCGACCAGTTCTTCCTATCAGGACGTAAAAGTTTCTGAAGAATCGTCTTGATCTCCCTATTCGAAATCTCATCCAAGCCGTTAGTCTGTGGGTGGTAAGGAGACGTGACACGATTCTCAATGTTGTACTAATTAACTAGATTTCTGACCTCTCTATTAATGAAATGGCTTCTCCCATCCGAAATGAGAATCTTAGGAATCCTGAACGGCATGATAATGTTGTTCTTGTGAAAGTGACAAACCATACGACTATTAGTGGCTCGGATGGGGATAGCCTCCACCCAACGACTAACATAATCCAAGACAAGCAGGATGTACTGAAATTCCAGGCTGATAGGGAATGGGCCCATGAAGTCTATACCCCAAGCATCAAAAACATTTGAAATCTGAATATATCTCAAAGGCATTGTATCTTTGGAACCAATGGTTCCTCCCATTCTTTGGCAATCAATACAATGTTTCACATAATCCATTGCATCCTTAAATAAAGTTGGAAACCATAGACCGCATTGTAGAACCATTGCTGCCACACGCTTCATCGAATGATGTCCACCATCCTCTAATTTGTGACAATGCTCAAGCACACTAGTGTATTCCTCCTGAGGAATGCATCTCCTCCAAATATAAACCACACCCTCACTGAATAGGTACGGATCCTCCCATTGGTAAAAATGAATCTCTGATATAATTTTGTCTACCTTAAGCTTGGGCCAATCTTGTGGAAATTTCTTAGAGACAAGATAGTTCACAATATCAGCGTACCGCGAAGTAAGGCCATAAACAAAATGGTCTCATCTGGAAAGGTCTCTGTAATGGGAAGAAGTAGCCTCTCTGGAGAATCTGCATCTGTAATCTAAGAAAGATGATCCGCCACAATATTTTTTACTCCAGGTTTATCTCAAATCTCTAAAACAAGCTCTTAGAGAAGAAGGATCCATCTGATAAGGCGTGGTTTGGCATCCTTCTTTGCATGTAGGTACTGTATGGCAATGTGATACGTGTAGACAATAACTCGAGAACCAAGTAGGTGTGAATAGAACTTCTCTAAAGCAAACACCATTGCTAGCATCTCCTTCTCTATAAATGTGTTGTTCCTTTGTGCATCATCCAGAGTCTTACTAGCATAGTGTATGGAAATTGGTATCCCATCTCTTCTCTGCCCTACTCCAACTACATAATCTAACGCATCCGTCATGATCTCAAAGGGGAGACCAATCAGGTGGCTGAAGGACATGAGCTCTAGTATTGCAGCACCGATCCTCTGCTCAACTAATGTAAAAGTTGAAGAAGGCGATGAAGTTTAATCAGCGGCTTTCCCCAATCCCAACTGTGCTGGTAGCTGCAATCTCCTACTGCTCTTGAGAGCAAAGAAGGCCATACCACGATATATCGACGATATATCGTCGATATATCGGGTATCGAGAGGCATGGGATATCGATCTTAGGGTGCATATCCATACTGGGATATCAGTGATATATTACCAATATATTGGCGATATATCGCCATATCGTCCCATATCAGTAAAAAAATAGTAGGATTCAATATAAAAATTCATGGATATTGACCGATATCGTCGAAATTTCGTCGATATCTATATATTGATGAATGATACCCTTGTAATCTTGATTTCACTACTTATTTTGCTACTCCTAGTATTAAAACACATCTCGTTTTATATGTTTTGTTTCGGGTCAGGGGAAATAGGGGGTGCATACAACGGTTCTTTACCTTGGGATGTCCAAATGGTTTTAATTCATCTTCTTTCTCTTCTCGAAAAATATTATTATGAATTACGTCTCTTTTTAAAATGCTATTATGCACTTTATTTCTTTGGTTCCAAAAATATCTCAGATGTTGTTTATACATAATATGTGATGCAATATAAGTCTTGGATGGACTCCATTTCTAATATCTATAAATCAACAATTAATATTAACAACGATATATTCAATATGATGGATATATGAAATATAAGGGTCATAGATGATCGACATGTGTGATATAATTGTATATTGGTAAGTGATTTAGTGTTCTAAGAACTTGGATGAACTACTTTTCCAATATCCATAAGTTAACAATCAACAGTAACAACGATTGTTCGATATGACCGATATATGCGATATAAGAATCATATATGATCGACATGTGTGATCTAAGAGTCTATTTGTAAGTTATTTAGTGTTCTAAGAACTTGGACAAACTCCATTTCCAATATGTATAGGTTAACAATTAACAATACCAGCGATATGCTTAATATGACCGATATATACCAAATAAGGGTCATAGATGATCGATATGTGTGGTCTAAGAGTATATTTGTAAGTTACTTAGTGTTCTAAGAACTTGGACAAACTCCATTTCCAGTATCTATAGGTCACTAATTAACAGTAGCAGCAATATGTTTGATATGACCGATATGTGCGATATAAGAGTCATATATGATCAATATGTGTGATCTAAGAGTATATTTTTAAGTTATTAAGTGTTCTAAGAACCTGGACAAACCGCATCTCTAATATCTATAAGTCAGGAATCAACATTAACATCGATATGTTTGAAATGACCGGTATGTACGATATATGGGGTATAAATGACCGATATGTGTGATACAAGTGTGTATTTGTAGGTTATTTATTGTTTTAATTTCTTGTATGATCTAAATTTATGAAAAAACAACAAAAAATATATCGTCGATATATCGACGTTATATCCCGATATATCCTTTTCCAGGCGGATCGATACGATATTGATACACATATGACCTTCTATGCCTGAGAGTAATGGTGCCAAATAAACACGTAAAATCACAAGCCATACTTATCTCAGGGTTGTATGAATCATGGGCTACCTACTCCTTGTTGCGTCTGTAGTTGTTGGGATTGGCTTCGACTTGGGCTGAAATGAGTGTCTTCGTAGCGGTCAGGTCGTCAAGCCTCTGGTTCAGATCATTCATGTTCTTCATCAGTAGAGCTTGTTGATCAAGTGTTGAGTTCACTGAAGGTGCCTCTGGATGCTCAATAACGGGTGCTCGCTGAGAGTGGTAGTGTGGAGGTTGGTACCCAAAATAAGCAGACTATGACTGATACTAAAAATGTGGAGGAGGAGGAGGATGTGAATACTGTGCATGCTGTTGTCGATAATATTGCTGATAAGGATAAGTAGGCTGCATCTGATGATGTCTATGACTCCAGGTATGGAACTGTGGTGGATATGAGTAATGAGGTTGTAGCTACTGGTGCCAGAACTGGTGTGATCTCCCACCCTGGAATCGGTGAACTGGCCTCTGACCGACCTGGAAACCCAACTGCCCCTACCCAGGTGGATGGGTTTGGCTATGCTTGGAATCGCTCCAAATACCGTTCACCTCTTGAATATGAGGTGGAGGTGGACACTACTGCTCAAAAAGGTAAGGAATCTCTTGGTATTAAGGTACAATGCATGCTGGAGGTGACTGCTGCGGGACCTGATCTGAAGTCTGTACGTAGTAAACGTGCTGAACTGGAGGGGGTACTCTTGTCCTCTGTTGTGCTGAAGAAGTGGAAGAAGATGTCTTCGGGGTAGAAATATCGGATGCAACACTCACACTCTGACATGAACTGATAGTGCTAACTAGAAGTTCCAGATGCTTCGTAATCTCATCCAGCTTATCCAGCCACTTCATCCTCTGCTCGATCACATGTAATTTCCCAAGCTCTTGTGATCGCTTTTATATGATATCAACTTTGGATAGGTGATTTCCTATGATGGTTAGATCATAACTATCCACCCTATCCACATTATGAGATGCCGTCATGTTGACGACCTTGTGGGGTACAAAAGAAGGTAGAGGATGTTTCTGAAATTTGAAGGAAGAAGATAGAGTAGTAGAGTTCTCCGTCATTTCCTCCGAAATCTGCCATAGGACATCCTTGTTTTTATTGAAGTGGGACCCCCACAAGCAACATCAACCAATATCTGGTTTTCTGAACTCAAACCCCTAAAGAAATTCTGGATAAGTCTAGTCTTCAGTATATCATGATGGGGGCTCTTCTCCGTCAAATCCTTGAATATTTACCATACCTCCTGAATCGGTTCATGGGGCATCTGGGAGAAGTTAGCAATCAGGGACCACATCTGATTGAGTCGTCCTATAGGGTAGTACTTGCTCAAGAATGTTGATCTCAATTCCTCCCAGGACGTGACAACTCTTCCTAAATGATTGATCCAATATAGCGCCTTATCCATAAGGTTGAACGAGAAGGCTGTCATCTTCACCACCTCTAACGGGATGTTAGGGTAGTGCAGCGTTCCACATATGCGGTTAACGTTTTGGAGGTATAGGTAAGGTTCCTCATTAATATGTCCATGGAATATGGGGATTAATGATAAAAGTTGGGGCTTCAGCTCGAAATGCCCATGAAACACATGTATCTGAATCCATATGACTAATTGAACTGCACCTGGGTTATAGGCATCTCTCAATGTGAGATTGGGCACCATTCTCTCTGGTCTATAATAGGATCTGCTCTCGGCTGCTGCTTAACTCCCCCATTCCCACCTCCTCTCATCCGTACATCCTCCTCTCTTCGCTCTCCTCTACTATTACTCAACTATAAGATCATATATCTCAATCTCGCCTAAATGTTGGCCTTAGCCTGTATCGAAGCCAACATCGCGTCATTGATCTCATGCTGCTCAGTCATAGGTGCTTTCCCTTTGAGAGCCATCGAGTTCTCAATGTCTATCTTTGAAAAGGTGCAAGACACTCGATCGGTCTTCAGAAATGACGAAATCTCAAATGATTATTTGAGATTAGGGTCAATCTCAAACAAGTGATTTATTGGTGATAGAAATGGATATGTAGAAAAGGAAGAATATATTTGGGAAAAGAATCATCCCAAATAAGTAAAGATGAACGAAGTTGAGTGTACAAAGATAGGCTCGTAAAGCCCGAACAAAAAGTACTCCAATCCAACATCTTCGATTATCAAGAGGAAAGATGCGAGAACACAAAGTCAAACAAGAAGAAGTGAAGAAAATAGCTTGAAGTGCATGGATGGGTCTTTACACTAAACAAACAAACACAAAAAAACCCCAATTCACCAACTGAACACAATGTGAGGACCTAAGAGTTCGGCCTTTTATTTTTTTAATTATATTTTAGTGAATTACAATAAGTTACTTAACAACAGACACATAGGGTGATGCCGCCCTATTGCCCATTGTACGTCCTCAAACCGACCAAAAAAGTGGTACCATCTACCTGGGATGTCGGGTTATATCAGGCTCAAAGGGAGATGAGAGGCGGAGCACCATAACGATTTTGTAAGGTCTGAGGCAAGTGCTTACTGCTGCGACTGTGCACTGAAGAGTGATACACAAGTGCTTAGGGAATAAGACCAGTGATTTGGGCTTTATCCTTAAGGATGTCCTTACCGACTCTGTCTGGAGGTAAGTACCTGCAACGTGAGGGGGTTACTGATGAATCAGTGATTTATCATGTTTTTATACCTTTTTTGAGAAAAATATTGCATAATTTCCATTTTGTTATTTTCATATGCATTGCATTTAAATTCATCTAAAAATGCTATACACATTTTCCTATAAATCTAAAAAAGAAAAAAAGAAAAATATAATGAATAGTTAGTTTTTAAATAAACATGGTCTCCAAACCCATGTTAAAGTATCTAACAAATTTAATTGTTCTTTTTTCAGATTTCTTTTGGAAGAGGCCCATCAGGACCCTGTTGGGAACCGATTAGAGCCTGTCGACCACCACAACCCATCGAAGGAGGAACCCATCTCCGCAACCTCGTCACCCTCGTTACCGCCCTCACTGGCACCTCCTCTTCTCCATGCCTCTACGCCATCCTCTATGTATCGCACCATCCTGCCACTGCCGCCGTTATGGCTCCAGGAAGAAGAATGGGTCTAGGGTCCCCTTCATAATTCTATTTTCCTTTAAGTTTTTTTTTATAAATTTTGAACTCAAATGTAATTTTGTTAAACAATTAATCAAACTTTAATTTTTTTTCCATTTTCTGATTATTATATTTAGTGACATTTGCATTTATTAATTACATTTCAGTCCTCTAGGGACCTTCTTATAGTTTTCTTAAAGTTTATTTCTTTTCTTACAATTTTCCCATTAAATATATTTTTATTTGGTTAATTTCACTTCCTAGCTTTTATTAATTACATTTCAGTAATTACAATTAATCCATTTGTTTTAATTTTATTTACATTCATGCCCTTAGATTTCTTAGAAAATTACATAAATGTCCCTAGAACTTCCAAAAATCATCAAAAATAACAGAAAAATCCGAAAAATTTCTAGAAAATTTTTGTGCAATCCTTATGATATATAGAACCTAGTGACATAGATTTTGACACATTTTAACGCTCCAAAAAGAATAAGAAAATGAGGATTTAAGTTGGATCAATAACATCAAAATGGCTTGTAAACAGGATAAAAATCCACGTGAAAATGTCCTAGTCCTCGTAGATCGATCATCTACTTGCCCTATAAATATGTTTTAATATCTGTTGGCTTGTAGTCGAATAAATTTTATCAGAATCTCTCAATTTTCATGTTTGCAAACAACGATGCATAAAAGCACACTTTTAGCGCACCGAAAATCACAATTTCATTTTGGCGTCGTTGTCGAGGACTCAACAACTTTCGTAATTTATTTTGTCATTTTTATCCATTTATTTTAATTTTGTAAACTAATTTCATTTGTCTTTCATTATAGGTAAAAAAAATTCAAAAAAGTGGATCTATCTCGCACTCTCTTGTTCTCTCTCATTCTCTCTAGCTCTTATTCTGTATCCAACATACCGCACACTGTAAGATCTTTCTAATCACTTAGACATTTCTAGGTACTTGCATTTGTGTGTGTATTTTTTAAAATTTCTTAAAAACATAAAATCAAGTTCTCATTTTGCATTCATCTATGTGGATCTCTCTCCCTCTGCTCACCAATTAAATATGATCATAATTGAGTTGCTCACCTAATCAGATAAGATCTAGAAAGTCACCGCATGGATCAGACGAAAGCAGTCTAAAGTGCTTTAAGTATTGCACATTGTACACAATTTCATGTGCACAAACAACTTTAGGTCAGAGCCAAAATTCCTACGTAGGTTTCTTGACTACTGAATTTAAAACATTTAGCTACTTCTAAGTAAGGGAAACCTTAGCAGAGTGGGTGATTAAAGGACACTGTATTTGGCATCATCCTCAAGGAATACAAGTAGTTGTTCTACACTCTGTATACTTGCACCCATACTGGCTGAAAGTGGATACAATTAAGTGTAAGAATTAGGGACAATCCTTAAATCTACAAATAGATTTTAGGTAATCTTTTTGTGTGCTTGAGTTTTTGTGAACAATAAATTATAATTTTGAGAAGATAACCACTTCTCGACAACTCGCATGTGTTGATGAATCGATCTTGTTTGTGTTTGGTTATGCTCATAAAATCCTTAATCATGGAAAGAATTCAAGTTATCCTCAATGTTTTGCATGAGAAAATGAAGTTAAATTGGGCTATTGCACTGAATCATATGGAGGATAGAAAATGATTTTCTCCCCCATTCAACCCTCCTATTCTATTGGAAATTGAAAATGAGATTGATGAAGTCATGGATCTAGTACACAAATATCAAGAGGATCAGGAACAAAAAAGGAAAGAGTTATTCGATCAAAAGTTAAAGCCGACCAAGCTGCTAGATGCTCCTTCAACATGCAATCAGATTGCGACAATCCTCCTTGATAACTCTCTCATGGGTAAAATTTTCCTTCACTAAATCCAACCATCCCTTATCTTCCTCCACATCACCTGGTTTTTTGGAACCTTCTACTGAGTGGTGCCATTTCGAGGATTTTGATTGATCACATCTCTCTTGGACACCACTGAAACCTTCTCAAGAAACCAAAACTCCACTTTCGACTAGTAACTTAATTTGTGAAACAATTTCTCTTGGTCAACATGACCTGAATTTGAAAACCATGCACCGTGAGGATTCCAAGATTATATTTTTGGATAATTTCGAGAATAAGCATGAGGGGATTTTCGAGAAAAGTGTAATTGAGAGAAGCAAATGATTGTGATCTAACATCCCAAACTCAAAGGACAAAGTTGTATTTTGATGATTTATACTTCAATATTATTGAGGAAGAATTTATTGAAGAGACACTTCTGATTCCCTAAAATCTTCAATTGATCAACTCTGGTGATATTTCTAATTTTTGTCATTCACAACTGGAGCATGTTATTATTGAAATTCCCATTGACTTAGAAGACGAATATATTGACTCAGACAAAATTGTGATGTCTAAATGTTGGGACTTTGAAGGGTATGTTCTAGACAATGATTTTAAGGATGATCTTGATATTGGATTCAATCTTAGAAAAGATGAATGTGAAATAATTTTGGAATTCTTGATTGAAACAACAAAATGAACTTTATGAGTCAAGTGATATAAAGCTGAGCACGAGATAATTGATGAATTTCTGAGAAATTTTGGAAATGATTTGAGAAGAAAAGAAATGATGGAACATGGTTTTCTGGTTGGATCAAAATTTTAATGCAGATATGATAATGAATCTAGGCCTAACAAAATTTTCGCGACTGGATTGAAAAGAGAGACTAATAGAGCACTTGATGAGACCCTCTTCCCAACAACCCCTGATCATGTGTTAGAAGCTTTCCTAGATGACTCTATTGAGGATGAGATTATTATGTCTACTTCCACTTCCTTAACAACATAAGAAGAAGAGCTATATCACTCGATGTATGATTCCCAATACACATTATCTGTCATGGAATCTATTTCAGATCATGATGACCTCATGACCATTGATCCATTCTGGAGTGAAACCGAGGAATATCTCCAAGCACTTGAGGATGGCCGACTTACCAATTCAGAGGATCAACCTTGGTTAGACCCATCATATGTGGTCAACCCTCATTAGTATCTAATATAGAGGAAGATCATACTGATTATACACATACTTCCTCTCAGCCCCCTCCCCCGTACTCCAAATAATAGAACATGTTGAGGTTGAATCCTGATGGCCTGACCATATTTTTGATTTGTAATCTACAAACGATGACATCCAATATAACTATAGTGATATCATGGAGGGAGATGATTATGAATCATGGATAGTATATGAGGATTTTATACTTAACTCGCTCAACTTTCCAACTCCATTTACCATCTTTCCACACACTACCATCCCCAGCCACTTACCCCACTGCGATGTTTCAAATATGAATGCCGATAATTCGAAACATGGGTTATTCCTAACCCAGGAGCCCGAATGGGGGCGTTAAAACTAGTACATCGTGGGACAAACATCATAGTTATCATTCAGGTTTTTTCTCTGGCTTGCATTTCTCATAAATGTACTTCAATTTACGTATGGGGGAAACCTTACAAAAATTAAATGAAAATAACTAAAATAAAACATATTTCATCACTTGCATATGCACTCCCTTTAATCATGTTGTCCCTTCTTTTTCCACTCTTCTATCACCATGTGGGAGTGGCTCCTGCTAAGCATGGGGGTGCATTGCATTTCATGCATGCCATTTTTATCTTATCACATTTTTTTTAAAAAATTAATTTCATTTCATGCATTCCATTTGTTTTAAATTACTTTTATTTTTAAAACCCCCAAATATTTTTCATTTTATTGCATTACTGTTCAAAAAATTTCATAATTTCAAAAAAAAAACTTTGCATCATTTTTGCATGTTTTATAAAAATGCCAAAAATATTTGCATATATCTAAAATTTCACAAAAAATGCAAAAAATGCCCAAAAAATCTTTCAAAAAAATCAGCATTTTTTTTCCAAAAATCCAAAAATATTTTCCCCATTTTCTCTCACCTTTTTGGTATTTTTAGTCTGGTTTTTATATGTTTTGGACTTAGACTAAGAAGAACTTAATCCACTTAATTTTCAAGGATTTCTTTGGGCTTGAGTATTTTGTTTCGTCAAGTCTATTTTGGACTTAGTTCCTCGAGTTCCACTAATTTTATACAGTGATCAAAAGTTGTATCTAAATAGATCATCTTGAAAACTTTAGTGCTCTTTTACTCTTGATTGATTTTTGAACAAATTGCACATTATACTTTAGTTCAACTTAGTTTGCATGTTCAAGGGACCGTGTTAGTCTCTAGCAAGGGAAGGGAGTGACTTAGAATCTCAAGTAAGTAAAATTCAATGATCTAAGTTCAGGAACCACTTATTTTCTATAAGTTTGGGTCTGTCAGCAAACTTGCATTGTACATATATCTGAAAGTTACATTTTATACGTGTACACTCTTGATACCCAATGCCACCAAATCCTATTAAAAAAGAAGGCACAATAAGGGATGCCTGTTCCAAAAATGCAAATGCAAAACAAAGATCTAGCAAAGAAAAATCTACTCAAATAACCCAGCTCTACCAAATAAGCCAAGTAGCAGATCAATGTTACTATTAGTTTAAAAGAGGCCAAAGAGGCATAGGGTTATGCTCTGCAAAAAGAAAAAAATGAGAGCAACAGACCAAAGCTGTCTACGGAAAACCCCTAAAAAATTCAAGTTCTCTACAAATTGCATCCATATTATTTTGCTGACGGATTCATGTGAAATGAGAATAAGCTAAGTCTTAGAGAGAATAGAGGCTTTAGATTTTGTGAATCTCCTGGTGCCTTGTTTAAGGTTGTACGGTATACTTGTCTCGCAAGTTGGGAAGAGCTATAACTTTCATACATAGTTCAGATTAAACTCAAGGTTAAACAGAATATCTGTTGATCGGGATGATCTGACTTGACCTAAAGATGGAACCAACTAAAGTTGACGGAATCGGATGCTGTCGAATTGAATACTAGAATATAGGGGAGTTCGAACACATTATTAATCCAAAGGTCAACTTAGTCTTTGTTTGTTATTTGTTCAAACTTAGCTTAAAATTCCATGACTTTATGGGTGTATCTGTTGTAAACCCTCTCTGAGCATTCTTTAATTGTTTTATATTTCTCTTTGCATATCATTGTTTTTTCTCGAGACTAGCAAAAGTTAAGTATGGGGGTATGACGACCATGTGATTTAGCATGTTTTTATAGCTTCTATTGAGCAAAAATCATGTGTAATCAATTGCATTTTCTTGATTTATTGCATAATTTTCATTTTGTTATTTTCATATGCATTGCATTTCAATTCACCTAAAAATGCTATAAACATTTTCCTTGCAAAATAAATCTAAAAATAGAAAAAAAGGAAAATATACCGAATAGTTAAGTTTTCAATAAACATGGGCTCCAAGCCCATTTTAACGAATCTGACAATTTTAATTATTTTTTCAGCTTTCTTTTTGGAAGAGGCCCAAGGGGATCTAATCCCCTCCCTCTTCATTTGAAAAAAACTAAAAAAATTCACTACAAGATAAAATAGTTGACATCAGCATGACATCATCATTTGAAAAAAAATATAAAAATGGGGTGAGGCATCATCCCCCCATTGTCTTCATCCTCCCACTGCTGCCCGCCACTTCTCCTTCCTCGCTCCACCAATGACGCTACCCGTGCGTTCTCCTCGCCCTCGCCCATCGCCAACGACTGCCTCCTCCCCTCCACTCGACGCAAGCTACAAAAGAGGAGGAGGGATTACACCATCGTGGACATGTTGGGAACTGATTAAAGGTCGTCGACCACCACCACCATTGAAGGAGGAACCCATCTCCGCACCCTCACCACCACCTCCTCTCCTTCGCACCTCCGCACGCTGTCCTCAGCATATCGCACCATCCTCCCGCTGCCGCCCGAAAAAGAAGGGGTCCAAGGACCCCTTTGTAATTTTATTTTCCTTTAAGTTTTCTTTATCAATTTTTGACTCAAAGGAATTTTTATTTAAAAATTTAATCAAACTCTACAATTTTTCTATTCTTCGATTATTATATTTAAAGACATTTGCATTTTTATTCCATTTTTTATTAGTTGTATTTCAGTCCTCTAGGGACCTTTTTGAAGTTTTCTCGAAGTTTGTTTCTTTTCCTGTAATTTTTCCATTAAATATTTTTTTATTTGATTGATTTCACTTCCATCTAGCTACTTGTTAGTAATTACAATTAAGCCTTAGTTTTAATTTTATTTACATTTTTGCCCTTCAATTTCTTAGAAAAGTACACAAATGCCCCTAACACTTTTGAAAATCACCAAAAATTGTAGAAAAATCCAAAAAATCTAAAAAATTTCCGTGCAATCCTTATTATGTTTAAAACATAGTGAGAGGTTTCTGCACATTTTAAGGCTTCAAAAAAGGAAAAAGAAAAATAGGATTTAAGTTGGATCAATAACATCAATAATGCCTTGTAAATAGAATAAAAATCCATGTAAAAATGTTCAAGTCCCTGTGGATCAATCCTCTAATTTCCATGTGCATATTTTAATATCTGTTGGCTTATAGTTGAATAAATTTTATCTAAAACTCTCAATTTTTGTGTGTGAACACAACTACACATAAAAATACATATTTAGCTCACCAAAAATCAATGTTTCAGTTACTCTCCCCAAAATAATGATTATTATTTATGTTTCTTTTAGGGTCGAGTAATTTTAGCAGTCTTGATTTTATTTAGTTGCCACTTTTTTTTGAATATTTTCAAATAAATCAATCTAATGAATTTTTCAATTTATATTTTTATACTAAGTGAGAGAAAATAGGGAAGGAAGTCAGAAAAGCCGATGCGACGAAATCAATGATGCATGCAGGGTAGAGAATGCGTAGCTGTCCCCAGCAATGTACATGCAATATGATCAATGTATATAAAAGTAAAATCTAACCTAAATGATGCACACGAACTGTCCTAGCAAAAACTTTATTATCGAGTAGAACCAATTATTTTTCTAAGTCCAACTACGAAACTACTCTATAGGAACATGAATTTAATTAAGGCTTTGGACCTATTATTTATCCGGCTCAACTGAGATAATAAAAATCTATACTATTGGGTTCAACCACAAAAAACCATATGAAATAAAAGAAAATAAAGTCGATAAAAATAAAAATCCGATGAGGTCTCCCAAGTGCACCAAAACTTGGTGAAACATACCCTGCAATCACAAGGGTTATAATGGCCTAGAAAATAGAAAAAGAGGCAAATGCCTACTGAATTATTACAAATTATTTACAAAAAATAATGGAAATAAAATGACTAAAAAGAAAGCAAAAAATAGTGCTCAAAGGTCTTCCACTCCTCCTGTCCTCCTCTCCTACGCTCCCCTATTGGTCGATGAAGAAACTTCCAGCCTCCGCTTCGCTCGAGTTCGTCAGCACTCCTTAGAACTCCACCCTTGCTCATCGGTCCCTCATAGAAAAGATGAAACAAAAGGGGTATCAGATACAATTTATGAAAAATAAGGAAATAAAATGAAGTAGAAAATAACATGAAAATAGAAGACAAGTGAAGAAGAAATAAAAACAAAGAAAAACCAAGAGTAGAGGAGAAACAACATAGATACCTCACTGTGCCTACCCAATAGTGGCGCCATTTGATTGTTCGAAAAAAAGCAGATGCTAAGTAACGAAGAAGAGAAAAGCAAACAAATAGTGCAGTTTATCAAAACTTATTATACCAAAAAATTTCGTTCTTCTGATTAGTTTGACCTATTCCTTCTATTCTACATCATGGATTAGTCCCGAGGAACCTTACCATTAATGGACTCCGAAGCTGTGGATACTTCGGGATTGGAGATTGCGTTGATCTGGTGAGCTTGTGCCGGCGCACATCGCCTCAACCAATCCTCCAATACTGCCCTGATAATTTTTTTTCATTTATTATCCAGGGTTACAAACCCCCATTCTGACAAACAAAGGAGCACACCATCCTCGAGGACCCGTTTTGTTAAAACCTCAGGGTAATCTTTAATCATATAACCTAGCATCTTTAAATACATGTGTTATCATGACCCATCCGCTATTGAACCACCCGTGCCTCCACATGGCACGACTACATCTTCCGTCATTCAACCCGAATATATTGGCCCCCTCTAATGCAAATCATTTATTTCGTGCGCACTTATCATAACAGGGCAACCATGTACCACCTAGGTATGGAAATGCCAATATGGGTTCCTTCTGATAAACCTACAGGTTGCATGCCCGACCTGTAATTCTACTCCCAGTCATTCTTAACGTAAGACATGATCCTTTTCAGGATCCAACTCAATACACATCAATTCCCATGATGCAATTCCTCCGTTAAGCCTTTAATTTGCATAGTCATCAATACTGAGTATGGACTTACACATATATTAATTCGTGTGTATATGTATACTCATATTTTTAAATATTTTAACTCCCAAATCCTAACTTTCTTAGCCACTACATCTATTAGATGCTTAGACATTATTTTAGTGGAAATTACAAAGAAACTTTCCATATTTTCCCAAAAATAATTAAATCAGGGTTCTTCGTAGTAAAGAACATAAAATCAAGAATTTCAATGATATCGTAAGAAAACCCAACAACAAAAGGAAGGATTTCGTTACCTAATCAAGCTCTCTCATGTGTATGCAGTGCTTTATCGTGATTCTTTTTTAGAAAGGACGATTTATGGATCTTGAAATGATCGAATTTCATTTTTGTATCAAAAACACCAAGAACATGCCAAGAACACGAAGAACGAACGAAGAACACGAAGAACGTAAAGAACACACGAAGAACACGAAGAACATATTTTCTCTTGAAATTTCAGAAGAGCTTACCCTTACATGGGGTGATATTTCTAGGCAAATTTCAGCAGAGTTTCCCCTTATATCAGGACATATTTCTACGAAAATTTCAGCAGAGTTCCCCTTATATTGGGACATTTTTCTAGGACAGGGACATTTTTCAAAAGAAAAATGGAGACTTTCCACTATAAAATCATCGAGAGGAAACCAACAACGAAACTGAAAGAATATAATCTAACTATAAGCGATGGAGAATTGGTAAAGGTGTGGCGAATCACATGGTTCACTAACTTGCATAGCTGCCTGCATCTAAGTAGGGTGTTACACAGATTTCTCCTCGAACCACAATAAAAATCGAATTTAGAAAGGAAGATGAATCGAAAACTAAGCTAGAAAAAGAAGTTGAATCGGAAACCTAGCTTACGGGGCAAACTAAGAGAGGATCGTACCTTCCTCCTCCTCGTTCTCCCGGTAACGCTTCGCTTGCGCTCCTTTCCCACCTCCCTCTCCACCTCCCAACCTCTCGACCCTAGTCCTTGGGGTAGTGGTGGTAATGGAAATCGTAGAGAATGAATGGGTAGGGGGTATTTATAGGCTCCAGAAAATGACTAATCATGGTTAGTAAACCATGGTTTAAACCTTAACCGTGGTTAGCGGCCCATGGTTTTGGACCATGGTTTTTGACCAAGTCTTATCCAAAACTTAAGGCTTAAGTTAGAACTTTCTAGAGTATTCTAGATTCATTAATGATGCTTAATTAATGCTAATCATGATTAACTTTCACTAATTGTAATTTATCTTTCGTAGCTTATGTTTAACTTTTGCTAACCACTAGTTAGTGTTTGCTAATGGTCATTAGCGGTCCTCAATCAGACATTAATTTCTTTAATCATATTTTATTAGTCTTAATGATGGCCATTACGGTTTAATGACATCTTAGACGTTACTTCTCTTTCTTCCGAAAATCATAACAAATCGAAACGAAGTCCTATTCATATGAAACAAATTTTGTTGATTTCCTCTTGATGAGCCGGATCTTATTATATAGGTCCAAGAGACGACCAATTCAAGGCTTTACAATTATAACAACCTTAAAGGAAGTCTCGTCCTCGAGACTAGAAATGCAGGCATAAGAACCTTAAAGAGGATTGAAATCATAACAACTTTAAAGAGAATGAACGTCATTTCATTTATAATAATGATATACACATTACATAGTGTTATCACTAAAACAAGTAGGGGCATTTTTCTCTCATTTCTACCTCAGGTTCCCATGTGGTTTCTTCAAACTCTTGGTTGTGCTACAACACTATAACTAGAGGTACCTCTTTGTTCCTCAACTTCTTGATATCCCTGTTAAGTATTTGCACATGTATTTCTAGGCATGTCTAATCTGGATCAACATGCATATCATCATAGCTTATCTTATGCTCGGGATCCTTAATATACTTTCTCAGATTTGATACATGAAAAAATCATGTATTGCCGAATGATGTGGAGGAGGTGCAAGTCTATATGTGACTTTCCCAATCTATTGAATAATTTCAAAGGGACCTACGAACCTGGGTATCAACTTTCCATGCAAGTCAAACCTCTGAACTCCCTTCATAGGCGATACTTTTAGGAATACAAAGTCACCTACTCAAACTCAAGGTCTCTTTGCCTGGTATCATCATAGCTTTTCTGGCGACTCTGAGCAGTTATTAGTTTTTTTCGAGCAAGCTCTACAACTTCCCGTGTCTCCTAGTCTATCTGAATCATAAAGGTTTTTTATCCCAACCTCTTGCATACACAAACAAGTAGTACACCTTCGTCCGTATAGTGATTCAAATAGTGTCATGCCAATACTTGTATGGTAACTATTGTTGTAGGTGAATTCTGCAAGAGGCAAATGTTTCACCCATGATCCTTTACATTCTAAGGCACATGCTCGTAGCATATCCTCTAAATTCTGAATTGTACATTTTGATTGACCATCTGTTTGTCGATGATATAGTGTGCTCAAGCATAGATGTGTGCCTAAGGATTTCATGAAGTTTTCCCAATAGTGTGAGGTAAATCGTGAATCTCGATCGGAAACTACATCCTTTGGGATGCCATGGAGATGAATCACACACGTAATATATAACTCAACAAGTTAGTCAGGAGTGAAAGATAAGTTTATTGGAATAAAGTGTGCTACCTTGTCCAGACGATCTATTATAAGCCAGGTACCATCTTTACCACCCATTGTCTGAGATAAGGCAGTAACGAAGTCCATGGAAATGATTTCCCATTTCCATTCAGGTATAGGTGGGAGTTGCAACAATCCTGGTGGCTTTTGGTGTGAAGCCTTTACCTGTTGATAGATAAAACATGAATTCACAAACTCAGAAACATATTTCTTCATTCCTGGCCACCAAAAGTTTGAGCGATGATCATTATACATCTTCGTAATTCCTGGATGAATGGATAATCTAAAACAACATGCCTCACGTAAGATTTCCTTCCTCAAGTCGGGTGTGTTTTGTACACAAACTCTGTGATGGTTATACAATAACCCAGCTTGTATATGGAATCCCTCTATCTCATTCTTCTCAAATTGTCTTCTCAAGTCTTTAAGGACTGGATCATCCTCCCATCCTTTCTTTATTCTATCCCAGGTCTTTGGTTTGTATCGGTGAGGAATAGTTATATTATCGGCACTACTACCAAATGGTTTCCATTCACTCAATGTTTATAGTAAACCCTAGAAGTGGATAGCACTCACCAACCCAGGTGGATAAATTCTTCTAAGGGCATCCGCTATGACGTTCTCCTTACCGAGGTGGTAGGAGATGGTGCAATCATAGTCCTTAGCCACCGTATCTGTCTCATTGAGCTCTGTCTGATCAAAGAGATATTTCAAGCTTTTATGATTGGTGAAGATTTCAAAAGTAATACCATAAAGGCAGTGTCTCCATATCTTTAAAGAGAAAACTACGACAACTAATTCAAGGTCATGTATCGGTTAGTTCTTCTTATGTGTCCTGAGCTGTCATGATGCATAAGCAACTACCTTACCATGTTGCATAATAATTGCCCCAAGTCCTTCTTCAGATGCATCAGTGTACACTATAAACCCTTCACTCCCAGAGGGTAGAGTAAGTATAGGTGTAGATATTAGGCATTCTTTCAGTGTCTGAAAACTAGCTTCGCATGCGTCAGACCATATGAATGTGACTTCCTTCTGAGTCAGCCTAGTCATTGGCAATGCTAGTCATGAAAAGTCCTTCACAAATCTTCTAAAATGCCCAGCTAAACACAGAAAAGACCATATTTATGTGACAATCTTCAGGTGTTACAACTCATCAATGCACTAACCTTTGTAGGATCAACTACTATACCTTACCCTGAAATAACATGGCCTAAAAAGGATACTTTGGACAACCAGAAGTCACATTTGCTATATTTAGCATATACTTTGTTCTTCCTTAGTATTTCAAGTGCTTGCCGGAAATGGTGTTCATGCTGGTACTTATCCTTGGAGTAAATAAGCAGGCCATCAATAAAGACTACTTCAAAGTGATCTAAGAACTCCTTGAATACTCTATTTATGAGATCCATGAAGGCTACTGGGGCATTTGTTAGTCTAAAAAGCATAACTAAGAACTCATAATGTCCATATCTAGTTCGAAAGGCTATCTTAGGAATATCCGTATCTTTAATCTTCAATTGATGATATCCAGATCTTACGCCAATCTTGGAATACACAGTTGAACCATGTAACTGATCAAAGAGATCATCTATTCTTGGTAGGGGATACTTGTTCTTTATTGTCCTCTTGTTTAGTTGCCTATAGTCGATGCACAACCGCATTGACCCATCATTTTTCCTCACAAACAAGACATGTGCACTCCATGGTGAAGTACTAGGATGAATGAATCCTTTATCTAACAATTCTTGTAATTGTACCTCTAACTCTCGTAACTCAGCTGGTGCCATCCTATATGGAGGGATAGAGATAGGTTGAGTATCAGGTGCAAGAGAGATTTCAAATTCAATCTCTCGCTCAGGTGGTAACCCAGGTAGTTCCTCTGGAAATACATCAGGAAACTATTACACTACAAGTATACCTTCTATCATTCTGTCTGACCCTAATATAGTGGTTACATAAGCTAAATAGCCTTGGCACCCTCTCTCTAACAACTGTTGCACCTTCAGAGTTGAGATGTATTTGACATTATCATTGGTTGTCTTTCCAATGAACTAGAACTCTATCAAGTTAGGAAGGTGAAAAGTTATCGTCTTCTGAAAATAGTCAAGGCATGCATGATGCCTTTCTAGCCAGTCCATCCCCAGGATGAGATCAAATAATTCATTTCAAGAAGTAGTAGATAAGCAGGTGACTAATGTCCTGCAATCTGTCCCACACAGTCGTCTAAGATCTTCTTGAATTATAATTGAACTCTTGGTACCTTACTCAGATAATGGTTTTATGCTTTTATCAAAATCTTATCCTTACAAAAGGAATCAAATATTCTTCTTATTTTTTGTGTGCCTATGAAGTGCCTCGTCCACTGCTCCTCCAAATGGAGTAGGGGCAAACAAATTCTATGGACTGATGGTATCTAGACTCTTTCTTATGAGGGTGAATAGAACCCTCAACTCTAGCATCCATGAGTATGGATGACTTTGATCTCTCATTGTGGCATTGAGTCTTCGCTCTAATGCCAATTACCTTTGACCCATCTCATGGGTCATCTCTATCATAGCCGCTAATTGCCTAGACACATATTGGTCTGCCATAATCATGGGATGAATCAAGGCTAAAGGTTAGGTCCTATATATTTTAGCATGATGTACATAAGGGACAATGACTTGTGAATGGTGATGCAGTCACATTAAGATCAAAGGGTCTTAAGACAACATTAGTTTCTGAATACCACTCATAGTTATCAATTACTGAGTAAATTACTAGAGTAATCGGACTCTAATACCAATCCGTCATGACCCCAATTCCGGGTTGTCGGATCCTCCCATAACTGGATCTGGTTACTCAACAATAATTTATTCAACAATCACAAGTAACATTCAGAAACAGTCCACAATGAAAAATACTCAGAAGGAAGTATTTTAATACTTTTCTTTACACAAAATAAAGTTTACACGATACATTGTCCCACTATAACCATTTATATGTACATTGGTTGTAAAGGAAATATACAAAGATTACTAACTACCTTATAGAGTAAATCTACTGTGGCTGGCTGGATTATTAAAGTCCTTGTGATGGCTCACCAACACCTATTGGGTTTTCCATAAATCATAGGATAACAATTAGCAAATGCTAAGTAATGAAAAAGAGAAAAGCAAACAAATAGTGCAATTTATCGAAACTTATTATACTAGAAAGTTTCATTCTTTTCATTAGTCCTGGGGAACCCCACCATGACTCAGAATCTGTGGATACTACGAGATTGGAGATTGCGTTGATATGGTGATCTTATGCCGCCGCAAGTCGTCTCAACCAATCCTTAAATACTACCCTAACAATTTCCTTTTCATTTATTATCCAAGGTTTCAAACCCTTACCCTGGCAAACAAATGAGCGCACCGTCCTCGAGGATCCGGTTTTCTTAAAACCTCAGGCTAACCTTTAATCACATAACTTAGAGGCTTTAAATACATGTGTTATCATGACCCAACCGCTATTGAACCACCTGTGCCTCCACATGGCACGACCACATCTTCCGTCGTTCAGCCCGAGTATATTGGCACCCAGTACCACGCATTGCAAATCATTTATTTTGTGCACACTTATCAGAATAGGGCAACCACATACCACCTAGGTAGGGAAATGCCAATACGGGTTCCTTCCGACAAACCTACAGGCTGCATGCCTGGCTTGTAGTTCTACTCCCAATCATTCTTAACGTAATACGTGATCCTTTTCAGGATCCAACTCAATACACATCAATTTCCATGATGTAATTCCTCGATTGAGCCTTCAATTTGCGTACTCATCAATACTGAGTATAGACTTACACATATAATAATTCATGTGTATATATATACCCTATTTTTGTATATTTTAACTCCTAAACCCTAACTTTACAAGCCACTGCATCTATTAGATGCTTAGATATAATTTTAGTGGAAATTACAAAGAAACTTTCCATATTTTCTCAAAAATAACTAAATTAGGGTTCTTCGTAGTGAAGAACATAAAATCAGAAATTTCAATGATATCGTAAGAAAACCCAACAACAAAAGGAAGGATTTCGTTACCTAATTGAGCTCTCTCGTGCGCATGCAATGCTTTATCATGATTCTTTTTTTAGAAAGGATGATTTATGGCTCCTGAAATGATCGAATTTCATTTTTATATTAAAAATGCTCAGAACATGCCAAGAATGGGAAGAATGAACGAAGAACACGAAGAACAGGAAGAACACACGAAGAACCTGAAGAATTCAAAGAACATATTTTCTCTTGAAATTTCAGCAGAGATTCCCATTATACGGGGTGATATTTCTAGGAAAGTTTCGGTAGAGTTTTCCCTTATATCGGGACATATTTCTACGAAAATTTCGACAGAGTTTCTCCTTATATCGGGACATTTTCTAGGAAAATTTCAGCAGAGATTCCCCTTATATCTGGATATTTTTCTAGGAAAATTTTGACAAAGTTTCCCCTTATGTCTGGACATTTTTAAAAGAAAAACAGAAAGAGTTTCCTCTATAAAATCATCAAGAGGAAAATAACAACGAAACTGAAAGAATATAATCAAACTATAAGCGATGTAGAATCAATAGACACCACGCGTCTTAGTTGAGTGAAGGTGTGACGAATCACAGGGTGTACTGACGTGCATATCTGCCCACACCTAAGTAGGGTGTTGCACAGATTTCTCCTTGAACCATAATAGAAATCGAATCGGAAAGAAAGATGAATCGAAAACTAAGCTGGAAAAAGAAGATGAATCGGAAACCTAGCTTATGAAGCAAACTAAGAGAGGATCGTACCTTCCTCCTCCTCGTTCTCTCGGTAGCGCTTCCCTAGTGCTCCTTTCCCACCTCCCTCTCCTCCTCTTGACCTCTCGACCCTACCTTTGGGGTAGTGGTGGTAGTAGAAATTGTAGAGAATGAATGGGTAGGGGGTATTTATAGGCTCTAGAAAACCACTAACCATGGTTAGTAAACAATGATTTAGACCTTAACTACGGTTAGCGACCCATGGTTTTTTTTTCCATCTTATTCAAAACGTAAGGCTTAAGTTAGAACTTTCCAGAGTATTCTAGATTCATTAATGATGCTTAATTAATGCTAATCATGATTAACTTTCACTAATCATGATTTATCTTTTACAGCTTACACTTAACTTTTGCTAACCACTGATTAGTGTTTGCTATGGGTCATTAGCGATCCTCAATCCATCATTAGTTTCTTTAATCATGTTTAATTAGTCTTAATGACGGTCATTACGGTTTAATGACGTCTTAAACCTCCTTAATTCTCTTTTTTTTGAAAATCGTAACAAATCGAAACAAGGTCCTATTCATATGAAACAAATTTCGTTGGTTTCCTCTCGACAAGTTGGATCTTATTTTATAGGATTCGAGAGATGACCAAGTTCAAGGCTTTACACAAGAAAAGAAGATTCTCAAGAAAGAAACAACAAGTGCTATTTATTTTACTTTTACATCATGTAGGATTGAACTTAGGGAGGCTAAAATACCCGAGGGTTATAAATTTTTTGAAATTAAAAAGGTTCCTTTTATTTTTCTCTTTTATGGTTTTTATGTGTTTGTAATATTTTTATATTTTTGATATCTATTTTTTATTTTTTTATATTTTTTGATTTTGAATGTCTTAATGAATCTTAATTTTGTAAATTCTTATATTTTTAATTTTAAAAGAAAAATAAAAATAAAGAAAAAGTGAAAATAAAGGGAACACGACTCTTTTTGGATTTTTTAAAAATAGTAAAAATATACAGAAAATTTAATAAATTTTTTTGTGTTTTATATGATTTTTTACTATTTTTACGTTTTTTTAAAGATTTTTAGTTTTTTTTTATGATTTTCAAAACAACGAGAAGCAAAAACTAAATAAAATAGAAAATCAACTCACTATTTTTGGATTTTTAAAATATAAAACAAATAAAATTATGGAGATATGCATAAGCAAAAAGAGAATTTTTCAAGCTTTTAATAAATCTATTTCATGCATTTTTGTGATTTTTCAATGATTTGATATCATTTTTTAGTGTTTTTTTTGCATTTTTTAATCTTTAAGGTTTTGGAAAGAATTTCCAAATAAATTTATACAGAAACTAAACAAATCAAAACCACTCACAATTTCTTTTTGAATTTTTCAAATAAGTTTTGATTTTTTTATTATTTTTTACTATAAATAGAACATTTTTTAGTGGTTTTTAAATTTTAAAAATTAAAAAAATAATTTATTTTGAAAACTAAAATTATAAATTATGAACACTTTAGTAGGAATTTATGAGAATTTTTATGGAACTTTTAGATTGAGTGATGTATTTACTATGCAAAATTAAACAACAAACAAATAGTCTGAAATAAAAGGACTAAAACGTAATTAATTTTATTTCTAGGACTGAACATATAACTGGATATAGAAATATAGGGCGATCTCTGTAATATTTCCACAAAGCCGTGTGATGATGCACATGAGATGCACAGGCATGAATTTTGATGTGATTGTTTTATTTCTATGGCCTAAACAGTAATAGAAAATGCAAAAGGGCTTTTATTGCAAATTAACCACAAAGCATGTGTGGTAGCACGTGATGCTATTATATCAAGACCAAATTTCAAATATAAAAACAACTGAGGACTTCGATGTAGTTATTCACAACACCACTTGCGAACACATGTCCTTATAAGGAGTTATTTATAATTAATAAAATAGTAGGGGGGTCAGGTGCAAATATTACTGTGGCATATGCATATCATGTGCAAATCTGACGGTTGAGCTTTATGTTGGAAGATTCGATCTGATGGCTGAGCTTTGAGGCAAACTGTATGGTGTGGATGCGACATAGTGCTCAGATTCTTGATCTGACAACATAGAGGTGGTGGAAGAATGCTGATGAAGGACGACTCTGATGAACTTTGATCGATCGGATCTTGACCAATCTCAGTCCAAAATACCTCATGAATGTCGCTGAAGGATGATGGAGCTCCTCCGCATCAAATGATGGTTTAGATGGAGTCTACGGGCCGCCGATCTCTGATTTGGAATGTCAGGTGTTCTACAGCTGAAGATCAAGCTCCAGGCGTACGATCAAAGCTCCATAAGTAGTCCTGGACCTGCATGTTATTTTCTTGCTCGGAGATACGATTCCGTCTAACTTTATTAGCTGAAAAGATAAGAAAATGGAAGGTGGATGGAGATCTTAGGTTAAGGTGGTCGAATTGGATGTCGGATCCCAGATCTGGGATAGATCTGGGTGATCAGAGGTGCTAAGGAGATGGATAAAGGTTAGGCAGATGTGATGGGATGGTCGAAAATAACAAACAACACATAGATGGACTCCGATCGAGCAGATTGGAGCCAGATTGGGGATGAATAGGTCTAAATGAAAATCGAAATGAAACTGTAGAATTTAAAAATGAAAATAAAGCTAAATTATCCTATCACAACCTCGATTCAAGTGTGGCGGCTCAAAGAAGTTAAACGTCAGCGGAGCTCCGACGACGTGACCGGATCACGATTCTCATGACATACCGACGTGCTCCTAATCGCAGAGATGAAGCCCTATCACTACCTCTCACTATGGGACTCGATCTCGAACGCTATTGAGATGGAAAAGAGATCAAAAAGCGAAGTTGAAGTCTAGGTTATAAATAGAGGAAGCTGCAGGTGAATTTTGAAATCGACAGAGCACATGAACCAATGATGGGTGAGTGAAATTCTTATTTGGGTTTGGCTAGTGATTATTTGGGCAAGTAGATCAAAAGGAAATAGGGTGGAAAAGGGCTAAGGATCAGCTAAATCATGGAAGAAAGGTAGCCTGGTAGGTTATTCGGGCGGATTGGGAAAGAAGATGAGTTGACTTGGGTCAATAGACCCGAGAGCGCCAATAGGAGCAAAGTCCGAATAGGACAAATGCACTATAGGACAAAAACAAGAATTAAAATGAAATAAATTTAAAATAAATTAGAAAATAAATTAAAATAAAAAGTTTTGCAAATAAAATTTTAATAATTAAATAAACTCGATTTAGGTGATTTTTAATAAATTAAATAAATAGGTGAAAATAAATAAAAACCTTTATTCATAGGTAAAAATACCTATATATACAATAATTTGATTTTTAATAAATTATTTTTACAAATAAATATATAGTCTATTAGTTTATTACTTTACAACATAATTTATGGATCTTAAATGTATTTTTATTTGATTTGTATGAGTTAATTTATTAAGTTTAATAAAGAAGAATATCTACAATATAGGTATGTGATACCTATAATGCAAATATATGATTTTATTTCTATTTATTTTTTATTTTGATATATTTTATATAAGTCAAACATTATATATAAATATTTAAAAATACAATATTTACAAATATTACAAGAAAAAAATAGAATAATAAATACAATATAGTACACTATAGGCAAACTATACAATAACACTCCAAAAAGCCACTTTTCACATCCTAACTCTGATTTTAATGAAATTACTTTCATTTTAAAGCTTATTTAATTTTAAACACAATGAAAGTGAGTTCAATTTATTTTGATTTTTTGTGGGGAAGATATTGATCTGACAACTTGAGCTTTGCAGTTTTTTCAAATTATTGTTATTTTTAATATGCATAATGATTCTTCTTGCAATTATTTTTTATATTTACAACTTATTTTTATGTACAAGTTCCAAGAAGAAAACATTTTTATTTGAGATGATTTTGGTGATAAATAAAATAGAAGAAGATAATATATATAAAATGCACAATGATGTACAATGATGAATATACATGAGTGGAGATTATTTTTATTGATTTTTCTGTGTGAAGGCCTTATCTCCCCCTACTTTATTTCTTATCTATTAGGTCAAGTCTTGACCCATCTCGGGGTTAGAGTCAGCTTGTATTGTCTTCTTTTTTTTTTATAAATTTTCTTTTCTTTATTTATTTATTCATTTATTTTAGGTTAAAATAGAGATAAAAAATACAATATTTACAAAAAATAAGGATTTATTAAAAAGAGGTATTTATTGATTTTTAACCATTTTATAAGGGATTTTAAGCTAAAATAAAAGAATAAAGATGATGAATATGGGATTCATCGATCATCCATGAGCGTACAAGTGGGAAATTTATGAATCCTTCCCCTCACACTTTTGCATTTATTAGTTAGTATTTATTCATTCCTCTGAAGTGTAAAATACCTGTAATATTTGCACTTAGACCCTAAACTTTCCTCGATTTTGTATTTTGGACCTATGCTGACTCACCTAACATGTCTCCTCACATGAGGTTGGAGATATTTTGCATATGAGCCCCATCGGGTTTGGGTATCTATGTCCAGTCCTTTAATTTGCAAGAATAGTGTAATATTTTGGGATATTTTGGATGCGTGGACCTAGGTTTTATATATTTACATTCATGCCCTTGCTAGGCATGCGATATTTTTAATTGCTGATAATTTTACACACAAGCCCCTAGACTTCCTGAATGTGTTATTAAATGCATAATATGTTTGGAGAAATTGCAAGTAGGTCCTTATTCTGTAGTGTATTTTATTTTCTTGTTTTTTATTTTTATTAAATACTTCTGATTATGCATAAATGTTAGGAAATTTATGATAAGTTCTTAGCATCTCATTTTATCACATATATTTTTATTAGGAGTTTCTAACCTAGTTTCCTATCTTCTAAAAATCAAAACATTGCTATTCTTTCCTATCTGATTAAAAAATCCATAAAACATATAAAATCTTCTCCAAAAATTAAAAATTGTAGTAGTTTAATTATTATATTTTCTAAAATATATCAAAAAATCACTAAAAAATACAAAATAAAACTTCTAAAAATCACAAACCCCTTATAAAAATTAGCAAAAACCATATAAGACTAAAAAAAGTTCTTTCTTTTTCTTATATATATTGTATATTAAAATTTGTTTTGGGAATATTTTGCACTATTATCTATATTTAAAACCCACAACAATTTCTGATATTTAACTTGCTCATTGTTTTAGACCTTTTAATATTTAAATCCCATGAAAATCATAAAAACTCTCTAAATAAGCCAAAAAGATTTCCAAATTATTTAAAACACAAAAGGATTTTCTTTTCTTCATTTTTATTTTCTTTTTATTTTTGAAAAATCCAAAGAACATTTATTCTCTCGTGTATCCCTCTCTCTATTTTCTATATACATTATTATTACTTTTATTATTAATTATTCCATATTTTCATTTATAAATAAAATCACAAAATATTTGCAAAATTTAAAATAAATAAAATTTAAATATTAATTAAAACCCACAAAAAATAAAAAAGAAATAGATAAAAAGGAAAAAAATAATAACATGTGAATTATGGTTAGTCATCACTAATTATATCTTAGTTTTCCCATCTGCATAGTTCTCTCCCTGAGATCGGCACTCCATCATACTTATCAATAAAGGCCTGGAGCTCAAGAAGAAGGCATGACGTCTGGGAGGTCTTGTGTCGGTCCAAATCATGCCTCGATGGGCTTCCTTCAGCTCAGACCTGCACCAAAAAGTAAGGTGGGACCATGTCTAACATCACATCCCTCTTATTGGATGGAATGGGGTGAAGATGAGTTCGTGCAGGGGATCTCCGGTGAATGTGGCGGAGGGGGATCCGATTCTTCGATTTGTGTAAATCGAAGGTGGAAGGGGTGATCTGGATGGTAGAGAAGAGAATAAGATCGAAATGGGGGTGGTCAAATGGGTTGAAATAGGCGATGAGGAACATTGGAATATATGGCTGAAGCAATGGCTCCGATGAACTACGAATCCAACTTTTTACACTAAAATAAAGGAAATTTAAACTAAACTAAGCATTGATCTATGATAAGGAAAGAAAATGCATGATACAAACCTACAACTATCAGCTCATACATGCTCGAAGATAGGGAGCATAGACCTTCATCGGAGCTGGAGCTCGATGATGGTGGAGCACGCCTCAGTCGCTCTTTCTCCCCATCGACACCTTGGCTGATTTCCTGCTGTCACTGAGAGCTCGAGATAGATCAGGATTAGGGTTACAGTGGGTGTAAGGGGATCCAAACTCAAAAGGAAAGGCCGAGGGTATTATTTATACACATGTGATAAACCATCTCATGAATATGATGGTGTGAAGAAGAAGAGGAGTTGGTGGAGGCTAGAAGATAGGTGTGGAATAGGAAGATGAGATCTACAAAGAGGGTTGAGCTTGAGGGAGAAGAGAAACATGGAGGAAGGTGGAGAAATTGGAGAAAGAAGGGGAGTACCATGTTCTGACAGAGGTCAGAAGGGAGGCCAGGCAGTTGACCTAGAGTCAACGTTTGGGCTTCCTGATTGGTCTACCTAGGACGCTACAAGATAAAAAGAAATAAAAAATAAAAGTTAATTCAAAAAGAAATAGAAAATGATTTAGTTAAAAAAACTCGAAACATGAAAAATGTTCCTTATTTTACGTATTATTTTATAGGGATTTTTATTTATTGTTAAGACCATGTTTGCTACGTTTTAATTTTTAAAAGTATAAATATAGGTCTGTTTACCTATGTTTTGGATACTTTATTCTTATTTTGTATTTTTAATTTTTATTATTATATGTACATTTTTTATATATTTATAATATAATTAAATACATATTTATATATTTTTATTATATTTTTCTAATTTTATTTGCATGTATAAATAAATATATGTATATACATCATTGACATAATATACTTACATATTTTAATATATTATTTATTTAAAATGTATTTTAATTATTTTATTTTATATTTACATTTTTAATATATTTTAAATAATATACACAATTATTTATAATATAAGAAGAGTAGAAATATAAAGAATAAGATATGTGAATAATATATACATATGCATATACATAGTACAATGGGTCCCCGGAAAGCCGACTTTTGCATCTTAACTCCATTTTTAATGAAATCACCTTCATTAAATAGTTAATTTAACTTTAAATACAATTGAGGTGAGTTTTTATGAATTTTGAGTTCACATGAAGAAGATATTGATATGTGAAGTTCGATTTGCGACCTTTTCATCTCTGTGTCACAGTTGCATAGTGCATTATTTTCGTGTTTAATTATTTTTGTAATATATATATATATATAGGGGCCCTTTCAAATAGGACGCCGTCCTTCCTGAGTTTAGGAAGGCCGGTCCTTTTTTGTATAAATCACGAACACTTTATTAGAATACGTATACAATTTGTATTATAGATGCACGTTATAAATACAAAGCCGCATACAATACTGAGCCTTATAATACAAACATTAAAACTTCACATTATAATACAAAACTGTATATGTATTCTACTAAAGTCATCCTGTTTTTTACAAAAAAGAGGCTGGCCTTCCTTAGGGATGGAAGGACCAAGTCCTATTTGAAAGAAATCCTATATATATATATATATATATATATTTGTGTACAAGTTTCATGGAGATCATTTTTTTATTTGTAGTGTATAAAATGAAGAATAAAATGGAGTAAAAAAATGAATATTTGAAAAGTAAAAATTAGGATATGTATATATTGTATAGACCCTTATCTCTCCCTACTTTATTCATTGTTGATCTAGTCAATATTTACTTCGTCTCAGAGTTTAGGGTCATTCAGTATATTTGATACTTTATTTTTTTTACTTTATTCTTTTTTTCTGGATTTAAATACATGTATTTGTACATTAATTAGAGACTAATTATAGATGAATAATAAATGCTAATTTGTACAAGTTAACTATTTTATAGTTGTTTTGCTAAGGATTTAAATACAAAATGAAAGAACAAAGGTAGATGAATGGATATTCATCACCCTGTATCATTTCCAATGATAAGGATGTCATTTACATAAAGCATGATTAGTGGTAGTAACATTCATGAAAGATTTATTAATGCAAAATTCATAGAGTCTACCAGAAAGAATACCATATGCAATATGTTTATCATAACGACTTATTATAAGCTTCTCATAGAACATGAACGAATATCCATCTCTAAATAAATTAGATACATATAATAAGTTCCTTCAAACATCTGGACATAGAGATATTCTCCAAGTAATAGGACTCCCCCACTTGACACGATAATCTGCACATCCCGATGGCATCTGTTGCAACAACTGCATCAGATCCCATCAGGATGACTATCTCGCCTTTATCTAGAATTCTGATATCCTGAAATAGATGCAATAGATTGCATATAAGAACAGATTCACTAGAATCTACAACCCAACTACCTTCTCGTCCTACAACAAAGTTGGTTTCAATGATGAAAATATATTTTATTCATGCCAAGTATCTTTACCCTTATATGAGGTTTTGAGATAATTTAGACAATCTATTTTCCAGTTCCTGGTCTTTTGCAGTGATGATAAACACTCGATTTATTACGTATCAGATGTGTGGGAGCTTGAGAGGATGACCCAACACTTTGACTCTTCTTCTTCACCCTTGGGCCAGACTCTTCTAGAACCCTGCTTTCAACTGCGCTCTATGCAGTTCACGTTACCGAACATCTCTTTTAGATTATCATGGGCATTCTCTATGTCCATATGTTACTTCTGAAGCACATTAGACAGAGACCCCCTGATATAACATCGAACCAAAGGGTGGTCCATATTAAAATTTTCATTAAATTTTAATTCTTACATTGACATAGGGTTTGTGTGCTTGTTCTCGGTAAGCACATAGTTGATGCACTTCACAGAAGGAACATGCTCGAAATTATGGATCCAATTCGAATAATTTAGTCTGGTCGATTGGTTAACCTCCAAAAGCCCACTGTGCTGGTTTATGGATTTCATATCTGAGATTAAAAATGCACCTTTTTAGAACATATAAATAATTATATTTTCAAATTAAATTCTTTGTTTAAGGATTTTTAATCAAATTAATCTTGCCTTTTAACTTTTAAAGTCCATTCCCTTATTAAACTTTCAAAGCAAGAGATATACTTACCACTATATCTCTAGCAAAATCCGAGATCTCCTTTTTACCTTTGTTACATCCCATTAATTTCAGAAATTACAACTCAGTTAAATAGAAGTGGGAACTCATTCTTCATTGCAATTAAAACATATATTTCCTAATTCGATCTTTAATACCCGGGCCCACCACCCCTAAGGTTTTGTTGACATGTTGTTAATTGAATCAACTGCCAACATGAATAGAACTCGCTATGCACAATCCAATATCGCCTTAATTATACGAGGAACAATATTGGGGTCACTATACATACTTACTCTTTTAAGAAGTAAAGAGACCGATCCATGTGCACTCATACACCATAGTTATTAATTCAGATAGGCGTCTCCAGCATACAATCCACGGTGACGGAACCCTTCGTCTTGACGTGAGACCATGGATGTCAATTATATGATCCTCCACATCTCATTCAAATTTTAATTAATTATTATGAATCATATTCACCTAATTAATTCTTTTAAGGGAACCCCATCTCTATTTATAATAATGTTTATATTTAATTGGATCTAATTTATCTAATAATATTAAATCAATTATCAATCCAAATAATCAACCAACAAACAATTAAGGTTTGCTTAATATCACCATATAGTATTAGCTCTCACAAGTATGTATTATTCTTGAGTTTTACTAATGAGAGTACAATTTGATTTACTCATATTACCCTTTTATCGAATTGGATCAAGCCAGATCTGATAGATAATGCTAACATGGAGAGCTTCCACTCCAAATGTTGTGGAGGGTGCTAATTAAGTAACCCATTAGCATATCCACGACGTAGACACCATCACCATAATGACTCGAGAACAAAAATCACCGGATCGATGTACTTGTGGTTTTATCGATCATTCCTTTGATGATCGGCATTATACTATATAGTAATCGCTAAGAAATATTAGGTATCTTTAATGAATATGTGATTCACCACTCTAAAAGTCAAAAATAGAGCTTTGTCCCCGAGTAATTAGATGCATATCTCCCTTTATTGTGAATTATTTGTATTCATACATTTAGAATTAATGTTTGCATTTTAACATGCATATTTTCATTAAATAAGGATACAAATTCACTTGTACATATTTACCTGTATATTAGTCGAATTAACCTATTTGTATCTACTTTATACTAACCCCAAATCCAAGCCAAATCCAATAAAATTAACTCTATAGCATATATATTACTAACACTAATAAATGAAAAATATCAAAACAATACTAACTTGTAAAATTGTCCAATAAAATCCGAGCCCTAGTTTGAGACTAAGGACCTTAAAATGTGAATACCTCTTTCGTACAGTGTCCGATTTAGGTCTACTCACTTTTAAACTAATATAGATTCAAAGACCTTCAAAACAAGACCAATTTCATAAAAAATCAAAGTTCATATGTGAAACTAGGGTTTTGGGGCCCTATTATATATTGTATAAATTAACCAAACTACCCTTTATTTTATCTTTTTATTTTCTTATTTATTAAAAATACAAAAACTTAGATTAAGTTTTAAATATTCCTTTCATATTTTATCTAATTTTATTTTGATTTTTCTCTTTTTTAAAAATGACAAAAAATATGCAAAAGATAAAAATGCAGTATTTTATACCTATAAGGTACCCCCAAAAATACTTTTCATACAAATGACATCTTTTGATTTTCGATCCTTCATGAAAGTTGTAGATCTCGTCGAGACGAACAATGGTTGTGTTCATCATTTTTTGGTTTGACCCCTTTTGTTATTTCTTTTTGATTTTTTGATTTAATTTTTAATTTTTCTGAGAGCAACAAGTGGCAGATCCTGGAGCCACTACATGTCACCTCATTTTATATTGTTTTCGTATTTTATTTTATTTGATTTTTATTATTTATTCATTTATTTATTATTCATTTATTTTTTATTTTATTTTCTTTTTTCTTCATTATTTTTAGTAGCCTACTTATTTTACATTAGTTTACATTATTTTATTTATTTATTTTCAATTTCTCTTCTTATTTTACTTCTTCTCTACTCCAACTTTTCACCCAAGCCACCAACTCCCCATTCTTCCCTCATCTTCCACAACTTTCTCCACCTCTTTTCTAACTTCCCCACCCCCTTTTATTCCCTTCTCCTCTTCATTTTTCATTTTCTGTCATTTCTTCAATTTAGAAGGAGAGACCACCAGCCATCGAGTGCTGTCGGTAACAACTTCAATACCCTCTGGTCGAGCAATGATGACCGCAAAGGTGAGATCCACGAGGGCTCCTCCTCATGTCGTTGTACGTATCTTCAAGTCATAACCTAGCTTCTCCGATTTTTCACCGAATCGGATCGAAGCCACAATCGAAGTTGCATCATAGCTCCTCCAAAAATCCAGTGATCCTCACAGGTAAATCTTCTATCCTCATCTTCTCCTTTTGTTTTATCTAACAAAAGTTTTTCCTTGTTTTTCATCATCACACGCACACCACCTCATAATCATATTTTTTTATTATTACATCATCATCTTCATCATACATCATCATCACCACCTCTTCATTTCATTTCTACATTTTTATTTCCTGTTAAAAAAATTACAGAAAAATTTAAAAAAATAAAAAAGAGAGCAGAAGAAGTAGCCGCAACCACCCCCCCTTCTCCCTCCGCCACAGTCAGTACGCCGCCCGTTGCACCACCTCCCCTCGCCGCGTGCGTGGTTGTGCTCCTGAGCCTCTCACAACCATCTGATGAGCTCGAAAATCTGCCTCTTTAATAGCCGTAAATTGTAGTAGTATAGAAGGAAAATTCGGTTCGTCAAAAACCACAAGCTTAGAATTTTGTGGAGAATTTTTCTAGGCAAGTCTACCAAGGTCGAACATAGGGAACGGTGATTTTTAGTTACGAGGTCTTAAATTAATTCAAATAATTAATTACTTGTTTGATTAATTTCTATATTGGAAGAATATAATACAATGCAATGCAGATGTGAAGAAATAAATAGAGAGAATGATCCTCAAGATCTGTGATTTTTTTTACGTATTACATCCTTAATGATATAATCATTGAATCCTCAAAATTAATCACAAATCATAAAGAAATTTAGACTACTGTAATTTGTCCAATCAAATTCAAGCTATAAGCAAAGAGATTAATCAATGAGTAATTCAATCCCTCAAGAGATCAAGAATATAATATTCGAATAGATGTGATGATCTCACAAATCTCTCAAAATTAATTCTAAGATAAATAATCTAATCTGCTAAAAACTCGAGAGTTAGAGTAAAAACTCCTCGAATACACCCCTACAAGGATTAATTCTTTAGAAATATTTGACAATGATAATAAGGAATTAATCAAATTAAATTCCATAATCAAATATTCCTGGAAAGGATATCGTGATTTTCTCCATAAAAACAGGGCATTAATATGATAAAATTAGCTCGCATAAACCAAATTGCTTTTTTAATTAATAATCCTCCAGAAACAACCACAGACCTATCCACAAACTAAGCAAAGTGATAGAGCATGAAAATAGTTTTAAAATGACATATTATACGCTAAAACCAGAGTTCAAATGAGCAAGATATGATAATTTGAAAAGTCAGGGACTAAAATGTAATAAAAATAATTATTTTTCCTTCAAACGGGTCCTTGGGGGCTTATCTGTATATTAGGAAACTCAGAGGGGCTTCGTTGCAATTTTTCCAAGGTACCATGTGCGGGGCACGTGACCTGGGCTGGTGGAGATCTTTTCGCAAATTCTGGAACTAGTGGGGGTTTGGATGCAATTTGCCTACTGCTACACATGCAATGCACGTGAGATATACGGCTCGGGTTTCGAGGCTACGGTTCGGAGCCCCGAACCACAGGTTCGGTTGACGTGGCGGGAGGTTCAAACCGAATCGAAGGCTCAGGCTTCCGAGCCTATACATGGATGCTTCGGAGGCCCGAACCTCCAAGCTTGGACAGGAGGTTCGGGTGGGGGTGATGTTTCAGTCTGCTGGCCATATGATCAAGGGCTTGGGCTGGATCCTAAGGTAACAGGAGGCTTCCTTGCGAGGCGGTCGACGGTGCGGACACGGTGGGGCTCACCAGGCGACACATGCTTAAGAGAGTTCCGATGGTAGGCGGCATGTGAAAGCGAAAGAGCTGGAAAGGGGCGGAGTTACGGGTGCTCGGGGATGAAGGCGGGCGGCCAAGCATGGTTGGCAAAGCTGAAGGCAGAGCACTAAGGATGAGCGCGCCAAGGCGGAGGCAGGGGACGATGTGCGGGAGGCGCACGGGCCGACTGTGAGCGAGCGGTGAGCGCGGAGGAGGGGATGGCACACATGCGAAGGTCGGTGAAGCCGAGGTTGCCGTGAGGGCATCGGGCAGAAGGTGGTTGCCCAACAACCCGCGGAGAGGCTGCTGGCGGGCTAAGGCTGTGGCGGAGTTGGTGGGCACGCCGGTGGTGCACGGGCAGGAGTTGGTGGTGCTTGGTAATGAAGCATTGCGGCCGAGCATGGAGGGTGGAGCTCCTGCCATGGAGTGCGAGGCAGTGGATTCGCATGGGGTTTGGAGAGGGCAACATCTCTTCTCCGATAGTCTTTGCTTCAATCGACGCAACAAAGGACGTCGAGTGCAGCAAGGTTATCATGCCTTGGATCACGCCGCAAAGGGGGCTGCCGCTGTCACCGGCCAAGCTGGAGGAAGGGCGGATGCTCAGACGTGAGGATGCAATCGTCACTTTATAGGAGAAGAGAGCTTGGGGGCTACGCCATCGTCATAATGGCCGGAGGAGGCGGGGGTGTTACATGGAGGAGAGGAGGCTGGCGGTTATGGAAGGGGGAGGCAGAGACGTTGCAGGAAGAGGAGAGGTGCCAGGAAGGGAAGAAAGGGGGTCACATGCTAAGCACGTGACCTAGGGTGGCTTGGAGAGAGAAAGGAATGGGGTGCCACATGGCACGCCCAGGGACTGCCACGTGTCTCCCCAAAAAAAATTCAAAATTAAAATGATAAAGAAAATTAGAAAAGAAATAGAAGAAGACCTCGGATCACAAAATTTCCTGCATGAAAGTTGTTCGTCTTGATGAGATCTACAATTTTCATGAAGGATTTAGGAGCAAAAGAGGTTATCTGTGCGAAGTGGTATTTTTGGTGTTTCTCCGTGTGTATAGAAAACCGGCTTTTTGAGATTTTTCATTTTTTGGTGGTTTTAAAAGAGGATAAAAATTATAGAAAAAATATGATAAAATACAAGGAAATTAATTACACACTAATCGATTTTTTTGTATTTTTAGTAAATAAGAAAATTAGGAAATAAAATAGGAATATGAAATACAAGATTTTTGTACAGATCCTTAACGGACACCCGGACTCAGTCAGTTTCTTTGATTTCAGTTTTGATCTAGATTTGGATTTTTGTTTTCTTATTAAAAATTTCATCAAAGAACACAAATGAAGAAGAAATAAAATTAAAGGGTTAATTATGTACATAAAAACTTCGGTCAAAAATAGCAAAAAGTTAAAATGCGCAATAGAGGCCCAAAACCCAACTCACTTATGAGCTCCGAATTTTATGAAATTGGTCTTGTTTTGAAGGTATTTCAAAATGAAGTACTTTAAAAGCGAGTAGACCAAAATTAGACACTGTATGAGGGAGATATGCACATTTTAATCTGTCAGATGTGAAATTAGACTTTGGGATTATTTGTCACTTATTTGAGTTAGTATTTTTGTATTTTTTATTTATTCTTGTTAGCAATATCTACACAATGGAGGTGGTTTGGGGTCAATTAGAGTTAGGATGAATTAATTAAAAACTACGGAGGTTAGCTGCTTTTTGGGCCAATTTACATTTGGGATTTTTAATGCAGTTGTGCATGATGAAATGCAAATAATATTTACACATGTATGAATGCTAATGATGCTATATTAATTATTAAATGCAAATGAATTATGGGGAACATAGCCTAATTGACCAATTTTAGCATGATTAGCACGAGATTCATCATACCCCTATACTTAAACCATGCTCGTCCCCGAGCATCAATGAATGAATGACTTAGTTGAATACATCCCTGACTGTGCAAGTGAATTTGCAAGGCTGAATTCATAAAAGACCCTTAATTTGAGTGATCCTAAAATTCTGGGCTCAACCATGCTTTAATCAAAAGGAATCCAACTTCTCTAATTTTCAGACTCTCTGTTTGTACATATAATATAAGGATATGATTTTTAGTGTTCTGCATTCATGAGAGTCAATTCGAGACATCACCCAAAGTTCCAGTCCAAGAGACTCTTCTTTAACCTAATCCTCGGAATAAGTCTATTCTTGCTTCAGTCAACCGTCTCATTAGTTTGTCAGACTTGAAATGTAGATGGACGACCAGATAATGGAGGGTATAAGATTGTGTATATTTTTATCTCCCTCACACTAAAACAAGGAGCCTCTCGAGTGCCTTTTTACTCAACACATGTATTTTTATTTTGTTGATCAATGTGTCCATCAAGAGAATTTTGAGTCGTCTGCACTTGTTTTTCTGGGAGTACAATGGGGTGTGTCTCTTTTGAGTATCTAAGATACCTTCGACACCCAGACTTGTATCGCTAACAATGCAGGGCCCTTTTATGGTGTCAGCCTGACTAATTAGCGCTTGGTCCAAGTGGACACTTTGAAAATGGTTGGGAGCGCTTGCCATTGGTGGAAGCTCATTTGTAATTCGACTTTTAGAGCATAGAGCTTTTCTTTGAACATTTCTTTTCTTTTTGGCTAGCTCCACTGCTTTTACCAAAAGTTGGCGCACACTGATCAATAATTAATTATGTTTCATCACACCCTGGAACATAGGTCAATAACAAATCATAGCAGGCGAACTTGTTCACATACTGGCTAGGGTTTGATGACACTCAGGTTTCTTGAAGCTTTTATTAACTTTATTCCATCCTCGAGCATCATTAGATCGGGTCTAGACTCAAATCACCAGTCCTGGTTCCTCAAGTGATAACTCAACTCATCTCATCAATCATGCAGTTGTGAAAGTGATGTGCTGATCATATTCTTTAGAAGGTAGAGATGAAGAGTGCAATATAGCGCTCAAATCTTTCAAACTAGGGAAGTGTGGATTATTAAGTTCAAAACCCTTATGACTAAGGCATGTTAACTCAGACTCTCAAGATCACAGAAATCAAGTGTCCTCAAATCCTCAAGCTTTGAGTGATAGTGAATGATTCAGGAATATATCAACCAAGGAATGCATGAAATGCAAGATGAAATGCAAGACCATGAGTTATTTTTTTCTTTTTCTTTTTTTATGCAAAAAGTTTTTTTTTGTTTTTTTTGTTTTTTTGAAAATAGGTACTATATATAGAAAACATTTAGTATTATATACATAATATACACTACTTGTACCCAATCCCGATGTTAGATGGAAACAATTAAAATATGAGCTATGGATAAGTAGAATATATACAAACACCCCCTATACTTAGCTTGTGCTATGTCCTCATGGCACAAAGAGTGAAATGTAGACATTGCTCGTACTAAGTATAGATGAGTGAAAAGAAAAAAAAATAAAAAGAAGAGAAGTGATGTATACACAATGATACCAACCCCCCTATACTTAGGCTCAGGTCATCCTAAGTATGATCGGATAATTGCAGATGGAGAACCGAGTAGTTCTGCGGATGTACAAGATCAAGGAGGTTTGCGACGGACCTTCTTGCAAGAGTGTGGCAGGAGATACTATGGAGGTGTGGAGGGCTGTGAAGAGAGGGCAGATGAAGAAGACCATCCATTGTCAGAGTCGTCCTCAGAAGAATAGTAGTTATACGTAGAGGATCTCCAACTATTATCAATCAGAGGTAAGTGCCCTAGGATCAGAGCTGTACCTATTGCACTTACTTGATGAACCACTTTAGGACCAGACGAGGACTCTTCAGAAATCACCTGGTGTCTAAGATCAAAGGTGACTTTCTTGGTCGGTTTTTTTCTTTGAGAAGTATTGGGAGGAAGTTGGACAGTCTTCATCTCCCTTTCATGCGTAGGTGTGGCATTTATGAGTTCTTCGTCGGATGAATCCCCGTAAAAGTCGACCAATTCTTGTAGGGTCATATGCTGCTTCGGGCGAGGGAGATTGTTCCTAGTGGTTTTGTGAGTGTTGGCTGGGGATGTTGATGTTACTTCCTTATGATCATGAATTTTGGTGACATCAGATGTTTCCAGAGTTGGTTCCTTGTACGGTTTAAGTATCTCATGAATTATTGCCGATTCGAAAATAGGACCACTTAAATAATCATGACGTTCCTCAGAAATATGGTCCAACTCATCTTAAGCTCCAAAATCTCGATTCCTCCTAGGAGCTGTGTTAGGTGGTGAGAATCCGAGGTTTGGTCAACAGTCAGTCTTTCAGGTGACTCTCCTAGGGTTTGTATCTGTGTTCCATGAGGAGATATATGATAACGTGAATTGTTTGTCTCCTGATCACAACTGTCGGTTTCAAGTTGGTTTTCCTCAGAGCAAGTCGTGTCATTGAGTTGTGGTCCGAATTCGGGAACTTGATTTCCTGAGTCTCACAATCGACGATCGCCTTAGCAGAGGCTAAGAACGATTTTCCTAAAATGATAGGAGACTCAGACAACCTTCCGGGGTGTTCAATGTCAAGGACAATAAAGTCACTTTATGTCTGTCACCCCTAAAGTTTACGACGAGCGAAACAATCCCCCATGGCCTTTTGGTGGATCGATCAGGTAATTAAATGATCATCCTAGTCTTTTTGAGTTGACTGAGTTTGAGTTGATCAAAGACGGACTTGGGGAGGATGTTTAAAGTAGAGTCGTCATCTAACCGAACATTAGTGAATAAGGTATCCTCAATTTCACATGTGATCCGAGTCAACCGCTTGACTTTACAGCTTTTGATTTTATGATTCATCACCAAAGAGCTGGCCATAGATATGACATGATATTCAGTCCTTGATCTTTTCTTACCCGTCTTTTTGGGGTTTAGTTGACTCTTTACAAATCTCTTAAGATCGGGCACATATTCTATGGCTTTGATCAATGGAAGCTCTAAGATCAGACTTTTACAAAATGCTTCCATTTTAGAATTGTCCATTTTTTGAATTTCTATTTTTTGGTATTTTCTGTGATATGATTAGTAGGGGGGTCAAAGGTCAGTGGCTGTGTCTGATTGTGAGTCACCTGCTGATTTAGTGGATTGCAAGGTGGTGGCCTCACTTCTTCTGAATTTTGCATAGACTAGATGAGATCATATATTTTCTTAGTTAAAGTATATGCTCTATGATTAATCCAAGCAATCTCATCATCAAACATCTCATGACTAGTGATTGAATAATCATTACCCATATGTCATGATTCTGCTAAGTAATCTCAAGTAGAGTATTGATTATTCATAGTCATTACGATCTGGTCATAAGCCATATTTCCTTGACTCTGGTTTGCTCATGAATTGTCGAAGGAAAATTGATCATTCTTAGAAAGAAAGTCAACCTGAGTAAGGGATGGTTCAAGAGGTTGGGAGTCCATAGTATCCGGAAATCGTGTTCCTCTATCAATATCGGTTACTCTATTTTCCATCCTCAATTCCGCTCTCTCTCATGTCCTTAAGATTGTAAAATGTGAGGGAGAGCTATTCCAAAAAGAAGTGTGGTCATAGGGTGGGATGTATGGGAGGGAAAAGAATGATTGCTGAGGGGGACCTTATTTGAAGAGCACATTCCCCTAAGGAGTGTGAGAATAAGGATATCGGGACATGGTCGTAGAGATCAGGAAAGAAGACCACTGTGCCGACATCTTCTCAAGAGAGGGAAGGAATGATTTGCGAACCACGATTTGCTTGCGATTGCAAGGTCTTTGATGCACACAAATCAAACACAAAACAAACACATAGATTCACCCACTCAACACCGGTGAAGGCACGTTAGGGCTTGACCGCTAAACTTTTCAATTTTAATTTAATGACAAAACAATCTTGAAAATTAAGCGGAGCTGTTAGGTGCTGAAATATTTCACAAAGACTGTCCTGAGTTCATACAACTAGTTGCACCTACTTTCATCCAATATAGGTGTAAGTACAAACCGTTTAAACGGCTACCTGCGTTACTTGAGGACGAAGCCTTACGTAAGGTCCTCTAAACCACCCACTCTGCTAAGGGAAGTCGGACCGTAAAACGACTACCCAAAACCCTCACTGAAAAGTAGCTAATTGTTTTTAAAATCAGTAGTCTGAATGAAATTTTTTGGTTTTTGGCTCTGTCCTAAGTGTATGATCTTGTCCTTACAAACAATGAGTGGGTTTCTCTCCACTAGATACAAGGGTTAGTTTTTATCAATTTTTTTACAGTCGCCTTGATTAGCAGTCCCAGTTAGATTAAGGTTATCACTGAGGTTTATGTGAGCACAGAAATTCACGCCTATGGAGCAGTCCCAATTCCTTTAATTCCTAAGATGTAAAACTGAGGAGGTAGAATTGAAAAAGCTAATGCAATCGTGAATCAATGGTGCATGCTTAAGAAGAAGACTCAGAATGATTCCTCGCATTCTTTATGTGGGATGCAATACAAGGAATTTAAAATTTACACTATATGATATGCATAGATGAAAAACACCCTAAGCAGATATATCTATTAGCGGGAAGAATTGATTTCAAAAATTGGCTAAGTCGAACGATCTACCAGTGTGTCTAGTTAGTGAATAATATGTGTCCTAAAATTTACGAGCACAAGCAAAAATAATTCTAATCTAGCGTATGTGCTCCCAAATTCTACGCTACACCACAAAGAGTCCAGTCCTGAATATTACAAATTAACAGGGTTCAAAGAGAGAGGGACCCTGTGAATAATGTAGAATTTAAATCTAGACTAAGCTCTCTCTCACAAAAAAATTAAAAATACAATCTTCCTTATAGATCCTTGAATACTATCCAAAAATTCGCTCCCAGTAGTCTGCGAAGAGAGAAATTGTGGTTAGCATCAAAAGTAAGAGAGCAATACAAAATTTAAAAAATGACACAAAATTTAGTTTCACAAAAACTAATTACAAAAATTAATTAAAAACCCTAAAAATTCGCCGCTCCCCGGCAACAACGCCATTTGATGAGCTCAAAAATCCACCTCTTTAATAGTTGTAAATTGTAGAAGTATAAGAGGCGATTTCGGTTCATCAAAAAACCAAAAGCTTTGAATGTTGTGGAGAATTTTTCTTGACAAGTCTACCAAGGTCGAACACAGGGAAAGGTGATTTTTAGTTGCGAGGTTTTAAATTACTTCAAATAATTAATTACTTGTTCGATTAATTTATGTGTTGGAAGAATATAATGCAATGCAATGCAGATGTGAAGAAATAAATAGAGAGAATGATCCTCAGGATCTGTGATTTTTTTACGTATTTAATCCTCAAGATATAATCAATGAATCCTCAAAATTAATCACAGATCATAAAGAAATTCAGACTACTGTAATTTATCCAATAAAATTCAAGCTATAAGCAAAGAGATTAATCAATGAGTAATTCAATCCCTCAGGAGATCAAGAAAATAATCTTCGAATAGATGTGATGATCTCACAAATCTCTCAAAATTAATCTCAAAGAAATAAAATATGATCTGCTAAAACCTCGAGAGTTAGAGTAAAACCTCCTCGAATACACCCCTGTAAGGATTATTTCTTTATAAATATTTGACAATGATCACAAGGAATTAATCAAATTAATTTCCATAATTGAGTATTCCTGCAAAATATATCGTGCTTTTCTCCATAAAAATAGGGCATTAATATGACAAAATCAGCATGCATAAACTAAATTGCTTCTTTAATTAATAATCCTCCAAAAACAGCCATATATCTGTCCACAAATAAACAAAGTGATAGAGCATGAAAATAGCTTTAAAATGACATATTATACGCTAAAATCAGAGTTCAAATGAGCAAGATATGATAATTTGAAAAGTCAGGGAACTAAATGTAATAAAAATTATTATTTCTCCTTCAAACAGGTCCCTGGGGGCTTATATGTAAATTAGGAAACTCAGAGGGGCTTCATTGTAATTTTTCCAAGGTACCACATGCAGGGCACGCGACCTGGGCTGGTGGGGATCTTTTCGCAAATTTTGGAACTAGCAGGGGTACGAATGCAATTTTCCCACTGCCGCACAGGCGGTGCATGTAAGCTGTGCGACTCAGGTTCTGAGGCTGTGGTTCGGAGCCCTGAACCATAGGATCGGTTGACGGGGCAGGAGGTTCGGATTGAATCGAAGGCTCGGGCTTCCGAGCCTATACGTGGTTGCTTCAGAGGCCCGAACCTCTAGGCTTGGACAGGAGGTTCGGGTGGGGGTGATGTGGCACCCTACAGACCGTAGGATCAAGGGCTTGGGCCCGATCCTACGGTAATTGGAGGCTGCGTTGTGAGGCGGTCGATGGCGCGGACACAACGGAGCTCACCAGGCGACACATGCCTAGGAGAGCTCCAATGGTAGGCAGCGTATGAAAGAGAGAGAGAGAGAGAGCTGGAAAGGGGCGGAGTCACGGGTACTCGGGGATGAAGGCGGGCGACCGAGCGTGGTGGGTGAAGCTGAAGGCGGAGCGCTGAGGGCGAGCGCGCCGAGGCGGAGGCAGGGTCCGACGCGCAGGAGGCGTGCGGGCCAACTACGAGGAAGCAGTGAGCGTGGAGGAGGGGATGGCGTGTGGGCAGAGGTAGGTGAAGCCGAGGTTGCCGTGATGGCATCAGGTGGAAGGTGGTTGCCCAACCACCCGTGGAGAGGTAGCTGTCGGGCGGAGGCTGTGGCGGAGTTGGCAGGCGCGCCGGTGGTGCGCGTGAAGGAGTCGGCGGTGCTCGGTGACGAAGCCTTGCGGCCTAGCGTGGAGGGTGGAGCTCTTTCCATGGAGAGCCAGGCGGTGGATTCGTCTGGGATTTGGAGAGGGAAACGCCTCTTCTCCGGTAGTCTTCGCTTCAATCGACGTGGCAGAGGACATCGAGAGGCTTCACAGTGCCGAGGATGGAACTGCAGCAAGGCTATCATGGCTTGGATCACACCGTGAAGGGGGCTGTCGCTATCACCAGCCAAGCTGGAGGAAGGGTGGATGCCTCATACGTGAGGAGGCAGTCGTCACTTTATAGGAGAAGAGAGCTTGGGGGTTACGCCCTCGTCGTAATGGCCGGAGGAGGCGGGGGCGTTACATGGAGGAGAGGAGGCTGATAGTTATGGAAGGGGGAGGCGGAGACGTTGCAGGAAGAGGAGAGGCGCCTGGAAGGGAAGAAAGGGTGTGGCTTGGAGAGAGAAAGGAATGTGGTGCCACGTGGCACGCACAAGGGCTGCCACGTGTTACCCCAAAAAATTTTCAAAATTAAAATGATAAAGAAATTATAAAAGAAATAGAAGAAGACCTCGGATCAAAAAATTTACTTCACAAAAGTTGAGGAATGAGAGTCTCAGCGGCAAAGCAGGTCTTTGCCAGATTAAACACATTATTGGGAGTTTGTCTCGACGAGATCTACAATTTTCATGAAGGATCCAAGAGTAAAAGAGGTCATCTGTGCGAAGTGGTATTTTTGGAGGTTCTCCGTGTGTATAGAAAATCAACTTTTTGAGATTTTACAATTTTTTGGTGGTTTTAGAAGAGGATAAAAATTATAGAAAATATTACAAAATACAAGGAAATTAATTACACATTAATCTATTTTTTGGATTTTTAATAAATAAGAAAATTGGGAAATAAAATAGAAATACGAAATACAAGATTTTTGTACAAACCCTTAATGGACACCCGGACTTAGTTTCTTTGATTTCAATTTTGATCTAGATTTGGAGTTTTTTTCTTTTTAAAACTTTCATCAAAGAACATGAATGAAGAAGAAATAACATTAAAGGGTTAATTATGTACATAAAAACTTCAGTCAAAAATAGCAAAAAGATAAAATGCCCAAAAGAGGCCCAAACTAACTTTCACATATGAGCTCCGAATTTTATGGAATTGGTCTTGTTTTGAAGGTATTTGAAATTAAATGAAGTACTTTAAAAGTGATTAGACCAAAATCAGACACGATACGAGGGAGATATGCCCATTTTATTCCGTCAGATGTGAAATTAAACTTTCGGATTATTTGCCACTTATTTGAGTTAGTATTTTTTTGTATATTTTATTTATTCTTGTTAGTAATATCTACACAATGGAGATTGCTTGGGGTAAACTGGAGTTAGGATTAATTAATAAAAAACTAAGGAAGTTAGCTGCTTTTTGGGCAAATTTACACTTGGGATTTTTAATGCAATTATGCATGATGAAATGCAAATAATATTCAGATGTATGAATTCTAATGTTGCTCTATTAATTATTAAATGCAAATGAATTATTGGGAACCAAGCCTAATTGACCAATTTTAGAATGATGAACATGAGATTCATCACCAGCCCCACAAGCCTCCATTCCCTGCTCCTTCACGCCACCTGCACCAGCCCGCTGCGTTCTGCGCCTCCAGCCACTCCGCTAGGCCACCTCAGCCACCGCGGAGCCACCACCCACCTGTGGCCAACCACTGCCGCTCACACTTCCAGACGTGCGACCCCACATCCACGCAATTGTCGCACCCCCGCCGCCGATGCACAACGCCTTCCAACCACCTTCCTTGTGCAATGCCTCGCTGTCGGCCTCTGCTCTACAGCAGCGCACTGCACCATGTCTCCAACAACTGCCTCCCTCGTGCGTACCTGCTAGCTAGCACCACCCGTTGATTGCCCATCATGCGCCTCCGTGCACCTCCACGTGCGAGCCTTCCAGCCATGAGCTCCAGACACATGCCCTTCCGCACCGCACGCTTCCTCGCGCCACCATGCCCTCGTGCCCTCGCTCTGTGCCACCATGCATGCGTCCACGTGCCTCCACTCGCTTGCTAGCAGCCGCACGCCCTAGTCGCTCGTGCCCTGGTGGGTTCCATTTTGGGAACCCACATTCTTTAAAGGTCATTTTATTTTATTTTTTATTTTTTGTGTGAAAATTGCATATTGAGTCCTCATGTTTTTTTAAATTGCAAAAGTACCCCTAGGCACATTTTATTTCGATATATTTATTTCTATATTGCAAAGACACCCCTACATTTGTGCTTAAATTTGGACATCAATATTGCATCATTTTTTAATAAAAAATAACATGTTGAAGATCGTTTAAGTCTCTATCACTTTTTTATTTGTTTGAATTTTTATGATCATTGGGTAATTAGTTAAAATTGTTTTTGTGGAAAATTACATATTTTACCCAATTCGTGGTCTTCAATTCATGTTTAATTAATATTTGCTCCAAAAATTATGAAAAATAGAGATGATGCGTATGAATGTGTTTTAAGTACTATCCAAATTTCATCAAAAATGGATATGTCTTTTGCTAAAATAAGTTGTTGAATGATTCCAGTAAATGATTTTTTAGTTAAATCCGATAATATTTTTTTTGCGAAATTTTACTTTCCTGGATTTCTCATTAAAATATATTTTTGAGATAATCGCTTTCTAGATAATTTTATTTTGTGTATTTATTAGAAATTCATTACTCGCAGTCACTCTATTTCCATTAAAAAATTCATAAAAAATTTAGATATTGTTGAACATTTCTAAAAAAACTGTAGCTTCATTTAATCATGTTTAAGCTCCAGTATTATTTTCATAATTTTTGCATTTTGTTTGCATGAAAAATTGCATAAAAACCCATAACAAGTTTGTATTTTACATTGTTGCATCTTAAATTCAAAAATTCTAAAAATACGTTTTGCATTCATCACTGGATTAGGTTTTCGGGGAAAATAAAATTTGACTAGATTGGTTTAATTTAACTTTAAAATTAATTTGGCTAAGTTGCTTGTTTTCTTAATAACCTGATTCATCTGCATTTTTGCATTGGCATTTCTTTCGCATAAAAAAATACGAAAAAATCCCACTTTAAAAATCGTGAGCTAATTCATCTAAGTTGACTCGACGTTTTACCTTTGCCTCCTTGAGTCGACCATGGGGCTTGCCATGGTTAAAAATACATAAAACCACATTTTCTTGCTCGATAGACAATTAATTCGTGTGGTCATTTATTGATCGATCCAGATTTCCCGATTACAACAACGTGACACATTTAATACAGGGTGATTGGCGGTTTGTCAGATGGCACTATTGTCGGGGAAGCAAACAGCTTAGGATCATCTTAGAAAATTAGATTAGGTTTTTCACCCACTCGGGTAGTCTGAGCCCCGAACCACCTTATAATTATTTCATTTTTTCAATTATTTTTCTTCTTATTTTTTGTTTATATTTTGATATATCTCTCTGACATAAATTTTTATCTTCTTATGCGAGGTTCCGATGGACTTGGAGCGGATTTTTTGAAGTCGACACATCTCAAAACGCATTGAAGGCCAGCGATTCGTGGAGCGAGCCGGCTGTTGAGAAGCCAAGAAGATTTTCAAAGAGAGATTTAGTTTTCATTTTTTAAAAAATATATAATTTGTAATAATTGCTTGATTTCAAGCATATTTCATTCGGAATCTCGCGCGTGTATCAGGATTGTACGTCGGACCCTTCGTGGTTGTGTGGTTTGCTTGATGTATACTAGGACCTGCACTCACGACTCTCAGGGCAAATTTTTAATTGTGCTCGTACTCTATAGGACCACACATCACACTTAATGAGACACACTTAGACCACATAGCTATTAGTCAAAATTAATTTGTTTATTACTTGCTAATAGAACTGCCTATCTAGGAACAGTTTTCTCGTGTGCAATTCATATAGTGTAAAATTTCAATTCTGTATTACATCCCGCATGTAGAGAGCTAGAGGAACTGTAAGTCTTCTTATTCAAACATTCATCATCTTTTTCTCAGAAGCATCAGCTTTTTCCGATTCCCTCTCTCAATTTTTCTAACCTAGGATAAAGGAATTGGGATTGGACGGTAGGCATGATTGCTTTTGTGGATTAATTACAGTGACAACTAATCTCTAAAATTGGGACTGCTAATTGAGTTGGACAAAAAAAAATTGACTAAAATTAACCATTGTTTGCGGGAGACCAACCCCGCCATTGTTTGAATTTATTTGCAAGTGAGAGAGAGACGACACTAGGATAGAGACAAGCCAGGATTTTCATATAGACCACTGGTTAAAAAAATGATTAGCCACTTAGTGAGGATCTACAGATAATCGGTAAGTGGTCCGGATTTCCTTAGCGGAGTGGGAGGTTTAGAGGACACTATGAAAGGCTCTGTCCTTAATAAACGGGTAGCTGTATTTATATGATCCACACTTACGCCTATACTGGCTGAAAATGGGTGCAACTATTCGTAACAATCGGGACAGTCTGTAGGGAAGTACATACACCTAACAGCTCGTTAATCTTTCAAGACTTGCATTTATCACCAAATAAAACTGACAAGATAATTCGATCGATCCTTTACGACCCTCAATGTAGAGCTGGTGAATTTAGGGTTGCTCTTGCGTTTGTTTTGTGCATGTCCGTATGCGTTATCCTGTGTACTTGCATGTTTGCTACCTCGATCCTCTTACATTCATCCATTTCTCTTCAAGATGTTGGGATATTGGTCATAATATCCAGGTCACTCCTCTTCGACCATGATCGGGTCATCTTCACCTTCTTATTCCTCCTCATACCCCCATCCAGACCGTGAAGTCAGAACTTCGTCTGACTTCCCCACCTTTTCGTACTTCTCACCTACCCCATCGTCTTGCACCCTTGACCCACTTCCAACCTAGGCTAACTCACCTCATAGTCGGTTGTTTGCATGAATCAAGGAACAATTTGAAGAGCAAGCCATTGATGAGACAAATGATTAGCAGAATTATGCGCCCCCACATACCTCATTCTCATCTCAAGTTGGGACCAGACAACAATTTACATATACACATCCTGACTTGACCTTAGGGCATAATATGGTCTATTCCGACAAACCGAATGGAGAGGCCTCCACCATATGATCTTACTGACTTGTTGACCCTAGTAATCAAGCCTACATTGACCAGCCTTCACATCACACATTCGAAGAGCCTACACATGTATTGGCTTGGACTCATGAGGTAGACATACCAGCCCCCCGTTCATTGACCCCATTATTCAAGGCCCCGACAAATATCTACCATTAGGATGGTCCATACTTGACCCAGCATTACATGCTAGAGTCTAGCTATGTTGAGTATGAGACTTCAAGATCCCAACAGTATCCTTCTAGTAGATAGACTGCTTTAATGATTTGCTATGAGGACTATTTGGAGGATAACATTTTTAGGGTTGTGAAGAGATGAATTAATTGAGGATAAACCTAGAAAGGTCATCGATTGAATCATTTCAATTTATTCCAGCTCAGGTATGGAAGTGAAGAATGGAATAAGTGGATTCAATGTTGAAAACTTAGAGGATACAAGGAAACACACACACACATACATTGTACAAGTGGAGTCTATTCTACCTCCCTCTTCTACTAACCACTTACCTTCCAATCTAGAGTCTTTGCATCCTCCTGCTCCTCCTTCACCTATACAAAACAACCAAAAAATTGAAAATCCCCAAAATACCAAAAACATTGCAAAATAAGAAAACTCATAAAAATAGAAAAATGAATAAGACATAAAAATTGGATCCTGCCATAAGGGAAGCGCTCGATGAAGAATTTATTTTATAATCTTCCCTTAATAAAGTCCATAGATCACTTCCTCGACCTCAAACGATTTATGAGAAGTAAATTGATGCCTAAGAGGTCGGGCAATAAGAGGATAAGGACCGAGAAACACATAGTGTCTATGACCACCTCCTTGGTGATGGGGAGAAAGATCAAAAGCCACAGAGTGAAGTGGTTTCTTAGAGTTGAATGTGAAATCAAGGATACTACCTTCACCCATGCTAGAATCGATGATGACTCACCGATAAATATCCTCCCGACCTCTGTGTTTGACAAGCTCAAACTCATGCCAATAAGAAAGTCGAGAGAGATCGTTCAGCTGGCTGATCGATCTATAAAACAGTCGAGAGGAACTATTTCAGTCATCATTACTTTCCACGGTGCTCTACTCCAGTAGACTTCATGGTCATTGACATTGAGCACCAAGGATAGTTTACCAAGTCTCCTATGGGAAGCCGTTCTTAGCCTCGGCTAAGGCGACTATAGATTGTGAGACTCGGGAGATCGATTTTACAGCATTGGGAGCACTCCGACCACATTCATTTTTTGACACACTCTACTCTAAGGTAACCAACAAAGCTATTGATAGTCATGACCATAGAGAGGAAGATGAGTCCCACCTCTCTGTTACACCTGAGATAGCACCACTCGGGAGACATGTGCTGATCCTTCAGGAATATTACAATCTATATGGGGACTCGTCTGATGAGAAACCCATGGTTAGCACTGCACCACATCCCGAGCCTTCAAAGCATACAACCAGAACTGAATTGAGCGCACCCAAAAATACAATTGCTCCTTCCTCTAGTCAGTTATCTAGAGAGAGGAAGTCAAGAATTGATTCCTTGAGGTGTTCCCCCAAACCCCTCAAGGCACGCCACTCTCCTCTCCCTCTCAATGATTCAAGTTCCAGAAAACCAACTAAGAAACTTTCCTTCAACATATCGGAGAAGGAATTTTCAGAGGAATCCTCATGTGGTCCAGATGAAGTGGTTTATATGAGTGTGCTCAGTTCGGCTATTCTTAAGCCATATCTGAGCAAGCAGCCGTGTATCGACACTGTTGGACGATCTCTTCACATCACTATTATTTATCTGAGGACGATTTCGACAGTGACATATACGTATATTATCCCCTCATCACTCCCGTAAGAAGGTTTGTCACAAACCTTCTTGATCCTTGTATATTCTCACTCCTCCTTGTATATATTTTCTTTCCCTCCCTCCCTAGTGATTCGAATCACTTGCCCCTGCTCCATATCATTTCATTTTATAGCTATACTTAGGATGTCAAGATCCTAAGCATATGATGGAGAGTAACCATAGTCTCTTCACCATTCTCTGTACATTTTCCAGATCTCATCAGTTCTTACACTCACTTCTGTCCTAGACATAGGCTGACAAGAGACTAAGTATAGAGGGACCAATGCCTGCCATGTATATATATTCATCCATTTCTCCTCCTGACCTCGACCATCCCATTTTTGATCTTCTTCTACACTTAGGCTGCCAGAGCCTAAGTATAGGGGGGCGGGTCGACCTCTATACTTTTGTTATTTTAACTCTCCTACGCTTAGCACGAGCTATGTCTTTTCCTCGCTTCTCGTGCTCTGAGGACACAGTACATGCTAAGTATAGGGGAGTATGTATATATATTAGCACGACCTCTATACTTTTTTTTCAAAAACTTTGGTATACCTCCTATGTTACTACAATTTACAAGAGTTTATAAGCATTATACAGATTATACAAGTGTTATACAATATACAAAAAAGTTTTTTTTTCAATTTTTACCCACTCGTAATTATTACAAAAAATATATACAAAAATACGCAAAAATACGTGAAAATACGTGAAAGTACGAGCTATGTACACGCCCCCCTATACTTAGCGTGTGCTATGTCCTCAGAGCACAAAAAGCGAGGAAAAAGACATAGTTCGTGCTAAGCGTAGGAGAGCTAAAATAACAAAAAAGGTATAGAAGATGCTCCGCCCCCCTATACTTTAGGCTCTGGCAGCCTAAGTGTAGAAGAAGATCAAAAATGGGGCGAGCGGGGTTAAGAGGAGAAATGGAGGAGTATATACACGACAGGCATCGGTCCCCCCTATACTTAGGCTCTGGTCAGCCTAAGTATAAGATTGGAGTGAGTATGAGAACCGATGAGATCTAGAGAATATACAACGAATGGTGAAGAGACTCGGTCACTCTCCCCCCTATACTTAGGATCTGATCATCCTAAGTATAGCCATAAAATGCAATGATATGGAGCCGGGGCGAGTGATTCGAATCACTGGGGAGGGAGGGGAAATATATACAAGGAGAATTGAGAATATACATGGATCAAGAAGGTTTGTGACGTACCTTCTTGCGGATGTGAGGATGTGGATAATATACATATGTGTCGCTGTAGGAATCATCCTCAGATGAATAATAGTGAGGTGTAAGGATCGTCCAACGAGGGTCGACACACGACTGCTTACTTAGATACGGCTTAAGAACAACCGAACTGAGCTCACTCATATAAATCACCTTGTCTGGACCCGATGAGGATTCCTCTGAAACTTCCTTCTCCGGAATGCTGAAGGAAATTTTCTTAGTCGGTTTTCTAGAACCTGAATCATTAAAAGGGAGATGAGAGCGATGCGCCTTGACAGGTTTGGGGGAAAACCTCGAGGAATCAATTCTCGACTTCCTCTCACTAAATAGCCGACTAGAAGAAGGAGAAACTATGTTTTTATGTGGAGTCAATTTAGTCTTGGTTGTTTCCTTTGAAGGTCCAGGGTGTGGTGCGGTGCTGATCATGAGTTCCTCATCAGATGACTCACCATATAGATTGGAATATTGCTGAAGGGTCAACGCGCGTCTAGAGAAGGTGCCAGTGATCTCAGTTGGCTTGACATTGTTTGGCTCTTATGTCGGATCATCAAAACGGTCAAGACAATCAGAGAAAATCATATCCGACTCAATGTCAGCTTCTGGTCGTGAGTCCTCCTTAGAAGCTGTCACGGTGGTGGTGCAAGCAGTTGATGAAGTGAACGTGTGGGGAGTCTCAGAACCAACTGTCGTCCGGTCAGTCGGTCTCTCAGGTGTAGTAGAGAGGTGGGACTCATCTACCTCTCGATGGTCACGACTGTCAACGGATGTGAGGGTCACCTTAAAGTAGAGTGTGTCAAAGAATGAGTGAGGTCGGAGTGCTCCCAATGCTGAAAAATCGATCTCCCGAGTCTCACAATATATAGTCGCTTTAGCCAAGGCTAAGAACGGCTTCCCGAGAATAATCGGAGACTTGGTAAACTCTCCTCGGTGCTCAATGTCAATGATCGTGAAGTCCACCTGAAGTAGAACACCTTGGAAAGTAACGATGACTGAAATATTTCCTCTCGACCGTTTGATGGATCGATCAGCCAGCTGAACGATCTCTCTCAACTTCCTAAGTGGCCTGAGTTTGAGCTTGTCAAACACAGAGGTCGGAAAGATATTTATTGGTGAGTCATCATCGATTCTTGCGTGGGTAAAGATGGTGTCTTTGATTTCACATTCAACTCGGGGCAACCACTTCACTCTGCGGCTTTTGGTCTTTCTCCCCATCACCAAGGAGGTGGCCATAGACACTATGTGTCTTTCAGTCCTTGTCCTCTTATTGCCCGACCTCTTGGGCATCAATTTACTTCTCACAAATCGTTTGAGGTCGGGGAAGTGATCTATGACCTTTATTAAGGGAAGTTTGAAAATCAATTCTTCATCGAGTGCTTCCCTTAGGATAGGATCCAACTTTTTTAAATCATTTTCATATTCAATTTTTATGTGAGTTTTTGGTTTTTCAATTTTTTTGTATTTTTGGTGGATGCATGATCAGACTCTGGATTGGAGGTAATTGGTTAGTAGAAGAGGGAGGTAGAATGGACTCCAGCTGTACAAAAGGTGTGGGTTCCCTAATGCTTGCTTGATTTTCAACATCTGATCTGCTTACTTCCTTTTCCACTATCATTCCCAAGCTGGAAGAAATTGAGTGCAATATGTCCATGACATCTCTCAACTCGTTACCAAATGCTTCATTTTTCTTAATAAGTCTAGAGATGTCATCCTCCACAAAATTCTCATGACAAATCATGGGAGAGTTCTGCTCAATTGAAGGAGACTGCTGAGATGTTGGGGTCTCATACTCAACACACCTATACTCTGGCATGTAATGTTGGGTCGAGTATGGACCATCCAAATGGCAATTATTGGTCGGAGCTTCATATGATGGAGTCAATGAGATGGGGACTGATAAGTCTAGCTCATGAGTCCAATCCCGAGAATAAATAGGCTCTTCGAATGAAGGCTGGTTAATGGAGTCTTGATCACTAAAGTCAATCAAGTCTGGGAAATCATGAAGTGTAGACCTCTTCATTTGGTATGTTCGATTGACCATGTTATGCCTTAAGGTCAAGTCGGGATGTGTATATGTGAATTCTTGACTGGTCCCTACTTGAGGTGAGAATGAAGTATGCGGCGGCATATAATTTTGCCAATCATCTATCTCAGCAGTGGCTTGCTCTTCATTTGATTCATTGATTCCTGCAAGCTCTCGAGAATAAGGACAGTCAGCCTAAGATGGAAGTGGATCTGGAGTGTTGGAATATGGAGTAGGTGAGAAATGCGAAGAAGTGGAGAAGTCAGTTGAAGTTCTGACTTCATAATTGGGTTGAGATGGAACTGACCATGGGTAAGGGTCTCCCGTGGATGGTGGAGTATACATGGAAGAAGGTGAAGGTGAAGATGAACGGTATATGGTCGAGGAGGATTGACCAGAGGTCACAGAGTATGGGGACCAATATCCCGACATCTTGAAGAGGAAAGGAAGAAGATTGAGGTAAAAAACGTGCAATTACAAAGGATAACACACACGGACAGACACAAAGACAAACGCAAGAACAAACCCCGAGTTCACACTCAACACGGTGAAGGACTCGAAATCGAGTCCGATTGATCTGGTTGATTTTAAGTGTGAATTTTCAAGCAAGATAGAAAGGATTACACGGCCTATAGGAGAGTCGGCTAAAAGCCGGATCTCCTATGCTGTTTAACCTGTCGCCTAAGATACTGTCGGTCCTTCCTTTCTTCGCTCCTATCCCAAGTTGATGGGTTCAAAGACTTGCCCCTATCTACCTGCAAGCAGGCGGAGGCTGACAAGGCCAAAACTTTACCCCAGGGGGTTACTGGCAACTTGTCGTGAAGTACCGCAATTCGCCTCTATCTACCTGAGACAGGCGGAGGCTACTTGGTACTAGTCAATGAACCTTAAAAATTCAACTTGTGATATTTTTTAGGATTAGTCGGAACGTGATATGGAAGGCGGGGATTTGGGCTCTGCCTTAAGGTGTTCACACACACTCAAGTACCCTCACTCAGCCTGAAAACAAGGTCGGGGATTAGTCTCTCGCAAACAGATTTTCCAATTTTATTGATTTTTTTGGTCAATAATGTTAGCAGTCCCGGTTTTAAGTTAAGTGATCACTTGTTAGTCCAACCACATAGCACGCCTAACGTACAATCCCAATTTCCATTTAAATTAAGTGTGAAAAACAGAGGGGATCGAGAAAAGCCGATGCACGAAAAACGATGATGCGTATGCTGAGTTAAGAAGACTTACAGTGATCCCTTCGCTTTTATGCATGATGCAAAATAGAATTGAAAACTTTATACTACATGCATATGCAAGCGACAAAATACGCTCCTAGACAAGCAGTTCTATTAGCGAGTGAAGAACATGTTGATTTGGCTAGATCTGCGGTCTAAGTGCATCTTTTAAGTGGTTGTGTGGTCCTAAAAATTATGAGCACAAGCAAACCCTAGAGTGGCTCGAGGAGCCGCTAGTGTAAGCCTAATTTATCAGTCAAACCACACAGCACACGGGGACATGGTTTCACTATCTTTACACACGCGAGAACCCAAATGGGAACCGCTGGAAATGATGCGAAAAAAATAAAGAAATAAAATAAAAATACAAATTCTCTCAAATCACTTAAAAAATTCAAAAGCCGAATCTTCAAAGCGTCTTCGACTCCTTGCGTTCCTCGCACAGAAATAAATTGAGGTCAGAGAATGACACAAAAAAACTGCAAAAATTAAAAGACAGAAAATATTCACACGAAAACCGGGGGTCAGACTACTCGGGGAGAGAAAATTAAACACTCAGAAATAACTGCAAATGAACCTAAGCTGTGCCTCCCCGGCAACGGAGCCATTTTGACGAGCCGTAAAATCGTCCCTTTAAGAGTGCTGAATTAGCACTTGTAATCGTCATCGCAGTCGGGCCAAAATGGGCTCATCAAAGACCATCTTATTTAAATATATCAATCAAAATGAGATGGTCGTATTTTTTACTTGGCAAGAAACCAAGGTCGAACTTAGGGACACGAGCCTCTCTCGTATTAGTCAGATTTTTATCTATCTAATTAAGCATTGAATTAAAGAATATAGGTCAAAGTAATGCTAAAGGACACAACAATGCATTAAGATAAAACACACATTTTTTTATATTTTAATCAAGCAGATAAATGCCATGAAATGCATAACAAATATGCCCTAGGTCAAAATGATGAGCCAACTAAACAACCAGTTAATTTCAGATTTAAATGAGATGACAAACTCAATTTGAACAAGTCATAGATTAAGTCGCAAGAGACACATAGCTATCAAATAATACATCAAAATTAAAGTGTCCATCATATGAAAAGATCATGCCAATAGAAAGTTCGTCAAACAAGCTTTAAAATGAAACTGAAATCAACTAAAACGGAGATACGATGCTCAAGATATGCAATAAAGAAGCTAAGGGCATAATTGAAAGAAAACATGAAAATAAAATTACAAATAGGTCCCTGGGAGGGACTAAAATGTAATTATGAAAAAGATCGGGACCTTCCCTGTAAATTACTCTCACGCTCAGGGGTATTTTTGCAATTTTCAAAACCCACAAGAGTTTTGATGCAAATATCCCCCATGCGCACGAGGTCTGCACGTGATCTGGACCTGGATGCAATATGGGAAAGATGCGAGGGTGCCGATGCAAAAAGCCCAGAACCCACGTGCGTGAGGCACATGAGTTCAAGCTCGGGTGGGGGCGAGGCTCGACGCAGCTTCGGACGGCCGTAGCAGGTGGCTCGGGCCACGTAGCGGCTCGAGGGTGCCTTAGGCGAGGCTCGATCCCACCGAGCCTCCGCGCTCCGGGATGTCGACGTGGCTGCTCCAAGGCCGTTGGATCTCCGTCGTGGGGCGAGATCTAATGGTATATGCTCTTCCTTCTCCTTCATTGGGTGGCGGCGCGATTGGAGCTCCGGCGTAAGGCCTGGAGCTCCTCCGCGCCTCGCCGTGCTCGTTGAAGGTCGGGGAAGGACGCTGAAGGTCTGGCGATGAAGATCCGAGGTCGGAGAAGCTGCAGGAGCGTCTGAAGTGTGCTGCCGACGCCTGATCGCTGGAGGCGGAGCTCTAGAACCTGGCTCCGCCCAAGGTCCGGCCAATGGTATTGGTTGACCTGTAAAAGGGATTAAATGGAAATCGAGGCGTGCGTGCGTGCGAGATGAGGTGGACGGAGGGCTTGGCAAAGGTGAGGAAGCGAAGCCCCTGGTGGGTTCTCCTCCGCCTCCGGCGGAGGAGAAAGCCTGGGATGAGGGAGGTCTTGACAGAGGAGGGGGGTAATCTGACGTATTGGCGAAGGTGACTGATGATCGGCGGTACTCGTGGTAGGTTTAATGGAAGGTGAAGGGGTCGGATCTACCTTAGAAAAAGCAGAGAAAGCAAACGAGAAATTAAGAGCTAAGTTACCTGAGATTGGAGAAGGAGCTGGAGGGCGGAGCAGAGCTTGGGCTGAGCACCTGGAGGTGGCTCGGGTCATCACACATGCTGGGCAGCTACTCTAGCGAGCTTGGAGCGCCCGGAGGTGCTCGATCATGGTCGGCGACGGCCATGGGTCTCACCGTAGTTCTGGGTCGTCGTCGCTCGATCCGAGCTCCTCCTCCGGTCACAGGGAGGAGACGGAGGGCTGGGCCGCAGCCCCTTGGTTGGTGGACGAGGAGGAACGAGGGAGGTGATGGGGTTTTTTAAAGGGCGAAGATGGCAGAGGGCTGGTGAAGTCGTGGGTTTCGAGGGGAGATGCTGACCGGAGAGAGGAGGGTGGTCGTGGCTGTGTGTCGCGCGGGAATAGGGGATGTGAGGGCTACGAGTGGGTGATCTCTCCGAAGAAAGAGGGTGACCAGGGATATGGCTAAAAATGGAAGGGCAGAGGAGGTCTACGAGGCGCGGGGCTCTGCCGGAGGTTGCGGGAGGTTGATGACGAAGCCCTGGTCGTTGGATCGTGAGATCCAATGGCTGAAGATTGGGCGCAAAGCGATGGTCTAGATTAGATCAGGGGCGGCACGATCGGAGGGCCCAAGATGATGCCACGTGTCGCTCTGGCGCCTAAGCGTAAACGGACGACGTGATGCGAAAGAAGGCGCTGATCGAAGGGCTGAGGTGCGAAGTTGGAAACAACGGCTATGATTGATGGATGAAGGCGAAGTCTGATGGTGCTCAACGCGCCTTGTGGCAGGCTGTGCATTTTGCGCTGATGTGCAGTCCACATCGGGCGAGGGGATAGATCGGATGGTTGATATCCTTGCGGCAGTGAACGGTGAAGATCAAGGCTCTGAGAAGCTGATCGGGCGGAGGAACAGGTGACGCGTGGCGCAAGGATATTAAGGCGGGGATGAGTGGCTGAGATGAGAGGCGGGGATGATCAGACGGTTGAGGAAGAAGAGCGGGCGTGGAAAGATCTGGGCCGTTGAATTCAAGACGAAATCCAACGGCCAGGGCACGTGGGCGGATGCTGCAAGGATAAGCGGCCACGTGGCTCTCCCAGAACGGGCCACGTGGCCCAATCAGATTATTGCAAAAGTAAAATTGATTTTGAGGGTGATAATGGCCGAATTTGAGAAAACTCAAAACATAAAAGTTGTAGATCTTGATGAGATCTACAAGTTTCATGTTAACTAAAATTGGAGATGAGATCAAACAAAGACTCGAAATATTTTTAGGGGTATTTTTAAGGCTAAAAATACCACAGATTTTAATTTTGCCATTTTTTGTGGTTTTTTAATTTATTAAGGACTCTTGATAATTACAGGATTTTAATGGGATTTTATTGACACAACTTTAAGCAAGGGGGTTAATAATGGAAAATAAAGATGATGAAATCGACTTTCATCACCCCCCTATAATTAAACTATGCTTGTCCTCGAGCATTATGCTCGTCCTCAAGCAGCAAAGAAAAATGAATAAGCTGGATTAACCCCCTTGTGCATGTGAGTACAGGATCTGATCTGGTCAAGTCTACTCAACTTTAGAGATCCAAAATCCTAGAGTTCAACCCAGCCTTAACCAAGAGGCACCCAATTCCTCTAATTTTCCAGACTCTCTCTGATGTACGTATAATCTAAAGGATATGAAATTTAGTGTTGACTGTAATTCTGAGAGTAGAGCCAATTCTTCACCCAAAGTCTTGGTCCGAGAAAATCTCCTAAGGACCCAATCCTCAACACTAGGGAATAAATCAAATCTTGCATCCAGTCCGCCGTCTCTTTAGTTGTCAGACTTAGAAAATGTAGATGGAAGGCCAGTAATGGAGGGCATGGGATTGTGTCATTTCTTCTCTCCCTCTCATTGGAACAAGGATTCTCTCTAGTGCCTTTTACGCAACACATATTTTTGGTGTTGATCAGTGCGTCCGTCAAGAGAAGTTGGAGCCGTCTGCACTTGTTTTCCTGGGAGTACACCGGGGTGTGCCTTTTTTGAGTACCTATCGTACCTTCTACACCCAGACTTGTAGCATTTACGATGCAGAGCCCTTTTTTGGTGCAAGCCAGACTCCTGGTCCTAATAGCGGTGGTCCAAGTGGACACTTTGAAAAGTTTGGAAGCGCTCGCCTTTGGTGGAAGCTCTTTGATATGTAACTTTGTGGAATGAGAGTTTTCTTTGAAATTTCATTGAATTGTATAATTTGTGGCTAGCCCTACTGCTTTTACCAAGAGTTGGCGCACATTGATCAACATTTTTTATTTATTTCACACCCTGGCACTTAGGTCAATATCAAGAGATTAGTATAAGAACCAAGTTCTCATACTGGCTAATATATGCTGACACTCAGGTTTCATGAAACCTCCAAAGATTTTATCCCATCCTCGAGCATCATTATATCAAATCCAAATTCAAATTCCTCATCCCAATCCCTCAGGTGAAAAAATCATCTCATCTCATCAAAAACCGCAGTCGTGCATGTGATGTGCTGATCATATTCTTTTTGTCTACGACTAAGCATGGAATATAGCATGCAAATCTAGAAACCTAGGGGAATGTGGATGATTAAGTATATGACCCTGATGGCTAAGGCTGGTTAACCTAAAATCTCAAAGACCTCATAAAATTAAGTCTCCTTGATCATTTCAGATCCTGGGTGGAAGTGTAAAAGTAGAGGATTAATCCAACTCCTTCATTCGAAAACTAAAACTTTTTTTTTGTTTTTGGACTTCAAGAGATATTAGGACTGCCTAAACTCAATTGAGCACCTGCATTCAGCCAGTATGGATGTAAGTACAGGCCGAAGCCCGTTGCTTGAGGACAGGGCCTTACGCGATGTCCTCTAAACCATCCAATCTGCTAAGGGTGAACCCTCACTGAATGCGGCTTACTTAATTGGTCTTAGTAGTCACTGACGGCTCCTAAAGGATTTTTTTGGGTTTTTCTCATTTTTAAGGATTTTAATATGAAGGTTAAAACACAATTTAGACTCAACTTTCCTTGAAAAGAGATAGAAAATTTTCAAAACCATGTCACACAAATAAAATTTTTTTAAACATTTTCAAAAGAATTTTTCAAAACAAGGAAAAATCATTTTCGAAAATATTTTTATCAAAATAGCATAACATAATATCGAAAAAGCTGTGAAAACATTTGAGTTCTCTTAGTCCAAAAGATTATACTTTAGCCAAAAAGTTTTATATTTCTCAAAATTTTCAGATTATAGCTAAAGTAGGTATACGGTATATACGGTATGCCCCCTATACTTAAACTTTGCTATGTCCTCATAGCACTAGATGTTACAAGTCCATAGGTCCATTTAAATATAAAGGAATATACGGAGCTAAGAGGGGCTCCCCCTATACTTAGGTTAGAAATAACCTAAGTATAAAGGCAAGGAGCAGGAGAGTAGAGAAAATCACGGGGACTCAGGTCCCCCCATACTTAGGCTGAGATTAGCCTAAGTATAAAGATGAGAATTGATGTTGGGAGGGACCCAAGGTGAACGAAGAAGATGGGTGGATATACAAGTGAGCGGATGAATCTACAGAGATGGATGGAGTGACTAAGGCTCTGGGGAGTGTATCGAAGCAAACAAGGCTCAATCAAGCAAGAAAGACCCTCAAATTCACCAACTTACACATGAAACCAACCAAGGTTGGTTTATTATCTTGTCAGTTTTATTGGTGATAAATCAGTTGATATTTACGCGGAGAAAAATGTTAAGTGAAAATCAAAGCGTACGCGAGGGTGTTGCTCTCCCAAAACCGAATTTTACTCCATTTTTGGTCGACTTGCAATTAACAGTCCCAGTTATTATTTAATGTTGTCACTGAGTTAAGGTTAGCACAAAATCAAGCAATCTTCGTCTACCGTTCATTCCCATTTTCCATTAACCTAAGTGATCAAGCTAGGAAAGAGAAACCGAGAAGAAAGCCGCGTATTCGATAAAAACCGCGATCTGGGCTAAGCGAGAAATCATGCAGTAACTTGACAAAAAATACGTGAAAAACTAGGGCTGTTTGAAAACCAACATGATATGTATGCAAGTCGATAAAAGCCGCACCTAATCATGCTTCTATTAGCGGGAAATGATATCCATTAATTATGGCTAAGTGAGGCGAGATTATGTGCGTCTATATTTTAGTGTGTCCTACCTACGAGCAAGCATGTAAAAGATGAAGAAAATAAAATGAGCTCAGAGAGCCGCGTGCCTGGTCCTAGGTCGACAATCAAGTGGGGATGATCCCCACACAACCACATTCGTTCGATTACACTCGCAAGTCTTCGATCGAAGACCGCTATAAAAGACGAATTATTACATGTTTATGCATGGGAATAAAAATGCAAGACACTTTTTTTCTTTCTTTCTTTCTAATTGCTCCAAGCAAGCTTCTGCGGCTCCTCGCAGCGGGAAGCATCGGCTCCGCGCCACCTTGAACACCAAGGGCCCTGCCACAGAATCAATGGTTAGAGATTAATCGAAAATAAAAATTTTTATAATGCAACATAAATGAACAAATTGACCTATAAAAAGAAAACACTTAATTAAATAAAAAAAATTCCAAATAATATAAGAAATGAGCCGTGTCCCTGGCAACGGTGCCATTTTGATATCGCTCCCACTACCCTTGTTAATTCATGCAAATTAATGTTCAAATTAATTACTAATGTTCGTTGCAGTCGGTAAATGAGAGCGAATCAAAAATCACTTTCAATTATATTCAAGTTAATCTCGAGCGGCAATTTTTTTACTTGGTGGAAGTCCAAGGTCAAACTCAGGGAGGTATCTGTCTCCTTAGGTTGATTCGAAGCAAATTTCTAAGGTATGATTTTCAGAGGGGATATTTTTGGTCTTTTTTGTATATTTTATGCAAGACACATGCGAAATCATGCCAAATTACAAGTTAATTAAAAAATATAGTCAAATTAATTCCAAAAATTATGAAACTTGGCCAGATAGTTAAATGGGATGAAATGAGATAACCCTAATTGTTTTGGAATTTTTAGTTGCACAGATAATAAAAAATGTAGACTTTAGTGAAAAAGACTAAACCAAATTTAATAATTAACAAACGATGATATTTTTCAGAAACATAATTAATCCAAATAGGTCTAGTTAAGAGCTATCCAAATCAATTTGAATTTCATTAAAACACTTCATGGTTGATTAATTAAAAATCAATTAATGTTTTCACTAAATGATTTTTCTAAGATAAATTATACGTGCAAATGGTATGATTTTTGGATATGTTGTAGCATAGATTTATATCTACCAATGACGATTTTTCAGAGATTTTTCGACAAGCAGAGAAGACGCAATCAATTAATCAATCAAAATGGGCAAAATGTTGCAATTTTTACCAAATTAATTTCCATAAATATTCTGCAAATCAGAAAAATACAAATAAATGCTAAATTGGTAGAACAAGAGTTATACTACATAATGCAATTTTTGGAATTAAAAATGGATGACAGAATAATGATAAAATAAACGTGCAAATGCAGGGGTGTCAGTGCAAATAGAAATTGAAATAAGACTGACAAACTGTGCACAGGGGCACTTGTGTAAATGTGTAAACATGCTAGGACACTAGTGCAATTTTCACGACTAAAATAAAATAAAAAAAGGAAAATGGACCTCTTCTTTTCTTTCTTTCCACGCAAGGGTTTACGCAGGGGCGGCTAGGGCTTCGTGAGGCATGCGACACGAGGGAGTTCCGCAAGGGGGCAGCGACGTGTGACCACGCTGGAAGGAGGAGGAGGTCACACCGCACAACGGCGGCGAGGGTGGCGCACGCGAGGCGGTTCGCAGGGCGGCTCACGGCGGTGCACGTAGGCTGCGGAGGCCGGGCTGGTGGCTTGGCGGGGATGATACCTGCATTGGAGGTCGGGCTGGTGGCTCGGCGCACGGACGGTGGGAGGGCGAGAGCACGGACGGCAGCTGGACAGCGGCAGAGATCGGGGGGAGTTGGGCGTCGGGGCTGGACGGCGCGAGGTGGGCACGGTGGCCACTTACGCGAATCTGCGCGTGGGTCCTGGAGGGGCGACAGCCTGGCGAGATGGCGGTCCACCGCTGACTGCGCGGAGTCGCGGCGTGCATGGGCGACGCGTGAACTAGGAGTTTCGATCGTCGTTGCTCAAGAATGTCCTCATCTAGCTGTCACCGAGATGAGGTTTCGGGCTGGTGGTCGCTCTGTATCTCACAAATGGCGGATGGAGAACAATGGAGGAGGAGATGAGAATATAAAGTGGAGGGAGAAGTTGGAGAATAGATGGAGAAGATGGGGGGAATGGTGGAAGGAGTGGGGATAATGGTGGCTTGGAGTGGAAGGCAAGTAAGGGAAGAGGTAAAAGGGAGATTAAATAAATAAAGTAATAAAATAAAATAGAAGGCTACTAAAAATAATTAAAATAATAATAATAAAATAGTAATAAAAATAAATCCGAAAATAATAAAATAAATCCGAAAATAAATAAATTGGGGTGACATGTGGCGGGTCCAGGAGCTGCCACATGTCGCTCCTAGAAAATTCAGAAATTAAATGTAAAGAAAAATAAAAAAGAAATAACAATAGGGACTAAATCAAAAAGTGGTCAACACAAAAGTTGCTCGTCTCGATGAGATCTACAACTTTTGTGAAGGGCCGAAAATTAAAGGAAATGATCTGTATAAAAATGTATTTTTGGGTGGTACCTTATAGATATAAAATACCGCATTTTATCTTTTGTAATTTTTTTGTTATTTTTCAATAAGAGAAAAATCAAAATAAAAATAAATAAAATATGAGAAGAATATTTACAACTTAATCTAATTTTTTTAGGATTTTAATAATGAAGAAACTAAAATGATAAAGTACAGGGGTAAAACGGTCATTATGTACAATATACAAAAGGGGCCCAAAACCCAAGTTTTGCATACGAGCTCCGATTTTAATGAAATTAGTCTTGTTTCGAAGGTCTCTGAATGTATATTACTTTAAAAGTGAGTTGACCTAATTCGGAAGTTGTATGAGAGAGATATGTGCATTTTAAGGTCTAAGGTCTTCAACTGGGTTTGGGGTTTTATTGGGTAATTTTACAAAGTATTTTTTGATATTTTTCTTTAATTAGTATTAGTAATATGTACACCATAGAGTTGGTTTTATTGGATTTGGAGTTAGCATAAAATATATACAAAAAAGGTATTTTATCTAATATACAGGGGAATATTTACAAGTGAAATTGGCTTCTTATTTTATGCAAATATGAATGCTAAAATGCAGATGTTATCAATGCATGCATGAATGCTAATTATGCAATATAAGTGAAAATATGCAGCTAATTAATTCGAGCCAGGAACAAAGCTCTATTTTCAACTTTTAGAGTCATGAATCACAGATTCATCACCAGCATTTGATATCGCTCCTGCTACCCTTGTTAATTCGAGCAAATTAATGTTCAAATTAATTACTAATGTTCGTTGTAGTCAGATAACGAGAGCGAATCAAAAACCACTTTTAATTTTTTTTACAAATTAATCTCGAGTGGCAAATTTTTTTACTTGGAAGTCCAAGGTCGAACTTAGGGAGGCAGCTGTCTTCTTAAATTTATTCGAAGCAAATTTCCAAGGTGTGATTTTCGGGGAATAATTTTTTGGTCTTTTTCGGTTTTTTATGCAAGACACATGCAAAATCAGACCAATTTTAAAGTTAAATCAGATAAGAGTTCAATGAAGTCCAAAAATGATGAAACTTGGCCAAATGATGAAATGGGATGAAATTAAGCTACCCTCATTATTCTAGAATTATCTGACACTAAATTAAATTACTGTGAATCAAAAATGAATGCAGGGTGATTATGACTAATTTATTTTTAATAAATACCAAAAAACAATATTTTTGGGAATAAAAATTATCCTAGATAGATCTAAAGATGAGGAATCCAGGAAAATTATCAGACGTTAATTTTGATGTGAAAATGAACCTATTAAAAATAAATTAAGGAATTCACCAAATGAATTATTTAGGCCTCCAAATGCATACAATTGAGATGAAATTTTTATGCAAGGTGAAGCTAATTATCATAGATCTAATGTGATTTTTTAGGACTTTTTGGAGGTCACAGAGAAATTACTACTAATTAAAAGGTGAAATTGGGCAAAATATGACAAAAATGAACCAATTAATTAATAAAAAATTCCACTGCTATTACAAAAATATGGCACGGTCACATAATAAGTAGGACAATGTAAGCTACACCATGTAATTTTTAAAACTCAAAAATGAATTAAGATGAATGCCTAAATATGCGTGCAAAGACAGGGGTATAAATGCAATACATGAATTAAAATTGCTAAAAATAAAATATGCTGATAAGGACTATTATGCAATTACCTATAATGCAGGGGGTGAATGCAATTTCTCCGCAGATGCACGTGCTCCTCACGTGGGGTCGCTTTGTAGGGACTGAAATGTAATATCAGAAACCTTCAGGGGCCTCAATGCAATTTGCCCAGGCCGCACGTGTAGATCACGTGGGGTGCCCTAGGCTCGGTGGACGTCGGCGGCTCGGGAAGAGGCTCAGGTGCAGTTGGAGGTTCGAGCGTCGGTTCGGAAGAGCTTCGGGGATCCGAGCCTAGAGGTCGGGGAAGAGGCTCGGATCAGGCGACGTGGCACGATCTGGACCGTGGAATCAAGGATGATCCAACGGCAGCTACCTGATGATACGTGGCGTGTCTGAGTCCATCAGATCATTGATCGATCCAACAGTGATGGGCTCGCTCCTGAAGTGACGACGTGGTCGATTAGTGACCGTTGGATCTAGATTGATCCAACGGTACCTTGAGCGCGGAGAGGGCGATGACATGGATGACGAAGCGCCACTGGATCTAGAGGAATCCAACGACCCTCGACTGCTCTGGCTGAAGGCAACGTGGCGTGATCAAGCCCGTAGGATCACGGATGATCCAACGGTGGTGGAATGAGACGTCGTGGAGCGCTTCTGATCGTTCGATTAAGACGATCGAACGGCCGTGGGATGTCGTCCCCAACGGCCCTTCGCCTCCTACGGCGGAGAGGGGCTGGGCTCCGATGAAGCTGGTGTCGCTCCTCCCCGTCCTCCTGTCATCGACAAGTGGTGATGGAGGCTCTGGACAAGCTCAGAAGATGGGTGGCGAGGCGGCGAAGCGTCTGGTAGTCTCAGAGGGGAAGGAGGTGCGCTGGAGCTCGGTGACGGAGGAGCTCGAATGAAGCTCCGACGAGCCTCCAACCAATTAAAGGGATATCACCTGCAGGGGGTTAGAGGATAGCCGAAGCACGCAGACTGTTCGTGGAGTTGCTGGGAAAGGAATGCACGACCTGCGTAGCAGTGGGGTTGACCGGCGAGCGAGCTCCGCCGAGGTGCCGGAGCTGGGGTCGAGTGAAGGTGAAGTGCGGCGTTTGAGGATATGGAAGGGTGCACGAAGATCAGTGTTCTGTCGTGGAGCTCGGAGTGATGACAGTGGAGCGAGAAGACGATGGTGGAGGGCGAATTTAATCGGAGAAAAACAAAGAAAAGACAATAAGAGATCGGGAGGAAAATAGAGGCGTCTACATGGGAAATGGAGCTCGAAGGCGTGCTCTTGGTCGTCGCTCGAAGAATGGTAGATGGTTCTGAGCTCATACAGCTCACGGAGGAGGCTGCAGCACGACGGAGACGGCCGTGGATCTCGCCGGAGAAGAAGCCCGGTTATCGCTCAACATCTCGTCGAAGTGCTATCACAAATTGGAAGGGTGGAGCTAAGGGTATCTCTCTGGAGTGGCGGATAGGCGTGAATGTGGCCGAAGGACGATGATTTATAGGGTGAAGGTGATGGGGTAGCTGGTGACGAGGTGAGGTTAATGGAAGTCGTGGGGCGACTCTGGTGGGAGTCGTGGGGAGCAAGGGAGCTGGCGAGGATGAGGGAAGAGTGGTGATGGTCATGGTGGCATTGGTGATCGAAGAAGGTGGCTGAGGTGGAGACGAAAATAGAAAGGGGCGGCCCCTCGGCAAGATCGAGATCGTGGGAGAGAGGGAAGCCAGAGGTAGAAGATGGAGTCATGGCCGTTGGATCCTGTGATCCAACGGCCCAGATCAAAGCGCCAGATAGCGGTTCTGATAAGATCTGAGGTGAAGCGATCAAGGGCGTTGAATGCGCCACGTGTCGCGTTGGAGACGAAGCGCGAGCGGGCGGCCGTGATTGACTCCAGCGATTGATCGAAGGGTTGGCGATGATTGCGGAGGTAGCGGCTCAGATGGAAAGGTCGAGTGCGTGATCGAAGGGCTGTGGGGCTGCCATGTGGCGCATCGGAGGCGAGACGTCAGCGGACGAATGCAATGTGAAGAAGGTGCTGATCGTATGGTCGAGCTTGGATGTAGGATGGGCGGTGATGATTAAAGCTCTTAGACCTGCATCCAACGGCGCTCACAGTGACACGTGGTGAGCTCTGGGTTTGGCGCTGAAGTGCGGTGAGGATTAGAAGCGGGGAATGATCAGACGGTGGGAATAAAGGGCGTACGTGGAGGTGGTGCAACCGTTGGATAGGGATGAAGATCCAACGGCTGTGGGCGCGGGCGGCTAAGATAAGGGGAGCGGGCCGTGTGGCGCAATCAGAGGACGCCACGTGGCCAGCTGTGAGTGGCTGTGAGAAGAAATGAGATTAGAGAGAAGGAGGCCGAATTTGGAAAAACTCAAAACATGAAAGTTGTAGATCTTGATGAGATCTACAAGTTTCATGTTGACCAAAAACAGAGATGAGGTCAAATATGATACAAAAATACAGGAATACAAATATACACATATATAGTATACATAGAGGCCCAAAAACCCAACTTCTTCCTACGAGCTCCGAATTGGATGAAATTAGTTTCATTTTAAAGGTCTCTGGATGTGTATTCATCTGAAAGTGAGTAGACCTATTTTGGAGTTGGTACAAGAGAACTATGGGTCTTCTATGGTCCAGAGGTTCCAGGGCTTTATTGGGTGCTTTTACAAAGGTGATCTATGACCTTCTTCCTTATATTATTAATTGAAGGTGTATATATTATAAGGGAGGTGTTGTTTTGTAGGTGGATATTTTACAAGTGATCTTGGCTTCTTATTTAATGCAAATGTGAATGCTAAAATGCAAATGTTATCTATGTATGCATGAATGTTACTTATGCAACACAAGTGGAAATATGCAGCTATTTACTCGGGAACAAAGCTCTATTTTCAACTTTTAGAGTGATGAATCATAGATTCATCAACTCCCTATACTTAAACCTTGCTCGTCCCCGAGCAACTAAAATGAAATGCAAGAGTGAAATGATTTTGGGTCCCATACCTAGGTCATGAACAAAAGTTGAAAATGGAGCTTGACTCGACCTTTGGATTAATTGTGTGGCGGAACCTTATTGGGACCTGAACTTAAGACCTAACAGACTTCAAGTTCTACAAGACTTCTATTCAAGACGCCTCAACAATCAGGTCAGAACAAATCCTCAAACACAAATTTCTGATGACTATGATTCCTACTTGTACTGTGTAAGTGAGATGTAACTCTCCACATCAGAAATGGCTCAGAACCAGCCTCCTCTAACAAGGTAACTCAAATAACCCGGTCCAGTAACTCTTTCCTCGAGGAACGGGGTATTCCCTTCTAAGTTCAAGTGCGACCAGCTCAAGAGGAGGGGGTGGAGAAAAGAATGGACGGTAGCCAGTGTAGCTACCTATCCCGGGATGCCTGACCAGTGTAGCCAAGTCATCCAGCTGCAGACTTCTTGCTAATATACATACTCCGACAGGCATATATTTTTTTTCTTGGACCTGTCTGATTTTTTTGGAGTTCTTGGATTTTTTTTGAAACTATATACAAGGAGCAACATGTACATCAGGAGTTTTCCTCTTGAGCCAGTAGACTATCCCTCTTTTGAAGCATTATTGCAACCCACAACATCCCGTCCATAGATGTCACACCACCAGACTAGGTTGAGATGCACTACCCTCCCTAGAGGAGGACGGATGTTTCCACCCGTGTGCTACTCCAGGCTAAAGGATTCTACCTCCTCACCACCTCATCAATGAAGAGCTACGTGCATTGTGCTTGTCCAAGTTAGGTTATTATCTAAAAGAATCATGCGTGTGTACGAGATATTCTACTTAGACTAATCAAGATGACATGTGAGCATAGACTTATGGACTCAAAGAATTAAGTCACTTGACCTGAGAAATCTTAACTCCAGTTCCTATAAGGTTCCTATGAAATTAGGTGGATTAAGGTCAACTCAAGTCCATCCTCAATATCTACTCATAACTTAGTTCAGAACCCACTAGCTTTTCACCTTGCATATGCAAGATATGCAAATGAGATGCAGACGACATGCTATGTAAATGCAAGACTCTTTTTCTTTTTGAATGCAAGGATGATATGCAAGAGTAAATAAGAAGCCTTTTTTTTCAATTTTTACCCACCCGTAATTATTACAAAAATATATACAAAAGTACATGAAAATACGTGAAAGTACGAGCTATGAGTAAAGTATATATGTAATATATACATGCCCCCTATACTTAGCGTGTGCTATGTCCTCAGAGGACGAAAAGCGAGGAAAAAGACATAGCTCGTGCTAACCGTAGGAGAGCTAAAATAACAAAAAGTATAGAAGTCGCCCTGCTCCCCTATACTTAGGTTCAGGCAGCCTAAGTGTAGAAGAAGAACAAGAATAGGGCAGACGAGGTCAAGAGGAGAAATGGATGAATATACAATGCGGGCATTGGTCCCCCCTATACTTAGGCCCAGGTCAGCCTAAGTATAGGACGAAGTGAGTATGAGGACCAATGTGATCTGGAGAATGTACAGTGACCCGACTCAGATGGCTCATCACCCCTATACTTAGGATCTGGTCATCCTAAGTATAGTCCACGATAGTGATTAATGAGGCGGGGATGGGTTACTAGAGTTGCAGGGGAGAAAGGACAGAATGTACAGGAATGATGATATATACAAGTGAGTCGGTCTGAATCTTTTAAGATGCTACTGATGGCTAGAGCTCACTGCTGCAAGGTCTCATACGCGGCTCGAGGTGTATCTGCTGAATCTGTCTCGCGCATGAATACAATCTCCTCAACATGGACTAATTGCTCATTGGATTCGACGAAGTGCTTCAACAGTTGTCCATTCACTAGGAATGTTGGTGCGTCATCTGTGAGATCTGAGATCTCGACACATCCACTATCATGCATCGTACGGATGACAAATGGGCCTGTCCACTTGGACTTCAACTTGCCTTGGAAGATCTTCAGCCTTGCATTAAACAACCATACCTTCTGTTCAGGAACAAAGGTCTTTCGTATGATATATCTATCATGCCAACGCTTCACTTTGTCCTTGTACACCAAACTGTTGTCATATGCGCGGTTTCTGACTTCCACAAGCTCATTCAGATCCATTTCTCTCTGCTTCTGCCCAAGGTGTGTGTTCCAGTTGACCTTTTTGATTGCCCATTCTGATTTATGCACTAGTTCTGCAGGCAAATGGCACGACTTTCTGAATACCATTCGGAATGGGGAGGTTCCTAACGGTGTCTTGTAAGCTGTCCTATACGCCCATAGGACCTGATCCAAAATCTGAGACCAGTCCTTCCTGTCTGGGCGGACAAGCTTTTGTAATATAGTATTCACCTCCCGATTCGACACCTCAACCATACCATTAGTTTGTGGTCGGTAAGGACTAGCGACACGGTGTTCGATGCCGTAGTCCTTCAGGAGTTTCTTCACCTCCCGATTTACAAAGTGGCTACCCCCGTCTGATATCATCATTTTGGGGATCCCGAACCTAGAGATGATGTGTTCTATGATGAATTTACAGACAGTCCTGCTGTCTGCGGCTCGGGTCGAGATAGCCTCCACCCACCTGGATAGATAATCTACCGCAAGAAGGATGTACTCAAATCCATGGCTAACAGGGAATGGGCCCAAGAAATCGATGCCCCAGGCATCAAAGACATCACAAATGATGACAGGCTGTATAGGCATCTCATCCTTGGAACCAACGGTTCCTCCCATTCTCTGACATACTGGGCACGACTTCACAAAGGTGATGGCATCGCGAAACAGAGTCGGCCAGTAGAAGCCACACTGAAGTACCTTCCATGCGGTCCTCTTCCCAGAGTGGTGTCCTTCTGCCTCCAAGCTGTGGCATAAAGAAATGACACTTTAGTAATCCTCCTGAGGAATACACCGTCTCCAGACACAATTCGATCCTTCGAAGAAAAGGATCGGATCCTCCCAATGCTAGTGTCTAGCATCCGACTTCGGTCAGTCGATGTGGCTCTTGGACCAATCTTCGGGAACCTTCTTCGAGACAAGATAGTTCACGATGTTGGCGTACCATGGTTGTGAGTCGACAACAAAAATCGACTCGTCAGGGAAGGAGTCTCGAATAGATGAATCCTCAGAAGTGTTAAGATCTTCGAGACGAGAGAGATGATCAGCTACTACGTTCATCTTTCCAGGTTTATCACGGATGTCCAAATCAAACTCCTGGATAAGTAAAATCCACCGAAGAAGACGCGCCTTCACATCCTTCTTCCCCATCAAGTATTGCAATGTCGTGTGGTTAGTGAACACAATTACCTTGGATCCAATTAAGTGAGATCTGTACTTGTCCAAGGCAAACACTACCGCAAGCATCTCCTTTTCCGTAACTGTATAGTTACGTTGAGCGGTATCAAGCACTTTGCTTGCGTAGTGAATTGCAAACGGGACGCCATCCCTTCTCTATCCTAATACAGCCCCAACAACAAAATCGGAGGCATCCGTCATGATCTCAAAAGGTAGAGACCAATCTGGGGCTTGTAGGATAGGTGTGTCCATGATCATTCCTTATAATATCTTAAAGGCCTCAAGACATTTGTGATCAACAACAAACTCCATGTCTTTGCCTAAAAGCTCAGTTAGCGGTCGGGCAATCTTAGAAAAATCCTTGATAAATCTCCGATAGAATCCGACATGCCCGAGGAACGACCCCAACTGTTTGATGTTGGTTGGTGGCTGGAGTCGTCTGATCACGTCCACCTTGGCAGGGTCAACCTCCATTCCTCTCTTGGAGATGACGTGCCCCAACACAATGCCATCCGTCACCATGAAGAGACTTTTCTCCCAGGATAGCACCAGATTGACCTCACAACATCGTTTGAGGACTCGGTCCAGATTCCTAAGGCAGGAGTCGAAGGAGTCACCGTGGACCGAGAAGTCGTCCATGAAGACTTCCAGGAATTCGCCGACCATTTCGGCGAATACAACAATCATACACCTTTGGAAAGTACCTGGAGCATTGCATAACCCAAAGGGCATGCGCCTAAAAGCATAGGTACCAAAGGGGCATGTGAACATGGTCTTTTCCTGATCCTCCGGAGCTATGGCTACTTGATTGTAGCCCGAGAACCCATCTAAGAAACAGAAGAACTCTTTCCCTGCTAGTCTCTCTGGGATATGATCAATGAACGGTAGGGGGAAATGATCCTTCTTCGTCGTGTCATTCAAGCGTTTGTAATCCACACAGACGTGCCACGACGTGGGCACTCACATCACGATCTCCTCTCCGTCCTCATTGGTGGTCGTTTGAACTCCCGACTTTTTCGGGACCACATGGATTGGGGCCACCCATTTAGAGTCGGAGATGGGATAAATAAAACCCACATTGCATCATTTCTCTATCTCCTTCTTCACGACCTCTCATAAATTTGTATTCAAATGACATTGGAATTCACGAGAGGGTTTGGCTTCATTCTCCAAGTAGATATGGTGCAAACACAGAGCGGAATTTATCCCGTGGAGATCGGAAATGCTCCAGCCTATCGCCTTGCGGTTTTTCTCCAGGATCTCTAGTAAGAGAGATTCCTGCTCCTCGGTCAATCGTGAACTGATGATGACCGGAAATTTCTTGTCATGACCCGTAAGGAATGCGTATTTCAGTGTTGTGGGTAAAGGCTTGAGCTCAGGTATAGTGTGATTGTCTAGTAAATCTGGCTCAATTGGATCTGGTTCGATGTTGGAAGTGGCTGGATCTTTCTCTGTTATTGCTGCTACCAAGTTATTCGGCTCTGGAGTCAGATCGTCAAAGGTCCCCATGCAATTGGCAAAACCCTCGTCCGACTCGTCATCCTCATCTTCCGATTGTCCTAAAGAGGTAAGGACTGACAGGCCCAGCTGGGCCTCTAAGTCATCGAAGATGTATGGCGATGCAAGTTCTGAGCTGTACTCGTTTCTGAGGACCTCGCAAACTGACTCATGCACGGGATCATCTCCGGAGGGGAGGGACTCATCGATGCTGGCTGGGTTCTGTCTCCATGGCTCAACTATGTCTACATGATCGCAGTCTGCTTCGGTTGAAGAGTACTCGGTGCTGGATTCGGAATCCGGTCTCTGCCATCTGGTCTGCTTCATCTCAAGTTCCTCATCTCCGCCTGGAGTTTGGAACTGGATCTTCCCGAGGGATTTACATATCTAGGACAATGAAGTCCATCATGTATTCCTGCCCCTCGACTTTAATCACAACATTCCTCAATTCTCCTTGAGACCTCTTGGTTTATTTATCAGCGAATAACAGGAGGGCTCTAGATTTCCTAAGAGGTCCGAGATTAAGCCGCTCATAGAGGGCTGTAGGCATTAGGTTAATTGAGGAACCGTAATCTAGGAGAGTGCGTGCAAACGCGATGTCATCAACATGACTCACCACATAGTGTGCACCCATGTCTCTTCGTTTCCTTGGAAACGAGTTCTTTATTGCACAAGTCGTGGCTACTGATAGAACGTGTTTCTCAACACGGCTTTTGGTCTTCTTGCTAACCCTAGTAGGTGTGCATCTCACCTTAAGGTATTTTTGAAATGCAGGAGTCATCTCCACGTACTTGTCAAAGGGGATTGTGACCTTGATGTGTTTGTTGCAGAATTGTGCCATCTCAAGGTCATTTTTTTGGATTTTTTTTAATTTTCTTCTTTCCACCCTTGAGGGCTCAGGGGAAAGGGATTATTGACTCTAACTCATGTTCTGAGACTGAAATGTTTTCATTGAAATCTTGAACTGAGTTCTGTATATGACTCGAACTTTTAAACAGACTCGGACTCTGACTCTGACTAAAAGGAAAATGCTGAGGCGAAACCGGTGATGCGTCTTCCGTGACTTTTTGACGGTCCTCCTAAGATGGAGGTGCGGGCTCTTCATCAGTTCCGTCGGACTCTCTGCTGGTGCGGGGTTGCTGCTTCGAGGACCCAGAAGTCCTCTTCTTCTGCTGGTGATGGTGATGGTGGTGTTGCTCCTCTTCTTCCTCCAAGTTCTCCTCAGGTAGAGACTTGGCGGCTCCTTCCTTTGGTGCCTGTGCCCGATCAGGCATGGTCATGATCCTTCCGCTCCTGAGGGACATATGATTCACATTATCATATGAAAGGATCTCATGTTCAGATAAATAATTATCTGAATAATATACCTGATCACGAGGTCGGCTTTGGCCATGGGTTACGCTGTTCGGGTTGGCCTGAACCTGTGTGGGAATTGGGGTCTTTGGCGCCATCTATTGATCCTGGGTACGAGAGACACAATTCAGATCGGTTCTCATATCCAGATAGTCATTCTGGATTTGTTGGACCCTAGCAGACAGGGTCTGGATCGCCAAGGTGAGGGACTCCAATTCGGTGGGCTGGGCTTGATGCTGACTTGCGGACGAGGTTCTTTATTGGCCCTACTGGCCATGCCGATACTGTTGCTGCTGGTGGGACAGTGCCAGGCCCTGCTGAAATGTGCGTTGCTGCTGCTGGTGCTGCTGAGGCTGGTACACTTGTTCGGACCTAGACCGAACAAAGCGCGGTGCAGGGATGGAGCTGGTTCCTTGGTAAGCTAGGGCAGGTCGGTGAGGCTGACCGTTCCCCATCCCCGACTGTCTGCTGACGGGGTCACGGCTGTACCACAACCCGTTGATCTCAAACACCTGCGGAGGCTCCTCGTATCCGGTCTCCACTTGTGGGGGTGCATGCTGGTCCTGCTGGGTGTAAGTCTGATCCTCCATCCATCCGCTCTGATGCCCCAGTGCCTGCTCCTGTACAAGATGGACTCTGTGCACAGGTGCGGGTGGTGCAGAAGGGGCAGGTAGCTTTATCTTAGCTACCTTCTCAGTAAGTTTTTCCACTTGCTTCGGCAGACGTGAGAAAGACTCAAGGTCAGTGACCCTCTTGTGGATCTGCTCGACCATGGTTAACTTATCAGCAATCATCCCCATGCTAGGGATGAGGTCTTCGGTCAGATCCGTTACAGTCCTCCGGGTTGTCTCGTTAGATAGGATTGAGGGAGACAACTGATAAGCCCTGGTGGCCTGCGACCTGCCGGTTTCCGCCATCTGCTCTAGGATCTTCCATACAGCGTTCTCGTTCTTGTTCAGATAGCTTCCTCCACAGGCGGCACTGACTAGCCCCTGCATCTCTGGGGTTAAACCACAGAACAAGGTCTAGACTAAGATCGCCTTAGAAATGCCGTGGCAGGGACATTTCTGAACTAGGTCATTGAACCTATCCCAGGCATCATGGAATGGTTCACTGGGTCCCTGGGAGAAACTGGCGATCTTTGTTCTCATTTGGTTAGTCCTACTGAGAGGGTATAACTTCTTCAGAAATAAGTCCTTGAACTGCATCCAGGTTGTACATATCACCCCTAGGTTTTTCAGCCAATGTGCTGCCTTATCTTTTAAGGCAAATGGGGTGGCCTTCAGTCTAATGTAGTATTGCCCAACCCTAGGATGGCTAAGGTTGTTGCAAACCAGTTCGAAGTCTCGGAGGAAGGCATATGGTTCTTCATGGGCATTTCCGTTGAACTTCGATAACAGGCTAAGGAAGTGGGGCTTGAGCTCAAATGCTTCGGCGGGAACCGCTGGTGCCAACCAACTTTGTATCTCATTCTCCGCTGGGTTGTAGGCATCAACCATTGGTCGGTCGATTCCTCCTGCTGCAATAATCTGTCCCATTCTTGCCGTGAGATCTGCATTTTGCTATTCGGTTGTGGCAAGGCGGTTAAGAATCTGTCGCAATGGGTCCTCATCCGGTGGCTGCTGAGGTGGCATCTTGTCCTCTATTCCTGGGTATGAAACAATGTCGGTGTCAGAGGACAAATCAAGGAAGGGATTCTTACCGAGGCGATGGTCTTCCTCGATAAGCTCAGAGGAGAGGAAATGGTTGGTTTGAGAGTAACCACCCTGGGTGTGAGGGAACCAGAACTCAAGAGGGTCATGAGTCCTGGGTGGTCCAAGGTGCGCTTGGGTCGATGAAGAGGAGTTTCGTGGGGGCTCAAAGAGAGATTGGTGAATAAAGAGCCGATATCCCCCCAGTCACTCATCTTTATTTGGCGAGAAGAAATGTGAGTTCTAAGTGAAGATAGGATTTGACTCCTACATGAAGCAAACAATTCAATCCAAAACCCTAGGTTCACACTCAACACAGTGAAGGACTCGAAGCTGAGTCCAATTAATCTTGTTAATTTTAAGTGTAATTTTTCAAGCAAGATAGCAAGGATTACGCAGCCTAGAGGGAAGTCGGCTCAGAGCCAGATGCGTCTTCCCTGTTTAACCTGTCGCCTAAGATACCGCCGGTCCTTCCTTTCTTCTCTCCTATCCCAAGTTGATGGATTCAAAGACCTGCCCCTATCTACATGCAAGCAGGTGGAGGCTGACAAGGCCGGAACTTCACCCCAGGGGGTTACTGGCAACTTGTCGTGAAGTACCGCAATTTCGTCCCTATCTACCTGAGACAGGCGGAGGCTACTTGGTACTAGTCAGTGAACCTTAAAAATTCAACTTGTGATATTTGCTAGGATTAGTCGGAACGTGATATGGAAGGCGGGGATTTGGGCTCTCCTTAAGGTGTTCACACACACTCAAGTACCCTCACTCAGCCTGAAAACAAGGTCGGGGATTAGTCTCCCGCAAACAGATTTTTCCAAATTTTATTTTTTGGGTCAATAATGTTAGCAGTCCCGGTTTTAAGTTTAGTTCTCACTTGTTAGTCCAATCACACAGCACGCCTATCGTCCAGTCCATATTTCCGTTTAATTAAGTGTGAAAAACAGAGGGGGAAATCGAGAAAAGCCGATGCACGAAAAACGATGATGCGTATGCTGAGTTAAGAAGACTTATAGTGATCCCTTCGCTTTTTATGCAGGATGCAAAACAGAATTGAAAACTTTACACTACATGCATATGCAAGCGACAAAATCCGCTCCTAGACAAGCAGTTCTATTAGCGAGTGAAGCATAGGTTAATTTGACTAGTTTTGCAGTCTAGGTGCGTCTGTTAAGTGTAATGTGTGGTCCTACAAAGTTACAAGCATAAGCAAATCCTAGAGTGGCTCGAGGAGCTGTGATGAGCGTCTAAAAAAATCGGTTTCGCGGCTTCTTTTAAAAGAAGAAAGCTGTCGGTTGTAGCAGAAGCCGCGAAACAAATGAATTTCGATCTTTAGACCTATCAAACAAATTTACGGTTTTCTGTCGGAAAACCGTTCACTATTTATTTAACCAGGCAAGTGTTCCTGGGTCGAACTCAAGGAGGCAGAATATATTCCTTAATTTTTCTTTTCGTAATTTTATTTTAATTCTTCTCTAAGTCAGAACGCTTTTTAGTGGTTTTTATTTTTGTTATTTTTATTTGATTTTATTCTTTTCAAATTTTTATTTAATTTTCAAAAAGGGATATTTTTCAAAAGATTTATTTATTATATAATAGGTGGATAGAATATAGGTGATACTATATAGTATAGGTGAACGAGGTTCGAGCAGCGTACTCGAACTACACAAGAAAACGAAACAAAACGAAGCGGTTTTCGAGAAAATCAAAAAACATTAAAAACTCGTCGAAAAGCCGCGAAAACTTTATACTAGATAGCTGGGGTAGTTGTGTAACTACCCTCCAAGAATCGTCGAAATCCGAGGTCAAGAGAGCAAGATACAGCCCCTACAGCCCAGGGGCATAAGCGTAAAAAAAAACTAATTAAAATTGTTCTCAAATTGGTCCTCAAGGACTGTTCTGCAAGAAAACTAACAAACTCTTACATATAGGTCCCTACGGAGGGACCTATTTGTAATAATAAAAACTTGGGCGGCGGGATGTAAATGCTGGAAGTTTGCTGGACTTATGGTGCAATTTCTCCACCGGTTCGTTATCAACAGCCGAGATTAGAACGTGCGGTTGATGATAAGACGGCTGCGGGCGCTGACACGTGGCGCAAAACTGCGCACTGGACGTTCTTGAGCAGTTGGAGCTCCTGGCGGATGAAGCGTCTTCTCCGATTTTTCGCGGCTGGCCTCCGGCGACTTTGGCTCTACGGCGGGGCCAGAGGGGTAGCTCCTCCACCCCTTGAGCTCGCCCGCTGTAGAGATGGCGGTAGCGGCGCTCCGAGCGGTGGTGGTGGCTCGAAGAAGATGAGGTCTCGGCACTGGTGGCTTGATAGCTGTTCTGGAGGTCCAACTTCGAGGGCGAAGATCGGCGATGCACGAGGGCCCAAAAACCGAAGCAATCGGCTCGCGATGCTCGTGGATCTGCAATGAAGATAGATATGGTGCTCGATTCTTGTTGAATCGGCTGAGATATTAAGAAAACAAATTCCAAAATTGGTGAAAAAATACAACTCAAACTCCAGCAAATACCAGAAAGCGTGAAGATGGTGATGGTTTAGGGATTGATTCTAATCGAATGGAAAACGAATCGAAAGGATTTTTGATCTTGCGTGAAAGCTGGGTAATTAGGCTATCTAAAGACGTGATTAGCCACGCTAATCGTGGCACACAAATCGAGAAATCAAATAGCAAAATGTGAAGGAAGTGACCTGGGGACTGGAGGTGTATGACCTCCTGATGGTTGCTCGACGAGCGGTCTTCTCGGAGCTGCACGCAGCACGAGGCGGCGATTCAAGGCGGCGCAGCAGCCTTGGAACCTTCCCCGACGATCCTTCTTCCCCGCGAGCTCCTCCCTTGGCGCTGTCACCGCTCGAGTTGGTTGGAACAAGGCTGGGAAGGTGGGTAGTCGAACAACCTGGAGCTGGAGCTTTGAAGGTCGGAAGAGTTGTTTGTTAATGGCGAATTTGGGGCCCTTATATAGGGAGTTTGCTTGGGCCCCAAGGTGAGATCAATGGTGGGCGAGGTAGAGGGTAGTTAGGAGGAAGGAATGAAGGGTCGAGATCGGTCGGAGAGGTTGCGGGCTGAGCGGGAAAAAGAGGGGAAGTTGGCCGGTTGGCGCAACTTCTTCTTGAAGAAGAAGGCTCCAGGTGCTGACACGTGTCAGCACTTGGTTCGCCCGGACCCTTTAAATACTTATAAGTTAAATAGAAAATAGATAATTACATTATTTAAAGTAGGTATAAATACAAGAAAGTTAAATAATTTTATTTTCTAAATTATAGTATAATTACTTTTAATAAATAATAACTATTATTTAAAATATAAATATTTTATTAATAAATATGTATTTATAAATAGGTTTTGAATTTTTAATTTAATACATAATTAGGTAAAAATTAATTTTATATTTTATTAATTATTAGGGTATTAAATAAGGCTTGTACGAATTTTTATGGATTTTTATGAATTAATTTACATATTTTAATAAATAGAGTAAGGAGCTATATAGGTCAATTATACCTATATTTTGGGGTATTTGATTTTATAAAAAAATAAATAGTCTTCAAAAATTATGAAATAATTTATTGGGAATCTACAAGATCATGAAATAATTTAAAAAATTATAAAATTAAGAAAATAATAAATAAGGTGTGTTACATAAAATAAATAGCCCAGAAACCCCTTTGTCTTTTGGTCCCAAAACCGACTTTTTGCAAACGGACTCCGAATTCAGTGAAATCACCTTTATTAATTAGATAATATTATTTTATGAACTTTAAAGGTGAGTAGAGTGAAATTGGAGTTCGTATGAGGAAGTTATGATGTTCGGAAGTTGAGATTTTGACAAGTTGCAAGCTGGATTTCTTGGCATATTTACAGAATAATATTTTTAACTTATTTTTATATTTTTATTTACATTTTTATGAATAATTAGGAGAAAGATTTGGTGAAGAATAAGTTAAGATGAAATAATTAAAATTCTTTGAAGTTTTGTATTTATTTATAAATAGTGAAAGGTGTATATATATGAGATAGATTATTTTTATTGGGTTTTCTTTCCTTATCTCCCCCTACTTATTGGTTTGTCGACCAATCCATGCTGACTTGGTCTCGGGGGTTGGGCTATAAATATATCTTACAGTTATATTTATAGTTTAAGTCATATTACATATATATACATATATTCCATATGCCTTTATCTTTCTTTTTCTGGTTCTTTATTTATTCACATGAATTTAGTGGTTAAAAGTGAATATTTACACATGAATGGGGTTTTGTTAAAGTATGAGAATTAGTGAGTTTTTACATGTATTTGTTAAGGGTTTTAAGACAAAATGCGACAGAAAAGTTAATGAATCATGGATTCATCAACCCCCTATACTTAAACTTTGCTTGTCCCTTAGCAAACACTTATTTTGAAAAAGTAAGTGAAAAAGAAAGAAAGTTAGAATGAATTTGTTTTCCTAAACCAATTCATGAGAACAGACAAAGGACAGAGCTTGATCGGGCCTGAAACAAGCATTTTGTTGGAACCTTAACTAGGATTAGGATTTCATCCTCAACAGTCTTTAAGTTCCATAATCCTTACTCAAGATCACTTCATCGGCTAGTTCAGACTCACTTATTCATATCGCAAACTCTATCATCCTTGAAATCAACTTGTACAGTGTGTGAATTGATTTAGCTCTTCCTGCTTAGAGAACCGAAGAAACCGTCAATCCCGGCTATACACTCCTATGGCTTCCTCATCCCGCTACTCTTTCCTCAGGGAGGGAGGTATTCCCTTCTGAGTTCAGTTCTGCTATGTCCACAATCGAATATAGGGAGAAGTTAGAAGAATGAGAAAAGAAGTGGAGTGCGACCAGTGTAGACGCATCTCCTTGTGAAGCCCAACCGGTGTAGCTGAGTCTCCACTAAGATGTGCAGGCATATTTGGTGGAAGCTTTGACCAGTCTGGTCTTATTTGGTGGCTTCTGCTTTGCTTTGACTTTGTAATTTGCTTGCACTGCATTCATCTTTTGTGCCTCGACGGATATAGAATCTTTTTAATCCGTCCATTTTTTGAGGTCTTAGAAAAATTGTGTCAGCAGATCCTTCCCTCATCCGAAGCAACTATCGCAACCCCAATCTCTCCCGTCTTTAGACGTCAATGCCGCAAAGATAAGGATAGGAATGCACTACCAAGGTGTACTGTCCTTCGGAACTCCATGCGAGTTGAGCTAAGTGCAGAGTGCATGTGTTCAAAGTTGGTTCACTGGTGAAGAGTTGTACGGATGACTCCAAATGGTCTACTTAAGCTCAGATGACTTGATTTCCCGAATATGGTCTTACGGAACCCAAAGATTTTAAGTCAGCAGACCTGAAGAGTCTAAATTCCAGTTCCTAATCAGGCTCCTTACAATGAGAGTTAAAGGCCGTAATCAAGCTCTATCCTTCAGACTAAACTCAGTCCTTAGTTCCGGAAATCAAATTTATTCTGAAAAATGCGAATGCAAATGCAACCATGTTTTTGTGAAGTCTATTTTCTGGATTTTACTCATTTTTATGGATTTTAAGGATTTTGTAATTTTTACAAATTTTAGGACTTTGTAATTTTTTTATGGATTTTATGATTTTTATAAACAAGGTTTTATTTACAAATTTTACAAGATAAATTTTATTTAAGTTAAGTGTCTAATATATTTTACAAATTTTATCTACAAAGTATTTTACAAGGGTTGAATGGCTTTTATACAAATTTTAATAAATAGGATTTTAAATAAGTATTATACATATTTTAAGTACAACATTTAAATACAAGTTTTAATTACAAGTTTTAAGCATGTTTTACTTATTTACCAGGATTTTATAAATAAGAGAGTGTATTTTAAATTAACCCGTACCCACTTTTTATGGATTTTATAGGTATAGAAAATACATAAAAGTACGAGTTATGGCCGAAAGTATATATACAATATATACGCACCCCCCTATACTTAGCTTGAGCTATGTCCTCATAGCGTCAAAAGAGAAAAAGGAGGGCATAACTCGTGCTAAGTAAAAGTGGGTGAAAAAGAGATATCGATGACAAGTCAGTCAACCCCCCTATACTTACGATCAGGTCATCGTAAGTATTATGGGAGAGTAAAAACGGGATGACTGAATGAAAAGGATAAATAACGAAGAATTCAAAAGGAAAGAATACGAAATCATCGAAATCACTTGGTCCCCCCTATACTTAGGATAAGGCATCCTAAGTATAGAAAAGAATGTAGCCAAAAATTGGGGATCAGTGATTCGTGAAAAAGAATGGCTATACAAAAGAATTAGTACAAAAATAAAACGTAAATCAGCGGGCAATCAGTCCCCCCTATACTTAGGATCTGGTATCCTAAGCATAGAAGATGAGCAAAAGCGGGGACGATTGTGGTCTATGAAGAATATACAAGTGTTGTGAATCTCCCGAATGGCTCAAAAGGATTTATACAGGAAGGAGTAAAAGAATGATCATGATTCCTGTACAAAATAGATCACTTCAGTACGGGCCAGATGATCAGTAGTCTCTATGAAGTGCTCCAGCATCTGCCCATTGACCACGAATGGTTATCTGATTGCTCAACCAGGATCATACTGAATTTTCTGCTTCTTATGTGCGTATTGATCTTTGGTTGCAAAAGTAGAGCCTTCTCTGTGAGTGAACTCTGTATACGACATAGCTCTCTTTTCTGAAATATGCGTCTCTGGAGTCGGACTACAGAAGGTGTCTATATGTGTCAGCATTACACCATCCGACTCTCTACGCTGAATAGCCTGTATGATCTGTGCAATGTATTCGATGGACTCTTGTGCTGTAATCTGTGTTCTTTCAATCTGCGACACAGAGATATCTTCTGCAGGTGACTTCTCATCTGAATCTGATATGAAATCTGTCTCTGTATATGAACAATCATCTGAAAAACTAGGTACCAAGTGATCTACCCTATCCTCGTGTAGGATATCGTGGGTATCAAAATAAACACTCTCAAGATCAGGAGACTGTGTCTCATCTATGTTCTGGCAATCTTCCGTAAGACTGGTGTCCTCTGAAGTGAATGACAATACTGATCTAGGACTGCTACATTCTCTCTCCATCTCAATGTGTATCTCTCCGTTGTCTGTACGGAATGATACTCTCCCAGCATCATAATCGAAGAGTGCTCTTGCTGTCTGTAAAAAGGGTCTCCCGAGAATGATTGGAGCAAGGTGTAACTGTGTAGGGCATGCCATGTCTAGGACCGTGAAGTCCATAGGAAATTAGAGCCCTGAACAGTCACTATAATGTTCCTTAGCACACCTCTAGGTCTCTTTATAGATCGATCTGCAAACTGAAGTATTGCTCGTGATTTATAGAGAGGACCTAGCTTGAGCTTATCAAGCAAAGAGGATGGAAGTAGATTGATCGAGGATCCATTATCTAAGAGAGTTCGATGGAATGTAGTGTCTCCAATCTGACAGTTGACATAGTGAGCTCCCAAATCTTTCTTCTTCTTCGGTACCTTGTTCCGAATTGCACACGAAGTTGCCTTGGTCAATATATGCTTCTCAACTCTTGATCTCTTTTTCCTACGAGTAGTACATTTGTTTCTCAACTGATTCTTGAGCGTAGGAAAATGATCCAAGGCATCGTGCAGTGGAATCTTCAGAAAGATGTGATCCTTTAGTAAACGTTCTGTTTCTGGAGTAACAACATTATTTTTGGTCTTTTTCTTTCCTTTTCCAAACAAGGCATCGGGAAAAGGAATAAAGTCAGGAGTCAGAAAATCAGAACTTTTACTCAACTCATTGGAATCAGCTTGTACATCGAGAGTCTCAGAATTATTTACAAAACTCTCTAAGACAGGGGAAGAAATGTTTTTTTCTGGGGATTCTGCCTGATCTGGCGTGATATCATCATCTGAGTCGCCATTATCCATATCTGAACTGTTGGCATTGCTCCCGTCTCTTGATTCTACGTCCTCATCCTCTTGCGGTTTCTCCTCCTCGGCATTAGGATCATGCTCGTGCTCCTCTGGTACCATCTCCTCCTCTCCAGTAGGTGTTTGCGGTGATCTACCACTCCTGAGACGAATGAAGTTAGACAAAAATTCAGGAAACGAGATCTTACCTGTAGTATCTACCTGATCAGGATGCCTCCTCTTGTTGTTCAGATTCATCTGAGGCTGGGCTGGAAGAGTGGTCTTCGGCACTGTTAACTCGTCCAGACGACGGTTAACCTGCTCCATCTCTGTCTTGTGTGAAATCTGGAGCGTACTGAGCATATCCATGATTTGGTTGAGCGCCTGGGCCTGTGAAGACATCTCTGGTTCGGTATAGTGGCCCTGCCTTGCTCCTCTCTCCTGCTTTGGCGTGAAGTGCTGAGAGGTGGACGGCTGGGAGTAGCGCTGTGGTGTAGAGGAAGATTGCTGCGGCTGCTGAAAAGGATAGTGCGGTGAAATCTGAGCAGGTTGCTGATAAGTAGGCTGCGGTCTCTGATGGTAGACGTTCGGATGAGACTGCGGGGGCGTGAAACTCTGACGGTGCTGGAATTGCGGACGTCCATGCTGCTGATGACCGTACGACTGCTGCTGATGATTCGGTATACTCGGCTGCTGAACTGGAGTATACCAAATCCCATTGATCTCGAAAGTGGCTTGCGGCTCCACCTCCATCTCTGCAGTGCTGATGATCTGGTCGGCATTGGTATGAGACTGATCCTCATGCCAATCAATCTGCGGAATCTCGGGCTCGCTCTGAACATATTGTATCTGACGGGTGGGTGGAGCGGGTGCGATCCTCCGTGCTGGCTGTGAAGAAGTCTGACTCTGCTGGTACTGAAGTTGAAGATCAGAGACCTTCTTCGAAAGATCACTCTACTGCTGAGGTAGAGATGAGAGTTTCTCCAACTCTCGCAGCGGCTGTAGGTCCTGGACCTGCTTATGAATCACGTCCACCAACGTTAATTTTTCACTAATGAAGCCCATGTTAGTGTTGGATTCAGAGTCTGATATATTCGCCACCTTGTGATGCTCTCGGTGAGGTGGTGGCTGTGGGGCTTTCTGAAATGCCCGAGTAGAGTCTACAACTCTCGAGTTCTCGGCCATTCCTTCGAAGATGGCCCAGACTGACTCGGCATCCTTGTTCAAGTAACTGCCGCTACATGCGGCACTAACTAGCCCCTGAATTTCCGGTTGGAGTCCTCCGAAAAAATTCTGTACTAGCACCTTCATTGGTATCTCATGATGCGGACATCTCTCCGTCAGGTCCTTGAATCGATCCCATGCCTCATGGAATGATTCGTTCGGCAATTGCGTAAAGTTGGAGATCTGACTCCTCATCATGTTCGTCCTTCCTAGAGGAAAATACTTGCGCAGGAAGGTGGACTTCAGGTCGTCCCAAGTGGAGATTTCTCTCCCTAGATGGCTTAGCCAATAAAGGGATTTATCGGCTAAGGCAAAAGGAAACGCCTTTAGGCGCACGGCTTCCTGTGTTACTCCTGGATAGCAGGCCGTCCCGCAGATCATCTCAAACTGCTGTAAAAATGTGAACGGCTCCTCTGCGGCATTCCCATAGTACTTGGGAAGCAAAGAGATGAAGGACAGTCGGAGTTCGTATGGCCCTTGATTCGGCGGTAGCCGAATCCAGTGATGGAGCGTTCTAGCGCCCGGGTCATACTCATCCCGTAAAGTAGCGGGAACCGCAGGTGGTAACTGGTTCCCGGCCCCTACTCTGAGTGCGGCTAATTCAGCCTGCAACTCGGTCTGAACTCTAAACTGTTCTCGAATATGTAGATTCATCTGCTGAAGTGTGTCGAGAATACCTGTCGTAACATCTCCGTTCGGATCTGCTCTTCCCTCCTGATGGTCCTCAGCTGCTGGTCTCTCATCTGCTGCCGGTGCTTTCCCACGAGCCATCTGATTGTCTGTAAAATAGAAACTCTCGTAAGAACTCATCGAGAAATACTCAGGAGATTTGGATTCCGTATTGAGGCGAAGGTCTGCCTCAATGATCTGGCCAGGAGGCGAGGGAGTCTGGGTCTGACTCGCCTCGAGATCGGATGTGACTAGCTCGGGAAGAGGGTCATCCCGAGCCTGTGAAGACATACGCTCGACGGTGGATGATCGAAAGCTCACAGAGTCTGAGCCAAAAAGCCGTCGAGACGTCATCTTCGATGTCAAGAGAAGATTGGGAGAGCACGTGTACGATTCAAATGAAGAGGGAATGCGAAAGCTGCGGAAACTCACTCCCCGCAAACAAACACAAGACAAACCCCGTTTTCACCAACTCAACCCTGATGAAGACCGTAAGAGTTCGATCTTTTTATCTTTTCGGTTTTAGGGTTGTGATTATCAATCGTTGCGGTTACGCGGGCTGAGCGAGCCAATAGGAGCCCGATAGTTTCTTCAAGACACTGGCCCGAATCCTTACGCGAGACCACTCACACTCAGCCAGTATGGGAGTAAGTACGGACCGTTTCCGGCTACCCGTTTTACTTGAGGACGGAGCCTTGCGCAGTGTCCTCTAAACCTCCCACTCTGCTAAGTAAACCCGGACCGTTTCTGGCTACCCGAGCTTACCCACTGAGGAACAGCGATCAGGTGTATGGACCCAGTAGTATCCCGCAAGAAATACGGGGTTTTGTCTCTATCCTTAAGTGTCGGCTCTCAACTCGCGCACTCTGAGAAATGTGCGGGGGTTACTCTCCCCAAATCAATTGAATCGATTTTACGGTTTTTGATCAGATATTTTTAGCAGTCCCAATTTTTAATTTTGCAATTTTTATGGATTTTCAAACAACGTCTATTTTTTTGTCTTTTTGTTAAAACCCTAGAGCAAGCACCTAAGTTGCAAGTCCTAAAACTAGCTATGAGGCACAAGCATATAGAGCAAAAACCTAAGCAAGCATCTAGAAAACCGCGGAAAACCGATAAGCGATGAAAAAGCCGTGGTGGGTGCCCTGATTCACCAGATACACGGTATCCGATGAATCAAGCCCCTAAAAAAATGAAAGTTTTATTAAGTACAACTCTCTCCCTCTCTCTCTTTTACAAATAAAAGGATACTAAATCCTTGCTCCTCTGCAGTCGACTCGCGAAGAAGGAGCCAACCTCTGCCCTTTCAACTGACTCGGCTTCCGAAGAAACCGGTTGATCCTGTAGGCCCTGCAAAGATGATTAGCACAAAAGATTTGATCGAGAAAGCCGAGAAAGCCGTAAAGAAAGTAAAAAGAAAACTCAGAAAACAACGCACGAAAAAGCCGTACGAAAAACCGAAGGAAAAGAAAACAAAGAGAAGAAAAATAATAAAATCACAAAAAACGAAAAATCAAGGGAATCTAACGCCTCCCTGGCAACGGCGCCATTTTGATGAGCGTCTAAAAAAAACGGTTTCGTGGCTTCTTTTAAAAGAAGAAAGCTGTCGGTTGTAGCAGAAGCCGCGAAACAAATGAATTTCGATCTTTAGACCTATCAAACAAATTTACGGTTTTTTGTCGGAAAACCGTTCACTATTTATTTAACCAGGCAAGTGTTCCTGGGTCGAACTCAAGGAGGCAGAATATATTCCCTAATTTTTCTTTTCGTAATTTTATTTTAATTCTTCTCTAAGTCAGAACGCTTTTTAGTGGTTTTTATTTTTGTTATTTTTATTTGATTTTATTCTTTTTCAAATTTTTATTTAATTTTCAAAAAGGGATATTTTTCAAAATATTTATTTATTATATAATAGGTGGATAGAATATAGGTGCTACTATATAGTATAGGTGAACGAGGTTCGAGCAACGTACTCGAACTACACAAGAAAACGAAACAAAATGAAGCGGTTTTCGAGAAAATCAAAACACGTTAAAAACTCATCGAAAAACCGCGAAAACTTTATACTAGATAGCTGGGGTAGTTGTGTAACTACCCTCCAAGAATCGTCGAAATCCGAGGTCAAGAGAGCAAGATACAGCCCCTACAGCCCAGGGGCATAAGCGTAAAAAAAAACTAATTAAAATTGTTCTCAAATTGGTCCTCAAGGACTGTTCTGCAAGAAAACTAACAAACTCTTACATATAGGTCCCTGCGGAGGGACCTATTTGTAATTATTAAAAACTTGGGCGGCGGGATGTAAATGCTGGAAGTTTGCTGGACTTATGGTGCAATTTCTCTACCGGTTCGTTATCAACAGCCGAGATTAGAACGTGCGGTTGATGATCAGACGGCTGCGGGCGCTGACACGTGGCGCAAAACTGCGCACTGGACGTTCTTGAGCAGTTGGAGCTCCTGGCGGATGAAGCGTCTTCTCCGATTTTTCGCGGCTGGCCTCCGGCGACTTTGGCTCTCCGGCAGGGCCAGAGGGGTAGCTCCTCCACCCCTCGAGCTCGCCTGCGGTAGAGATGGCGGTAGCGGCGCTCCGAGCGGTGGTGGTGGCTCGAAGAAGATGAGGTCTCGGCACTGGTGGCTTGATAGCTGTTCTGGAGGTCCAACTTCGAGGGCGAAGATCGGCGATGCACGAGGGCCCAAAAACCGAAGCAATCGGCTCGCGATGCTCGTGGATCTGCAATGAAGATAGATATGTGCTCGATTCTTGTTGAATCGGCTGAGATATTAAGAAAACAAATTCCAAAATTGGTGAAAAAATACAACTCAAACTCCAGCAAATACCAGAAAGCGTGAAGATGGTGATGGTTTAGGGATTGATTCTAATCGAATGGAAAACGAATCGAAAAGATTTTTGATCTTGCGTGAAAGCTGGGTAATTAGGCTATCTAAAGACGTGAATTAGCCACGCTAATCGTGGCACACAAATCGAGAAATCAAATAGCAAAATGTGAAGGAAGTGACCTGGGGACTGGAGGTGTATGACCTCCTGATGGTTGCTCGACGAGCGGTCTTCTCGGAGCTGCACGCAGCACGAGGCGGCGATTCAAGGTGGCGCAGCAGCCTTGGAACCTTCCCCGACGATCCTTCTTCCCCGCGAGCTCCTCCCTTGGCACTGTCACCGCTCGAGTTGGTTGGAACAAGGCTGGGAAGGTGGGTAGTCGAACAACCTGGAGCTGGAGCTTTGAAGGTTGGAAGAGTTGTTTGTTAATGGCGAACTTGGGGCCCTTATATAGGGAGTTTGCTTGGGCCCCAAGGTGAGATCAATGGTGGGCGAGGTAGAGGGTAGTTAGGAGGAAGGAATGAAGGGTCGAGATCGGTCGGAGAGGTTGCGGGCTGAGCGGGAAAAAGAGGGGAAGTTGGCCGGTTGGCACAACTTCTTCTTGAAGAAGAAGGCTCCAGGTGCTGACACGTGTCAGCACCTGGTTCGCCCAGACCCTTTAAATACTTATAAATTAAATAGAAAATAGATAATTACATTATTTAAAGTAGGTATAAATACAAGAAAGTTAAATAATTTTATTTTCTAAATTATAGTATAATTACTTTTAATAAATAATAACTATTATTTAAAATATAAATATTTTATTAATAAATATGTATTTATAAATGGTTTTGAATTTTTAATATAATACATAATTAAGTAAAAAACTAATTTTATATTTTATTAATTATTAGGGTACTAAATAAGGCTTGTACGAATTTTTATGGATTTTTATGAATTAATTTACATATTTTAATAAATAGAGTAAGGAGCTATATAGGTCAATTATACCTATATTTTGGGGTATTTGATTTTATAAAAATAATAAATAGTCTCGAAAAATTATGAATAATTTATTGGGAATCTACAAGATCATGAAATAATTTAAAAATTATAAAATTAAGAAAATAATAAATAAGGTGTGTTACATAAAATAAATAGCCCAGAAACCCCTTTGTCTTTTGGTCCCAAAACCGACTTTTTGCAAACGGACTCCGAATTCAGTGAAATCACCTTTATTAATTAGATAATATTATTTTATGAATTTAAAGGTGAGTAGAGTGAAATTGGAGTTCGTATGAGGAAGTTATGATGTCCGGAAGTTGAGATTTTGACAAGTTGCAAGCTGGATTTCTTGGCATATTTACAGAATAATATTTTTAACTTATTTTTATATTTTTATTTACATTTTTATGAATAATTAGGAGAAAGATTTGGTGAAGAATAAGTTAAGATGAAATAATTAAAATTCTTTGAAGTTTTGTATTTATTTATAAATAGTGAAAGGTGTATATATATGAGATAGATTATTTTTATTGGGTTTTCTTTCCTTATCTCCCCCTACTTATTGGTTTGTCGACCAATCCATGCTGACTTGGTCTCGGGGGTTGGGCTATAAATATATCTTACAGTTATATTTATAATTTAAGTCATATTACATATATATACATATATTCCATATGCCTTTATCTTTCTTTTTCTGGTTTCTTTATTTATTCACATGAATTTAGTGGTTAAAAGTGAATATTTATACATGAATGGGGTTTTGTTAAAGTATGAGAATTAGTGAGTTTTTACATGTATTTGTTAAGGGTTTTAAGACAAAATGCGACAGAAAAGTTAATGAATCATGGATTCATCAAGCTGCTAGTGCAAGCCTAAATTACCATTCAAACCACATAGCACACGGGAACACGGTTTCACTATATTTACACGCGCGAGAACCCAAACGGGAACCGCTGGAAATGATGTAAAAAAATAAAGAAATAAAATGAAAATACAAATTCTCTCAAATCACTCAAGAAATTACTCTGTCAATTCCTCGAAGCGTCTTTGACTCCTCGCGTTCCTCGCACAGAAATAAATTGAGGTCAGAGAATGACACAAAAAATGCAAAAATTAAAAGACAGAAAATATTCACAAGGAAACCGGTGGTCAGACTACCCGGGATAGAAAATCAAATAGTCAGAAATTACTGCAAATTAACCTAAGCCGTGCCTCCCCGGCAACGAGGCCATTTGATATCGCTCCTGCTACCCTTGTTAATTCGAGCAAATTAATGTTCAAATTAATTACTAATGTTCGTTGCAGTCAGATAATGAGAGCGAATCAAAAACCACTTTTAATTTTTTTACAAATTAATCTCAAGTGGCAATTTTTTTTACTTGGAAGTCCAAGGTCGAACTCAGGGAGGCAGCTGTCTCCTTAGGTTGATTCGAAGCAAATTTCCAAGGTGTGATTTTTGGGGAATAATATTTTTGGTCTTTTTCGGTTTTTTATGCAAGACACATGCAAAATCAGGCCAGTTTTAAAGTTAAATCAGATAAGTGTTCAAATGAAGTCCAAAAATGATGAAATTTGACCAAATGATGAAATGGGATGAAATTAAGCTACCCTCATTTTTTTAGAATTTTCTGACACAAAATTAAATTACTGTGAATTAAAAATGAATGCAGGGTGATTTTGACTAATTTATTTTTAATAAATACCAAATCACAATATTTTTGGGAATAAAAATTATTCTAGGTAGATCTAAAGATGAGGAATCAAGAAAATTATCAAACCTTAATTTTGACGTGAAATGAACCTATTAAAAATAAATTAAGGAATTCACCAAATGAATTATTTAGACCTCGAAATGCGTGCAATTGAGATGAAATTTTTATGAAAGGTGAAGCTAATTGTCCTAGATCTAATGAGATTTTTTAGGAATTTTTGGAGTCATAGAGGAATTACTACTAATTAAAAGGTGAAATTGGGCAAAATATTACAAAAATGAACCAATTAATTAATTAAAAATTCCACTGCTATTACAAAAATATGCACGTGTCACCTAATAAGTAGGACAATGTAAGCTACACAATGCATATTTTAACACTCAAAAACGAATTAAGCTGAATGCCTAAATATGCGTGCAAAGATCGGGGTATAAATGCAATACAGGAATTAAAATTGCTAAAAATAAAATATGCTGACAAGGACTATTATGCAATTACCTATAATGCAGGGGGGTGAATGCAATTTCTCCACAGATGCACGTGCTCCTCACGTGGGGTCGCTTTGCAGGGACTGAAATGTAATATCAGAAACCTTTAGGGGCCTCAATGCAATTTGCCCAGGCCGCACGGTGGGGTGCCCTAGGCTCGGTGGACGTCGGCGGCTCGGGAAGAGGCTCGGCTGCAGCTGGAGGTTCGGGAGTCCGTTCGGAAGAGCTTCGGGGATCTGAGCCTAGAGGTCGAGGAAGAGGCTCGGATCGGGTGACGTGGCGTGATCTGGACCGTGGAATCAAGGATGATCCAACGGCAGCTGGCTGATGACGCATGGCGTGTCTGAGTCCGTAAGATCATTGATCGATCCAATGGTGATGGGCTCGCTCCTGAAGTGACGACGTGGTCGATTAGTGACCGTTAGATCTAGATTGATCCAACGGTACCTGGAGCGCAGAGAGGGTGATGACGTGGACGATGAAGCATCGCTAGATATAGAGGAATCCAACGGCCCTCGGCTGCTCTGGCTGAAGGCAACGTGGCGTGATCAAGCCCGTAGGATCACAGACGTTCCAACGTTGGTGGAATGAGACGTCGTGGAGCGCTTCTGATCGTTCGATCAAGATGATCGAACGGCTGTGGGATGTCGTCCCCAACGGCCCTCCGCCTCCTGTGGCGGAGAGGGGCTAGGCTCCGATGAAGCTGGTGTCGCTCCTCCCCGTCCTCCTGTCGTCGACAAGTGGTGATGGAGGCTCTGGAGAAGCTCGGAAGATGCGTGGCAAGGCGGCGAAGCGTGCAGTAGTCTCAGAGGGGAAGGAGGTGCGCTGGAGCTCGGTGACGGAGGAGCTCGAATTAAGCTCCGACGAGCCTCCGGCCAATCAAAGGGATATCACCTGTATGGGGTTAGAGGATAGCCGAAGCATGCGGACTGTTCGTGGAGTTGCTGGGAATGGAATGAGAGGCCTGCGTAGCAGTGGGGGTGACCAGCGAGCGAGCTCCACCGAGGTGGCGGAGCTGGGGTCGAGTGAAGGTGAAGTGCGGTGTTTGAGGATATGGAAGGGTGCGCGAAGATCAGTGCTCCGTCGTGGAGCTCGGAGTGATGACGGTGGAGCGAGAAGACGATGGTGGAGGGTGAATTTAATCGGAGAAAAACAAAGAAAAGACAAGAAGAGATCGGGAGGAAAATGGAGGCGTCTACCTAGGAAATGGAGCTCGAAGGCGTGCTCCTGGTCATCGCTCGAAGAACGGTAGATGGTTCTGAGCTCGTGCAGCTCACGGAGGAGGCTGCAGCACGACGGAGACGGCCATGGATCTCGCCGGAGAAGAAGCCTGGTTATCGCTCAACTTCTCGTCGAATTGCTGTCACCAATTGGAAGGGCGGAGCTAAGGGTATCTCTCTGGAGCGGCGGATAGGCATGAATGTGGCCGGAGGACGATGATTTATAGGGTGAAGGTGATGGGGTAGCTGGTGACGAGGTGAGGTTCATGGAAGTCGTGGGGCGACTCTGGTGGGAGTCGTGGGGAGCGAGGGAGCTGGCGAGGATGAGGGAAGAGTGGTGATGGTCGTGGTGGCGTTGGTGATCGGAGAAGGTGGGCTGAGGTGGAGACAAAAATAGAAAGGATCGGCCCCTCGCGCAAGATCGAGATCGTGGGAGAGAGGGAGGCCAGAGGTAGAAGACGGAGTCGTGGCCGTTGGATCTTGTGATCCAACGACCCAGATCAAAGTGCCAGATAGCGGTTCTGATAAGATCGGAGGTGAAGAAATCGAGGGCGCTGAATGCGCCACGTGTCGCATTGGAGACGAAGCGCGAACGGGCGGCCGTGATTGACTCCAGCGATTGATCGAAGGGTTGGCGATGATTGCAGAGCTAGTGGCTCAGATGGAAAGGTCGAGTGCGTGATCGAAGGGCTGTGGGCTGCCATGTGGCACATCAGAGGCGAGACGCCAGCGACGGATGCGATGCGAAGAAGGTGCTGATCGTATGGTCGAGCTTGGATGGAGGATGGGCGGTGATGATTAAAGCTCTTAGACCTGCATCCAACGACGCTCACCGTGACACGTGGTGAGCTCTGGGTTTGGCGCTGACGTGCGGTGAGGATTAGAAGCAGGGAATGATCAGACGGTGGGAATAAAGGGCATATGTGGAGGTGGCGCAACCATTGGATCGGGATGAAGATCTAACGGCTGTGGGCGCGGGCGGCTAAGACAAGGGGAGCGGGCAGCGTGGCGCAACAGAGGGCGCCACGTGGCCAGCTGTGAGTGGCTGCGAGAAGAAATGAGATTAGAGAGAGAAAGAAGCCGAATTTGGAAAAACTCAAAACATGAAAGTTGTAGATCTTAATGAGATCTACAAGTTTCATGTTGACCAAAAACGGAGATGAGGTCAAATATGATACAAAAATACATGAATATAAATATACACATATATAATATACATAGAGGCCCAAAAACCCTTCTTCTTCCTACGAGCTCCGAATTGGATGAAATTAGTTTCATTTTAAAGGTCTATGGATGTGTATTCATCTGAAAGTGAGTAGACCTATTTTGGAGTTGGTACAAGAGAAACTATGGGTCTTCTATGGTCCAGAGGTTCGAGGGCTTTATTGGGTGCTTTTACAAAGGAGATCTCTGACCTTCTTCCTTATATTATTAACTAAATGTGTATATATTATAAGGAGGTGTTGTTTTATAGGTGGATATTTTAAAAGTGATCTTGGCTTCTTATTTAATGCAAATGTGAATGCTAAAATGCAAATGTTATTAATGTATGCATGAATGTTACTTATGCAATATAAGTGGAAATATGCAGCTATTTACTCGGGAACAAAGCTCTATTTTCGACTTTTAGAGTGATGAATCACAGATTCATCACTCGTACTTTCGCATACGGTGTGGGTAAAAATTGAAATAAAAATTAAAATACATGTATACTTATATAATACTTGTGTAAAAATTAGTAAAATTCTTGTAAATAATACTTTTGTAAAATTTGTTGTAAAATAGGAGGTATACCAAAACAAAAAATGGAAACAAAAATGGAAATAATAGAGAGGCTTCTTATTTGCTCTTGCATATCATCCTTGCATTAAAAAAAACATGTCTTGCACTTCATTCATATATATTGCATATCATCTGCATTTCATCTGCATATCTAGCATATGCAAAGTTAAAAGTTAATGGGTTCTGAACCAAATTATGAATAGAAGTCAAGGATGGATTTGATTTGAGCTTAACCTATCTAATTTTAGAGGAACCTTATAGGAACTGGAGTTGAAACTTTTCAGATCAAGTGGCTTAATTCTTTGAGTCAGCAAGTCTATGTTCACATTCATCTTGATTGGTCTAAGTAGAATATTTCGTACACACGCACGATTATTTTATACAATGACCTAACTTGGACAAACACCATGCAAGTAGCTCTTCATTGATGATGTGGTGAGGAGGTAGAATCCTTTGGATTGGAGTAGCACACGGGTGGAAACATCCGTCCTCCTCTAGGGAGGGTAGTGCATCTCAACCTAGTCTAGTGGCTTCGACGTCTAATGACGGGATGTTGTGGGTTGCAATAATGCTTCCAAAGAGGGATAGTCTACCGACTCAAGAAGAAAAACTCATGATATACATGCTGCACCTTGTATATAGTTCAAAAAGGAAAAAAAATTGGACATGCCTGATTGAAAATAAAATGTCTGCCGGAGTATGTATATTTGCAAGGCATATGCTTCAAAGTCTCATACTAAGGAAGCCTGTAGCTGGAGACTTGGCTACACTGGTCAAACACCACAGATATGTGACTACACTGGTCACACTCCATTCTCTTCTCTACCCCCTTCTTGAGCTGGTTGTACTTGATCTTAGAAGGGAATACGCCGCTCCTCGAGGAAATAGTTGCTAGACCGGGGAATTAGAGTTACCTTGTTAGAGGAGGTTGTTTCTTTTCCATGTCTGATGTGAAGAGCTATATTTCACTTACACAGTACAAGTAAGATCCATAATCATCATAATTTGCGTATGAGGATTTGTTCTGACCTAACTGTTGAGGCGACCTAAGAAGAGACTTGAGGAATTTAAAGGTTGTTAGGTTTTAAATTCAAATCCCAATAAGGTTCCACCACGTTATTAATCTAAAGGTCAATTCAAGCTCCATTTTCACCTTTTGTTCATGACCTTGGTATGGAACCCAAAATCATTTCACTTTTGCATTCCATTTTAGTTGCTCAGGGACGAACAAGGTTTAAGTATAGGGGGTTGATGAATCTGTGATTCATCACTCTAAAAGTCAAAAATAGAGATTTTTCCTCAAGTAATTAGATGCATATCTTCCTTTATTGTGAATTATTCACATTCATGCATTTAGAATTAATGTTTTGAATTTTAGCATGCATATTTGCATTAAATAAGGATCCAAATTCACTTGTACATATTCACATGTATATTAGCCAAATTCACCTATTTGTATCTATTTATACTAACTCCAAATCCAATAAAATCAACTCTAATTAGTGTATATATTACTAACACTAATAAAGGAAAAATATCAAAAAATACTAACTTGTAAAATTGTCCAATAAAACCTGAGCCCTAGTTTGAGACTAAGGACCATAAAATGTGAATCTCTCTCTCATACAGTGTTCGATTTAGATCTATTCGCCATTAAAGTAATATACATCAAAGACTTTCAAAACAAGACCAATTTCATAAAAATCGGAGTTCATATGTGAAACTTGGGGTTTTGAGCCCCTATTGTATATTGTACATATTGACTAAACTACCCTTTATTTTATCTTTTTATTTTCATATTTATTAAAAATCCATAAAAATGGATTAGGTTGTAAGTATTCCTTTCATATTTTATCTAATTTTATTTTGATTTCTATCTTATTTAAAAATGACAAAAAAATATCTGCAAAAGATAAAAATGTGGTATTTTACACCTATAAGGTACGCCTAAAAATACTTTTTGTACAAATAACTTCTTTTGATTTTTGATCCTTCACAAAAGTTGTAGATCTCATCGAGACAAGCAACTTCCATGTTGATCATTTTTTGATTTGACACCTTTTGTTATTTGTTTTTGATTTTTTATTTAGATTTCAATTTTTCTAGGAGCGACACGTGGCCGCTCTTGGAGCCGCCAAGTGTCACCTCATTTTATATTGTTTTCGTAATTTATTTGATTTGATTAATTTTATTTGATTTTATTATTATGATTTATTCATTTTTTTTATTTTTAAATTTTATTTTCTTTTCTCATCATTATTTTTAGTAGCCTACTTATTTTACATTATTTTACTATTTATTTTTAATTTCTCTTCTTATTTTACTTATTCTCTACTCCACCTTACCACCCAAACCACCAACTCCCCATTCTCCCCTCATCTTCCACCACTTTCTCCACCTCTTTTCTAACTTCCCCACCCCCTTTTTATTCCCTCCTCCTCTTCATTTTTTTCATCATCCTCCGTTTCTTCAATTGAGAGGGAGAGACCACCAGCCCCCTAGTGTTGTCGATGACTGCTTCAGCACCCTCCAATTGAACAACGACGATTGCAAAGGTGAGATCCATGAGGGCTCCTCCTCATACCGTTGTGCATCTTTTCAGGTCACAAACTAGCTTCTCTGATTTTTCGTCGAATCGGATCGAAGCCACGATCGGAGTTGTAGCATAGCTCCTCCAAAAATCTGGTGATCCTCACAGGTAAAGCTTCTATCCTCATCTTCTCATTTTATTTTATCTAACATATATTTTTCCTTGTTGTTCATCATCATACGCACACCACCTCATAATCATATTTTTTATTATTACATCATCATCTTCATCATACATCATCATCACCACCTCTTCATTTCATTTCTACATTTTTATTCCTATTAAAAGAAATACAAAAAATTATAAAAAAATATAAAAAATAAAAAAAGAGAGCAGAGGATGCAGCCGCAGCTCCCCCTTCTCCCTCTGCCCCAACCGACACGCCACCCGCCCGCACCACCTCCCCTTGCCGCGCGTGTGGTCGCGCCCCTGAACCTCTCACAACCAACCCACTACTTGCAACCAGCCTGCGAGCCTCTGTCTCACGCTCCTTCGTGCCACCTGTACTAGCCCGCTGCATTCTATGCCTCCAGCATCTCCACCAAGACGCTTCAACCACCACAGAGCCACCGCGGAGCCACCACCCACCTATAGCCAGCCATGGCAGCTCACACTTCCAGACATGCGACCCCACATCCCTACAATTGCTTGATCCCCTCCGCCCACGTGCAGTGCCTTCCAACTGCCTTCCTATGCGAGGACGTCGCCACATTGCCCTCCTATGCGTGGGCACTTGCACAACGCCTCGTCACCGGCCCCTACTCTGCAGCCGCGCACAACAGCACACCTCCAACGGATGCCACCCTCATGTGTACCCACCAGCCCACGCCATCCGTCGACTGCCCATCGCGCACTCCAGCCGCTAACGCGCCACCCGCGACCCTCTACATGCCTCCACATGCGAGCGTTCCGGCCACGAGCTCTAGACATGCACCTTGCCGCACCGCATGCTTCCCCGCACCACCGCACCCCCGTGCCCTCGTGACGTGCCACCATCGTGTGCGATGAAGTGCCTCCACTCGCCTGCCAGCGGCCACACGCCCTAGCCGCTCGTTCCCTAGTGGGTTCCATTTTTGGAACCCACGTTCTTCAAAGGTCATTTTATTTTTTTTTATTTTTGTGTGAAAATTCCATATCAATCCTCATGTTTTTTAAAATTACAAAAGTACGCCTAGCACATTTTATTTCGAAATATTTATTTCTATACTGTACATACACCCCTATATTCGTGCTTAAATTTGAACCTCAATATTACATCATTTTTAATAAAAAATAACATGTTGAAGACCATTTAATTCTCTATTACTTTTTTATTTATTTAGATTTTTGTGAGCATTGGGTAATTAATTAAAATTGTTTTGTGAAAAATTATATATTTTACCCAATTCATGGTCTTAAATTCATATTTAATTAAACATTACTCCAAAAATTGTGAAAAAAATTAAAGAGAATGCATATGACTGTGTTTTAATTACTATCCAAATTTCATTAAAAAATGCACGTATCTTATGCCTAAAATAAATTACTGAGTGATTTCAGTAAATGATTTTTAATTAAATTCACAAATATTATTTTTGTGAAATTTCAACTCTCATGGATTCTCATTAAAATATCTTTATGAGATTAATTACTTTTTGGATAATTTGATTTTGTGGATTTATTAGAAATTAATTACTCATAGTCACTATGTTTCCATTAAAAAATCATAAAAAAATTATATATTGTTACAAAATTCCAAAAATTACCGTAGCTTCATTTAATCATGTTTAATTCTTATTTTTCATATTTTGGCATTTCGTTTGCACGAAAAATTGCATAAAAACCCATAAAAAGTTTGTATTTTCATTGTTGCATCTTAAATTAAAAAATTTCAAAAAAATACATTTTGCATTCATCATTGGATTAGGTTTTCAGGTAAAATAAAACCTGGTTAGATTGGATTAATTTCACATTAAAATTAAATTGGATGTTTCCTTAATAACCTAATTCATCTGCGTTTTTGCATTGACATTTCTTTTGCATAAAAAAATACAAAAAATCTCGCTTGTAAAACCATGAGCTAATTCATCTAAGTTGACCCGACGTTGTCCCTTTGCCTCCTTGAGTCGACCCTGGGTCTTACCCAGGTTAAAAATATATAAAACCACATTTTCTTGCTTGATAGATAATTAATTCATGTGGTTAATTTTTGGTCGATCCAGATTGCCCGACTACAACAATGCAACACAATTAATTAGGATGATCTGTGATATGTCAATCTTAAAATAATTTTGTCCTAAATTTTTAATCATGTCATCATATCAAGCAAACATATTTTGCATTTAAAAGTTGACCTACACCTATTTAGGTTAAACTATTGTTTTTGTCATGAAACATTCATTCAATGGTGATTGATGTTTTATAAAATATATCCATAAATATTCATAATCAATTTAATCATGGAAAATTCATAATTTCCTTGATTTAAATTGAATGATAAACACACTAAGAAAGTAAGCTTGATTATACAATCATCATCCGACCCATCTCCACTAAATATGGAATATCTAGGGAAAATAGAGTTGGAATAGCACGGGATAAATTCGAGTGATTCGCTGGTTTAATTCTATACTTAAAAGTGTTTATTTAATGTTTCATGATGAAAAATAGTAATAAAAAATTAACTTGTTATAGATCTATGAATACATGCAAAAACAATGTCACTGGGGGAATTCTTCGAATTTTAATTTATGCACCTTTGGTGCCAACTATTGGATACTATTTTAGGGACTATTTAGACATCATAAATAAATTTATTATCCTAAAAATTCGTTCCAACAGTGCATAAATAGTGACTTTTCATTTTAGTGAAAAATAATTCGAAACATGCATCTCATGAATAAATAACGAATCATCGCACATCTGATATACAAAACCCCATTCCCTTTAGGTTTGAATCAGATCAAAGACATTTGATCAAGTCTCTTATACCATTTTAAGGCTAGGATTTGAGACTTAGCGCAGCACGAAAGCATGAAGATCACACCACATGCGACCAAGAGCGACTAGTCATACTAGTTGCTCGGGGAGCGAAATTTAAAAAAATTTATTAGATGAAAAAAATGACATGTTAACACTTCTCAAATCATTTCATCAAGATTACACCTGATTCAAAGGATTACCTATTGAAGAGTGATTGTGATTGCGTGTCTATAAGCGAAGAGACCTCTTGTCTCAAGTCCGATCCGATGAAGGATGTACTTGCGGACGCGTGGATGAGACACATGCTTCCTGCAATCCGAGTTGATGATGTGAGCATTTAGTCTCCTGATTTTGTATCACAAAATTGGTAGCCTTTCTCACAAGAAAGAAGGACCGAAGAAGGCAGAGATCCATTAGCAGTCGATCTGGTAGCACAATGATGATGCGATGACTATGGGGCTCTCTAGGTCAATATGGTGGATGACCACAATATTGAGGGAGAGAGAGACACCTTGGTTGTGTATGATAATAGATAGAGTTGTTGCTCGGGAAATTATTGTTAAATAAAGTGCTAGGTCTAGCCTTTTTTCTATAACAAATTTGATGTCCATGTATCTCAATCCCGGTACACACATAATCAATGGTGTAGATTAATTTGTGATTTTAATCAATGGAAATGATTTTATTGCATAAATTTACAACAACAAATAATTAATTTAAAATAAATTAAATATCTTGAGATCTATCAATATAATTCAATTTAAATTAAATAAACTAATATGTAATGACTAGGAAGGAGAGCGAGCCTCCTTCCGTACACAGGGTGGATGACCACCAAGAATTAGGACTCAAGGTGACCATCCACTCCTATTATGGAATGGAGGATATCCCCTTCCAATTATGTTGAGATCTCATATCTCATCATATATTCCACATATGCAATAACTTTTATTACAAAATTATTCACCAAAATAATTCCAATTTTTTGCAATAATTTCGATCATGTCATTGACAATGAATCATATTTATACATTCAATATTAAATGTAAATTGTATTTACAATTAATTGTTCAATATGTATCCAATTCCAATCAACATTTAATTTATAAATACTATTTACAATCAAATCTCTCCAACATATTATAAATTACATTTAAAAAATTTATGATTATTATGGATAGTGATATCTACATTAATATTATCCTTGATAAGTGAGCCACATTTAATCATCAATTCACAATGCTTGAATACTTTATCAACAATAGAATTATTCTTGAACTCTTTAAAGAATAATGTGATTTCTCTACAAATACTTGGAGCTAAGGAGGGGCAATTATACATTCCATGTATAGTGACTTGGATGCTGAGATCGTATCTCATATCTAGATCAAGGGGACCTCTCAAAGATGTTTGATTGAATCAAACTGTAAAATTAATCTTCACATTGCATTCGAATCACATTCAAATCAATGTCCAACATTTGGACTAAGATTATATCACTAATATAAATATATCGAGAGGAGTCTCTAAAATCCATTTTTACATCACTCCCTTAGAATGGGAGTGTCACCGTTATACAATCGTTTACGATCACAACACCCTCGAGTATTCTTAATACCTATACATCGTGCATAATAGAAGACCTAGAATAAATCCAAAGTTTTAGATCGTATTTAGACTATCTTCTTCTTCAAGATTTTATCAGTACATTTCTCATTCGGTCCTTGGTAGTTGGTATCGATCATATGCTTTCCTAAAGCATATATCATACTTACAAATTCTTGTCATGCTTCCAAAGTAAGATGACCATGCATTGAATTTGATCGGTCCCAATACCTCATGAGTGAATTCATGTCTTCCGGTTCAGAAGTGAACCTATGTGATCCCTTTGAGAGATCGCATTACTCATATGCCCTTACATGCACACCAGCTCGTCGGTGTATAGACCTTGATTAGGTCATCAACCTAATGGTTTGCCTAATGTACAAACTTAGGCATACATCAATACATCTGTCTTCGGTTACAGGATGTGTGCCTATGTCGTGATAGCATACAACACATGGCTTAGTTATCTCGATCTCGCTAAGTCAACTTGACCTAACTTATCTGACACCTCCGAATCTTTATTCCTATGAAGAGGACCTGCATCAAGAGGTCTGTCATATATCAGCCTTTAGAGAAGGATTGCCATCTCTTTCTCAGGTTGGAGATCATCTCTTAACAATCATTTGACGGTGATGAGTCATCAATCCAACTCTTTAGATATCATCCAAGCACCGGCCTCTATGATTCAACATTGAATCAAAACAAGTACATGATCATTAAGATGGCCATGGTACATAATCTTAATTGTACTAAGGGACCTTATAAGTGCATTCATTCAATTAATCTCAGAAAAAGGAGTGAAAATAAATCAATAACCTTTATTGATATATCAAAGATTACAATAACATTTATTGTATAAATGGTTCGTCTCGGTCTCACATGGCTAACATGAATTATATTCACACATTTTCCTATTTCATTTCCAATGATAATAATAATTATTCTCTTAATAGTTAATATCTCATTGTATGATTCCTAATCTTACTAGAACTAGTGTGTAGAATTCGTGAATACTTGGAGATATCATAAAGAAGATTATATATACCACTTATATTGACTTGATAATTAGTTTTATGCTTAATAGAATGGGTTTATACCATTTTGGACTATTTTAGTCAGAGAGTTTTGAACAAATTTCTCCAATTGACTCCAATTTTTTTCAAATCAAATTCCAACTCTTTGGATGAAGAAATTAGTTATATAAATTAAGATTAATCTAATTAATTCTTACTCATTTAAAATAAAATTGGAGTCGTTAAAACCCATCATCTTTCATCATTCCCTCGGAATGAAAGTGTTATGATATATTATTTATTATGATGGCATCGACCTAGATCATTCTGAATACTCAAGCATCCTACAACCTAGAAGATTTTGAATAAACCTAAAGTTCAATCCCATATTTGGTTGTCTCCTACAAGAATTGTCAAGCTCTTCTGTCGAGTGTACGATCATGATAGGACTCGAGGAAGAAGCCCCTGCTAATTCTGTGTCAGCAGTCGCCGTAAGACGGGGGTTGTGGGGGGCATATCATTAGATTTCTCAATCGATTATTGGATGATAAAATCAACCACATGCCTTTTAAAATCATATATTATTATTCTTGAAATCATATTTTATTTCATAAATGAGATGATCATTGATGGAATTTATTTTAATCCCAATATCTAATGAGTGAGCTCTCATCTTCTGATTCAGTAAGTATGAACACATATGATTATGTTGAGAGATCACACATCCCATATTTCCTTATATACACACTGGATCGTCACTATATAGACATAGTCAAGTCATCAACCTAATGGTCTGCCAAATGTACATACTCAACTATATAGATGTATATTTATATCCAGTCAAAGGTTTTGTGCATTTTTATGACAATATAAAATACATGTCTTTAGTATCTCGATCTCATCAAGTTAACTTTTTACTTGATTTATCCTACATGTATGGATCTCCATTCATATGCAGTGGACATGTATCAAGAGTGTCAGTTGAATTTCTATCTATAGATAATTTGCCATCTCTTCTCAAACTAAGATCCTTCTTGAACATCACTTGATGATGTTGATTGTTTCCTTGATCTAACTCTTTAAATCTAAAACCATGCATCAATATCTATGATCTAATTCTTTAGTCGATAGTTGCATGATATCAAGATAACCATGGTACATAACCTATTTTTGTATAGAGGGATCATGTCAATGCAATGTTTAATTTTTTAGATAATGGAATGTTATACTTTGCAATAATATGTTATTCTATAATACCTCACCATGGATTCACATGTCCAACATTGGAGATGTGAATTTAGATAGGAGAAAATACATAGATTTTAGTCATGTAAGGTATGACAATAAAATATTTGACGAATTAACAATGGCCATACTAAGGCAATATAATGTATATACCCTATGGTGGTTAATATGGTAAAGGATCATGTGGATGGTATATCATGGGAATATTCCCAGGGAGTCTAACTAATCGTATTATATGTCAAACCTATAAGTTTTTTAAGGATAAATCATGTCATATATTCATGATATAATGATCTCAAGATCGAGATATTCATATCATCACTTCAATTAGATATGATCAATTAACACCCCAATGTCTAGTATATAGTCGGACCGAGGTGGTAGCGATTCTCCTATTATGTTAAATCATGTGCGAGATCGTACTAAGTGTATATCATGGAACCTTAGGGTTGGGTGTGATTAAGTATGAAACTTAATGTTATGATCTTTCAATGAATCCACGTGGGTACGTATATGTTAAATCACGAGTACTACAATTGATCATTGATGAGTATATCTCATGGGTATATGGGATGTATATTCGTCTCTGTAGGAATGAAGTTCGTCTAATCAATATTGATCCTAAAGGGAATCTAAACATCATGTTAATTATGATATCTTAACTGGTTAAGCTAAAATAAAATGTTTCATATTGTACATTGGAACTCTAAAAGGAGGGGAATGCACCTCTATCGGTCGACTAAATTTAGTGGTGAGACCGTCATTGCACTTTGTTGAGTGATTGTCGTCCGATTTTTAGTGCTTCGTCCATAGTAGTCGCTATGTCCCAAGTACACAACACATAGCTATATGAAAGATGGCATCATACTTTCTCCTCTATAAACTAGATTTCACATGCTTAAGAGTGAGGTTCTCTCTCCACCTTGTCGGCCCCACCAAATGTAGAGCAAGAGCCCCTCTCCGTCTTCTAATGTCCTAGTACAACCAAGATTGTGTTGTTATTTTGGAGTTTCATGACCCTAGCTATCATCCACGTTTGTTTTAAGGTGTGATCTTAGGATGGAACCTTCTTTTTTTACATGTTGTGTCCTTAATTGCCCACTATCCAAAGCAGCCAAGTCTGCAAAAAGAAATATGTTGTGACCATAGGTGAACCATATGTATAATCATTTGAATGGGATTTGTGAGTTGGACCAGTATTATGGATATATTACGATGCCCAACATGACATAAGATGTCCAAGAGTATATAAAGTATTGTTACACCAGGTTTTATTTAATGGTCGACTTGTGATTGGTAATATGAGTATCTTGTGAAGAAGATATGATTGATATATTATCATATTTTAAAAGCATAAGACATGAGGTAGATCAATAGTGATACACAATACAAGTGATTCTCATACATTGCAGCGATCATTTTTCTACTTGCGCTCTTTTGGATCATACTCATATTTTGTTAGAATGTTGTGAATCTTGTTGAGATGTATATTCTATTCTTGCTATTGAAATGAGACACTTACACCTTGTTACATATAACATGTGGTTTCCATACACACACAATCATGAAAATTCTAGCATGCTTGCTTTCCTTTTTCATATATATGTTGATTATGTGTGGTTTATGTCATTCTCCATTAGTGGACAATTTGGCTCATCCATTGCACTCTTTGATTTTCCAGTCAGGTTGCATGCTTATAGGTTAAGGAAATTAGGATGACAGGCAGGAGCAGGTGAACAAGTAGATAATGTACAAGCCTATGAAGTTTCACTGTCGAGTTTCTTAATAGATCTTAGTCATGTTGTAAGATGATGTAGCATTTGATTAAAGGATTGTGTAACTGTACATATCAATAATGAGAGTTCTTGTATGTTGTAATACTATTAGAGGGGGCTGAATAGTGGTATATAATTTTTATGATTGTATAAACAATTAAACCTTATAATTAACCATAATGCACAGAGATGTTTACATGGAAACCCAAGTGGGTGAAAACAATGACACAAGCTTTCTAGCTTGCGATTTTTGATCAATCGAGCTTATTAAACTACTTCACTATTCTGAGTTATTTACACAGATACCTCAAACATTTACAAAGCTCTTGGGTCAAACATCAATATGCTTTATAACTTTGAATCAACACACCAAAGTTGATAATATATCATGGAAACATCAAGGATGTGCATACTCTTATTGTCCTCTAACCTTCTTGGACTTGATAGACTCTGATTGTCAAAGAAACATGCATATTTGGATCTAATAGTAAGATTGCCTACAAAACGATTTTACCGAATTGCAATATAAGATATTTGCTATATAAACAATTTGCTAATAAGTTATTATATCAAATAGAGCACATGAAAAGTAGTGGGAGTGAGTAAAATAATATCACTTGGAAAAATATCACAAGTAGTGATGTTTCCTTCAGAAAGTATTTTCAACTAATCATAAAGGAGTTTGAGAATCTAGATGCAATTGAACATTGGATTTGAAAGCTATATTAGATTTCAATAGTTGGAGAAGCTTTTGAAACTTGAAATCTCTATAAGATTACTTAAGAATCTTGAAGAACAAACAAAGATTGAATAACTCTAGAACAAACTACTTCGTTGTTGTGAGTTGTGGTGTGCCTTCTAATAATGGGTATGAGGTCCTTTATATAGTTGCGGGGTCAGACATTTGAAAAGTGGTCGTTGGAGGAAAAACTGGTAAAAATCATGAAGATATCATCCTATTGATCGATAAGTACATAAGAGTTGATCAATCAGCAAGGTTCATCTATCAAGTCGACTTCAGTTATTCGATCAAAAATAGTTATTAAAGAGCTTTTGAGATGAATTCAAAAGGTGATCGATCATGGTCTTACTTTTATTGATTAGGAAGTGATCGAACATGAACCACTAGTTGGTCGATCAAATATGTAACAAAATCAATTAAGAATTGGTCGATTGGAGTTCAAGGATTTATTAATCACATGTTGGTTGATTATGCTGCAAAATGATCGATCAGGTCAAGTTCCTGAGCTTCTTTGGAACCGATCTAGATTAGGAAAAGTTTTGAGACACTCTCAAGTTTATAACATGATACAAACAATATAATAAAATCTAATACAATTATATCATAGAATTATAACAAGAATATGAAATTTAGTGAATCATGTCTTTGATCTTTCGGTATCTTCTTAAACACTTAAAATAACTAGTAAACCTGCAAGTCAAAGATACATACTTTTCAAGTCAAAGTATGTATCTTTGATAAGTGTGTGTCTTGTTAAAACCAAAGTAATAAGGTAAATAAGCATAAGTTCTAGGTAACGAAATATGTAAATAATATTCTTACCCTTTTAACGATGACAAAACCTAGATTTAAGACTATGAAAGAAGATATCAAAAACATTAAAGCTTGATTTTTATAAAGCTTCCCCTAAAGACATGAGGGATAAGTTTAATACTCAATTCAAGTTCTCCACATTTTTAAAGCACAAGTCAAATCTCCAACTAATTAAACATTTTATCTTCCTTTTAATAAACACTTAATTTTTTGAACTCTTCTTTTAAACACTTAATCTTTTTCTCTCCCCATTTTATAATCAACAAAAATCTAGAGAAAGACAAGAAAGATTAACTAGAAAAACACATGCATTGACTTTAATTAAACTAACTCAAATAATATATTTGTAAGCCCAAAACATGTTCCCATACATAAAAGAAAGGAAAGAAACACATAACAAAGAAACAACTAAAATACTAATCAATCTCTACGAATGGGATTGTAGTCAATGATTGTTGAAAACCTTGAGGAGAGGGATGAGGGCGATATCGATTGTTTCATTTAATGATTTGACGCCAAGCCTCACTTTTGTATCCATAGGAGCAATTATCATCATCTTCTTCTTTGTCCATTTGTTCCATGATAATATTCTTGCATCATGAAGGAGTAATGGAATAAAAGGATTGCTAGGGAGTGGAAGCTCTCATTGGAGGAGGAGGAAGCTACCAAGGTCAAGTCCTAGAGGATGGACGCTTCTTCTTCTTTACATCAAATGAGAGATTATAACATGCCTCTTCTTGATTGATGGTGACTTCAGTGTACTTATTTTTCAATGAGCCATATTGATGTTGTATCTCATCATCATACGAGCATTCTTTTCATCTTGTGGAAGAGGAGGGAGAAAATGTTGATCAAGTCCTCATGGTCAACAGAGTTGTTATGAAGGAAGGGGAGGGGGTTAGTCTTGGTATACCCACGTTTTATAGCATGTCAAGATAGGCAACCGCAGGGATATGGTGGAAAAAGCTAAGTTGGGATGATGGGAATGGAGGTGGAGGGTTATTGTCAATGTGATGATTAAACTTCATCGTTGCAAGTCCAAAGTTCTTGACTTGAGTGATTTGGTGAGAGTCAACAGGTTGAGGGATGAATAAATGGTGGAGGATGTGAGGATCGAGTATTTGAGTGAGAGGTGGTGCAAGGAGGTGGTTGTAAAAATCGACAAAATATAATGATGCTAATTGAGTGGACACCCATTTACGAAGGTGTAAATCAAAATGAGCATGTAGTGAGTGATATGTGAGAGTTTGGTGGTCTTGTTCCTAAAGTTCTAATAAAAGAGGGAGGGACCAAAAGTGTGGAGCAACCAAAGGTTGGCCTTCAGCAAGGATCGACAAAAAGGGGATGGTTTCATGACAATCGTCATGAGAAATCCTCATCAAGAGATCACTAAAATTTGGTCACTCATTAAGAAAACAAAGTATGTGATGAATCACAGAAATACACGACAGAGTTGTGTTGATGGATGGTAGTACGAAGATTATACATGGTACAGTTATCGATATCGATCAAGTTCACATAGAACTCCAATACAGAGGAGGGTGAGGAGGAGTCTACGAGCGATTCAAGGTTACTGAGGTAAAATGATTGATCGAAGAATCTATACATCTAGTTGTGGTGGAAGAGATCGATGTAGGTAGGGAAATGATCTCAGTATGGTTGACAGAGGGTAGAATAATAAGTCGAGCGGGTGAGACTCTAGTAGTGGATAAATCGTTCACGGGAGATGGAGATTCAAGATCCACCAGTGTAGGTTTGATCATGGAAGGATTTCTTGGGAGCCATTGGTAATCTAAGATATAAAGGAACAGAGAAAACAAACTTATGAGTATCTCCAAAACTCAAAGCAACAAAGAAAAACCAAGTAAAAATAGTACATGGTTATGATTACAATGGGTTTCACGAGGGTCTAAAAATTATCCTCATTGAAAAGCGAAGATAAATGTCGCTGAGGCGACCGCTCATAAGACCACGTGGCCAATCAACAATTAACCCACACAACATATAGACAAATCAATGTAAGCAGGCCTGACTACAAATTTATTATACCCTACAATAAGATGTATAGTGGACAAGTACAATAGGGGTCGAACTAAGGGAACAACGTAGAATAGACAATCAAAATTGATGAAAAAGACAATAAATGGTTTTGGACTTTTTCAGGTATTTTTGTGTGTTTTTAATTATTCATTTTTTTTGAAAATTTTCTTTTTATATTTTATATTTTATTATTTTTTTTGAATTTTCTGATTTTTAATTTTCTTTTTTTAATATATAATATAGGTAACTATATATACGATATAGGGTAATATAATTATAAACATAGTTAAAAATAACCAAAATTTGCATAATAAAATATTTTTTATTATATATTTCTACTAATTTTATGATTTTTGACGATTTATATTATTTTTTAGGTTATCTTAAAGTCCAAAATATCCCAAAACAAAGATTACAAAAATAGACCAAATTGTTTCAGAAATTAAAATATTAAATAAATTCAAAAGATTCCAAAACTATTTTTAATTTATAATATATCATAAAAAGAAAATTCAGAGAGAAGAAGAAATATATTTGAATTTTAAAAAAGATTTTTTTATAATTCTTATAAGGATTTTAGAGTTTTTTTAAGTTTTTAGTCTTTTTCTTTTTCTATTTTAGATATTTTTGGTCTATAGGCTCAAAATACAATAATAATTAAATATAATTTTTTATACTTTTTAAAAATATTTTTATGACTTCTTTATATTATTAAATCCAAAAGAGAAATATAGTTTGGTTTTTTATTTTCAATAAATGGAAAATAACTATAAAATACCAAACCAAAAATATATGTGATATATTTATATGTCAAGTATTTATAATAATTTTATACAATTATTTAGAGGTCTGGAGCTATTTTTAACAAAATAAAATCTACATAAAGAAGATACATACTAGTTGGGTTATTTATGGAAATATTTAAATTTTCTAGACTAGGACCAAACATCATAAAAAACTTATGTCCAAAAAACAATTTTTCCAAAAATATCCAATAAACAATGCCTAGAGAGGTATTTTTGCAATTAGTATAAAGTCTAGGGGGTAGATGTAATTTTTCTAGAAAATATTACACTATTAATTAAAAAACCAGAACTAAAATGCAATACAAAAAACCCAGGGGCTTAGGTGCAAAATATCCACTCCCCTTACATGCGTAGGCATGTGAGGTGACATGGATTGGACCTAAATGAAAATAAAGAAAGTACGGGGGCTGAAATGCAAATATTACAGAAATATTTAAACTACAGACGAATGTTTGTGGACTGAAAATAAAACACAAAAAGCAGGAGGGTGTATGCGTAAAATACTCTCCTCATACGCGGGCGACGGTGATGATTCCTTCACTTGCCACGCGTCGTGTCCTCAACGCACGATGTCGGTGCGTAGCCAACATCTCAGATTAGATCTCATGGAGGAGATCAACGGTTGTGGCTCCTTTGATCTGATGGTTACTGCTCAATCACGAAAAGGCTCCTGATCGGACAACAGGGAGCTTGCCTAAACTATGCTCGTCCTCGAGCATCTAAAGAATGCTGGAGTCAGATTAATTCCTGACAGTGCATATGATTTTTCAAGGCTAAATTCATCAAAGACCCTTAATATGAGTGATCCTAAAATTCTCGATTCAACCATGCTCTAATCAAAAGGAATCCAACTTCTCTAATTACTAGACTCTCTGTTTGTACATATAATATAAGGATATGACATTTAGTGTACTGCAATCATGAGAGTTAGGTCGAGCTGTCACCCAAGTTCCCAGTCTAGGAGACTCTCCTCTAGACCTAATCCTCAAAACTAGGGAATAAGTCTTTTCTTGTGTTCAATCCACCGTCTCATTAGTTTATCAGACTTGAAAGTATGGATGACATGCCCGATAATGGAGAGCATAGGATTGTGCATCTCTCCCTCACATTGGAAAAAGGATCCTCTCGAGTGCCTTATTACTCAGCACACGTATTTTTTTGGTTTGTTGATCAATATGTCCATCAAGAGATCTTGGAGTTGTCTGCACTTATCTTCCTGGGAGTACACTGGGGTGTATCTCTTTTGAGTATCTAAGATACCTTCGACACCGTCTTGTATCACTATACGATGCAGAGCCCTTTCTGGGTGCTAGCCCGACTCCTTGGTCCTAGTAGCTTTGGTCCAACTGGACATTTTGAAATGGTTGGGAGCACTTGCCATGGTGTAAGCTCTTTGATATTTGACTTTGAATTGAGAGAGTTTTTCTTTCAATATTTCTTTCTTTTCTTTTTGCTAGCTCCGCTGCTTACCAAGAGTTGGCGCACACTTATCAACAAATTATTAAGTTTCATCACACCCTGGTACGTTGGTCAATATCAAAAGATAGCATGTGAACTTGTTCGCATACTGTCTAGGGTTTTGCTGACATTCAGGTTTCTTGAATCCTTCATTGATTTTATCCCATCCTCGAGCATCATTAAATCGGGTCTAGAGCCAAATCACCAGTCCAGGTTCCTCAAGTGATAACTCAACTTATTTCATCATTCATGTAGTTGTGAATGTGATGTGTGGATCATATTCTTAAAAGGTAGAGATGAAGAGTGCAATATAGTGCTCAAATATTTCAAACTAGGGAAGTGTCGATTTTTAAATTTCAAACCCTAATGATTAAGGTTGGTTAACTCAGACTCTCAAGATCTCAAAAATCAAGTGTCATCAAATTCTTAAGCCTTGAGTGATAGTGAAAGTGTCGGGAATACACCAACTCCAAAGTTAGTGAATTTTTGTGATTTTTGAATTTTGCATTTTTTGGGATTTATTTCTTTCCTCCTCCTCCTCTTTATCTTCTTCTTCTTAATCTTAAGAGAAATCATGACTGACCCAAGCTCATATGAATAGGTGCATCCATTTCCAGCTAATATGGGTGCAAGTACAAATCGATAGATAGCTATCCATATTAGTTCAAGACGGTGCCATTCACATTGTCTTTTAGCCACCCACTCTGCTAAGGGAGATAGTAGTTCCCTCATTGAGAAATGGCTACTCATTTTAAGCTCAGTATCCAGGATCACTTCACAAGAGAAGTTTTTATTTTTAGGGTTTTATCAGATTTTTGAATAAGTTTAATAGTAATTACAAACCAAGAAGTTAGTCCCTCATTTTTGAAATGGAAATTGAAATCATTTTCCAAACCATGTCACATAATATAGAGATTTTCAAAATATTTTTCAGATGATTTTCAAATGAGTCAAATCTCCATTTTTCAAGCCATTGCCAAATATTTTTCAAAATAGTGTCACATAGTTAGAATATTTTTTCAACGCATTTTATAAACATTTTTATGAAAATCAATTCAAAAATACTTATACCCTAGATCCAAAAAGTTTAAAAAATTTCAAAATAAGAGCTATGGCTAAAGTATATATACAATATATACGGTATACCCCTATATATTTAACTTTTGTTATGTCCTCATAGCACAAAGTGAGTACTTTAGAGGGTTATGTAATAAGGGTGGAGGGACCCATGGCGAGTACTTCAGTGGCTGTACAACCTGGATGTTGAACTAAAGATGGGGAACCGAGGGTTAGTTAGGATTAGAGAGGGGGATTTACAAAGATGATCGGATCTGTAGAGAAAAAGGGTGGCAGAGGGGGGTATCTAGGGTTACGGGAGGGTTTGGTGAATACACATTTAGGCTCAACCAAACAAGCAATACCCTTGATTCACCAACACACACATGAGGATCGTGAAGGTTTGATCATATTTGTCTTGTCTATTTTCTTGATGATCATTAAAATTGAAGTTCATCACGCATGTTTAAATATATGTTTTTGGAACTATCCTAGGGATATGTCCTCACCTCTGAACAATCAAAACAAGAGCTGTGTATAATGCGGGTGTTCCTCTCACATAATCCAATGTTATTTTTTATTCCAATTTATTTAATTAACTTGCATTATAGTCCCAATTTTATGCTAGGTTATCACTGTATTAATGTGAGCACAAGTCAAGCATTCATCATCAGCCATTCCCAATTTCCTTTAGTATTCTAAGTGATAATTCAGGGGAAGATTAAGAAAAACCGATGCATTCGTGAAAATAATGATGCTTGTTTGAGAGAGAAACTTACAATTCCTCCAACAATCTCCATGCACGTGCAAGACAATATTTAAAATTTTATGCTACATGAATGCAAGTAGAAGAAAATGCACCCTAAACATGCTTCTATTAGCATCGAAGGAATTTCAATTAATTTGGCTAAGTGAAGCAATGTACGCACATCTTGTGAATTATGTGGGTCCTAGCCCTAGATCGACATTCAAGTGAAGCCCCACCCAGACTAGGGTGAAACAGGCTCCACACAACACATGCAATGTCCAAGTTCAACTTACACATGCGAGCCCTCGAACGAGGACCGCTAGAAATGCAAATATTACATTTATATACAACAGAAAATGCATGAATAGAATGTTGATTAAGTTCCTTATTTTCTCATGAGTCTCTTCTGCGACTCCCCACAACATGAGATCCCAACTCCACACCTCCATGTAGATTGAGCGTCCTCCATCTTCACGAGCCCAACCACAAAAGGTAATGACAGGAAAAACATCAAGTATTTAAATCATGTAAAAACAAACACAACTTGGGGACCTAACTTTTTGAAAATAATCAACTCAAAATAGTACAATAAAATCCGATAAATAAATAAGGGTGAGTTGTGTCCCCATTGACGGTGCCATTTGATGAACCACATTTTCACCACGTTAATAATCATCTCTTATCATAGTACAAGCGATGAAAACGATCCATGCAAAACCACACATATGAATATGTGGAGTATTTAACTTGGTAAGTCTACCAAGGTCAAACATAGAGACACGTGCCTCCTAGCCTATTTATTAGAAATGATTGATTAAATAAGAGTGATTAAATTCATAGATCTAGGCCTTGATAATGCAGATATAATGCACGCAACAAGATGCACAAATATACAATGTGTCAATACATATAACTATCATAGAAATGGTGCATGCATTTTTATTTATTTTTATGCGTTAAAATGAGATTCATGCATGCCAAAAATATGCTATGCTAAGTGAAACCATCATCTACAATTATGCCCTAAAAATCATCAAATAAATGAGCAATAAAAGATAAGTCAATTTCATAGGCATTTGATGCATTAAAATGAGTTAATGGTGTTACAGATTAAAGAGAAATAGACACAATATATATCTCAAAATTTAGCATGCTTAATTATGTGCCAAAACATCAAATAAATAAGGCCATAATGTAGATAATGAGATGCGCGTCGAAATGAAACTTAAATCAATTGGAGATTGTATGCTCAAGTTATGATCAATAGAGTCCAGGGGCATAATTGTAATAAAAATAATAGAAATAAAAAGATAAATACGCATATCAATCCCTCGGAGGGGATTATGTGCAATAAAAGGAAACCAACGAGGCATGTATGCAATTTGCCTAAGCGAGACACATGAGGCACACGTGCTTGGGCTAGACCAAACTGCAAAATGGAGGAGCTATAGGGGGTGGTCTGCAAATAACCCAACACACGCACATTCTGCACGTGAAGAGGCCAGGTTCAGGACGAGGCGGAGGATCGGGCATGTGGCTCGGGCCATGTGGGTGACCTGAGGTGCCTCGGAGGTCGCTCGTCTCCACTGAGCCAGTTGGTGCGGGCAGAAAGACGTGGATGCATAAGTACCATTGGATGGCAACTGATTAGGCTCCATACAACGGTAGCTGCTTCTTCGTGGGCTGCTCGTTCCACCATGATGATGGCAGTGATAATGGATCTCCAACGAGGTGCCATCTCTTCCTCCTTCATCCTCTGAGATGCCTGAAGCTCTAGGGAGCTTCCAGGACAGCTGGCGAAGATGTTGGCGAGCTGAGGAGATGATGGCGGGGCTTGGAATGTGTAGGCGGTGGAAGCTCGTTGGAGGAGGAGCTCTATAATAGAGCTCCTAAGAGGTGTCCGATTAGTGGACATTCGACCGACAAGGTGATTAGGTGATAATAGCCGAAGCGTGCTAGTGGGTGCGGAGGGCATTTGGGTGGAGCAAGTGGAGTCCGGAACATGATCTCCTCTGCCTCTGGAGGAGGAGAGGGCATGGTGTGGAGGGAGGTTGTGGAAGAAAGAGATGGTGATCGGAGTCGAGCGTGTGGATCGTTGGATTGTGGTGGAGCTCGGAGGAGGTCTAACTGAAGGTGGGGAGGTGTGTGTGTTAATAAAATCGAGAAATCACAAGAAAAAGAGGGGAAGAGATTACCTGATCGGAGATGATTCCTCAGTAGAGGAAGTGGCTGGGCTGAGCTTCGAGAGGCGCTCTATTCATCTCACAATGAAGTTAGCCAGCCTTTAGTGCTCAATCACCCGCTAGGCGGCCTAACACGACGGTTAATGCCGTGGGTTGACTCCGGGGCCTAGGTCACCGTCGCCTCAGTGATTCACCCCTTATCTATTACCAAAGGGGCGAGGGAAATTGAACCAATGCCCGTGGATTGGTTGACAAGGCGGGGAGGAGGCAGAGGCATGGGATTTATAGGGAGACACCCATCCGTTATTGAGATGGGGAGGAGTTTTGTAATAGGTGTTGATGGCTGGGTGAAGAGGACAAGAAGAATGGCTACGTGGGACGACCGTTATGGAGGGAAGGAGATGGCTGAGGTGACAACTAAAATTGGAAGGGGGTGTGGCTCAGCGAATGTTCATGCAAGAAGAGGGAGAGCTCTAGGTGGAAGAAGGAGCCTGGACCACTGGATCATGTGATCAAACGATCAGGATGGAGGTGAAGGTGAGCGGCTTAGATCAGATCAAAAGGATCTGATCCAAGGGTTGATAGCAGGGCGAGAGCTTACTGTGGAGAAGGAGTGAGGTCTTCATCCTATGGATCTAAGCAGAGAGGTGATGTGGAGGGCGTGGAGCCACTGGATGGCGAAGCCATCCAGCAACTGAGGAAGAGCTGGGAAGGGGCGACTATGATGAGATCTAATGATCTCATCAGACGGCTGAGAATCAAGCATGGATGAACTACATAGATGATGGTGGGGGGAAGGATCCAAGGGCTGTAGAGGGTGGCAGGTGGCTTGCGAAGAAGGGGCCACATGGGTGGCCCAGGGGGTGCCATGTGGCCCAATCAGATTATTCAAAAAAATAGGAAAAAAGAGAAATTAGAAAAGAGATAAAAGGTAGAGGAATTAGCAAGAAGTCAAAACATGAAAGTTGTATATCTCTAGGAGATCAACAAGTTTCATGTTGGATAAAAAGTCAAAAAAGTTCAAATAAATAAAGAAGTATTTTCGGTAAGTATATAAAAATACTATTTTTAATTATTCTGAGATTTTTTGTATTCTTGATGTCTTTTGAAAACCAAAACAAATATAAGCAATAATTACTCTAATTTTAAGGGTTTTTAATAGGGAATAAAAAAGAAAATAAAAGGTTAATTTAAATACAAAAATTAAGGTAAATTACAGGTGAAAGATTTATTGTTAATGATGCAGAATTAATGAAGATTAGCAATGAAGTTCTTATGATCCGAGGATAACAAGGGAGTATAGAAATGATAATGGAGATTCATCAAACTCCTTGCGGTCCGAGCTTCGATTCGTGCTAGCGATCGACTCCGGCCACCAGGGGGTCTTTTGAAGTTCTCAAAACATGGCCGGAAGATCCTCGGAGCTGCAGTAGGCTTCAAATGGGAACATGGACCTCAGACTAAGGCTGACGAGGTTGGAGAAGCGAGGGGGATCCAAGCACCTCATTCCTGATCAAAATCAACCTAGAAGGGGTCCTTTGGCCCTCTAGAACTCGTAGGAAGCCAAAGCGCACAAAAAGGGTGGTTTTGGGGGTCTAGTTAGGTCTGGGGAAGTGGATATGAACGCGGGTGGCACTCTCCGATGATGTGGTAGAGAAGGAGAGAAGTTTATCTAATCTGAGCGAGATCAGGGTGAAGAGGAAGTGAAGGGGAATGAGATGGAAGCAGTAGTGGAGACGGAAGTTGGTCGACGTTATTGAAAGCAGGAGGTGGAAACGGAGCTCTAGCGAGATCGTTTTTGATTTTTTACAAAAAATACAAGAAATCAAAGGAAATGGGATGACTCTATTCTACTTCTACACTGAGGAACAAAAAGAATGAAGAAAAGAGGGCTTATCTGAGTAGCACCGACGTAGAGTGGAGCTCATGTGGAGGAGGTGGTTGCGCCTCAGATCAACCTCGATTCAATGCCAATGGCTCGCTGACCCTCCCTCGAGAACCCTGCTATCACCAGAGTGCTCCAGATGTGTGAAGGTTAGGGTTTGAATGACAGAAGAGGGATCAAGGAAGAGAGGAAGGTGGAGGATATTTCTTATACCTGACGACTTTGGATTGAGGTGACAACTCAATCGATGGATCCTCAGATCGAGGAGAGATCACGTCGTGAAAGTGGTTCGATCGAGGAACAGATTTGGTGAAGGAATCAGGCCCAAAGAGTGAGAGGATGGGGCCCCAAAAATTGATGACAGCAGTGTCAAACGATAAGCTACAGGACCTAGGGCCTCAATCAGAGAGCTGACCGAGGTTAGCAGACGACGAGCCCTGATTGGGCCACGTCATTCGCAAAAAGACAAATCAGAAAAAAATAAATTGAAAATATTTCAAAATAAAATATGGAATGATTTAATTAATTTTTTGTTAAAACATGAAAAATGTTTATTATTTTATGTAGTATTTTATTGTGATTTTTATTTTTTTTTTCAAGTTAATTTATTATGAGTTGCTTTTTAATGGTATATTTATATGTATATTTGCCTATATATTAGGTATTTTATTTTTATTTTGTATTTTTGATTTTATTATTTTATATACATAATTTTTATATTTATAACTTTTTAATATGCACAAATATATTTTTATTGTATTTTTTGATATAATATATACACTTAATTAATCATAGGTATAAATTACATATGTATAAGTATAGTATATTAATCTATGTAAATTTGTATATTATTTTATTTTAATGTACTTTGTTGGTTTTATTCTATTCTAATTATGTACATATATTATAAATAATATTTACAAAATTATAAAAATATAAAATAATGAAGAATATATAGATAAATAAAATGGATATTTTATTCAGGTATATAGTACAATAGGGGTCCAAACCCAACTTTTGCATCTTAATTCCAAATTAAGTGAAACGATCGTCATTAAAAAGCTAGTAAAAAGTTATATACAATTAAAGTGATTTTGATGCATTTGATTTCATATGCATAATGTATATGTATGGGAAGTTTGTGTTTTGGCTTTTTATTCTGAGTGTAGAATGTGCATTTTGTATTATTTTTGTGTAAAGTAAATTTTGTATTTTTCTATTTTTTTATCTACAAGTTTCATATACAAAGTTTACCGATTTGATGAATAAATAATAAAGAATAAAATGAGTACCAAAAGTGTATTATTGGGTTATCATGAATTAGAGTTTCTTTTATTTATTGACCCTTATCTCCCCTACTTTATTCCTTGTCGACCCAGTCATCATGATGCCTAGATCTCAGGGTTTAGGTCATAAAATACATATGGCATTTTATTTCTTTTTCTTTTCTTTCCTTTATTATTTTATTTAGGCTTTAAACATTGTATTTTATACAATATTTATAATATAAATAATGAATGTTAATTCTTGCAAAATAATAATATATACATGCATTTAGCTTGGGTTTAAAGGCCAAAATGAAAGAATAAAGGTGATGAACAGGAGATTCATCACCCTCGATACTTGCCTTTGTTGTCCCTAGCAAACACTTATACCTATAAGTGCAGAAAAGAAAATGAAGAAAAGAAAAACAAAGAACTTGGATTGATTTTAACTTTCAAACCTGTCTTTACAAAATCAAAGTTTGGAACTTAAGTCGGAACTTTGATTTTAGGTGCGGTCGGAAACTTATTGGGAAAGGGATTTGAAACACAATAGCCTTTAAGAATCACAAAACTTTGCTCAAGTTTTCTCAATAGCCAGGTCAGAATAAGTCAACTCATACGCAAACCTTTATGACTATGAATCTATCTTGGATAGTGTGTATGTGATATGTATCTCTCCTCGGATGAAGCAGTAAAAGTAAATCTTCTCCAATATGGTGACCCTAATTCCCCAATACAACAACTATTCCCTCTATAAGCGGGGCATTCCCTTCTAAGTTCAAGTGCAATCAGCTTAAGAAGAAGAGGTGGAGAGAAGAATGAATAGTAGCTAGTGTAGCTACCTATCCTAGGATGCTTGACCAGTATAACCAAGTCATCCGATTGCATGCTCACATGTGTTTTACTTTTAAGCTTAAGCTTGATTATTGACTATACATCTATATACATACTCTGATGGGAATTGATTTTTCTTGGAATTTTTCCCGTCTTTTCTTTTTGGAGTTTTTTAATATGCATTTTTTTAATACTATATACAACCGCATTTACATAAGTACTTTTCCTCTTAAGGCAGTAGACTATCCCTCTTTTGAAGCTTTATTGCAACCCACAACTTCTATCTTTAGACCTCATGGATATTGGATCAGATTGGGGTACAATGGCTCCAAATGTGTGACTTCCGATGTTTCCATTGGCTTGTATCTCATATTGGAAAATCCAACCCTATACCACTTCAACTGAGGTGAGCCAAGTTAAGGTGCAGGTGTGCAAGCTATGTCATTATCAACAATAGTCATGCATATGTTCCGAAATATTCTACTTAGGAAGTTAAGATGACATTGAACCAAGTCTCGTGGTCTCGAAGAATTAAGTCTAGCAGACCTGAAATATCTCAATTCTAGTTCCTATATGGTTCATGTGATTAAGTAGATTAAGGTCCAACTAGGCTCCAATCTTCGGGTTTTACGTAGACTTGTTCAATTATCAATCTCAACCTGAAAAAAATTCAAATGTAATTACAATGCAAGGAAAATATTTTTGGGATGTAATTTTCTTATTTTGAACTTTTTATGGATTTTTAAAAAAATATTTGCAAATTTTTATGCAATTTTTTGAAAATATTTTTGCAATTAATTATGGGATTTTTAAATTTTCAGTTTTTAGGGATTTTTTTCAAAAGGAAAAAAATTTGGAAAAGAATTAAGTGCAGATATTTACAGGGAAGTGCTCCTAGCTATTTACAATAATTAGGATTTAGGGATTTACAGGTTTAAATATGCAAAGTTGTAAACACTCTTTATTTGCTTGAATTATGTACATGGTTCTCAAAATAATCTGAAAAGATTTTTGCAAATATTTCGAAACTTTATTTTGCAAACTAATTTGACAAATAATTTTACACGCATTTATGAAATTTGAAAATCATTTTGCAAAGATTTTTCAAATAGAATATATAGGTTTTTCAAAGTATTCTTGCAACTATTTTTAAATCATTTGCAAATTGATTTTCAAAACATTTTATTTCAAATAAAGAAAGGAATTTTTACAAATAAAATATATTTACAAGGTTGAAAATATTTTGCAAAACATTTTCCAAATAGTTTTCAAAATAATTTTCAAGAAGATTTTCATACTATTTTTACTCGATTTATTAATCGGTATATACAAAAATTTTTAATGAATTTTATACAAGTATATTCTTTACTCTTAATTGTATGTTAGCCGTACTTACTAAAAATATACAAGTAGGAGTTATAGCTAAAGTATATACAACGTATATAGGACCCCTTATACTTAGCTAGAGCTATGTCTTCATAGATCAAAGAGAAAAAGAGAATCCTAAGTATAGCATGCTGTATCAACTTGGGGGGGTGTTGAGGGTGGGAATGAACAGATTATCGGCTCGACCTGTCCCCCCATACTTGAGGTAAATATCCCAAAATATAGATAGACTATCAAGGGTTGAGGGGACAAGTAAGGGACCAAAGAATGAACAAATCAGGGTGCTCACCCCCTATATTTAGGACAAGGTACATCTTAAGTATAATAGTAATGAAAGGGGTAAACACATTTTCAAATGAGAGAAGAAAAATTAAAATGAAAAGAAGAAAAGAAGAAAATATTTTTTTTGTGATTTTTGTACCTTAAGTGTCCAATCCATTTAACTTGGACAGTTCATCTTGAGATATCACATGAATCAAATCAACAATGGATAGGAATGGATCTAGCTCTATGTATGGCTTCAACAACTATCCGTTTACTATGAAGGGTTGTACATCAGATGACGGTTCTGATATCGAGAGACTTCCATTGTCATGCATAGTGTGGATGATATACGACCCTGTCCACTTGCTTTTCAATTTTCTAGGAAAGATTTTTAACCACGCGTCAAACAACCACACCCTTTGTCTAGTCTCGAAATTCTTCCTTCGGATGTGTTTATCATGACATTTCGTTACTTTCTCCTTGTACATGAGGCTATTGTCGTACATGTAGTCTCTGAATTCAAGCAACTAGTTCAGATCTTTTTTTTGGTGTTTCCCTACTTCCTTGGAATCCAAAGTGCATAAGTTTAATGCCCATAATGATTTATGAATCAATTCCATGGGCAGATGACATTGCATGCCATAAACAAGGTGGTAGGGAGACATGCCAAGTGGAAACTTGTACGCTGTGCGATACGCCCAAAGAACCGAGTCCAAGAGTTGGGACCAATTCTTCCTATCTGGTCAAACAAGCTTCTGCATAATAGTCTTGATCTCCTTGTTTGAACAATCAGCTAAGCCACTCGACTGTGGGTCGTACGACACCGTGACACGATGCTCGATGTTGTATTCTTTGATCAGCTTCTTGATCTCTTTATTTTTGAAATGGTTACCCTTGTCTGATATGAGAATTTTTGGAATTCTGAACCATGAGATGATGTTTTCCCGAAGGAACTTGCACACTATTTTGCTATCGACATTTCGGGCGGGGATAGCTTCCACCCATCAACTAACATAATAAATGGACAATAGGATGTACTCATAGCCCTGACTGTTAGGGAACGAGCCCATGAAGTCGATGCCATAGGCATCAAAGATGTTTGATATCTGGATGTACTTCAAAGGTATCACGTCTCTAGACTGATGTTTCCACGCATTCTCTAACAACCAGTTCAACTCTTGATGTAATCTGCTGCATCATTGAACATGGTTGGCCACCATAGGCCACATTGAAGCACTTTTGTTGCCGTTCTCTTTCCATAATGGTGTCTACCAGCTTCAAGCTTATGACATTGGTATAGGACACATGTTATTTCCTCCTGAGGTATGCACCTCCTACAGATGCGGTCTGCTCCCTCACGGAATAAGTGTGGTTCTTCCCACTAGTAGAAATGAATGTTTACCAAGAAATTGTCTCTCTTGACCTTTAGCCAATCTGCTGGAGTTTTCTTGAAGATAAGGTAATCCACGATGTTAGTATAACATGGGAATGAGGTAACAGAAAGGATAGCTTCATTTGGAAAAATTTCAGTGATAGGAATGGTGGCTTACTCAGGAGCTTCTGTCTTAAGGATACTGGAAAGGTGATCCGCCATCACATTCTTAACTTCAATTTGTTACGGATTTCGAGGTTAAATTCCTCGAGGAGAAGGATCCATATGATTAGATGTAGTTTGGCATCCTTCTTGCTTTGTAAGTACCAGGCCATAGAGTGATCAGTATAGACAATTACTTTGGATCCGAGAAGATGCGATCAGAACTTTTCCAAAGCAAACACTACAACTAGCAGCTCTTTTTCTATCAGACTGTAGTTTCTCTGGGCCTCAATAAGTGTTCTACTAGTGTATTGAATTGTGAAGTGGACATTCCCTCGCCTTTGCCCTAAGACATCACTGATTGCATAGTGGATGCATCCGTTATGATCTCGAATGGTAGAGACCAATCAGGCAACTGCAGAACAAGATCTTGTGTGATTAAGCTTTTCAACTCATTGAAATCATGGAGAACATGATCGTCAACCACGAAATCCGTCTCCTTGTCGAGCAATAGTCAACGATCGTGCAAGCTTGTTGAAGTCTTTGATGAATAATTAGTAGAAATCGACATGCCCCAAGAATGACCGGGCTTGTTTAAGATTTGTAGGTGGCTCTAGTTTTGAAATCACTTCCACCTTGGCTGGGTCAACTTCCATACCACGTTTCGATACCACATGGCCCAGCACAATCCTTTCAGCTACCATGAAGTTGCTCTTCTCCCACGAGAGCACAAGGTTCATTTCACAACACCTCCTCAGAATTTGGTTTAAATAATCACTACATTGATCGAATTAATCGCCACGGATCAAGAAATTCATTCATGAACACATCAAGAAAACTTCCCACTATGTTTGTAAAGACTGCTATCATACATCGCTGAAATGTAGCAGGGGCCTCACGCAACCCGAATAGCATATGTCAGAACGTTTACATCCCAAAATGATAGGTGAACGTGGTATTCTCTTGATCCTCAGGAGAAATTGCAACTTGATTATACCTAGAATACTCATCCAAGAAGCAGAAATATTCCTTCATGGCCAATATCTCGAGAATCTAGTCAATGAAGGGTGGTGGGAAGTGATCCTTCTTGGTGGTCTGTAATCAATACTCGTTAAGAGGTTGATACTCTGGTCGGAATCTCCTCTCCTTTGTCATTGTAACAACAATGATCCCAGACTTCTTAGGCACTACATGCAGGGGACTCACCCACTTGCTATCGGAGATGGGATAGAGGAATCTTGCATCACACCATTTCTGAATTTCTTTCATAACCACCTCCTAGATGTTTGGATTTAATCTTCTCTGGAATTCGCAAGAGGGCTTGTTGTCTTCTTCAGGGTAAATGTGATGAGAATAGAGTAAATGATTTATCCCATGGAGATCCGAAATTTTCTAGCCTATTGCCTTGCGGTTGTGTTCAAGAACCTCCATCAGACGAGATTCTTGGTCTTCAATCAACTAAGCATTGATGATGACCGAGTACATGTTAGGTTCTCTAGCAAAGAAGTCGTACTTCATATTGGAGGGTAATGGCTTGAGTTCTGGAGGAGTGGGAACAACTTCATTGGTGACTTTAGCGACAACTATAGGTGTAAGATTTCTCAATGGTCGTCTGTCCACCTTTGGCATTTCAGTTTCATCATTCAGGATATCACACAGATCTGCAATGAAATCTTCCTGCTCAGATGAGGTGTATGGTTCTTCTTCTTATGTCACATCAGCAAAGACCTTATCATCAAAGACATCGGTTAGTTGGACTACACTTTCCTATCCTTCCTCAGGTGAGAAGAATTCTATGGTTTCTTTGCTTTCCAGGAATAAATTTGTGTATCTGATCTCTGCTAGAAAATTACAGTCCTCCAGACATTGAGATTCGAGCACCTTCAACTCAGACACTGCTTCTTCAGGCTTGTCATTGCCGGAGCAGAATGTGATCTCTCTAGTACCGTAGTCGACTACTGCTTTAGTTGTTCAAAGAAATGGCCATCCAAAAATGATAGGGGTGTGGAGTAGAGGCGTGGATGTGTCCATATCCAAGACAAAAAATCAACAGGGAACTACATCCCTTGTACAGTGAGAACCACATCTTCCAGCATGCCTTGAGACCGTTTGACTGATTTTTCTACGAATTGCAAAATCATTTTGGTAGGTTTAAGCGGTCCTAACCCAAATTTGGTGAATAGTGATGATGACAATAGGTTGATAGACGATCCGCTATCAAGCAAGTGAGCTCGAACTCCTGGTTGAACATAATGCATCTGATCAAAGGTGCTCCCTCGTCTTTCTTCTTAGGCGGGAGGTTGCTGATGGCATTCACAGTGGCCATGGTGGGATTATGTTTCTCAAAGTTTGAAGTCTTGCGTTTGTGCTTGTGGTCTTGATGCTTTGTTTTACATGCCTCCTTTATTCCTTTCTTCACATGAGGCATGTATTCCATGGATTTCAAAAGAGGCATCTCAAGCATAATGTTTTGCAATATTTCCACGATGCCAAGATCAAACAAAGCATTTTTTAATGTTTTACTGATTTTGCTCAATGGAAGAATGAAATGGTATATTTATACCAGACTAAATTGTATGCTGTAAATAATTGTCCATATTAGTGTGTACAAGTAGATGTAAAAAATAATCAAAATCATCTACAAACTATGAACTAAAAAATGATGCAGTCTTGGCTCCTTCGCCTAGATCCGGGTTGGCTGCTACTGTGGCTTCTCCTTCTCAGGCACGAGTTCACCTTGGCTGCTACTGTCTTTCTGGATTTGTTTTTACATTTTCTTCATTTTTTGTGATTTTGGTGAAGGTGGTGCTGCTCCAAAAAATTGTATTGACCCTGGTGCTGGCCTGGCTGATGACTCACCGTCAAACGCTTTGCTCTTCTCCTTCATTGTCCCAGATGGTTAGAGTGTCCTACTGCTCATGAGATATACAACATTAGATAAAAAGACATTGTTTTCACTTTACTCAGTTAGGCACTGTAGGCTACATGCTCCCTGTGACAGAAGTTGTTTGGATTCGCTTCGAGCTGGGCTGGAATGACAGTTTTGGCGGCCGTCAGGTCGTCTATCTTCTGGCTCATCTCAGCCATGTTCTTTACAAGCTGAGACAGACAATCTAGGGTCGGGTTAATTGAGGCAACCTCAGAGTGTTTGGCATGATGAGACCACCGATTTTGTTGGTAGAAAGGAGGCTATTGTTGGTAACCCTGAGAATATTGTGGAGGAGGCGGAGGAAGAGCATGGTATTATTGGTACTGCGAGGAAAACTGGTGATGATATGGAGCAACCGGCTACTGATTGCTGCTGGCGGTATCTGGGCTGCTGCTAATAGTTGCTTTGCCTTCAGTTGTAACCATGTTGCGGAGGTTGTTGTTGGGTCAGGTCGGGTTGGTAGTTCTGACATCCATGTTGTTGGAGAAATGGCCTGTTGGCATGATTATGAACATGTTGTTATCCCTTAGTACGAGTCATCTATTAATAGTTGCCCCAAACGACACTCACCTCTTGAATGAGAGGTGGAGGTGGAGAACAAGACTCGATGTATTGAGGATGGTGTTCATGCGACTGGTAGACACCCATCTGAGTCTGTGGCTGCGCCTGCTTCTTCTCTGGGGCCTGCATGTACTATACGTGGTGGACCGGTTGTTGGCTAGGACTTAGCTGAGGTGTTTGTTGTTGTGGCTGCTCCTTCATCTCAGCTGGAGGCTCAGGTGCAGCGGTCATTGCATTGCAGGCACTGATAGTGTTCACCAGCAGCTCCAACTGCTTGGTGATGATATCGAGTTTGTCTAAGCCCTTCATTCTTTGATCGATCCCGACGAGCTTCTTTAGGTCCTGAGACCTCTTCTCAATTATATCGACTTTTGAGAGGTGGTTTCCAATGATGGTCAAGTCAGAATTATCGCACTTGTCAACTTCTCTTGTCTCCATCATTTTCACATTCTTGGAGAGAACTTGTTGTGGTTGCGGTTGGATTTCGAAGGTACGAGATGAGGATAACATAACCTCTCCTTCGGCCATCTCCTTAAATATCTTCCATACTGCATTCTTGTCCTTGTTAAAGTGAGATCCTTCACAGGCAGTGTCAACCAGACGTTGACTTGCTTCTGTCAACCCCTCCCAAAGAAATGTTGGACCAGGCTGGTCCTCTAGATGTCATGCTGGGGGCATTTCTTGATCAGATCACTAAACCAATCCTAGGGTTCATAGAAGGACTCTTAGGGTCCCTGAGAGATGCTACTGATCTTCGATTGCATGAGATTGAGATGGCTGAGAGGATAGAATTTGTGAAGTAATGCTGACTTTAAAAACTCCAAGTCATCACCACCTTCCCCAATGGTTTATCCAATAGAGAGCTTTGCCCTGAAGGCTGAATAGGAAGGCACCCATCTTGACTACGCCCAATGAGATGTTGGGGTAGTGAGTGGTGCTACAGATGCAGTCAAACTATTGTAAATGGATATAAGACTCCTCATTTGAGTTCCCGTGGAAGTTAAGGAGGAGCGACAAGTGTTGTGATTTCAATTCAAAATGGCTGTGGATTGGTGGGATCTGGATCCACTCGTTGATGCGGCCAACCCCTAGGTTGCATGCTTGCTTGAGAGTTGTCTTGGCTTGGCCTCTTCCTCCGTCATCCCCGCCTCCAGGAGGTCCATGTACAGAGCGATCATCTCTTTCCTCATAGAAACCTCCTCCTTGAGGTATTTCCCTCTCTTCGGATCTTCTCCTTAGATCATTCAGCATTTCTTGGAAAGTGACCTGAGCAAGAGCTTGATCAGTGAGTTATTACTGGATAGCCAAGATAGAGGTCGAGAGCTGGCTGTTGACTTCATTCTAATCGGACCGAGCACCTGGCTCTATATCCTACTCGGTGTGCTGCTGCTAAAGTCCCTTTCCTCTCCTTGATGGAGCCATTTTCTGATTCTGTCGGTGATTGTGCAGGTTTGAGATCAAGGTCAAGATCTGTAATGGGAAACACACCTTGATCAGTCTATACGTAAGCACCAGATGGAGAAAATAACTCAGAATTAGGGTCAAATCTTAATCTTATTAGGGATGGAGAAGAGTGTGGAGTGAAATTAATCTCCATCCAAAATGGGGAGAACTCAGGAAGAGAGTGTTCCCTGATCGATCGCTAAATACGTGGTTTAATCTACACTCGTTGTAGTTACAGTACTTAGCAAATCGTTCAGAATCGAGAGAAGATCTCCGTGAAGAGTGTCTCGGCTTTAATTTATATCCTGGGCAAGTCTGGGGTTGAACACAGGGAGGCAAAGGAACAACTTCAGATTAATTCGGAAAACTTAGGTCTAGGTTTCCACACGGATTTTTTTATTTTTTTTATGTGCAAATAAATACAAATGCAATATGCGGGTGAATCAGGATACTAAGAAACCATACAACTTAGCTAAATTAAGTTTAACATGAAATTTGTCCAATTTAGTCAAACAATATTTTTCTTAGAATCCTAATCCAGAGATGAACGCAAGACATTTTTTGGAATTTTATGGATTAAAATGCAACAATGAAAAATGCACACTTTTTATGGGTTTTTTTCACAATTTTTCACACAAACAGAAACAAAAAATGATGAAAATTTTACTGGAAATAAAACATGATGCAAGGATGATACTGTAATGTTTTTTGGAATTTTTAGACAAAATATGATTTTTTTATGGATTTTTTAGTGAAAAAAGTGATAGTGAGTAATTAATTTCTAATAAATCCACAATGTCAATTAGTCCAGAGAGCGAATTATCTCAGAAAGGCATTTATATGTGGAATCCAAGAAAGTTGAAATTTCACAAAAATACTATATGTAAATTTAATTAAAAATCAGTTACCAAAATCACTTTAAAATTCATTTAAGGTACAAGACAACTCCAATTTAAACCAAATTTGGAAAGTAATTAAATCATAGTTCAAGGCATCATTCCTGATTTTTGTGGAATTTTAGGAGCAACTGTATGTGAATTATGAATTTAAGAATATAGATTGGGTAAATTGTGGAGAATTTCACTTGAACAATTTTATTATCTAGAGATCGTAAAAATATAAATTAATATCCAGAAGATAGAGAATTAGTTGCTCAACAATACAAAATTTTTTATTAAATAAAAAGATGAAAAGAAAGTTGTCCAAGTTAATCCATAAACATAGGGCTATCTGTGCAATTTAAGGAAAGGAAACTCCCAAACAAACTATAAATAGGGACTTGTTTGTAATTCTAAAAACATTACAAAACAAATATGCAATTTTTACATCATAAAAAAAAGAAAAATGAACAAGATGACCTTCTTACCCGCAAGAGGTCGGGCACGAAGGGGCGGTGGCGGCGGCCCGCGCTCAGACGTGCATGGAGTAACGACGGAGGAAGCGGGGGCAAGGGAGGCATTGGCTGGTGGCGTGTGGTCAGTGGCGATGGCCCGCGCTCAGACGCGCGTGGAGAAACGGTGGAGGAAGCGGGGGGCGAAGGCGGAGGGGGCGGCAAGCGTAGGGCCGAAGGCGGAGGGCGATGGCCGCCGCCGCGCAACGGCGCACGGGAAGCTGCACGCGCATGGGCACACGTTGGTAGCCGGTGCGACGGAGTGGTCTGGCGGGCCCAGCCGCCGACCGTAGAAGAAGGGGGGCGACGGGCGGCTGCCTGCTGCTCCCTCCATTTTTTTGAAATTTTTTTTTGTTGTGATAATAATTTTTTGTTTTAATTTTTTGTTTTTTTTTATTTTGTTAAATAGGGAATGCAAATGATGTGGAAAAAAATATGATGTGGTGATGGTGGTAAAGATGATGAAGTAGAACATTGATGATGAAGTAGAACAAATGGAGCTATGTAGGTGGTAATGTGGCGTGATAAAAAATACAAAAATATAAACGATGTCCAATGATAAAAAGAGAACTTACCTACAATGAACGTGAGTGCCTATGGTGTGCTCACGATAAGCACGGTCTTCGCTCGAATCGTCGGTGAGCGATGAGCTCAAGCAGCGCGCGATTGCGGATGTTGGCCAAGAAGCCAACAGATCTCACCGGAGAGAGGGTTGTCGTTGCTCGACCACGGTTGCGTCGCTGTCACCGATTCGACTCTGTGAATTAGGCTCTCCTCACATAAATATGGATCAAGTGCAAATTGAGGAGGATGAAATGTATATAAAGAAGAAAAATGAGAAGTTATGAAAGTGGTGGAGGGGAGGTTAATAAAATGGTGGAGTTGAATTAGAAGTTAGAGAAATGGTGGAATAATGGAGTTGAATGGGTGGTTATTGTAGAGAATGGAAATTAAATAAATATTAAATAGTAAAATAAAATAGGCTACTAAAATATAATAAAATAAAGAGAAGAAAGAGAGTGGAGAATTTACAAAATAAGACAAACCATGTGTACATGTTTTTTTACTTTTCTAATTTTGATTTTTTTGTATTTTAATAAGAGATATTTACAACAGAAAAATACAATAAAATACTAGAAATAAAATACAACATAATAATGATTTTTTATATTTTTTAGTAATTAAAAAAATTAAATAAAAAATGAAGAAAGAATGAATATTTACATTATATACAATGTACACCTAGGTCACAAAACTCATATTTTACAAACGAGCTTCGATTTTAGTGAAACCACCTCCGTTGGATAGATAATTTTCTAACCTGAACTTTAAAAGTGAGTTTGGTGAATTTGGAGTTCATACGGAGCGATTTGGCCGGGAAGTTGGACTTTACAGATTTTTCTCTTTGGGATCAAGGAGTATTTATTTGAGGTGGAATTTATTTTGTATTTTTGTATTTTTATATACATTTTTTAAACAAGTCAGAGAAAGAATGAGCTAAAAAGAATTTTAAATGAAATTATTAAAAATACATGAAGTTTTGGGCTATTTACAGGTGAAAAACTCCTTTAATTTTGCGGCTTTTTATTGTTAATTTATTTTGTATAATTGTATATAATAAGTGTATTTTATTTACTAGAGTTATTATTAATTTATTGATTTTATTGACATTTATTTGAGATTTTACTCAGGGATTTTGCTAAGATTAATATATTGAGATGATGAATTACGGATTCATCATTCCCGATCTAGGTGAGGAAGAAGAAGCGTGGAGTCTTGAAAATGAGGGTTTTGCAAGGGTCTAAAACTGAGAAGCGAAGACAAAAGTGTCGCTGAGGTCACCGCTCATGAAACCCAAAGTAATTCAACGATTAACCCATAAATAAATAAAGCAATGCAAATAAATGTGGTGAGTTAAAATTTGTTATAACTCTATAAATGTGTGTATAGGTGTAAGTATGTGTAGATTGTCGAATACATGGCGCAAACATGATAGATCATGCAAATTAATGCGCAAAATTTGTGTTTCTCTTTCTTGTCTAAGTGTATTTACGTGGGTTTTAACTTTTATATTTTTTGGATTTGAATTTTTACATATTTTCAATTATTGTTAAGTTTATTATTTTTTATATTTTCTATTTTTAGTTTCTTTTTCTTTTTAACTATATAATATAATAATATATAAAAATATAATACAAGATAAGGTAATATATTTATAAATGCTACTAAAAATAAACAAAATGTGCAAAATAAAAATAAAATGTTTTTGCATTTTAAGTAATTTTTACAATTTTTATGTTTTTTAGATAATATTGCTAATTTGTATATATTTTTAAAGTAAAAAATATCCCAAAATAGGGATTAAATAAATAGATCGCATTGATTTGAAGATTAAAAATAGCAAAAAGTGTCAAAAATTCTCTAAATTAATTTAATAGATAAATATTATTATAAAGAAAATTTAGAAAACCAAAATATATATTTTTAGGTTTTTTTTGGAATATTTTTATCATTTTTATTTGATTTTGGAGCTTTTTAAATTTTTTATCTTTTTCCGCTTATATGTTTAAGTTCTTTTAGTCTTCGATACAATATACCAAAATACACATTATATATATATTGGGAATTTTTCAAAAGTTTTTATATTTTTTTGGTAATTTTTAATTCAAATAGGGACACAAATGTGCTCTTTTGATTTTTAGAAAATATTAAAATTATCTAAAATGCAAAAATAAAAATATAGCATGAATGTAGATGTTAGCATGCACTTAATCTAGTTTTTGAGAATTTTTGGAGAACAGACAATATTTTTAAAAAATGAAAAACAATCACAAAGACAATTGAACTAACAGGGGTATTTTTGTAGTTAAAAATAAAGGTAGGGGATAAAATGCAATTTATCCAAAAATATTCAACTAATATTTAATGTCTATGAACTAAACACAAATTCAAAAAGCCATGGGGGCTTGCAAAATGTCCACCTCACATGGGATCACATGTGAGGTGACGTGACATGGACCCAAAAGAAATATGAATTAAAAGTAAGGGATTCCGTGCAATTTTTACCAAAAGTTTTATACTAAAAATATAAATTACTAGACTAAAATTAAAAAGACAAAAAGGTGGGGTGAGATCTGCAGTTTGCCCCCTAAGCGCCAGATCCAACGGGTGTGGGCACGTCACTTGCCACGCTGCGACTCTAAGTGCAACGATGATGGTTCGCTTGGATGGTATAGATTAGACCTCCTTATGGAGATCGACGGTCGGGGCGTGGCTCATCCAATGGTAGCTGGAGCTTCTGGAAACGAAGCCCAATCCAATGGCTCAAAACCTCCCTAGAAGAACAGGGAATAACTCGATCGTGGACGAGCTTCAATCGATGATGTGTCATTAGTTCGGCCCTCTGGAGTTGATCCAAGGGGTGGTAAATGTTCTTGGAGGCTTCCTCTCATTGTTGGAGGGTACAAAAGGCTTCAGGGATCACCGGAGTGCTCCCAAGAGGTTGGAGGAGTGAGGAAGCTCCAGGTACTTCAGAGTCTTCAAAATTGCCTCTAGATGGGTTTTGGGCATCCGAGCCCTACACATGAAGAAAGCAGGATCGAGGGAAAAGTGCCTCGACCCGTCAGGCTATGGAATGGAGATGAGAAGGGATGTGGCGGAAGTCTCCTATGGAAGGCAGCGGAGGGAGACCAAATCTCCTTATCCAAGGAGGACCTAGGAGGATGAAGTGGCACGGGGCGAAGGGAAGCGACAAGTGGAGGAGATGGAGGTGGTTGCGGGTCTGAAAACTCGACGGAGCACAAAGGAAAGCTTGTCGGAGAAGAGCTCCAACGAACTACAGCGGGTGGTGTTTTACGCTAAGGTGAACGATTAAACTCTAAATTAATTGCAGGAAATAAAAAACTACACCTAAAATCAATATAAAACGTAAAGAAAAAGGACCTCAGATGGCTGAAGCCATGAGATGAACCTCGATGGCGGTGGAGCTCACCAGAGATGGTGGAATCGACCCGTACACTGCTCCTTCGATCCAACCAAGAGATAGGAGAGCTCCCTATAACAGAGCTCATGCCACAAAGAGCAAAAGGTGGAGAAAAATCTTAGCAAGAGGATTTATATTCGAAAATGAAGGTGGATCTCGGTTTATGTACAGGGGTGACTTGATCGAGGTGGTTAGTTCACTACAGGGCTCCTTCGTTCGATAAATCGATGGCACGAGATAGCTCGATGGATGAGGAGAAAAATTGGTGAAAGAAGCAACCCAAATCGATGACTACATCGATCAGGGGAAAATGTAGAAGTTGGGTCAAAAGCTAGGAAAGACAGGGCTAAGACCTGGGGAGAAGAGTTGACTGGGGTCAACTCTTGACTCCCTCTGGTTGGTCCACGTGGACCAAAAAGAAAAAAAGGCTGTCTGAAACTATTTTAAAAATCATTAATAAATAATAAATGAATTAGTTAAGTTTAAGTTATAAAATAAAAAATGTTTGTTATTTTCTGTAGCATTTTAATATGATTTTTATTTATTTTTATGGGCTTATTTATTACAAGTTACTTTTTAAGGTTTATTTATAGGTATATTTACCTATTTTTGTATATTTTTATTTTTATTTTTATTTTGTATTTTATTATTTTATTATTTTAATTTCTATAATTATAACTTGCTTTTATACACATAAATATATTTTTATTTTATTTTTTTGATATCATATGTACACTTAAATAAATAGAGGTATTAATTACATAGGTATAAGTATAGGTATTTCATCTATGTATTTATATAGACTATTTTATTTTTGCATTTTCTTTATAGCTTTATTCATTATACATATGTACATATATTATCAATAATATTTATACAATTATGAAAATAAGAAAATATAAAAACAATGAAGAATAAATAAAACGAATATTTTATTCCGGTAAACTATACAATAAGGGTCCAAAACCTAACTTTTGCATCTTAACTCCAAATTGAATGAAACCACCGTCATTAAATAGCTTATTAAAGTTACAAACAATTAAAGGTAATTTTGAGTTCATATGGATAAGATATGGGCCTGGGAAGTTTGGATTTTGGATTCCTATTCAGAGTATAAAGTGTACACTGTATATTATTTTTGTATGAAATTAATTTTGTGTTTTTACTTGTATTTTTATCTACAACTTTCATGTATAAAGTTTCTTTATTTGAGGTATAAATAATAAAGAATAAAATAGGTCCCAAAAATGGAATATTGATGAATATGAATTAGGGTATTGTTGTTTTTACCCTAATCTCCCCTTACTATATTCCTTAGCGACCCAATCATGAAGATGCCTAGATCTCGGGGTTTAGGGTCATAAATGACCTTTGGCATTTTATTCTTTTTCTTTTCTTTTCTTTATTTTATAATTTTGGCATTATAAACAATAGTTTATATACAATAAATGGAATAAATTATGAATGTTAATTTGTACAAAATGATATTTACATGCATTTAGCTAGGGTTTTTTAAGCCAAAATGATAGAATAAAGGTGACGAAATGGAGATTCATCACACCCCCATACTTTCCTTTGCTAGTCCCTAGCAAACACTTATATAATAAGTGCATAACAGAAGAATAACGAAAAGAAAACGAGAGAACATGGATTGAATTTAATTCTTAAACGTCTTTATAAAATCAAAGTTTGGAGCTTAAGTCGGACCTTTGTATTTTAGGTGCGGTCTACTGGGAAACATATTTGAAACACAACAACCCTAGAGAATCACAAAAGTCTGCTCAAGTCTCCTTAATAGTCAGGTCAAAATATGTCAACTCATACGCAAACCCTTATGATTATGAATCTATCAGGGATAGTGTGTGTGATAAGGAGCTCTCCTTGGTTGAAGCGGTAAAAGTGGGTATTCTCCAACATGGTACCCATAATTCTCCAATCCAACAACTCTTTCCTCAAGAAGCGGGGTAGTCCCTTCTAAGTTCAAGTACAACTAGCTCAAGAAGAGGAGGTGGAGAGAAAAATAGACGGTAGTCGGTGTAGCTACATATCATAGGATGCTTTGACCAGTGTAGCCAAGTCATCCGGCTGTAGGCTCACAAACACATGACTTTGAAGTTCACGCTTTCTTATTGACTATATAAATATATATACTCTAGCATGAATTATTTTCAATCAGGCATGTCCACTTTTTTGGAGTTTTTGATTTTTCAACTTTGAAAATTATATGCTTACATCTTTTACATAAGGACTTTTCCTTTTGAGCCGGTAGACTATCCTATTTTGAAGCATTTTTTGCAACCCATAACTTCTGTCTTTATACCTCATCACCGTTGGATCGGGTTGGGGTACAATGGCCACAAATGTGTGACTTCCGATGTTTCCATTGGCTTGTATCTCATGCCGATAAATCCAGCCCTCTACCACTTCAATTGTGGTGAGCAAAGTGAAAGGTGCAGGTGTACCAGCTAGGTCATTATCAATTAGAGTCGTACGCATGCTCCGAAATATTCTACTTAGGAAATCAAGATGACATTGAAAACTAAGTCTCATGATCTAAAATAATTAAGTCAAATAGACCGGAAGTACCTCCATTCCAGGTCTATAAGGTTCTTGTGATTAAGTGTATTTAAGGTCCAACGAAGCACCAATCTTCAGATTTTACTTAGACTTGTTCAATTATCAAATTCAATCCAAAAAATGCAAATGTTATACAGTAAATATTTTTGTGATGCAATTATCCGATTTTGAACTTTTTTTATAGATTTTTGAAAAAGGTTTTGCAATTTTTTATGCATTTTTTGAAAAGGTTTTTGCAAATGTTTTTGGAATCTTTATTTTTGCAATTAAAAAGTTTTGGCAAAGAAATAGGTACAAATATTTACATAGAGATGCATCTCTTATTTACAGGAGTTGGGTTTTTAAGAATTTACAGATTTATACAAGTTTTATAGAGGATTTTTATTATGTACCCAATTCTCAAAATAATTTGAAAAGTTTTTTTTAAGATGTTTGAAAACTTTCTTTTGCAAACTAATTTTGACAAATATTTTTTTCCAAAAAATTTACGAAATTTGAAAACCATTTGCAAAGTTTTTAAATGGTATAGATAGATTTTTCCAAATATTTCCGCAACTATTTTCTAAAATCATTTGCAAATAGATTTCCAAACATTTTATTTCACATATAGCAAAGGAATTTTTACAAATAAAAACATCTTTACAAACGTGGAATTATTTAACAAAACATTTTCCAAATAGTTTTCAAAAAGATTTTTCAAAAGGTTTTTCAAATATTTTGCAAAAAACATTTTTAACCTGGTTTATTAATCAATATATACAAAGAATTGAGTGAGTGCGTGTATTAATTTTTCGTTGATTAGACATATTATTAAAAAATACGAAAGTACGAGTTATGACTAAAGTATATAGAAATATGTACAAACCCCTATACTTAGCTTGAGCTATGTCCTCATAGATCAGAGAGAAAGAGAGAAGACATAACTCGTTCTGAGTATTGAAGAGCCTATACTACAATGACAGAGTAAAGAATGAAGGACTAAATCAATCAATGAATGAAGGACTGAATAAATGAATGAACGAGAAGACGACCATCCCCCTATACTTAGGATGAAATAATCCTAAGTATAGCAGGTTGTATCTACATGCATGGAGGGTCGAGGGTGGGCATAACATATCACAACTCAGTTTGTCTCCCCCTATACTTATGGTGAGATATCCCTAAGTATAGAAAAGGAAGGGAGATAGAGGAGGGGATCAATTAAAAGAAAATACACGAGGGAAGAATATACACATCACCCCCCCTATACTTAGGGCAAAATAGCCCTAAGTATAGACAGCAATAAGAGTGATGAAACAAAACGAAGAATGAAACCTTGGGGTGTACACCCCCTATACTTAGGACAAAGTACATCCTATGTATAGCACAGTGAGGAAGGAATGGCACCTTTTAGAAGAAAAAGAAAAATGAAAACAAAAAGAAGAAAAGAAGAAAAAGAAAAATGAAAACAAAAAGAAGAAAAAGAAGAAAGATCACTCAACTCCTCCACCTCCCCTATATTAGGGACAAAGTACATCCTAAGCATGTCAAAACACACGGAATGAGGTGGATGAGCAAAAACGATAGATGGAAGGAAGGAAAAACAAAAGCGGATATACAAGAGGTGGATATACACATATCAAGAAGGTAGAAAACGAACCTTCTTACGTGATCACTGAGGAATGGATCTGACAAGGTGCAGCTCGATATCAGGGTCATCGACAGACATAAACCGATCGGGATTGACCTCATGAAGATCCTCAACAATCTCAATGAGAAAGGCATGAATTGATCGGTGAAAGCAGTGTGGTCGTGTTCGTCCTGTGAAGTCTCCGAGGTCACAATCAAAAGGTCTGAATTCCTTGATGGAAGGTACAAGGTCAAATTCGACCTCTACAGTCTCTACAATGTATGCCCTCCATTGTGTAAATACCACGGATGTCATCAATGCATCTCCACTCAACGGAAGGGGGAACTTCAAGATATATACTTTCCAAGTCTTCCTCCTTGGAGAGGAATTCTCGGGTCTCAATATCATCCAACATACAACACTCTTTGATATCATCATCAAGGTCATAGACATTGGGGTCGGCTAACACGGGCACACTCTCGTGGAATGTGGGTCTCTGATCAATAGTAGGTGCAGTGATCAATACATCGCTCCCTACATCAGAACAGAAGTGAATCTCTCCAGATCCATAATCAATAACGGCTCTCGCTGAGGCAAGGAAAGGTCGTCCCAAGATGATTGGAGGATGCTCCAAATGGTTGGAGGTCTTCATGGGCAATATGAAAAATTCAACAGTGAAGCTCATGCCCTGAATCTGAATGACATCATTCTCTAGAATACCCATCGACCTCTTGATTGATCCATCAACAAATTGACAAATCATCATGATTTTCTTGAGAGGCCCTATATGAAGAGATTGTACGAAAATCGAAGCATCGTCGTCAAAGAGAGTGTGATCACATGAATGGTCATAGATGGTGCGACTCACAGAGGTGTGAAAGTGTTCCCTTTCCTAGTGTGTGGATGGTAAGTGATGGCATAGGCAGTGGCCATGACCAAAATGTGACGCTCATATCCACTCCTTCGCTTTCTCTTCTTAGATTTAGGAGCAGATAATCGGGTCATGGCCTGGCGAAGTTGGGCCTCAATAATCTCCATGAATAGCTGCCGCCACTTCAGGTTCAGTCAGCATTTTTTAAAGATTTTGGATCTCCTCCATATAAGGGAGAAGACCAGAATCATCATCTACATAAGGATGGCTAAGAGCAGTCTATACAGTGTCATCCTTGGGGTCAAAGGTGGGAATTGTGGTGTGTGTGTGGTCAAGGGATCTAACAGTGGTGCCCTCTCTCACAAGTTAACTTTACTGTGTGTCTCCTGAAATCTTTTTGTATTTTTTAAAATTTTCATTTTTTTTATTTTGGGAGATTGCAAGCTCTCATAAGCATCCTCAAATGGAAACCATATCATCAAATGGTGAAGTGGCATTGTGGCTCTTATTTATACTAGGAGGTCCTCAATCCTCTACTTCATTTGCTCCATCATCTAGGTCAAGTGCTCAAGAGTGGACTCAATGAGAGGTGACTCCAACAGGTCAGTCTCGGGTATGTGAGATGGTGGGCAATGTGATGGTGGTGGTGGGTAAAAGTCTGAGACCTGATATTGTGGATGTGGCAGATATGCACAAAAAGAAAAATCAGGATCAAAGTCCTCTTGGTAAAATGGAGGTGGACCAACTAGAGGTACGAGGGATCCACGAAGTCCGGATAAAAAGCACTCCAGTCTGCCATCTCCGAAACAAAAGGAAGGAATCGAGAGAATACAAAGGTCAAATAAAGATATGTGAGAAAAAGGTATAATTGCCTTAGAGAGATCAAGTATGCACACAAACAAACACAAACAAATATACACAAAACAAACCCCTCAATTCACCTACTCAACACGATGAGAACCGTGAAAGTTCGATCTTTTTATCTTTTCCAATTTTAGAGTTAGGTGATAAACAAAAAGTTGTACAAATATGTAGGAAGCCGGGATTGGGGCACTAGTCCTTAGTGTGTATGTGACAAATAAAATGCAAACACAATGAGGGGGTAACTCTTCCCATGATAATGATATTTTTCTTTTTGATTTTATGGTCGAGTAATCTTAGCAGTCCCAATTTTATTGGTTATCACTTTTTTGTATTTTTAATAAAAATGCATGATACTAACGAAGAGTCAATTCCTTTTAGATCATATGTGACGAAATCAGAGGGAGAGAATTGGAAAAAGAATGCAAGCAAAATCGATGATGAATGCTAAGTAGAAATGCTCACATTGCCTCAGCTCTCTTCATGCAAGGATGCTAAGCATAATTAAAACATATCTATATGCAATGCAACCAATGAAATTGCCCTAGTCTAGAATATGATATTATCATGAAGCACAAGATGCTAACTATCTAGATATGAGGCCTAAGTCCAGTCTCGGAAGCTCATCGGTGTCCGCCACAACGGATCCTACAAGCATTGTATAGAGCTTCTCTCGGTGTGTGGTCTCAAGTCTAATTAGTCAACAATTAGATTTGACTAAGTCCAAGCATGAATTTATAGGTACATGCAAATATATTAGGGCTTTGGACCTTAATCTATCAAGCAAGCAAATCCTAGGACTTGGTCTCAATCACACAAAACAAATAAAAAGAAAATCGTGAAACAAATAAAAAATGAAGCGAAGATAACACGACAAAAATCAATGAGGCCCCCAAGTGAACAATAACTCGGCAGTGGACCTCGTGAAGTATTAGAATCCTAGAGAGTCCAAATTATTATAATAATTGTGTATCCCTCTCACGTTAAATTACATAATAAATAAAAACAAAAAGAAAAAGAAAAAGGGCTCTATCTTCGAAAATCCTCCAAGTCTTCTTCTACTGCTAGGTTAAAAAGCTGAGATGGCTTCACGTAGGTGCGTAAGTGCTCCTGGGAGTACCTCCCTCGATCTGTGTTCCCTCGAAACAATGTTAAACAATGAGAGTGTTAGACATCTCAAACAAATACTATCATATAAATTGAAAATAAGTAAAGAGTTAAATATAGACAAAAAGAGAAGAAACAAATGACAAGACAATTTATATGACGCTGCTCCTCGACAATGGTATCATTTGAAAACTAGGGTTTTGGGAGGGTCTAAAAATTATCCTCACTAAGAAGCGAAGACAAAAGTGTCGTTGAGGCGACCCTCCTGAAACCCAAAGTAATTCCACAATTAACCCACAAATAAACAAAGCAATGCAAACAAATGTGTGGAGTTAAAATTTATTATAACTCTACAAATGTGTGTATAGGTCTAAGTATGTGAAGAGTGTCGAACACAAGGAGCAAACGTGATAGATCATGCAAATTAATGCGCAAAAATTCGTGTTTCTTTCTTACCTAAGAGTTTTTTATGGTTTTTTAATTTTTATATTTTTTTAGATTTTAATTTTTATGTATTTTTTAATTGTTTTTAAGTTTATATTTTTATTTTTTGATATTTTTTTATTTTTAATTTCTTTTTTCTTTTTAAATATATAATATAAGAATATATAAAAAATATACACAAGATAAGATAATATATTTATAAATACTATTAAAAATAAAAAATACAAAATGAAATGTTTTCGTATTTTAAATATTTTTTACCATTTTGTAATTTTTTAGATAATTTTGATCATTTATATATATTTTTAAAGTAAAAAATATCTCAAAACATGGATTCAATAAATAGGTTGAATTGGTTTGAAGAATAAAAATAGAAAAATGTCAAAAACTCTCCAAATCAATTTTAATAGATAAATAACAATAGAAAGAAAATTCAAAAATAAAAATAAATATTTTTGGGATTTTTGGGAATTTTTCAATCTTTTTTTACTGGATTTTGGAGCTTTAAAATTTTTTATCTTTATCTTTTTCTATTTTTAGGGATTTTCGTCTGAAGATACAATATGTAAAATAAATAAAATATTTTTTTTGGAATTTTTCAAAACATGTTTGTACATATTTTTTGTAATTTTTAATTCAAACATGAAAAAATGTGCTCTTTTATTTTTAAAAACTATTAAAAATGCATAAAATGCAAAAATAAAAATATAGCATGAATGTAGATGCTAGAAGGAACTTAATCGAGAATTTTTAGAGCACTGATGATATTTTTAATAAAAGGATATCAATCACAAAAATAGCTGAACTAATAAGATATTTTTATAGTTAAAGATAAAGGCATGGAATAAAATGCAATTTACCCAAAAATATTCAGCTAATATTTAATGTTTATGGGCTAAACAAGAATTTAAAAAGCCATGTGGGCTTACTTGCAAAATATCCACCTCACATGGAACCACGGATGAGGTGACATGGAGCAGACCCAAAAGAAGTATGAATAAAAAGCGAGGGTTTCTGTGTTATTTTACCAAAAGTTTTATACTAAAAATATAAATTACTGGACTAAATGTAAAAAGATAAAAATGTAGGGTGAGATTTGTAATTTACACCCTAAGCGCCAGATCCAACAGTTGTGGGCACGTCACTTACCACTCGACGCCTCCCGATGGCGCGATGACGGTTTGCTTGGACGGCAAAGATTTGACCTCCTAATGGAGATCAACAATCAGGACCCGGCTCATCCAAATGGCTGCTAGAGCTTTTGGAAGAGAACCCCGATCGAATGTCTGGGAACCTCCCTAGAGGAACAGGGAAGAACTCGGTGTGAGCGAGCTTCAATCGTTGATGCATCGCAACTCGGGCCACCTAGAGCTGATCCAAGGGGCGCAAAACGTTCTTAAAGGCTCCCTCTCATTGTTGGAGGGCTTAAAAAGCTCCGGGGATCACCAGAGTTCTCCCAATAGGTCGGAGGAGCGATGAAGCTCCAGGTACCTCTGATATCTTCAAAATCACCTTCATATGGGCTTTGGGCATCCGAGACCTGCACCGGAAGAAAGCTGGGCCGAGGGCAAAGTGCCTCGGCCTATCTGCCGGTGGAAGGGTGGCAAGACGAGGTGCGACGGTGCTCTCCGGTGGAAGGTGGCGGAGGGCGACCGAATCTCTTGATCCAAGGAGGACCTAGGTGGATGAAGTTGCATGGGGCGAAGAGAAGCATCAAGGGGAGGAGTGGAGGTGGCTGCGGGTCGGAAAACTTGACGGAGCATAAAGTAAAGCTTGTCAGAGTAGAGCTCCGATGAACTACGGGGGTGATGTTTTACATTAAGGTGAACGATTAAACTCGAAACTAATTGCAGGAAATAAAAATCTAGACCTAAAATCTATCAAAAACATAAAGAAAAAGGACATCATATGGCCGGAGCCATGAGATGAACCTCAACGGTGGCGGAGCTCACCGTAGATGGTGAAATCGACCCCTACATCGCTCCTTCGATCCAACCAAGAGCTAGGTGACCTCCCTATCACGGAGTTCATGCCACAAATAACAAAAGTGGAGAAAAATCAGAGCAAGAGGATTCAAATTCGAAAATGGAGGAGGAGCTCAACTTATGTACAAGGGTGACTTGATCGAGGTGATCAGCACGCTATATGGCTCTTCTATTTGATAAATCGATGATGCGTGATAGCTCAATGGAAGAGGAGAAAAATTGATGAAGGAAACAACCCAAATCGATGACTACATCGATCAGGGGAAAAGGTAGAAGTCAGGTCAAAAGCTAGGTCTGATAGGGCTAGGACATGGGGAGAAAAGTTGACCAGGGTCAACTCTTGACTCCCTTTGGTTGGTCCACGTGGACCAACCAGAAAAAAGGTAGCCCAAAATTATTTATAAAATCATTAATAAATAGTAAATGATTTAATTATTTTTTAAGTTATAAAATTAAAAATGTTTATTATTTTATATAGTAGTTTAATATGATTTTTATTTATTTTTATGGGCTTATTTATTACAAGTTACTTTTAAGGGTTTATTTATAGGTATATTTACCTATGTTTTGTATATTTATTTTTATTTTGTATTTCGATTTTATTATTTTATTATTTTATTTCGACAATTATAACTTATTTTTATACATATAAATATATTTTCATTATATTTTTTTGATATCATATGTACACTTAAATAAATAAAGGTATTAATTATATATGTATAAGTATATGTATTTCATCTATGTATTTATATAGACTATTTTATGTTCGTGTATTCTTTATTATTTTATTCTATTATACATATGTCCATATACTATAAATAATATTTACAAAATTATAAAAATATGATATTATAAAAATAATAAAGAATAAATAAAATGAATATTTTATTCAGGTAAACTATATAATAGGGATCCAAAACCTAACTTTTGCATCTTAACTCCAAATTTAATGAAACCACCTTCATTAAATAGCTTATTAAAAGTTATATACAATTAAAGGTACATTTTAAGTTCATATGAAGAAAATACGGGTCTAGGAAGTTTGGATTTTGGATTCTTATTCAGAGTATAAAGTGTAAAAATGAATATAATTTTTTATGAAATTAATTTTGTATTTTTATTTGTATTTTTATCTACAACTTTCATGTACAAAGTTTCTTTATTTGAGGTATAAATAATAAAAAATAAAATAGTTCTCAAAAATGCAATATTGATGAATATGAAATGGGGTTTTACTGTTGTTTTTGACACTTATCTCCCTCTACTTTATTCCTTCACCCGGTCATCAAGATGCCCAAGTCTCGGGGTTTAGGGTCATAAAATACCTTTGGCATTTTATTCTTTTATTCTTTATTCAATAAATTTGGTATTAAAAGCTATAATTTATATAAAATAATTGGAATAACTAACGAATGTTAATTTGTACAAAATAATGATATTTACATGCATTTAATTATGATTTTTAAGGCAAAATGATAGAAAAAAGGTGATAAAATGGTGATTCATAAGGTCATAAGGGTTGTTCATGGAGTCCGAACCTTGGACCTGAGAATCACCCCGAATTATTGGAGATGCCAGACTCAAGGAGTCGATGTGGGTGTATTTTTAAATGCAATAAAGATAAATAGCTTGTTTTTTATTTTTAATAAATAGAAAATAACTATAAAATACCAAACCAAAAATATATGTGGCATATTTATGTGTCTTGTATTTATAGTATTTTCCATGAATTTTTAGAGGCTTGGAGCTATTTTTAACAAAATAAAATCTATAAAAAGAAAATACATACCAGTAGGGGCATTTATGGAAATATTTAAAATTTCTAGAATAGGACCGAACACCACAGAAAACCTTAGTGCCAAAAATAAATTTTTTCCAAAAATATTCAATAAACAATACCCAAAGGGATATTTTTGTAATTAATATAAAGTTCAGGGGGCCATATGCAAATTTTACAGAAAATATTACACTATTAATTCAAAAACCTTGAATAAAATGCAATACAAAAACCCTAGGGGCTTAGGCGTAAAATACCCACTCCCCTCACGTATACAGGCATGTGAGGTAACATGTATTGGACCTAACTACGAAAAAAAGAAAGTACGAGGACTGAAATGCAAATATTACAAAAATATTTAAACTACAGACGAATGTTTGTGGACTGAAAATAAAACACAAAAAATGGGAGGGTGTGTGCAAAAACATCCTCCATGGACACGATCAATGGTGATGATTCTTTCACTTGCCAAGCATTGTGTCCTCAATGCACGATGATGGTTTGCAAGCAACGTCTGGGATTACATCTCATGGAGGAGATCAACAGCTGTGGTTCCTCTAGTCTGATGATAATTGCTTAATCTGGAGAAGGCTCCTGATCGGGCGACAATGAGCTCTCCTGGAAGAACATGGAAGAACTCCCTGTGGTCCGAGCTTCAATTCATGCTGGTGGTCAACTCCAACCACCTAGGGGTCTTCTGAAGGTCTCAAAACGTGGTCGAAAGCTCCCCGGAGCTGCAGTTAGCTTCAGATGGGCACATGGACCTCTGAGGAAGGCTGGCAAGGTCGGAGAAGCGAGGGCATCCTAGTACCTCGTTCTTGATCAAAATCGACCCAGGAGGGATCCATTGGCCCTCCAGAACATGCAGAAAGCTAAGGCATAAAGAAAGGGTGGTTCTGGGGTCAAGTTTGGTTCAGGGAAGCGGAGATGAATGGGCGGCCTTCTTGGACGATGCAATGAAGAAGGAGAGTGGTTTTCCTGATCTGAGTTTGATTAAGGTGAACGAGGATGCGTGGGGTGAAGAGAAGGTGAAGGGGAAGGAGATGGAGGCAATAACAGAGGTGAAGGTTGATCCAGGTGATTGGAAATAAGAGTAGGATGCAGAGCTCTTGCGAGATCTTTTTTTTTATTTTTTACGAAACATTGCAAGAAATCTAAGAAAATGGGAAGTGACTCTCTTCTACTACTATGCTAAAGAATGAAAAGAACGAATAAAAGGGGCTTACCTAACCTGCACCAATGCGGAGTGGAGCTCATGGCAGAGGAGGTGGTTGTGCCTCGGATCAGCCTTGATTCAATACCAAATGGCTCACTGACCCTCCCTCTAGAATCCTACTGTCACCAGGGTGCTCCAACTGCGTGAAGGTTAGGGTTTGAATGGCGGAAGAGGGATCAAGGAAGAGAGGAAGGTGGAGGAAATATCTTATACCCGACGACTTTGGATTGAGGTGACAATTTAATCGATGGATCCTCAAATCAAGGAGAGATCACGACGTGAAAGTACTTCGATGGAGGACAAATTTAATGAAGGAATCGGGCCCAAAGAGTGAAAGGATCGGGCCCCGAAAATTGATGAAGGAGTGGTCAAATGACAGGCTACAAGATCTAGGGCCTCAGTCAGAGAGTTGACCGAGTCAGCGGACGACGAGCCCTGATTGGACCACGTCACCCAAAAGACAAATCAGACAAATAAGTCAAAAATAATTGGAAATAAAATATTAAATGATTTTATTAATTTTTGGTTAAAGCAAGAAAAAGGTTTATTATTTTATGTAGTATTTTATTTGTGATTTTATTTATTTTTACAAGTTAATTTCTTATGAATTGCTTTTTAGAGGTATATTTATAGGTATATTTGCCTATATATCAGGTATATTATTTTTATTTTGTATTTTTGATTTTTTTATATACATAATTTATATATTTATAACTTATTTTAATATGCACAAAATATAATTTTTATGTATTTTTTGATATAATATGTACATTTAATTAATTATAGTATAAATTACATAGGTATAGGTATAGTATATTCATTTATGTAATTTTGTATATTATTTTATTTTAATGTATTTTTTTGTTTTATTCAATTCTAATTATGTACATATATTATAAAAAATTATAAAAATATAAAATAATGAAGAATATAAAGAATAAATAAAATGAATATTTTATTCAGGTATATAGTACAATAGGGGTCCAAAACCTAACTTTTGCATATTAACTCCAAATTAAATGAAACCTCCCTCACTAAATATATGATAAAATTTATATACAATTACAGTGATTTTGATGCATTTTGAGTTCATATGGAGAAGGTATGAATCTAGGAATTTTGGATTTTGGCTTTTTATTCTGAGTGTAGAATGTGTAATTTGTATTATTTTTATGTAAAGTAAAAAATATGTCCCAAAAGTGCATTATTGGGTACTTATGAATTAGGGTTTCTTTTATTTATTGACCCTTATCTCCTCCTACTTTATTCCTTGTCGACCTAGTCATCATGTTTCCTAGGAATTGGGGTTTACGTCATAAAATATCTTTGACTTTTTATTTCTTTTTCTTTGCATCCCTTTATTCTTTTATTTTGGCTTTAAATAATGTATTTTATATAATATTTATACTATAAATAATGAATGTTAACTCTTGCAAAACAATGATATATACATGCATTTAGCTAGGGTTTAAAGGCCAAAATGAAAGAATAAAGGTGATGAACTGGAGATTCATCAGATTATAACTTTGATCGATCAACAAGAGAGAGTTGATTAATCAACACTTGACCAATCACCTAGAGTCGACTGATCTATGAGGTAGAGATTGGATGTTAGAGCTTCTGGTGAGTATAAATCTTTGTGAGAGTGTTCCACGGGATAGGTGATAGTTACGAAAATGGGTAGAGGCATCCTTTATGATTTGGTGAAGAATAAATGCTTGATAAAGATATTTGATGGGATTTGACATAAATTTATCAAAAGATGTGTATCCTAACAAGTTATACGTCGAATAGGCAAGGCAAAATATTTTTACTTTGCGTCCGTTTTTTTACAAAAAATTAAAACTATCATCATCTTCTCAATTTTTTAGCAGGGTGCCCAGATGATAGACTAGAATTATATAATTGACTGATCAATACATGATCGACCGAGTTCACCCGAGTGATCAGTCAATCTCTTTTTTGAGAAAATCTAGGTATGCAAATCTTTAGCAAGTGTCTCTCAAAAGATACAATCTGAATTATCTTTTCTCAAACTATGGGATTGTTAAAAGCTTAGTAAAAATATTTAACCGTTATCTAACTATAAAATGAATTCCATTCACATTTCCCCTTCTAGAATATATTTTACAAAGAAAACGATGTCAAACATCAATGTGTTTTCCTAGAGTGATTGACTAGGTTTTTAGTTAGGTTAATCAAATTAGTGTTGTCACAATGGATAAGTTTATGGTTCAAGATAATAACTCGCTAAATACATGTCGTAATATTCACTCATTGTAATGAAGGTACTTAGCGAACCCTGCATAACTAGGTTAGATGTCTCTGCGAAGAGGATCTAGCTCTGGGAAGTTCAGGGTCGAACTCTAGGACACAAGAAATTTGGTGAATCGAATTAAAGGTCAAATATTTAATAGAATGATTTATAGGATGGTCATTGTGAGTGAATGCACAAAACACAAGAGAGACATATTTTTTAAAACATTTTATGATATTATATTTAATGAAAACAAATATGCACAAGCAGACAATTTGCACGACCATAATATGACTAGATGCACTACAAATAACTTGTATTAATCACAGAAATTCCTTGAGTTGATTTAATGATTAATAAAGCATGAATCAGGTAAGTGGTTATTTATGTCTAAGAAGCATTCAATAATAATTAATATATTGATGTCACTCTAATGCTTAATTAATTTTAAGGATAACTAAATCAATTGATGACTTAATGATATAGATAAAAATAATCAGAATAAAGTCACCAAGATTTAGTGTAAATATCAAGTTAAATTCCTCACAAAATGTCCTTTTTCAATTTCATTCCAAGGTCATTTTAAGTACATAGGAAAAGGGACAAACTAAATGTGATTTTCAAATCAAAAATTTCAATAAATCACGCCAACATATAAAGCATCAAAATAGCTTTCCAACGAGACAAAAATCACTCATAACAGATCCATATATAAAAAGATATTAAAGGTTTAATCTAGAGGCATTTTTGCAATAAAAATAACATGTTTTTATTACAAATAAGGACAAAATGGACTGAATTGCAATAAAATAAAATCGCAGGGGCTAAGCTGTATATATTACATAAGCAGAAGGAGTTATCTGCAATTATAAAAAATGGGGGCTAGTTGCTACAAATTTCCACTTCACGTGCGGCTGGCACATGACTAGATAGGCTCGGAGGCAGGTTCGGGTGCAACATGGCTTTCAACGCTGCTTTAGAAGTAGGCCCGAGTACTCGAGCCTTAGGAATGAAATATTGCTTCAGACCTGTTATGCGGCATGATGGTGGTCATTGGATCTCGCCCAAATTTGGGGAGATCGACGACAGTTGCTACTCCCTGTTTCTTCATCTCCTCCGCGACGGGCGGAGCTCGGGTAGGGCTCCGGCAGTGGCTCAAAAGATCATCATGTTCTCCTCGTGTTTGCTAGAGGTCATGGGACTTTCCTGATGATGCTGCAATGTCAGGGCTAATATGAGGAAGACGAGAGAGTCCTCGACGGGTTCTGTCAATGAAGCATGCTAGATGAAGAATATCAACATAGGAGCATTGCCTCTTTCTCCGATCAATGAAGTTGGATTTCAACACCTGCAACGTTAGTCCAGGAGAATGACAAAACACTAGTATTTTGGGACATAAGGGATGTGGGATGGAGGCTTGTCGGCGGATGAATGATTCGAGCCCTAAATGGGTTACAGGCTAAAGTACCACCTAGAAATGATCCAGATGTTCATAGAGATGGAGAAGCGGAGTTAGATCACTCGAATGCATGCATGATTGTGTGATCGAATGCGAATGAATCAGTGTGATCAAATCCGATTTTACATAAGAAATGGATGCTAGAAAAATTAGCGAGTAATGAAAGAAAATAAGATCATATGAAAGGCTTACCTGGAAGATGAAGTTTGGATTGGGAAATTTGAAGAAGTCGTAGCCTGAGACGAAGCTTAGATGCTTCATCGGTCTTTGCTACAGGATTCCGACTAAGAATCTGAGCTCGAGCAGCCATCAGGAGTGTTGCAACTTGGATGCAATGCCAAGGATCTCGTTGGAGGAAATTAGCTCTGTCATCGCTCTTCGTCACATTCTCTCTCTATCACAGGAGTGGTGAGAGGCTAAGTGTTCCTCACTGAATGGCGGATAGGGAGGAAGTTGGTCGGAGGCAGGTGTTTTGATTCTAGGAAGTTGATGACAAGCAGTTGAAGGTGGTGGTTTCAACCACCACCCATGATCAAGAGAGAGGGATTTAGAAGAAGTTCAATAGAGGGTGAGATGAATGAAGAACGACGATCACAAAGGTGGTGAAGTTTGGTGGAACAGTTTTATGTGGAGGTTGGAAGAAATTGAAGAAGTTGGACAGTTGGTGACTCGTATCACTTCGAGGGAGTGGAGTCGAGAGGTTGAAGGTGATGTGATGACCGTCTGATCAAGATCAGACGGCTCGGGAGTGGGGTGGATCGTGCGATGAGAAGCGACCACATGGGCGCCATGTGGCCCAATAGAAATTAAGAGAAATGAATAAATATGAAATAAATCAAAAAGAAATAGAAGGAAAAAAGAATTTAAAAAACTCAAAACATGAAAGTTGTAGATCTCGATGAGATATACAACTTTTGTGTAGAAGTCAACGAGAGAAAAGGTCATCTATACATAGATAAAATAAAATAGACATAAAACACAAATAAACATTTTTCTTTTTATTTTTATTTTGTTATTTTTTTTGCATTTTTATTTTATTTTATGTTATATTATTTATATATAATATTATATTAATTTTATTGAATTTTTGATAATAAATAAATACATAAAATAATTCACAATATTAGGGTTAAAAAATATAACTTAGTTAGGGTTAATTATGTACAATAGATAAATTAGCAATTGCTGTTAATAGTCAATGAATCTTGATGAATAGCTTAAGTTAGAGCTATGACAATATAAAATAATGTAGATAATTCTGGGATTTATCACCCCCTATACTTAATCTAAGCTCATCCTCGAGCTAATAAATAAGATTTTGATTAGAGAGTTTATCTTAATTAGTGAGATCCCTGACATGCGCATGTGAGTATACAAGGCTCAAAATGACCTAGAACACTAGGTTTAGAAATCTTAAGACTCTAAGTTTATCTGTGTGTTAATAAAAAAGAATTAAACTCCTAATTGTCAGAGTCTCAATGTACATATATATAAGAAGTTGGACTTAATGTTGATTGCATCTACAAGAGTAGAGTCAAGATTTCACTAAAAGTTCCAATCTCAGAAGCTCTCCTGAGGACCCAACCCTCAACTCTAGGGAATAAATCTAGTCTTGCTTCACTCCACCGTCTCTTTAGTATGTGAAACTTAAAATGTTTAGATGATCATCCGAAAAATGGAAGTATTAGGATTGTGTTATTCTTTTCTCTTCCTCTCATTAGAACAAGGTTTTTATCAAGTGCCAATACTCAACACATTTGTATATTTTTAATGGAAATCAGTGTTGCAATCAAAAGAGATTGAGTCGTCTATACTTATTTTCCTGGAGTACACCGGGGTACGTCTTTTAAAAGTACCTAATATACTTGCACACATACTTGTAGTGCTAATGATGCAGGGCCCTTTTTGATGTACGAGCCCGACTCAGAAAATCCTAAGATTTGGTCCAATCGGACACTTAAAAAGTTGGGAGCGCTCGCCTTGAATATAAGCTCATATGATGTAGCTTTGTAATGTAATGAGCTTTTCATCATTTTCATTTTTTTGTGAGGGATCTTCCCTTCTTTTTGGCTAGCTCCACTGTTTTACCAAGGATTGGCGCATACTGGTCAACTTATTAGTTATATATCATCACACTCTAGAACTTTAGGTTAAAGTCAAGAGATAGCATGAGAACATGTCCCATACTAGCAAAGTTATTGACACGTAGGTTTCATGAAGCCATCATTAGTCTTATGCCATCCTCGAGCATCACAGAAATCAAGTTCAAATTCAAGCCTCAAATCCTAGTTTCCTCATTGATATATTGATTCATCTCATCACGAATGCAGTCGTGCGTGTGAGGGATAGTCAAATTCTTTTAGAGGATATTAAGCATGCAATATAGCATACATATCTTCTAACTAGGTAAGTTTGAATTTTTAAGTCCAAGAACCTAATGATTAAGACATGATAACTCTAAGTCTAGGGACTCCTTAAATCAAGTGTTAAATACCATCTCAAGCCTTGAGTGCATAGTGAAAGTGTCAGAGAAACACCAATTAATAAGTTAGCAAGTTAGTTATTTACAAAAGAATTAAGGACTTATCAATTCTATTAAGACAAGAACAAAAGAATGGGTACCCTTAACAGAACAACACAAAGACAACACAAAGAACAACACTAGGATACCCACCACAACACTACAAACTTCAGCTCCTTAAAAATCTAGATTGAATCTTCAAGGTATGAAATCACAAGTTGCCTTATGCTTTATTTGTTTCTTCCTCATATAGAACACTTTGGAATTTGAATAGGAAAGATCTTCATTGACTTGAAATCTGAATCTCCTAGAAAGATTTCATTCTTCCTCAAAAGTGATGTCCATGTCTACGTGGGAAGCCTAAAAAATTTTCAAAATCATGGGAAGACAAATCAGACCCTTGGATCCTGCAATAGACTTCTGGGTTTTCCTTAAAAGAGAAAAACTATACACACAAGGATGACCCAACTTACAAGAAGGATGATAATTCAAAAATTGAATATCCTCAAGAAAAGGTGTCCATACCTCCATATCTAATTCCTCTATCGATAAATCATCTTCCATGATCGGAATCACTCTTTTCAATGAACTTTTGATCGACTTGACCTTCCAAAATAAAGAATTGAAATCCAAACTTTCCTCCATGTTGAACTCTGAAAGACTCTAAAACAAGACAACCTTATACAGATTAAGGACAAGACGGTTCAGTAAAATGTCACAACCTCTCGGAAAATTAATACTCAAAGAGACTGAAGGGACAAAATAGAATTAATACTTTTTTATTTTATTTTGAATATCAATTACAAGAGTTAAGTAATTCCCACACACCCTTAACTTATGAAAAAATTGAAAACTTTTTACAAATATTGTCACATAAATATAGGTTTTCAAAATATTTTACAAATGATTTTCCAAACATGTCAATCCATATTTTCACAAACCACGTAAAACATTTTAAAACTATGTCAAATATGTATATAATTTTCAAAATCATTTTCAAAACATTTTGTATAGAAATCACTTTCAAGAATATAATACGATACCCGTAGCCCCAAAAAGTTTGAAAATTTTTATAAATATGAGTTATGGCTAAAGTATATATGTAATATATATGGTGGACCCCCCCTGTACTTAGCTTTTGTTATTTCCTCATAGCATAAAGTGAAATGAAGCCATAGCTCAACTAAGTATAAAAGAATGCTAGAACGGATGACCAGAATAATACAAGTGTGGGAAAGAATAAATCATTCTAGAAAAGAATAAGTCATAATGAGTAGATAGTGATGGGCTCCCTATACTTAGGTTTTAAAAAACCTAAGTAAATAAAAAGAGGTAAACACATAGAAGAGACCGAAGAATAAACACAAGAATAAATAATGAAGAATGTAGGGACGGATTTCCCCTTACACTTAGACTGAAAATAGCCTAAGTGTGGGTAGGAAAAAGAATAAAAGTCAAAGAAAATCTACAAGAATGAAGTAAGAAAGAATAAGAATATGCTGACGCTGAATCTAGTTATGTGAATCTATACTGATGAATCATGCCTTTTCTGAGACATCTGGAATTGAATCTCTAGGCATGAAGTCAATCACTTCAACGAGAGTTAATCTTTCTTTGATTCCATAAAATGCGTAAGTAACTACCCGTTAAACACAAAGGAAGGTGCATTATCTGAAAGCTCTGAAATCTCTACACTGCCATTTCCATGCACTTCCTTAACTATATAAGTACTCGTTCACTTTGATTTAAGTTTCCCATAGAAAATCTTCAACTTTGCATTAAACAATCATACCTTTTGACTTGGTACAAAGTTTTTGCATCTGAGATGCAAATCATGTCACCTATCAACTTTGTCCTTATAGATCAAGCTGTTGTCATATGCGCGGTTACGGATTTCTACTAACTGGTTAAGGTCAAGGTATATACACAACTTTCCTATGTGACAACTCCAATTGATTTTCTTTATTTCCCACTCAAACTTATGAACCAATTCAGCGGGCAAATGTCATGGCTTTTCATATATCATTCTAAAAGGTGATGTGCCAAGAGGTGTCTTGTAGGTCCTCCTATATGACCACAGAACTTGGTCTAACAACTGAGACCAATTCTTCCTATCAAGACATACTAGCTTTTAAAGAAATCTCTTCACCTCTCTATTTGAAACCTCTGCCATGTCGTTCGATTGTGGGTGGTAAGGACTAGTTACTCTATGCTCAAAACCATAGTCTTTTGCTAAAGATTTCATCTTTCTATTCACAAAATGACTACCCCCATCAGAAATCAGAACTGTAGATACCCCGAACTGTGAAATAGTATGATCCTTTATGAACTTGCAAACAATCCTACTGTCTACGACTCAAGTTGAAATAGCCTCCACCCATCTTGACAAATAATCTACCGCTAACAAGATGTACTCAAAAACCTTGGCTATTATGGAAATGACCCATTAAAACTATGCCCCAAGCATCAAAGACATCACAAAAAATCACAGGCTCCATGGCATCTCATCTCTAGAACCAACAGTCCCTCCCATCCTTTGACAAAGAAGGCACGTCTGTACAAAACTAGTGGTACCTCTAAATGAGGTCGGCCAAAACAAACAACCTTGTAAAAACTTGTGAGTGGTTCTCTTTCCTGAATGGTATCATCCAGCCTCAAGTGAATGACAATACATGAGGACACTCTGGTATTCCTCCTGAGGTATTCTCCAGACACAATCTGGTCCATCGCCTCGAATCTGACTTGAGTCAGTCTATACTACTCTTAGTCCAACCATGGGGAACTTGCTTAGAGACAAGGTAGTTCACCATGTTGGCATACCATGGGAGTGAGTCAATAAGACAAATCGACTCATCTGTAAAGGTTTCTCGAATTGGCTCAGAACCAAGGGAATCCTTTCTCTCAATCCTTGAAAGATGATAAACCACTACATTCTTGACTCCAGGTTTATCCTTAATTTCCAAATCAATTTCCTGGAGTAACAATATCCACCAAAGAAGACGTGCCTTTGCATCCTTCTTTTCCATTAGATATCTAATGGTTGAATGATCGGTATATACCATTACTTTAGAGCCAATAATCACATACTTGAATTTCTCTAAGGCCCACACTACAGTAAGCATTTCCTTCTCGATCACTGTATAGTTCTTATGTGATGGGTCCAAAACTTTGCTTGCATAGTGGATTGCAAACAGTATCTGATCTCGTCGTTGCCCCAATACGGCTCCTATAGTAAAATCTGAAGCATCAGTCATGATCTCAAAGGGAAGAGCGGCAAGTCACATATCTTCTTCTTAAGGATCCCTAAGGCCTCAATACATTTGTGATCTACAAAGAACTCGATGTCCTTTATTAAGAGCTCAGTCAGGGGTCGGGTTAGAAAAATCCTGAATAAACCGTCTATAAAATCCAGCTTTCCCAGAAATGACCACGCTAACTTGATGTTGGTTGGCGGATCAAGTTTCTTGATCACATCTACCTTGGAAGGGTCAACCTCCATTCCCTTTTTGGAGATGACGTTCCCCAACACAATACCCTCCTTAACCATAAAATGACTTTTCTCCCAGGAGAGTACCAGATTCACCTCCCTACACCTCTGAAAGACTCGATTCAGGTGTACTAAACAAAAATCGAATGAATCACCATGGACCAAGAAGTCATCCATGAATACCTCCACGAAATCCCCTACCATTTCAACAAACATGGCGATCATGCACCGTTGAAAAATACCTAGGTCATTGCATTACCCAAAAGGCATGTGCCTGAATGTGTATGTGTCGAAAGGACATGTAAAAGTGGTCTTTTCTTCATCTTCATGGACGATGGCTACTTCATTGTAGCATGAGTACCCATCAAGAAAATAGAAGAACTCTTTCCCCGCTAATCTCTCCAAAATATGATCAATCAACGGAAAGGGAAAGTGATCTTTCTTAGTCTCAACATTTAGGCATCTGTAATCGACACATACATGCTACAACATGGGTATCGTGTCACAATCTCAACACCTTCCTCATTGGTGACCATCTGAATTCCCGACTTCTTTGGAACAACAAGAGGGGCTACCTATTTGGAATCCGAAATGGGGTAGATAAACCCAGCTCCATACCACTTCTCAATCTCTTTCTTAACCACTTCCAGAAGATTTGGACTAAGTCTCCTCTGAAATTCACAAGAAGGTCTAGCATTATCCTCAATATAAATGTGGTGCGAATAAAGCGCGGGGTTTATACCCACGGGATCTGATACAATCCATCCTAAAGCCTTGCGTTTTTTCTATAGTACGTCTAACAACCTAGTCTCTTGCTCTACAGTCAAGCTAGAGCTAATGATAACAGGAAACTTGTTCTTCGGTCCCGTAAGAAAGGAATACTTCAGGGTAGGTGATGCGGCTTAAATTTGATGCGGCTTTTTAGAAGAAAAGTTTTCGGTTGTAGAAAAGCCGCAAAGAGATCCTAGTCGATCAAACAAAACTATTTATTTTACCAGGTGAGTGTGCCTGGGTCGAACTCAAGGAGGCATAATAAGGTATTCTTGATTTTTTAAAAGAAAATATTTTTGTGATTATTTTTTATCTCTTCTGAAAGCAATCAAAGAAACACGATAATTTTTATTGAATTTTGATTTTTAATTTTTTATTTGATTTAAATATTTTCCAATTTTTATTTATTTTTCAAAGGAGTATTTTTCACAGAATTTATTTATTATATAATAGGTGGAAAATAGGTGAAAATATATGATACTATATAGTAGGTAAACAGTCGAGCAACGGGCTCGAACTACACACGAAAACAAAACAAAACGGAGTCGATTTGCAACAATATAAAACATGATAAAAACACAAGAAAATTACATGAAAAATTAATGAAAAACTCGCAGAGGTAGTTGTGTAACTACCTCAAGAAAAGCTACAAAAAAATGAGGTCAAAAACAGGTCCAAAAATCCCCTACAGCCCAGGGGTATAAGCGCAAGAAAAAGTCTGAAAAAGTATTGCAAAATGGTCCTTATAGGGGCTGTTCTGTAAAGAAAACAAGAACTTTACATTTAGGTCCCTGTACAGGGACCTAAATGTAAATATTGTAAACTTCTGGAGCGCGCTTTAATTTCTGGAAGTCTTCGGGTTTAATGTGCAAAATTCACACAGTTTCGATTTGAACGGCTGCGATTAGAACATGAGACTTGATCTGCACCGTCCGATGGTGCCACGCGTCGCAATTCTGTGCGTTTGGAGTTCTTCAGCTGTTGTTGGGCTCTTCGGTACGCTGGCGATGTGGGCATCTTCTCTGATTTCTCACGATCAGATGACGAAGGATTTGGAGCTCCGGCGGGGCCAAAGTATTAGCTCCTCTAACCCTTGAGCTCGCTCGCGGTAGATGGCTAGCGGAGGTGGCTCGAGGCGGCAGCTACAGCTCAACGAAGATGGAAGTCCTCCGCAACCTGGAGATACAGTAGTTTGTTGCAACTTCTTGGACGATGGATTTTCTTGAGGATTGAAACTTCCAAAAGCTTTGATTCAACTCCTGATGAGAGATAGATCTGCAAACAACATGTTTGTGTGCTTGATTCACAAGGAATCAGCCAAAGGGTTAAGTGCTTACAAGATCCAAAATTGCATTTCCAGACATTGGTGAAAGTTGCGTGTGAAAAGTAAGAAAAGAGTAATGCAATTTGAATGGTTTTTGAACGAAATGAAAGTGGATTTTGATTAAGCGCCTAAGGTAAATGAATAAGCGATCTAAGTACAGGATTAGCCACGCTAATTGTGGCACGATCTTCGAGATGAAATTAGAGAAAGATGGAATGAACTGACCTGGGATAGAGGGTATATGACCCTCGTATGATAGCTCAACGAGCGATCTTCTCGGAGCTCTACGCAGCGCGATGGCGGCGATGCAAGGCAGCAAGGCGCCTTGGAACCTCCTCCGATGATCCCTTCTCCACGCGGGCTTGCTTGGTCGGAGCTGTCACCTCCAAATCAAGCAGAGCGAGGCTAGGAAGAATGGGGGTCAGCCACTGGAGCTGGGTAGCTTAGGTGGTTGGAAAGTTAGTTATGAACTAGCAACCTTTAGAGGCTTAAATAGAGAGATTGATTGATCCCCAAGTTAAATCGAATGGTGGGCGAGTTAGTAGGTTGTTAGAGGAGTGAAATCAAAGGTTTAGATCGCCGGAGGGAGTTAAAAGGTGCACGGGGTAAATGGGTAAAGTTGACCGGCCAGAACAGAAAGGCTAACAGCCTTCTTGGAGAAGATGAACCAGGTGCTGACACGTGTCAGCACCTGGTTGGCCAGATGCCTAAAAATGCTCGTAATTCAATATTAAATAATAAATAAAGTTATTTTAAATAGATATAAATACAAGAAATGTAAATCATTAAATAATCTTAATTATGGAATAAATACTTTTTATAAATAATAAATACTATTCGAATTATAAATATTATACTAATAAATATGTATAGATAAATAGGTTTTGTATTTTTAATTTAATAAATAAATAATTTAAAAATTAATTTTATATTTTCATAATTATTAGAACAATAAATAAGATTTGTGTGAATTTTTAGGGATTTTAATAAATTATTTTACATATATGAATTTTTAGGGATTTTAATAAATTATTTTACATATATTAATAAATACAGGTATTAGTTATCTAGTTCATTTTTACCTATAATTTAGGGGTTTTGATTTTATTAAAATAATAAATAAACTCCAAAAATTCTGAAATAAATTAGGGTTAAATTACTATATCATGAAAATAATTAGAAAAAATAAAATTAAGAAAACTATTAATAATGTGTTCTACATAAAATAAATAGCCCAGAAACCCCGTTGTCATTTGGTCCCAAAACAGACTTTTTGCAAACGGACTTCAAATTCAATGAAACCTTTATTAATTAGAGAATATTATTTTATGAACTTTAAAGGTGAGTAGAGTGAAATTGGAGTTCGTATGAAGAAGTTATGATGTTCGGAATTTGAGATTTTGACAATTTATAGGCTAGATTTCTTGGCATATATACAGGGTAATATTTTTAACTTATTTTTATATTTTTGTATAAATTTTTAGAAATGATTAGGAAAAGAGGTTGGTGAAAAATATGTACATATGAATTAATCAAAAATCAATGAAGTTTTGTATTTATTTAATAAATAATGATAGGTACATGAGGTGTGTCTTAATTTGATTTTAGGGTTTTCTTTCCTTATCTCCCCCTACTTATTGGTTTGTCGACCAATCCATGCTGACTTGGTCTCAGGGGTTAAGCTATAAATATACCTTGCAGTTATATTTATATTTATAAGTCATATTGTTCATATATACATATATCCAATCTGCCTTCTTTTTCTTTATTCTTTATTTATTTACATGATTTTGATGCTTAAAAGTGACTTTTTATTTATGAATGAGGATTTGTTAAAAGATGGGAATTAATGAATATTTACATGCATTTTTTAAGGGTTTTAAGACAAAATACAACAGAAAAGTTAATGAATCATGGATTCATCAGTAGGCGGTAGTGGGTTCAACTCTGACAAAGAAGAATCGTCAATAACATCGAGTTGAACTGCCACTGAATCTGGATCTGTGCTGCATAGTTGAGACGAATCATCTATAATGTTGTCCACTAACAGAATTAAAGAATAAGGAGTCAGATCGCCAAAGAAATACGGTAATTCAGCCAAAACCGCCTCCAACCCATCATCTAATTCCCTTGGTCGTTTCAAAGGAGAAGGAACCTACTAGTCAAAAGGGAATTCTAAGTCACTAAGGGATTAGGGATATGCAGAACTCAAGAATTTGGCCATTGTATCAACAACTGCACTATATACACTGTCCTCTCCAGATGATAGGGTCTCGCTCTACTGTCAGGTGTTGATTCCAAATCCCGATTGTGCTAACTACTTTGCAGTCTGCCCTTGAAAATGAAGAGTAATATGTGCTCGACTCTGAGTCAGTTTGCTGCGATTTCATCTGCTTCATCTATAGTTCCACTTCTCCACCTGAAGAACGGAACTTCGTCATCCCTGTCTGATAATCGAATGAATCTCCAATGACCCTAATAAAGGGTCGCCCAATGATAATATGTGACTCTCTCCAATGATTGGAGATGTCCATGTCAAGGACAATGAAGTCCACCCAATAGTTTTGTCTCTCAATCGAAATAATAATATTCATGATCTCACCCTTAGCCTTTTTCATCAACTTTTCCGCAAATTGAAGTAAAACTTTACATTTTTGTAAGGGTCCCAACTTCAGTTTCTCATACAAGGCAAAAGATAACAAGTTCATCGAAAAGCCATTGTCTAAGACAGTGCGTGCAAATGTTATGTCATCAATATGACTCACCACATAATGTGCACCTAAATCTCTCTTCTTCTTTGGCAAATGTTGGTTCTTGAGACAAAATATAGTGGCAATCGAGAGAACACATGTCTAGACATAACTGCTTGGTTTCTTCCTACTGACTCTATTAGGTGTGCATCTCACTTTCCGATATTTCTGAAATGCAGGATGACTGGCCACATACTAATCAAATGGCACCTTGACCATAATGTTATCTTTGCAAAACCATGCCATATCAATATCATATTTTTGAATCTTTTTTACGATGTGTTTTCCTTTTGTAAGAGCACTGGGGGAAAGGGATAGCTAGAGAAGAACGTGAAGACCCAGAATCATAAATAGAAACATGCACTTTATTATCTCTAGAAATCGAGTTTTTCACAAATGTATCTTTTACATTTGGAATAAAATCTAAATCATCTACTATAGGTTGGAGAATTCCTGCTGAATGTGCATTTTCCTCAACCAAAGGTTCAAGGTCCTCCGTAGACTTTGAATCTGATGCGTGTTGCACTGCTCTCATCTTCCTCTCTCTTCTTCTTCTCTTGGATGTCTCCGCTATATGCCTGGGTTCATCGTCCTTTGAAGTCTCCTCAAGTTGAGACTCAAAGTCAGTCCTCTCCATATCCCTTGCCCGATCAGGTACGACCACAGTCCGTCTTCTCCTGAGAGATATATGATTAACATGATCAAACAGAAAGATCTTGTGCTCAGATTTGTGAGAATCTGAGTAGTATACATGATCAAAAGAATGTTGTTGCTACTATTGATTCATGTTCTGGTTGTTGGGATTAGCCTGAACCTAGGTGGGAATGGATGTAGAAGCTCGTCGTGTAAATGAGAAAGACAGTTGAGATCGATCCTCAAATCATGTACCCCGTTCCTATAGGAACTCAACTCCTCAAGAATCTTTATCTGAAAATCAATGGGACCTAAAGATGAATGTTGGTGTTGTGAATAAGGTAATGAATAATGTGAAGATTGGCCCTGATGGCCATGGTATTGTTGCTGCCGGGTATGATGTTGAACATGTGGGTCCTGCTGGCCCGACTGATATGTCTGTTGATAGACGTATTACTTTTGTTGCCTCTATTCTTGGACTGCACAAAGGTAGTTATAATTACCCCTAAGTTCTTCTTACAATAATCAGACTTATCCTTTAAGGCAAGAGGAAGGGCTATGAGCCTAATGTTGTCTTGGTTAACCCTAGGATGCATAAGGTTAGTGCAGACCAACTCAAAGTCCCTAAGGAATGTGTATGGCTCCTCGTGTGCATTCCCATGAAAATGAGGCAACAAACTCAAAAACTGCGGCTTCATTTCATATTCAACTTCACGCTTGATTGGGCTTAACCAATTAACCATCTGATATTTCCCAGGGTTGTATGTCGCGTCCATAGGTGCATCTCTACCCAACTATAACTGGCTAAGTTGTGCTCTCATATGTGCTTGGTTCTGTTCTAATTCTGCTAATGTAGCTAGTACTACATGCATAGGGTCCTCTCATTCTTCCTCCTCCCCATTCTGTCTCTTAGGAGGCATCTTAATTGTATCTTCGTCACCTTCATCAAACAAAGGATTAAAGTGAGATCTAGATGAAGATAATGAAATCAAATCGACCTCGCCAAGGCGATGATCTTCCTCAGTGAGTAAAGAGGAAATGGGGTTGGTTATGACGTAACCTTCCTTGAGGAATGAATCGTGATACACCGGTTCTAAACAAGGGTTATTTCTAAACCTGGATGATCCAGTTAAAGAAGATTAAGGTTACTGGACCAGTAAAGACGTGATATTTGGGCAGTTCAGTGACAAGCTCGCAACATCCGAGCAAATATCTGACCAATTATCTATCTTTAGGTCCAAAAGATACGAGATTTTATCACGCTTGATACAAAACGATTCTAGTACTACTGGCACGTGAATGTGCGGAGTTACTCACACAAAACAATCAATACAAACCCCTTTGAATTGATTCACCAACTCAATACTGAAGGTTGAGGATAATGGCCTTATTATCTTGTCTTTAGTTATTGATTCAAAACAATCTTATACAATCTCATAGGTGTAGTTACCTAAGGTAGTTCAAGTTCAAGTCGGTGGAACACACCAACAAGAAACAAGACTACTTCTTCTACTAGTCGGAGGTAAGTGCTTGCAGCAATAACAACACCCTAAAAGTGAGTCCAAGAGCTTAGGGCACAAGTCCAAGGATTTCTGGCTCTATTCCTTAGGGCTACGTCCTCACCCACTTTGTCTGGGGGTAAGTACCTGCAAACAATGAGGGTTTTAATGCCCGTAATACAAGGTTGATTTTATTCCAAATTAAATTACGTCAACTTGCATCAATTAAGTCCCAATTTTAAGAGTGTAGGTTATCTCTTGATTTAATGTGAACACACAATCATCGTCTACCGAACAATCCCTTTTCCTTTTAATCCTAAATTTCGAAATCAGAGGGAGAAGTTGGAAATCAGAATGCAACAGAAAACTGTGATGAATGTTGTCATTTAGAGATACTTACAACGCTTATTAGTGCTCTCTATGTGGATGCATAGACTGAATATAAAAACTATCTAAATGATGCAAGTCGAAAAATCGTACATAAACAGAAGTTCTATTAGCGGTGAAGAATTCAATTAAATTTTACTAAGTAGAACGTACACTATGTGAATCTATGAATCTCCTAATATTTTTCAATTGTGAATCTTATGAAATCAAATGTTTTGTCCTAAATTATAATTTAGATCAGGCAAAAATGACCTAAGATATGTCTATTTGGCGTAGTGCTTTGATCTAAAATTGCTACTCAAGTCGAGAACCACTCTCGACACAACCACCACAATGAAGAATAAATAAACAAGCCATTGTTACACTCACAAGTTTTCAACTAAAAATCGTTATAGAAGTCAATTAAGTTACAATTAATTACAGTTGATTAATGACACTAATTAACTAAATTAATTCTCTCTCAGTTACTGCTCTGTAGTCTCTCCAACAAGGACTCCAAGTCGCTCGCCTTTGCGTTTCTCCGAAGATCAGTCACTCCACGAGCCTACCACAAAGCATTTAATTAGACAAATAATTACAGAGAAATAATCAGATAATTATATCATCAACAATAATGCAAACAATAAACAAAATAACCAAGACAACAAAATATGCTCACGATTATTTTCCTAAAAATACATCAAGTAAATATTTTGACCTAAAATTAATCACTAAAGTTGTCACATCCCTGAAAATGACGCCATCTGATAACTCGCTAAATACATGTCTTAATATGCACTCGTCGTGATATGGGTACTTAGAGAACCATGCAGAACTAGGTCAGATGTCTCTATGAAAAGGACCTAGCTTTAATTTATAAACCTGGGAAGTCTAGGGCCGAACTAGGGACATGAGCAATTTGGTGAATCGATTTAAAGAACAAATATATAATAGAGCGATTTATAGGATGGTCATCGTGAGCGAATGCATAAAACGTAAGAGAGACGTATTTTTTAAAACATTTTTTATACTCTTATATTTAATGAAAACAAATATGCATAAGCAAACAATTTGCACAACCACAATATGAATATATGCACTACAAGTAAATTGTATTAATCACAGAAATTTCCTGAATTGATTTAATGATTAATAAAGCATGAATTAAGCAAGTGGAGATTTATTTCTAAGAAGCATTCAATAATAATAAATATTTTGATGTCACTCTGATATGTAATTAATTAAGAAGTAATTAAATCAATTGACGACTTAATGATATAGATAAAAATAATTAGAATAAAGCTACTATGATTCAGTGTGAATATCAAGTTAAATTCCTCACAAAAGTTCTTTTTCAATTTCATTCCAAGGTCATTTAAAGCACACAGGAAAATGGACAAATTAAATTTGATTTGTAAATATAAAAGTTCAGTAAATCACGCCAACATGTAGAGCATCAAAATAGCTTCCTAACAAGATAAAAATCACTCAAAACCGATATATATATATATATATATATATAAAGAATTAAAGGTCTAATCCAAGGGCATCTTTTGCAATAAAAATATCAAGTTTTTATTACAAACAAGGACAAAATGGGCTGAATTGTAATAAAATGAAACTACAAGGGTTAAGCTATAAATATTACATTAGCGGAAGGATTTATCTGCAATTATAAAAAATAGGGGCTAGGCGCGGTAAATTTCCACTTCACGTGCGTCTAGCATGTGACTTGATTGGCTTGGAGGCAGGTTCAGGTGCAACGTGGCTTTCAGTGTTGCTTCCTAAGTCAGCTCGAGGACCCGAGCCTTAGGAATGAAACATTGCTTCAGACCTACTATGCGGCATGATGGTGGTTATTGGATCTTGCCCAAATTTGGGGTGATCGACAGTAGCTGCTACTCCCCGATTCTTCGTCTCCTCCACGACGGGCGGAGCTCAGGTGGGTCTCCGGTAGTGGCTCAAAAACTCCTCATGTGCTCCTCATGTCTGCTGGAGGTCATGGGACTTTCGTGATGACGCCTCGAAGTTGGGGTTGATTTGAGTAAGACAAGAAAGTCCTCGACGGGTTCTGTCAGTGAAGCTTGTTTGAAGAATATTGAGATCAGATCACTGCCTCTTTCTCTGATCAATGAAGTTGGAGTTCAACACCTGCAGTGTTACTCCAAGAGAACGACACAAATACTAGTATTTTGAGACATAAGGGGTGTGGGATGGAGGCTCATCGGCAGATAAATGATTCTAGCCTTAAATGGGTTCCAAGACAAAGTAATACTTGGAAAGGATCAAGATGTTCAGAGAGATGGAGAAGAGGAGTGTGATCACTGGAATGCACATGTGATTGTGTGATGGAATGCGAATGAATCAGTATCAAATCCAAGTTTAAGAAAAATGGATCCTAGAAAAATTAGCGAGCAGTGAAAGAAAATAAGATCAGATAAAAATCTTACCAGGAAGATGAAGTTTGGATTGGGAAATTTAAAGAAGATGCAGTCTGAGACAAAGCTTAGAGGCTTCGTCGGTCTTCGCTACAGGATTTCGGCTAAGAATCTGAGCTCGAGCAGCCACCAGCAGTGTTGCAACTTGGTTGCAATACGAAGGATCTCACCAGAGGAAATTAGCTTCATCGTCGCTCCTCATCACGTTCTCTCTCTGTCACAGGAGTGGTGAGAGGATGGGAGTTGCTCATTGAATGGTGAATAGGGAGGAATTTGGCCGGAGGTGGGTGTTTTGATGTTAGTAAGTTGATGACATGCAGTTGAAGGTGGTGGTTTCAACCACAACCCATGATCGGGAGAGAGTGAGTTAGAAGGAGTTCAATGGAGGGCGAAGATGAGTGAAGAACAACGATCACGTTGGTGGTAAAGTTTGGTGGAACGGTTGAAGGTGGAGGTTGGAAGAAATGGTATAAGTTGGACAGTTGGTGACTCGGATCGCTTCAAGGGAGTGGAGTTGAGAGGTTGAAGGCGATGTGGTGACCATCTGATCAAGATCAAATGATCTGGGAGTGGGGTGGATCGAGCGACGAGAAGCGGCCATGTGGGCGGCCACGGGGGCATCACATGGCCCAAAAGATATTAAGAGAAATGAATGAACATGAAATAAATTCAAAAGAAATAGAAAGAAAAAGAATTGAAAAAAATTCAAAACACGAAAGTTGTAGATCTTGATGAGATCTACAACTTTTGTGCAGAAGTCAACGAGAGACAAGGTCATGTATACATATATATATATAATTAAAATAGACATAAAACACAAATAAAGATTTTTCTTTTTATTTTTCTTTTGTTATTTTTTAATTTTGGTTTTATTGTTATATTATTTATATACAATATTATACTAATTTATATTGGATTTTTAATAATAAATAAATACATAAAATAATACACAATATTAGGGTTAAATAATATAACTTAGTTAGGGATAATTGTGTACTACAGATAAATTAGTAATTAGTTTAATAGTCAATGAATCTTGATTAATAACTTAAGTTAGAGAGATAATAATATAAAATAATGTAGATAACTATGGGATTTATCACAAGGTCAAGTCAAAATCAATAAGAGTGTTCTTCATCCAAAGTAGTTGGGAACATGTTAAAGCGAATTTAGTGTACTCCGCTTTTGTGATTCAAAGTTCAATACAAATTTGCTTTTAAGAACATCAAGAAACTGGGGAATTCCTCGTGAATGAGCATGTGCCACTAGTAATATTTCTATCAATACGACCATCGGGATAATCCACGTCGCTAAATGCAAATAAATCCATGCCTTACTTCTAGTCTAAAACAAGCCTAAATCCCGAGTAAAAACATGATAACAAAAGTTCCTTTTATAGTATTAAGGTGACTTATTTCATGGATGGACTGAAAACTTGCAACTAAACAAATGCTAAAGAAAATATCATGCGAGATCATAGTTAGATAAAGTAGGGAACAGATTACACCGATTTATATCTTCTGGTCAATTGGTTTTTCTTTATCATCTATATCAAGATACGATGATGGAACAACTGATGTAGGCTTTCCTTTGATTTGTCCATCTCGAATTTCTTAATGATCTTCTTCATGTACTTCTATTGTAAGAAGAAATTTCCTCAATTTATTTGAGTGATACACAGATAGAGAAAAAAATTCATTTCTCCCATCATGCTCATCCTTAACTGCTCTTGCATAGTCTTAGCAAAATCTTTGCAAAGAGTGGCACCAATGTTCAAGAGGTTTTGCAACAGTGTGTTAATCTAACACGATCAACGATCGTTGTAGAGACCAAGTCTCTTGAGCAACAATCAACCCACAATAATGAAATGATACATGAATGTGAGTCAAAATTTATTATAACTCTACATAAATATGTATATGCGTAAGTATGGTAAAGTGCTGAACATTGGGAAGCAAAATGGGTATAAAAGTATCACTGATTATTGCTAATTAATATTTTTTGGATTTTTATATTTTCCTTATTTGTATGTGGATTTTTAATTGTATTTGATTTTTTTATGGTTTTTAATTGTTTTATATTTTTATATTTTGAATTTTGCGAAATTTTACTTCTTTTTTATTTTTAAAATAAAATAATTAATAATATATATAATAATATAGATTTTATATCATATATAGGTAATATAAATAATATAAATAATATATCATTTTAGTTGTTTAATAATTCAATACATAAAATAAAATGTTTTTGTATTTTGAATTTTTTTCTCTATTTTCACATTCAAACTTTACCTACCTCTGAACATTGCATTCGAGGAAAAATGACAAGAGCAACTATCTGAAACAAGGGTACACTATGCGAGGAAATTATTAACCTAATATATATATATCATTGTATGTGGTCCTTCAGTACATGTCATGAAATGGACACTAATATTATTTGACATATATGGATGACCATTCGCAAAGGTTTATCTTCCTATTACATCATAAATATGAAGCCTTGGAAAAGTTCCAAGAATTCATGGTCTTGGTTGAGAACCAAAGATTAAACGGATTCGATCTGACCAAAGTAGCAAGTACCTCCTAGATGAATTCAAGGAATACCTCAAATATAAAGGAATTGTATCCAATCTCACTCCTACTAAAACTCCCCAACTAAATGGTGTCGCTGAAAGATGCAACTGGACCATCATGGACATGGTTCGTTTAATGATGAGTAAGGTACATTAACCTATTTGTATTTGGATATATGAAACAGACTGGAATACATACATAAATACATATATATATATATATCCTTAAAAAGATTCCTAGCAAATCTATACGCAAAATCCCTCATGAGCTTCGGTTTGGAACCAGTCTCAATGTTAGACACTTGAGGATTTGGGATTTCTTGGTCCATGCAAATAACGTGGACGTAAGTAAGATAAAATCTCGCACTAGAGAGTGCTACATCATTGGATATGTAAATGACAGTATTAAATACCAATTTTACAACTCTGGTACTCAAAAGATTTTTGTTGCTAGAAATGTAAAATTCTTAGAGGATGACTTCTTTAAGATTCCAGATAAAAGTAAAGTAAAGGAACTTATTGAATCCCCAAAAGATATTGATCTTCCTGAATTGGAAAGTGAAGTTGTGAGTGAAGATGAAACACCCATATCTCTTTCAAGGAGTTCGATGGTGGTTATACCACCTAAAAGGTATGGATTCCATGTTTCAGGTGAAACTGACAATGAAACAACTTCATTTGATGAAGCACTCATGGATCATGGCATGGATAGACGGATGCTAGCAAATGAAGTCAGAAATAGACTCCATATACAAGAACTGTGTATGGACCTGATGAATCTCCATTTCATCACCTTTATTATGTTATTTTGGCCTTTAAACCTAGCTGAATTCATGTAAATATCATTATTTTACATAAAATAACCTAAATTATTTATTATGTAAATATTGTATAAAAGACTGCATTTAAATCGAAAATAAAAGAATAAAGAAAAGAAAAGAAAAAGAAATTAAATAACATAGGTAATGAATGATCCTAAACCCTGAGACCTAGGCATCATGACTAGTGGGTCGACAAGGAATAAAGTAGGAGGAGATAAGGGCCAAAACTACAATAAAAACCATAATTTTAATTCTCCAATAAGTCATTTTTTGGGACATGTTTTACTCTTTATTATTTAAAACTTAAAACAATAAACTTTGTATATGGAAGTAGTAGATAAAAATACATAGAAAAATACAAAATTTATTTCACATAAAAATAGTGCACAATGTGGCTTCTACACTCCAAATAAAAAGCTAAAATCCAAACTTCACGAACCTATATCTTCTCCATACTATATCAAAATTGACCAAAACTACTTTAATTGTATATAACTTTTAGTTAGTTATTTAATAAAGGTAGTTTCATTTAATTTGGAATTAAGATGCAAAGTTAGGTTTTGGACCCTTATTGCACATTATACATGAACAAAATATGTATTTTATTTATTCTGTATATATTACATTGTTCATGCTTTTATATTTTTAAAATTTTGTAAAATTTATTTGTATCTTATGTACATAATTAGAAGAAAGAAAAGTCATTCAAAACACAATAAAATAATTAGTATACACAAATACGTAAATGAATTGTACATACTTATACACGCATATAATAAATATACATATTTATTTAAGTGTACAAACAACTTCAAAAAAATACAATAAAATATATTTAAGTATATTTAAATATGTTATAATTACATAAATTTTGTATATAAAATAATAGTACTTAAAAAAGGAAATAAAAATAAAATACATACTATATAAGTAAATATATCTATATTTATACTTGTAAAAATAAACATACAATAAATTAACTTGTAAAAATAAATATAAATCATAATAAAATACTAAATTAAATAATAAACATTTTTCATGTTTTAACTTAAAATTTTAAATATCATTTATTATTTTTAAATGAATTAAAAAGGCTTTATTTTTAGATTTTGTCTTTTTACTGGCCTACGTGGACTAATGGGAACCTGACCTGAGTTGACCTTGGTCAACTCTCCGACCTCCCTAGGTCTGCTCTGTTAGACACTAGACCCGTTGACTTCCTTGATTTTTCCTTCAAGATTCTTTCACCATTTTGTTTTTATTTCTTTATGACTTTTGCACCTCGATCGTAGCACTTTCACATTGACATCTCTCCTCGATCTATAGGGCTCTGATCCGTGTTGTGCCCGTGGTCAAAAGTCATCGTCTACATAAAACGCTCCTTCTTCCTCCATTTGATTTTGATCTCTCTTCCACCATCCAAACCCTAACCCTAGATCATATCAAATCTCTTGGTCACAGCAGGAGGCTCTCCAGTAGTTCAGCGAGTGAGGAAGGGCATGATTCGAGCCAGATCCAGCTCCACTGGCCATCTCCACCGCGAGATCCGCTCCCAGCTACTCCAGGCAGGTGAGGTTCTATATCTTTGCATTTTCATGTTCCTATAACCTGGAATAGAGTAGTTTAGATTTATTTGCAGTTTATATAGCATTTTATTTCATAAAATACAAAATTCAAAGTTTGTCGGAGCCGAGCTCCAGCGACCCACATCACTGTGTCTCAACCGTTCCTCAACCCACCTGATATCCTCATTTCATTCCCCTCTGAGTTCTAAGCAACCTGTGCACTTTCCAGTCACCTTGATCTTCTCTGGATCAAGAGATCTGATCTCTCTCCTCCGCCTTCTGTCGGAGATCATCTCCGCACTTCGCCCTGCTCCATTTCACCCTCTGCGAACCCTCAGAATGCATGTTTGTGTATGCTAAGCTTCCCTACAGGTTATGGAGGCCCCAAGACCCCTCGTGGGTCGATTTTTGGTTCTATCAAAGCACATGGACCCCAAAACTTCTTCAACCTCTAGGAACTCCTCAGGTTGTTCTCGGACCGATCCGACACCTCCATCAGCACCTGGGAACCTCTAGGAAGCTTCCAAGCCTTTTTGTCATGGCTAAGAATGTCGGAGTCGCTCGAGAGAATACATCAAAGCTCACCTCCTCCAACGTTCTTCCTTGTTCTTCTTCCTAGCTTTTCCGTTGTCTGATCATGCATCCCCTCCATCTGTAGCATTAGTCGTCAGATCCAGAAGCCATCGATCGTTAGATCATCTGTCAGGTTTCAATCATGACCCTTCATCAATGAAAGGTTATCCACTATCGAGGAGTCGTCACGTGTTCAAGTTAGGAGATCTGGGCCATCGATTAGCTCCTTTAGGGGGTAATTTTGCCCTATACCCCATGCTATTTTGTATTTATTTTTTAATCCATAAATTTTCGTCTGTAGTGTAAAAAGTTTTGATTATTTTGTATGAAGACCCCTGTACATTCTTTATTTGCAGCTTGGTCCCTTGCCACGTCACCTCACGTGCCATACACATGAGGTGATGTGCTTTTTGCAAGGCTCCCCCTGTTCTTTTGTGTTATGTTTAGTTTATAAATTTTATACTTAAGTTCAAAACTTTTTGGGATAATTGCATGTATGCACTATCGTGTTCTAAAAATTACATTTATACCCCTAGCAACGTGGAATGAATTAAATATTTGTAGGAAAATTATGTAGAGGCCCCTAGTCTTTATATTTTTATTCCCAATTACATTTTTTATTTATTTTTATTTTCATTTCAGTACCTGTCAGTATTGTATTTTTATTTTGTTTATTCGTTGCATTAAAAATACCATCTTATAATTAAAAATTATAGGAAATTTAAAATAAATGCCTTATATCATATTCCATCCCATATATTTTTCGTAGGGCATTTAAAATTATTTTTCTATATCTAAAAATCCAAAAGCATTGACTTCAATCCCTGATTGCATTAAAAATCCATAAAAATTAAGAAAATGTTTTGAAAAATTCTAAAAAAATAGGGGTTAATTGTATTTTCCACCTACATACCAAAATTCACAAAAAAAACTCAAAAGAAAAACAAATAAAATAGCAAAACCCTTATAAACCTATAAAAATTTTTAAAATCATTAATAAAACAAAAAAAATACATTTCTGTTTTTATTTTCTGTATTATATTTACTACATATTAAAATTAGTTTTGGAAATTTTTGAGCTACTTAGCTACTTTTGAAATCCAAAACAATTCATCCTATTAATTCAAGTCACTATTTTCATATTTTTCTTCAATTTAAAATACATAATAAATAGCAAAAATTCTGAGAAAAATGTCGAAAATAGAGAAAAATATAAAAACAATTTATTTCCTCATTTTGAGGTATTTATAGCATTCTATAAATATAAAAGTCTACACCTATTTATATAGCTATAATTACTTAGATTATTATTATTATCAAAATACAAAAATATATTTATTAAAACCATAAAAAATAAAAAGGATTGTACCTTAGTGTATTTTCTTGATTTTGTCTTTTTTTGTAATTTTATTATATTATCTATATTATATCTATATATTATGCATATATTCATCTTATATCTAATTAAAGAGAAAGATAAAATTAAATATTAGAAAATACAAAAAAAATATATAAAAAATTATAAAATTAAAAACACAAAATATATATGAATTAAAATCTTAAAAAAATAAAAACTAAAAACCTAATACAAATAAAAAATCTTCATAAAACCACCAAAAACAATTTTGTTCTTCTTTTGCCAATTTTTGTTGTTTATTCCCCTTGCTCCCTATGTTTGATACCCTATAGTACTTCCACAATACCGTTATATATAGGGTCATAATAAATTTTAACCCCTCATTTTGATTGCTTGAATGATTGCTTGTGTGGGTTAATTGTTGAACAAGTTTGTGTTTTGTGAGTGGTCGCGTCAGTGACAGTGTAGGTTCTGCCTTGTGTAGACCACATTAGGCCCTCGCAAGACCCAACTTTAGAAATGGCGATGTTGCTGGGGAGCCCTAGTAAGCATATGGCTTTTACTTCGGATACCATTCATTTGTTGGCATGCATCTACCTTCTTTTTTTCATTGTTTGGAACATTAATGAATCTACGTTTCATCATCTTTATTCTATCATTTTGGCCTTAAAAACCCTAGTAAATGCGTGTAAATAAGCGTAATTCATGCATTTTAGCATTCATGTATATGTGTGTAAATATTGTATAAAATGCGGTTTTTAAAGACAAAATTATAGAATAAAGAAAAGAAAAGAAAAAGAATAAAATATTGTAAATATTTTATGACCCGAAACACCGAGACCTAGGCATCTCGATGACTAGGTCGACAAGGAATAAAGTAGGGGGAGATAAGGGCCAAAATACAATACAAATTACTTTTATTTTATTCATTCTTTATTCATTTTGGGACCTATTTTTGGTTCCACTTTTTATACCTCAAATAAAGAAACTTTGTACATTAAAGTTGTAGATAATTAAATATAGAAAAATACAAAATTGATTTCACTCAAAAATAATGTACAGATAAAAAGTTATGGTCTGAATAAAAATCCAGAATCCCAACATCCCAGACCCGTATCTCACAAATGAAAACTCCAAATGCATCAAACTCACCTTTAATTGTATATAATTCAAAATAAGCTATTTAATGACGGTGGTTTTGCATTTGGCGGAGCTACGGTTTGAAAGTTGAGTTTTGGACCCCTATTGTATACTTGTACAGATTAAAATATTTAATTTATTATTTATTCATTATTTTTGTATTTTTATATTTTTATATTTTTTTAAATATTACTTATAATAATTATGTGCATTAAAATCAGAATAAAAATGCAAAGAAAACTCAAAATAAAAATACTTGTATGTACAAAACCTAGGTATAATACATATATACATAGTTGTATAATTACTAATTCTATTTTATTAAATATACAAACACATCAATAAAATAAAATGAAAATATAAGTATGCGTATAAAAGTATGTTATAATTATATAAATTAATAATACAAAATAAATAAATTAGATACATACAATAAAAATAAAAGAACACAATGTATAGAAGAATATACCTATAAAGGGTATAATAGGCAACTTGTAAAAATATACCTCTAAAAAATAAATAAAAATCATAATAAAATAATTTATAAAATAATAAACATTTTTTATTTTGTAACCAAAAAATAATAAATTGATTTGCTATTTTTAATTGATTTTAGAAATGTTTTTTCCCAGGGATTTTCCTGGTTGGTCCACGTGGACCAACCAGGTGGAAGTTGACCCGCTGGTCAACTCCCTGGTCTGCACCTGCAGCCTGTCAGCTGCGTTTTTTAGCCAATTTCTCCTATTTTTCTAGGCCGCATCGTTCACATTTTGACCTCGGGCCCTTCTTCACTTTTTATCCCCATATAACCACCATACACGCCCAGTACTTACATTGGTCTTTGGATCGAAGATTCGCTCGATAAACCTCGAACTTCATGCCATCTCGGCCATTCTCTACCTAATATTTAGAAGCTTGTCAGACTGCGTTTTTTTGGCGTTTTCTCCGAATTTTGGAGAGCGCGTCTTTCACCATTTGGCATTGCTTCCTTCTTGACTTTTGTTCACCATATATTGAGGATACACGCCCATGGTTGTTTTCGGGGAGTGCATCACTGGTGTGCTCCAGAAGCACTGTTCTTTGTGCCCCATCGACCACTCTTTAAAAATGACCTCCAATCCTCCATTTCAATTTTGAACGCCTTTTGCCCCTTCCTCCTCCCTTCTTTCATGTGCTGAGGTTAGAGGGAGGTGACAGCAACCTCACCTCACCGTTAGGAGGAGCGGAGGAGCGGCGCGGAGGCGTATCCACCCCCATCTCCGGCCCTTGGCCGTGAGGTTTCACTTCTTGGTTTTTACAACCAATCGAGGTCGTGTTTTGTTTCTTTTCTCGTTGTTCAGTTAGCTGCTAGCTTTAGGATCTGTTTAGTGCATTTATTTTACGGTTTAATCGATTAGTTCGCCCAGATTCCGCAACCGAACACCTTGCCGGAGCTCTCGAGCTCCGGCGACCACCATCTTCACCACGCCGCTATCCACCCTTTTTTGCTGTACCTGGGACCTTCTACTGTTGTATTTTGCTCTTCTTGCAGGTTCCCAAGCGCCCAGGACTCCGTCAGAGGTCGTTTTTGCTCGCGCCTCATCCACTTGGAGCCAACCTCCTCCGCCGGCCACGCAGCGGCGCTCCGGCCATTCCGTGGCCATTTTGTGGGCGTCGTCCAATCGAGGGGGCTCCCAGGAGGAAGGTGGTGCCGTCGGAATGGAGGAATCCACCTTGAACGCTGAGATCTCGATGCTTCAAGCTCGTCGGGGCCCTGTTCGTTGTTAGTTCATTCTAGAAGCCCCAGCACCGTCCGATCTATCCGGGCGAGGGTATTTTGCTCCATTTCCCCCAGCCATTTTGTGTAATGTTGATTTAGGACTCAAAGCATTCATATGCAGTTGTGTACTTCTGTATAATTTGCATATTGGCCCTTGAGCTTTGCTCTATTTACATTCATACCCTTGTTAGGCCTTGTATTTTTTTTGTGCTTTCGTTATTTATTTCATGCATTTAGAAAATTCAAAAAAATCTTAAAAAATAGATTTAAGCTCCTGCTGCATTGTTCTTTCACGCCAATATTTTTATTTTGAATTTTGAGTCTTTTTTATATTTATAAAAAATAAAAAACATCTATTTTCAGCACTGTTTGCGTCATAAAATCCCTAAAAATTATAAAAACTACCAGAAAATTCCCAAAAAAATATATTTTGTGTATTTTAGTATCATTTAGCTCCAGAACAAAAATCATTAAAAAATACAAAAGAAAACTCCTAAAAATTATAAAACTCTAAAAACCTTCATAAAAATTTTAAAAATTCTATAAAAATACAAAAAATGCAATTTCAGTTTCTGTATCTTCTTTGATTTATTACCTTTCTATTAAAATTAATTTGAGGAATTTTGGACACCATTTGATATTTTCATCCCCACTTTAATTTCGGCCAGCATTTATATTCACTGTTTTCTTGTATTTTATCATTTAAAAATACCAAAAATATTCTGAAAATTCCCCAAAAATCACAAAATAGTAAAAAATATAAAAAGTTCAAAAACATGTTATTTCATAATATTGGAGTATTTTTACTTATTTTTATAAATACCATAGCCACTCTTTTCTTATATTGTATATATTCTTAATTATTGAAAAAGAAAATATAAAAAAATATTAAATATAAAAAGAAAATATAAAATCAGAAAATTAAAAAGCAAAATACAAAATCAAAAATTAAATAAAAAATATAAAATAAAAATCCCACAAAAAAATAAGCATAGTAGACACTTGATCACATTCACACACTTGTGCATTTTGCCCCGTTCTACCTGTCTGTTCCCTGTGTTCGACCTCTACACATACTTGCACCTATACACATCTTGTTGTAGAGTTATAATAAATTTTAACTCCACACACTTTCACTGCTTTACTTGATTGTCGTGGGTTAATTGTTGTTTGAATCTCGGATTTCGTTGGAGGTCAAATCAGCGACTGTTGATTCGCCTTGTGAGTCAACACGACCCTGCAAATCCTTGTTCAAGAAACATAACATATATAGAGAAGAATCATTATCTAAGGATTGAAGTCAGGAGATATTGATCATAGTTCCGTATGTCTTAATAATCTTATTTCAAGGAACACGTAGTATAGATTTTGGGTGTTGCTTTCCTTTATTATTATTTTGGTTTTATTTTTCTTGTTTTATTTGAGATAATTATTTAATTGTGCTAATCTGTTCTCTTATATTTTTCTTGGTGTGACATGGAGGCGAAGGCGACCGCTTAGGTGGTTGGTGCACCAGAGCTATGAGGAGCTTGGTCATTCTCTTTGTTGACAAAGTGGAGAGAGCGGGGGAGAGACAGAGAGAGATTTATCATAGCCATTTCTCCTTTTTATTTTTGTGAGCGAGTGACTTTTATTTGCATTTTTAATTTGTAATAATACAGGTGGACTGAAGTTTCGATACTCGGGCCCAATTTCCAAGTATTTTTTCACTTGGGGGCTCACCGGATTTTCTCAAGTTTTCTTTGCCTTTATTTTCTTTATTTTCTGCATTTTGTGTTGTCCGCCTTATTTTAATTTATTTTGTGGAATGAGCCCTTAGCATTTTACAGTTGCTTGATTGAGTAAATTAAGGCCAAACACCTAATATAATGCATGTACCTATATTCTTCACATTTGTACTTAGCTCAAATTAATTGTTGAATACTTAGACTTGAAACCACACACCGCGAGAGGTCTCCATACAACGCTTGTAGGACCCATTGTGGTGAGCACCGAGGAGCCTCTAATATTGGACTCTTAGGTTTCTTCTCTAGGTTTTTAGCATTTGGTTCTTCACAATAATAGCAATTCCTATTTAGGACAATTTCCTTTGCATATCGTGCATGTAGATTAGGTTTATAAATTTTTTTCCTTGCATCCCGCATGGAGAGAGTTGGGAAGCATTCTAAGTAATTTTACCTTTGCATTCATCATTTAGAATCAAGGGTAAGTTTTCCATCCTTGATACGACTTGTATCGCTTTGTCGTTTTCTTCCTCTGATTTTGAACACCTAGGGCAAAAAGAAAATCCAAAAAAAATCATTAGGCACTTTTGCATTGAAAATACTCAAAAAATGAAAATAAAAAACTAAAATAAGGGGACTGCTAATTGAATTTTGAACTAACTAAAAGTTGTAACAAATATCATTGTTTAGGGTTCACAAAGCCTCATCGTATTCATGTACACTCCAAAAAGAGCGAAGCATGACTGAAAAATAAAAAGATGGGAGTTGCTAAATAATGGCCTGACAAATCAGGCCCACTGTCACTGAAGCGACTACTCGGATCCTCTCATTATTTCAACTTTCTCACACAGATAATAAAGCAAATAAGAGCAGGAGCTAAAATTTGTTATACCCTACTAAGAATGTACAATGGCAAGCAAGTATGGGTTGAACACAGGTAACAAAGATGTAAAGCAATGTGAGATAAACAATCAAAACATAAATCATCCCTCAACTTCTTAGCCAAAATGATTTTTTGTGGGTTTTTATATTTAATTTTTTATTTTTGTTTTATATTTTTGTATTTTGATTTTTAATTTTCAGATTTTATATTTTCTTTTTGGATTTTTATATTTTTATAATTCTTTCTATTTTAAAAGATAATATAGATATATATAGTAGAGTATATATACAATATAGAGTAATATGGATACAAATACAAATAAATAGACAAAATAAAGGAAACAAAATCTTTTGGGGTTTTAAATAATTTTTTACTATTTTTGTGGTTTTTTAGGAACTTTTGCTTATTTTTATATATTTTTAAAGTCAAAAATACCCTAAATCAGAGTTTAATTAATTAGGCCTAATTAAAATGGAGATAAAAATAGCAAACAAAATAAAAATTTCTACAAATTATTTTTAATAACTAATTAATAATATAGAGAAAAATTTAAAACAAAAAACACAATTTAAGATCTATACAAGTGTATTTGGGGTTTTTCAATTTTTAAGAGTTTTCTTTTGTAATTTTAGTGATTTGTGGTCTGAAGATTAAAAATACATAAATAAGAAAAAAATATATTTTTGGAATTATTTAGAAATAGTTTTATATTTTTATGGATTTTATAAGCTAGACAAGAAATATTTAAGCTATTTTTTATTTTTAATAATAATAAAAAGATCGAAAATTGTAATATAAAATGTGTGAATGGAAGTCTGTGCAATCAAGAGCATACATATATGTTTTTGAGAATTTTTGGAGTTCAATTACTATTTTAAATAAATAGAAACAACAAAGAGAAACTACACTACTAGCAGGGGCATTTTTGTAAATAAAATAGAGTTCAAGTCACTAAAAATATATAACGTGCTCAAAAGGTTCTAGGCCAAGATGAAATACAAAAACCTTTAGGGGTGTTCACGCAAAATGTCCCCTCACATGGTGATGTCACGTCAGGTGACGTGGCATGGATTGAAGTGCAAATACACAAAGTCCGGGGGCCTTTTCCAAAAGTTACAAAATAAATTACACTATAGAGAGAAGTTTAGGGACCAAATATTAAATGGAAACTAATACAAAAAGAAGGAGGGTGTCGATGCAAAATACCCTCTCCTACAGCGCTGGGCGATGGCCTAGATCGATTCATTTTATACGCGTCGACGCCTAGTGCCCCGATGATGGTTCGCCAATGAACGACCATGATTAGATGATCTCGAAATGATAGACGGCTTTGGCACATGGAGATCGGACGATAGCCGTGCGTTCTGGGGGCGAGGAATGATCGGACGGTTGCTACTCCTCACAAAGAACATCAAGTAACAACAACATCCCGTTGCTTTGATCTAGAGAATATTGTTCTCCTCGAATTCTCTTTTGATACGAGTAGCTCCAAGAGCTTGCTGACGTCCTCCCGCGTCGGTGGGTTGGCTCAAAAGGGCGCGGGAGGGTCTCGATTGCTCCGACGACAAAAAAATCCACCTGGGAGGGTACCCCCTGCCTTAATGAGCCTCAAAAAGGTTCTCTTATCTGGTTCTTTCCTGCAGGAGCACATTAGGCCAAAAAATGAAGCCTAGGAAGGCTTCCGATGGCTGTACAGGGCTGTAGGTGGCGCGGATGGGGCTCCTCCGACGAGTGGCGGAGGAGGAGGAGCAAGCAGCTTGTTCTATGCAAGAACAAGGGGAATGGAGGTATGGTGGATGATCAAAAGGTGGAGGGGGAGATGATGGAGGTGTTAGTAGAGGCGGAGCATGGCTGAGGTGGTCAAAATGAGATGGTGGAGCTGGGGCTCCGACGATTGGTGGATTTGGGTTTTACGCTAAACTTGACAAAATCAAAAGAAATAAAAGATTACCCTAAGCTATTGAGAGTCTAAAGGATGGAAAGAGTTAAGAAAAGGAGAGCTACTTTGTCTGGACCAGAGCGGGGTGACCTCGCGGCGGAGCGGGCGACGGCAACTCGGATCTCCTCAATTCGACATCCTCATGAACCCCCGTAGGGCTGGGTCGATTCCTGTTGTCACCAAGAAGACCCTCGAATGCTCAGGATTAGGGTTTGAAGGTGGAAGAGTGATCCAACTGGAGAAGGAGGTGGAGGGAAGCTTTTGTACTAGTTGATAAAGTGATGAGACTATCGAGGCTAATCAAGCAATGCAGTAATCCACAACCCGAGGTGGCGCTTTGGTTTGTATCACCAATGAACGAGGAACAAAAGATGCGAAGGGAGCAACATGAAATAATGCAAGATTCGGCCTGCAAAAATCGACAAAAGAAGGGTTCAACCGAGGTGTCAAAGGCGCAGGAGGGAAGTCAGAGAATTGACTGGGGTCAACTCTCCAAGCAACTTGGTTAGACCATGTGGAACAACAAGGAAAAATCAACCCTGGAAAATATTGGAAATTATATATTAAATAATACATGATTTTAATAATTTTATATTATAAAATAAATTGTGTATTATTTCCTAAATAATTTTATTATGATTTTTGTTTATTTTTTAAAGGTTGTGTTTTAATAGTTACTTATTAGGGGTAATATATAGGTATATTTATCTATGTTTTTGTGTATTTTTTATTTTTTTTATTTTAATTTTATTATTTTAGTTTATTATTTTATATAATTATAAATTATTTTTAGATATTTAAATATATTTTTATTATATTGTTCTAATATAATATATACACTTAAATAAATAAGTCTATTTATTATATAGCTGTAGGTATAGGTAATTCAACTATGTATTTCATATACATATTTTATTTTAGCACATTTCCTTTATTGTTTTATTTTATGTTTAACATGTACATATATTATAAATAATATTTACAAAATTATAAAAATATAAAATTATAGAAATAGTAAATAACTAATTATTTGATTATTTTAATCGGATATACTATACAATAGGGGTCTAAAACCTAACTTTCACACCTTAACTTCAAAAATGAAACCACCTTCATTAAAAAGCTTATTAAAAGTTATATACAATAAAAGGTGATTTTTATATATTTTGAATTTTTATTTGAGAGATATGGGTCCGGGAATTCGGGATTTTGGAATTTAATTCAAGGTATAACTTTTATTCTATATATTATTTTTGTATGAAATAAATTTTGTATTTTTCTATATTTTATTATCTACAACTTTCATGTATAAAGTTTCTTTATTTGAGGTATAAAAAATGGAAATAAAATAGATCCCAAAAATGAATAATGAATGAATAAATAAATGGGAATTTTATTGTATAATTGGCCCTTGTCTCCCCCTACTTTATTTCTTGTCGACCTAGTCATCGAGATGCCTAGGTCTCGGGGTTTAGGGTCATAAAATATATTTGATATTTTATTCTTTTTCTTTTCTTTTCTTACATACAGTCTTTTATAAACAATTTGCACAACAATGCATGAAAGTTAATTTGCCTAAATTAGAGGTATTTACATGCATTTACTAGAAATTTTAAGGCCAAAATAATAGAATAAAGGTGATGAAATGGAGATTCATCACCCCCTATACTTGCCTTTACTAGTCCCTAGCAAACACTTATGCAATAAGTACAGAAAATAAAAATAAAGAAAAGAAAAAGAAAGGAATTGCATTAGTATAATTATCAAACTTGTCTTCACAAAATCAAAATTTGGAGCTTATTTCAGACTTTTGGAATTTTAGTGTGGGCGGAACCTTATTAGGAATCGGATTTGAAATCCAACAGCCTTTGAGAATCCAAAAACTCTGCTCAAGTCTCCTCAATAGCCAGGTCAGAATACTTCAACTCATACGCAAATCCTTACGACTAAGAATCTGACTCATACAGTGTATGTGATAGTGGCTCTCTCCAACTGAAATGACAAAGAGACTGACTTCTCCAGCATGAGAACCCAGTGATTCCCCAATCCAGCAACTCCTTCCCCGAGGAGCGGGGTATTCTCTTCTAAGTTCAAGTAACAACCAACTCAAGAGGAGGGGGTGAAGAGAAGAATAGACGACAACTAGTGTAGCTACCTACCCTAGGATGCAAGATCAGTGTAGTCAAGTCATCCAGCTGCAGGCTCACATGATTTGACTTTGAGGCTCAAGCTTGCTTATTGACTATACAAATATGTACACTCTAGCGGGCATTTTATTTTCAATCAGGCCTGCCCACTTTTTTGGAGTTTCTTTTTGTTTTTTTAACTACTATATGCAGATGCATTTACTTAAGGAGTTTTTCCTCTTGAGCTAGTAGATTATCCCTATTTTGAAGTATTATTGCAACCCACACTCTCTTGTCTTTAGACGTCTTTTCTACTGGACGGATTGGGGTGCACTTCCCTCCCTAGACAAGGACAAATGTCTCCACTCGTGTGCATCTCATACCGGCAAATCCAATCCCCTCACCACTCCAACTGAGTTGAGCCAAGTGAAAGGTGTAGGTGTCAAGTTAGGTCATTATCAACAAGAGTCATGTGTGTGCTCTAAAATACTCTACTTAGGCAGTCAAGAATCTATTGAACCAAGTCTCATGATCCTCAAAGAATTAAGTCAACAAGACCTGAAGTATCTCAATTCCGGTTCCTATAAGGTTCCTGTCCAACCAAACTCCAATCTTCGGATTTTACTTGGACTTGTTCAATTACCAAACTTAATCCAAAAAAATGTGAATGCTATGAAAATGCTATATTCAATGCAGAAAATATTTTTGTGATATAGTTTTCAAAGATTTTGAACTTTTTATAGATTTTTGAAAAAGATGATTCATACGCATTTTTTGGTGTTTTTAAAAAGATTTTGTAAATGTTTTTGGTATTTTTAGGTTGCAAATGTTTTTGTGATTTTTGAAAACAAAAGCTTTTGGATAAAAAAATTAGGTACGAATATTTACATGGGGATGCCTCTTATATTTAATAGAGTTAGGTTTTTAAGAATTTACAAGGGGTATGTAATCATTTTTATAGATAGTTTTATACAATAATAAAGAATGTTAGTGCGATGTATATATTCCTCAAACTTATTTGAAAAAGGGTTTTACAAACAATTTTGGAAAATTATAGTCCAAAATAATTTTTACAAACATTTACACACATTTGAAAATCATTTTGCAAATGTTTTTCAAATAGTATATATAGATTTTTCAAAATATTTCTGCAACTATTTTCAAAATTGTTTGCAAATAGGTTTTCAAAAATTTTATTTCACATAAAGAAAAGAAATTTTATAACCCCAACATTTTTACAAAGGTTGAAATATTTAACAAAATGTTTTTCCAAATAGTTTCAAAAGATTTTTCAAAAGGATTTTCAAACTATTTTTCGAACATTTTGCAAAAGAAACATTTTACCTGATTTATTAATCAGTACATACAAAACGAATTTGAGGAATAATACACATCTTTTTATTAAGTGTTTAAAATGAATTTTATAGGTATTTTATATAGTATTTTTAGCCATACTTATTATTAAAAATACGAAAGTACAAGTTATGGCTAAAGTATATACGCAGTATATACGACCCCCCGTACTTAGCCTGAGCTATGTCCTCATAGATCAGAGAGAAAAAGAGAAGACATAACTCATACTGAGTATAGAAAAGTCTAAAGAATAGATGAAGAAACAAATGAATGAATGAGAAGTCAATCGCCCCCCCCCCCCCCCATACTTAAGATCAAATAATCCTAAGTATAGCAGACCGTACACAAAGCAAGGAGGGTCAAGGGTGGGAATGAACAGATCGTACTCAGACTGTCTCCCCCTATACTTTGGGTAAGATATCCCTAAGTATAAACAAGAAGAGGATACAATGGAGAGGATCAAAGAATGAAATCATTCGGGATGTACAACCCCCTATACTTAGGACAAGGTATGTCCTAAGTATAGAAGATTGACAAAAAGGGGCAACACCTTATTGATAGAAAAAGAACAATGAAAAGGTAAAGAAGAAAATATAAGTGAGGATAGACTAAGAAATTTGAACAACTCGGGATGCGCATCCCCCCTATACTTAGACAAAGTACGTCCTAAGTGTAGCAATGATGAAGGGGATGACACCTTTTCAGTAGAATAAGAAACAAAACAAACAAAAGAAGAAAAAAGAAAAGTCATTCAAAAATATTTTTATTTGCTTTGTCTTCGACTGCAGCTAAGAAGTATTCAACTCATCATCATAAATCACTTGGATGGAGCCAACGACAAATAGGAATCTGTCATGCTCAAGATAAGGCTTCAGAAGATGTCCATTGACCACAAATGGTTGTGCGCCGACTGACAAACTAGATATCATTACGCTTCCATTGTCACGCACATGCCTCACTGTGAACGACCTAGTCCATTTGCTTTTCAGTTTGCCTGGAAAGATGTTTAATTTTGCATCGAACAACCATACCTTCTGGCCCAGCTTGAAGGATTTGCGGTAGATATGCTTGTCATGCCACTTCTTGACCTTCTCCGTGTACATCAGGGTGTAGTCATATGCATAATCTCTAAATTTCAATAATTTGTTCAGATACACTTTTCTGTTTTCCCCTGCTTTCTCATAGTCCAAGTTGCAGATGTTGATGGCCAATAAAGATTTATGTATCAGCTCAACGGGCAGATGACATGACTTGCCATACACAAGGCGGTAGGGAGACATTCCTAGTGGTTATTTGTATGTGTTCTGTAAGACCAAAGAACTAAATCAAGTGGCTGAGACCAGCTATTGCAATCCGGACACACAAACTTCTGTAGAATTGTCTTTATCTCCCTGGTTGAACATTCAGCTAAGACATTATACTGTGGGTGGTACGGTGAAGCGACACGCTTCTTCACCTCTATGTTTATGTCCCCCATCTGATATTAGAATTTTGAGAATCCTGAACTATGTTATGATGTGATCTCTTAAGAATCGACAGACACTCCGACTGTCGGTGATTCGGGAGGAATATCCTCCACCCAACGACTCACATAATCGACAGCAAGCAGAATATATTCGTAGCCCTGGCTTTTTGGAAATGGGCCCACAAATTCTATGCCCCATTCGTCGAAGATGTCTGATATCTGGATGAATTTCAAAGGCATTGTGTCTCTCATTCCTATGGTACCACCCATCTTCTGGCAGTCAGTGCAACACTTGACGTAATCTCCTGCATCCTTGAATAATGTAGGCCACCCAGAGGTCACTTTGAAGAACCTTTGATGTCGTTCGTCTGCCTGAATGGTGTTCTCCGGATTCTTGATCATGACAAAGTGTAAGGACACTCGGAACTTCCTCCTGAGGAATATACCTCCTCCAGATGCAATCTGCCCCCTCGCGGAATATATATGGATCCTCCAACTGGTAGTAATCGATTTTAGACAAAAAATTGTCGATTTTAAGCTTCGACCAATCTTGTGGAGTTCTCTTAGTTACAAGATAGTGCACAATATTAACATACCAGGGAAGCGAGGTAACTGACAAAATTGCCTCATCTGGAAAGGTCTCAGTGATAGGTTACAAGTTTTGCTAAGGAGATTCAGGCTCGGGAAGTCGTGATAAGTGGTCGGCCACCACATTCTTAACTCTAGGTTTAACTCAAATTTCAAGGTCAAACTCATGGAGGAGAAGGATCCACCGGATGAGACGTGGTTCGGCGTCATTCTTATGCTGTAAGTACCAGATGGCCGAATGATCTGTGTAGATGATGACCTTAGATCCGAGGAGATGGGATCTGAACTTTTCCAAGGCAAAGATTATGGCTAGAAGCTCCTTCTCAGTGACTGTATAATTTCTTTGAGCTTCATCGAGCATTCATCTAGCATAGTAAATAACAAATGGAACGTTATCTTTCCTATGTCCAAGTACAACACCGATGGAATAATCTGACGCATCAGTCATTATATCAAAAGGTTGTGTCCAAATCGGCAGCTGCAAGATAGGGGCATGAGTGATAAGTTCTCTCAATTGATTAAAGTCAAGGAGCACACGGTCGTCAACAATGAAATCATTCTACTTGCCTAACAACTCGGTCAACGATCTGGCCAGCTTACTGAAATCTTTAATAAATCACCGGCAAAAACCGACATGGCCCAAGAATGACCTGGCCTGCTTGATGGTTGTAGGTGGCTCTAGCTTGGAAATTGCCTCCACCTTAACTGGGTCGACTTCCATGCCACGTTTATATACAACGTGAGCCAGCATAATTCCCTCAGTCACCATGAAGGTATTCTTTTCCCACGAGAGCACCATATTTACTTTGCAACACCTCCGTAAGACTCGATCTAAATAATCAAGGCATTGGTCAAAGGAGTCCCCGTAGACAGAGAAATCATCCATAAAGACCTCAAGAAAATTCCCCACCATGCCAGCGAAAACTGCAAGCATACATCTCTGGAATGTGACTGGGGCATTGCATAGCCCGAACGGCATCCGTCTGAAGGCGTATGTACCAAAGGGATAGGTGAACGTGGTCTTATCTTGGTCTTCATGAGCTATAGTGACTTGATTATATCCAGATTATCCATCCAAGAAGCAGAAGTATCCATCCAAGAAGCAGAACATATTTGATCTGACCAAAGTGGCAAGTACCACCTAGATGAATTCAAGGAATACCTCAAATATAAAGGAAATATATCCAATCTCACTCCTCTTAGAACTCCTCAACTAAATGGTGTTGCTGAAAGACGCAACTGGATCATCATGGACATGGTTCGTTCAATGATGACTAAAGCACATTTACCTCTTAGTTTTTGGATATGCAACAGAGATTAGAATATATATATATATATATATCCTCAATAATATTCCTAGCAAAATGTACCCAAAACTCCTCATGATCTTTGGTTTGGAACCAAGCTCAGTGTTTGACACTTGAGGATTTGGGGTTGCTTGGTCCATGCGAATAACATGGACGCAATTAAGATAAAATCTCGCACTAGAGAGTGCTACTTCATTGGATATGTAAATGAAAGTATTAGATACCAACTTTATGTCTCTAGGACTCAAAATTTTTTTGTCTATAGAAATGTAAAATTCATAGAGGATGACTTCTTTAAGATTCCAGATAAAAGTGAAGTAAAGGAACTTATTGAATCCCCAGAAGATATTGATCTTCCTGAATTGGAAAGTGAGGCTGTGAGTGAAGATGAAACACCCATGTATCTTTGAAGGAGTACAATGGTGGTTATACCACCTAAAAGGTATGGATTCCATGTGTTAGGTGAAAATGACAATGATCCAACTTCATTTGATGAAGTACTCACGGATCGTAACATTGACAGACGGATGCTAGCAATGTAGTCAGAAATAGACTCCATGTACAAGAACGGTGTATGGAACTGATGAATCTCCATTTCATCACCTTTATTATGTCATTTTGGCCTTTAAACCTAGCTAAATTCATGTAAATAACATTATTTTACATAAAATAACCTATATTATTTATTGTGTAAATATTGTATAAAAAAACTACATTTAAAGCCAAAATAAAAGAACAAAGAATAGAAAAGAAAAAGAAATGAAATACCATAGGTAATGAATGACCCTCAACCTCGAGAACTAGGCATCATGATGATTGGGTCATCAAGGAATAAAGTAGGGGGAGATAAGGGTCAAAACTACAATAAAACCCCTAATTTTAATTCTCCAATAAGTCATTTTTTGGGACCTATTTTACTTTTTATTATTTATACATATAACAATAAACTTTGTACATGGAAGTTGTAGATAAAAATACATATAAAAATACAAAATTTATTTCACATAAAAATAGTGCACAATGTGGCTTCTACACTCAAAATAAAAAGCCAAGATCCAAACTTCACGGACCTGTATCTTCCCCCATACTATATCAAAATTGACGAAAACCACATTTAATAGTATATAACTTGTAGTGAGTTATTTAATGAAGGTAGTTTCATTTAATTTGGAATTAAGATGCAAAAGTTAGGTTTTGGACCCTTATTATACATTATACATGAATAAATTATGTATTTTATTTATTCTTTATATATTACATTTTTTATGCTTTATATTTTTATAAATTTGTAAATATTATTTGTAGCATATTTACATAATTAGAAGAAAGAAAAGTCATTTAAAATGCAATAAAAAAGCAATATACACAAATACATAGATGAATTATACATACTTATACACGCATATAATAAATATACATATGTATTTAAGTGTACAAACAACTTCAGAAAAATACAATAAAAATATTTATCATATATTTAAATGTGTTATAATTATATAAATTTTTTATATAAAAATTTAATATTTAAAATAGAAAATAAAAATAAAATACATACTATATAAGTACATATATCTATATTTATACTTGTAAAAATAAACATACAATAGATTAACTTGTATAAATAAATAAAAATCGTAATAAAATACTAAAGTAAATAATAAACATTTTTCATGTTTTAACCTAAAATTTAGAATATCATTTATTATTTTTTAAATGAATTAAAAAGGCTTTATTTTTTGTTTTGTCTTTTCCTGGCCTACGTGGACTAATGGGAACATGATCTAAGTTGACCTCGGACAACTCTCTAACCTCCCTAGGTCTGCTTTGTTAGACACTAGACATGTTGACTTCCTTGATTTATCCTTCCAGATTCTTTCACCATTTCGTTTTGATTTCTTCATGACTTTTGCACATCAATTGTAGCTCTTTCACACCGACATCTCTCCTCGATCGATAGGGCTCTGATCCGTGTCATGCATGTGGTCAAAAGTCATCATCTACATAAACCCCCCTTCCTCCTCCTTTTGATTTTAATCTCTCTTCCTCCATCCAAACACTATCCCTAGATCAGATCAAATCTCCTGGTCACAGCAAGAGGCTCTCCAGTAATTCAGCGAGTGTGGAAGGGCATGATTCGAGCCAGATCTTGCTCCACCAGCCATCTCCATTGCGAGATCCACTCCCAACTACTCCAGGCAGGTGAGCTTCTATCTCTTTGCATTTTCTTGTTCCTAGAACCTAAAATAGAGTAGTTTATCTTTTATTTGCATTTTATTTTGCATTTTATTTCATAAAAAACAAAATTCGAAGTTTGCCCGGCGACCCACATCACTGTGTCTTAACCGCTCCTCGACCCATCTGACATCCTCATTTCGTTCCCCTCCGAGTTCTAAGCACCCTGGGCACTTCCACTCGCCTTGATCTTCTCTGGATCTAGAGATCTGATCTCCCTCCTCTTCCTTTTATTGGAGATCATCTTCGGACTTCCCCCTGCTCCATTTCACCCTCTACAGATCCCCATAACCCATGTTTGTGTATGCTAAGCTTCCCTGCAGGTTATGGAGGACCCAAGATGCCTCGCGGGTCAATTTTTGGTTTCATCGAAGCACCTGGACCCCTGAAACTTCTTCAACCTCTAGGAACTCCTTCGATTGTTCTTGGACCGATCCGACAACTCCAGCAGCACCGAGGAACATCCAAGAAGCTTCCAAGCTTTTTTGTTACGGCTAAGAACGTCAGAGTAGCTTGGGAGAATATATCAAAGCTCACCTCCTCCGACGTTCTTCCTTGTTCTTCTTCCTAGCTTTTTCATCGCCCGATCAAGCATCCCCTCCATGTATAGCAGCGGCCGTCAGATTCATAAGCCATAGACCGTCAGATCGGCTATCAGGTTCTAATCGGGACCCTTCGTCTATGAAGGGTTATCCACTGTCGAGGAATCGCCACGTGTTCAAGTGAGGAGATCTAGGCCATCGACCAACTCCTTTATGGGGTGATTTTGCCCTATACCCCTGCTCTTTTGTATTTTTTTAATCCACAAACATTCATATGTAGTGTAAAAAGTTTTGATTATTTTGCAAGAAGACCCCTGCACATTCTTTATTTGCAGCCTGGTCCCTTGCCACGTCACCTCACGTGCCCATACACATGAGGTGGTGGGCTTTTTGTAAGGCACCCCATGTTCTTTTGTATTATCGTTTAGTTTAGAAATTTTATATTTAAGTTCAAAACTTTTTGGGATAATTTCCTGTATGCACTATTGTGTTCTAAAAATTACATTTATGCCCTTACCAATGTGGAATGAATTAAATATTTGTAGGAAAATTACGTAGAGGCCCCTGGTCTTTATATTTTTATTCCCAATTGCATTTTTTTATTTATTTTTATTTGCATTTCAGTACCTTTTAGTATTGTATTTTTATTTTGTTTATTCATTACATTAAAAATACCATCTTGTAATTAAAAATTATAGGAAATTTAAAATAAGTGCCTTATATCATATTTCATCCCACATACTTTTCGTAGGGCATTTAAAATTATTTTCCTATATTTAAAAATCCAAAAGCATTACCTTCATTCCCTGATTGCATTAAAAAATCCATAAAAATTAAGAAAATGTTTTGAAAAATTCTAAAAACATTTGGTTTTTTGTCACTGTATTTTGCAACTATAGACCAAAAACAACAAAAAAATAAAAAATAGCAAAAAATAGCAAAACCCTTATAAACTTATAAAAATTATAAAAAAAAATCATTTAAAAATTAAAAAATGCATTCTATTTTTGATTTTTTATTATATTTACTACATATTATAATTATTTTTGGAAAATTTTGAGCTACTTAACTACTTTTGAAATCCAAAACAATTCATCCTATTAATTTAAGTCATTATTTTCATTTTTATCTTCAATTTAAAATACAAAAAAATAGCGAAAATTCTGAGAAAAATATCAAAAATAGAGAAAAAATATAAAAACATTTTATTTTCCCATTTTGAAGTATTTATAGCAATTCTATAAATATAAAAGTCTACATCTATTTATATAGCTATAAATACTTAGATTATTATTATTAAAAATACAAAAAAAATATTTTTAAAACTTTACAAAATAAAAAGGACTGTACCTTAGGGCATTTCCTTGATTTTTTTCTTTTTTTTATTTCTATTATATTACCTATATTATATTTATATATTATGCATATATTTATCTTATATCTAATTAAAGAGAAAGAGAAAAATAAATATTAAAAAATATGTAAAATATATGAAAATTAAAAAATTAAAAACACAAAAAATATGTGAATTAAAATTCCAAAAAAAATAAAAATTAGAAACCCAATACAAATAAAAAATCTTCATAAAACCACCAAAATAATTTTGTTCTTCTCTTGCTAATTTTTGTTGTCTATTTCCCTTGCTCCCTTTGTTTGATACCCTACAGTACTTCCACAATACAGTTATATATAGGGTTATAATAAATTTTAACCCCCCATTTTGATTTCTTGATTGAGTGCTTGTGTGGGTTAATTGTTGAACAAGTTTGGATTTCGTGAATGGTCATGTCAGTGAAAGTGTAGGTCCTGCCATGTGTAGACCACATTAGGCCCTCACAAGACCCAACTTTTCAAATGGCAATGTTGTCAGGGAGCAAGACGTAGTATAAATTTTGGGTGTTGTTTTCCTTCATTATTTTTCTGCTTTTATTTTTCCTGTTTTATTTGAGATAATTATTTAGTTGTGCTAATATGTTCTCTTATGTTTTTCTTGCGAGGGACCTGGAGGCAAAGGCGACCGCTTAGGTGGTTGGTGCACTAGAGCAATGAGGAGCTTGGTCATTCTCTTTGTTGACCAAGTGGAGAGAGTGGGGGAGAGATAGAGAGAGATTTAGCATAGCCGTTTCTCCTTTTTAATTTTGTGAGCGAGTGACTTTTATTTGCGTTTTTAGTTTGTAATAATACAGGTAGACTGAACTTTCGACACTTGGACCCAATTTCCAAGTGTTTGTTCACTTCGGGGCTCACCAGATTTCTAAAGTTTTCATTGCCTTTATTTTCTTTGTTTTTTTTAGTTTTGTGATGTCCACCTTATTTTTATTTGTTTTGTGGAATGAGCCCTTAGCATTTTATAATTTCTTGATCATGTAAATTAAGGCCAAAAACCTAATATATTGTATGTGCCTATAGTCTTTACATTTGGACTTAGCTCAAACTAATTGTTGAATACTTAGACTTGAAACCACACATCGCGAGAGGTCTTCATACAACGCTTGCAAGACCCATTGTGGCAGGCACCGAGGAGCCTCTAAGATCGGACTCTTAGGTTTCTTCTCTGGGTGTTTAGCATTAGGTTCTTTATGATAATAGCAATTCCTATTTAAGATGATTTCCTTCGCATATCGTGCATGTAGATTAGGTTTACAAATTTTTTCCTTTCATTCCGCATGGAGAGAGCTGGGAAGCATTGTATGTAATTCTATCTTTGCATTCATCATTTAGAATTAAGGGTAAGTTTTCCATCCTTGATACGATGTGCATTGCTTTGTTGCTTTCTTCCTCTGATTTTAAGCACCTAGGGCAAAAAGAAAATCCAAAAAAATCATTACGTGCTTTTGCATTGAAAATACTAAAAAAATGGAAATCGAAAACTAAAATAAGGGGTCTGCTAGTTGAATTTTGAACTAATTAAAATTTGTAACGAACATCTTGTTTGGGGTTCACAAAGCCCTCATCATATTCAGGTACACTCCAGAAAGAGTGAAGCATGTTCCTTAAGGAATAGGGACAAAAATCTGATATGTGGTTGCCTCAGTTATCACTTGGGTGTAGCGAAGTATTGGCGCTTCTATCATACATGGATGAGTAGGATCTAGTTGATGATGGTGCTCTCGCCTTATGTAGAGCATCCGAATTGATCTGTAGTACAGAGAATAGGCCACACCTTCACGGGGGTGTCTATCTCATCATCTAGCATCTGAGTACCTTGCTTGCAAGGGAATTAGTGGTTTTGCCTATCAGCTTCCCCTCTCTTTTCTTTGGTTGAGTAACCCCCACAATAGGTAATGCGGACTTCAGAAAGTGTAGATCAGAGGATACAAAGGAGTCAGAACAAGTACAGGGACACTTTCCTGGTAGTACATGGTCTCCTCTACGGTAGCCGTTAAGGACTCATGACAATTTTTGCCTGAATCACAACTCTAAAATTGAAAAGATAGAAAATAGTCGAACTCTTATGGCTTCACATGTGTTGAGTTGGTGAACACAAATTTTGCTTGGTGTTTGTTTGATTTAGACATTAGGTCCAAAGATCAAACTCCCACACACTTGTGCATTTTTGTCATTCTTCTTTTCCTATTTCCTCTTTGTTCCTTTCCCATCATGAGCCTTCTACTATTTTACACTCCATTTTTTTCTTGTAAATCACTTTATCCTTCATCTAAATCGATCTTCTTCTTCCTTCAAGATGTCGACTCCAGGACAATTTAGTCGGGACTCCGCTGGCACCCATGTCGACTCCTCGAGTTTGACATCTCCAATAATTTGGGGCGATTCCTAGGTACATTGTTCAGAATCAGTGAACCACCCTTAAGACTCCCAGCTTATTCTTCCTCTCACAGACTGGAAAAACTCTCTTCCTGAGTCCTGTCCCCTTTTGATGGAGATTGATTTCACTCCATATACTTCTCCATCCCTGATAAGATTCAGGATTGATCCTAATTCTAAATTATTTTCTCCATCTGGTGCCTGCATGCAGATTGGTCAGGGTATCTTTCCCATTGCAGATCTTTACCTCGATCTGGAGCCAATTCCTTCATAGATGGATTCAGATATGTCTCATACAAGCAGAGGAAAGGGTCTACAGCTACCCAGCATCGAGAAGAATACGAAGCAGAGCACCAACCAGAATGAGGTTAACAGTCAACTTCTGGCCTCCATCCAAGCCATCCAACAATAGTTGATCGATCAAGTTCTTGCCCAGGTCGCCTTTCAAGAAATGTTGAGGAGAAGGTTAGAGGGAAGAGGAGGAAACCAAGTAGGAAGTGATGATAACCTCCATGGTGATGATGATGACAACTACTCAGTAGATGGACCTCGCGGAGGAGAGGGCAAAGCAAGGAGAGGCAGACCTAAGCCCACTCTGAAGCAACTTACAACCTAGGGGTCGACGACATTAATGAGTGGATCCAAATACCATGGGTCCATGAACACTTTGAGCTTGAAACCACATCTTCTTTCACTCCTCCACAGATTCCATGGGAATTCAAATGAGGAGCCTTACATCCATCTATAGCACATTGGTCACATCTGCAATACCAAACACTACCACAACATCCCATTGGGCATAGTCAAGATGACTGCCTCCCCATTCAGCCTTCAGGGGAAAAGCACTCTACTGGGAATAAACCATCTGGGGATGGTGGTGATGACCTGGGAGGATTTGAAGTCCACGTTCATGCACAAGTACTATCCTCCCGACCATCTTAATCTTATGTGGTCAAAGATCGCTAGCATCTCCCAGGGACCCCAAGAGTCCTTTTATGAAATCTGGGAGAGGTTTAGCGACTTGATTGAGAAATTCACCACCATGACATACTGAGGACTAGCTTGGTCTAGCACTTTTTCAGAGGTTTGACAGAGACGAGTCAACATCTGGCTGACACCGTCTGCGGAGGGATCCCATTTCAATTAGGACGAGGATGCAGTATGGCAAATCTTTGAGGAGATGGCTGAAGGAGAGTCTATTTTATCCTCATATCGTTCCTTCTAGATTCAACCACCACAACATATCCTCACAAGAATGTAAACATGACAGATACACATGAAGTAGACAGTGTGATAACTCCGACTTGAGCATCATTGGGAATCACTTGTCGAAAGTTGATATCATTGAGAATAGGTCACATGACCTAGAGAAGCTCGTCGGGATCAAGCAAAGGATGAAGGGTCTGGACAAGCTCAATATAATAACCAGGCAGCTAGAGGTTGCTGGTGAACACCATCAGTGCCTGCAATGCAGTGACTGCCGCATCTGAGCCTCTAGATGAGACGAAGGAGTAAATGTAGCCACACTCACCTCATTCGAGTCCTAATAAACCTCCGATCCAGCATGTGCACTGCGTACAGACCTCGGAGCAGTCGTTGCCACAACCGTAGACATAAATGGTTGTCTACCAGCCATGTGGATTCGAGCCACAATATCTCAAGCCTTGTTCTCCACTTCCCCCACTCATTCAAGAGGTGAATGGCATATGTAGCAACAATCAACAGCTGGCCCGTCCTCAGGGACAACCTCAGGGTCCAACACAATGCTAGCCGTACATACCATCAGTAATAGGGAGGGTGGAATTTCCAGCCTAACCCGGCCCATCACCTGCAGCATCCGTAGCAAGGATAAACATGGAGACAGAACAACTACCACCAACAGTTTGGATATCACAACCAATAGTTTTAGCAATCGACTGCTCTATATCATCACTAGTACTCCTTCCCACAGTATCAACAATGCCCTTCTCTTCCTCCTCCTCCTCAATATTCACAGGTTTACCAGCAGCAGCATCCCTCTTCCATCAGAGTCGGCACTCTCAGCATGTCAAATCCTATGTGGTTGCCCCGATCAACCAGCCCTTGATTGTCTATCTCAGTTAATAAATAACATGGTTGAGATGAGCCAAAAGATATATGACCTGGCATCCACTAAGACTATCATTTCGGCTCAGGTCAAAGCCAACCCGAACAACTTCCGTCACAAGGAGCAGGAATCCTGCAGTGCCCCTCCTGATTCAAGTGAAATAATATCTTTTTATCCAATGTTGTAAATCTTAAGAGTGGTAGGACATCCAGCCATATGTGACAGTGAAGGGGAAGAGCAAAGCATCTGACGGTGAATCGTTAGGGTCAATACCATTTTTTGGAGCAGCACCAGATACAAAAATACAAAAAATGAAGAAAATCTAAAAACACAAAAACTGCAGTCTCGGTGAAGACACGCCAACCTTGGAGATGCCAGCACCTGAAGTAGAACTAGAGCCAGCTGATGGAGCTGCGCTTGTCATTTTTGGTCCACCAAATTAGATGAATGTACACCTTTTTGCCATCCACCTATATAGGATGATATGGAAAAAAATTGAAAGTCAATGAAAGCATTTTTGATGATGTAAATATGCCTTTTCCTTCTGTAATTAAATCAAAAATAGTAAAAATTTGAAAAATGCCTTGTCAGATCCTAGCATCATTAAAATCTTGCAAAATATCATGCTTGAGATGCCTCTTCTGAAAGCCATGGAGTGCATTCCCAGTGTGAATAAAGGACTCAAAGAAGCATGTACAATGAAGCATCAGACCCGTAAAACGAGATGCAGGAAATCTGAGATGCATATCTTCATCATGAATATAGTGAACGCCATCAATAATCTCCCATACAAAAAGAAAGACAAGGGAGCACCATTTATTAATTTTCAGTCAGGAGTTCGAGCCCACCTTTCTCGATAGTGGGTCTTATATCGACCTTCTATAGGCATCACTACTCATGGAATTTGGGCTAGGAGTGCTTAAGCCAACCAAGATGATTCTGTAGTTTGCAGATCGATCCGTCAAGCTGCCTAGGGTATGTTGGAATATGCGATCGTCTCTATTCAAGGGATGCAATTCCTTACTGATTGCATTGTCCTGGACATGGACACCTCCACACCTCTGCTCCACACCCCGATCATACTTGGCCGGTCATTCCTTTGAACAACCAAAGTTGTAGTTGACTATGGTACTAGAGAGATCACATTCCGCTCCAGCAATGAAAAAAATAAAAATGGAGACCGTGCCTGAGCCAATACCCACAGAAGTTGTATCTGAGATGAGGGTGCTTGTGCCTCAATATCCAAAAGACTATAACTTTTTAGCAGAGATCACAGATACAAACCTATTTCTGGATGACAAAGAAACCTTGGAATCTATATATACAGAGGAAGTACATGAAAGCACAGTCCAACTAACCAAAGTCTTCGAAGATGAGATTTTTGTTGATGTGCAAATGGAAAAGTTCAAACAATCCCCTCTGTCTGAGCATGAAGATTTTATAGTCGATCTTTGTGATGTGTTGAATGAAGAAATTGAGTTTATAAAGGTGGACAACCAATAGTTGAAAGAGATAACACCTACATTTGTCACCAGTGAGACCACTCCCAACCACCAGAGCTTAAACCTCTGCCCTCCATCATGAAGTATGCCTTCCTTGCTGGTGTGCCAAATATGCATCTGATCATCATCAATGCTCATCTGACTGAAGACCAAGAATCTCATCTGATGGAGATTCTTGAACAAAACCTCAAGGCGGTAGGCTGGAAGATATCAGATCTCCATGGGATCAATCCATCATTGTGCTCACATCACATTTACATAGAAGAAGACAAAAAACCTTCTCGTGAATTCCACTGCAGACTGAACCCGAACCTCCAAGAGGTTGTGATGAAAGAAATTTAGAGATGGCGTGATGTGTGATTCATATATCCCATCTCCGAATCATAGTGGGTGAGGCCCATGCACGTAGTGCCGAAGAAATTTGGGATCACATCGTAACTAATGACAAAGGAGAGGAGATTTCGACCAGAGTACTGACATCTTGGCATGTTTGTGTGTACTACAGACGCCTTAATCTTGCAACCAAGAAGGACTATTTTCCACTGCCCTTCATCGACTAGATTCTCGAGAGGCTGGTCACGAAGGAATATTTCTACTTCTTGGACAGTTACTCTCGATATAACCAAGTTTTCATCGCTCATGAGGATCAAGAGAAGACCATGTTCACCTATCCATTTGGGACGTACGCCTTCCGACAGATGTCGTTCGGGCTGTGTAACGCCCCTGCTACATTTCAGAGATGTATGTTGGTTGTATTAGCAGACATGGTGGGCAGTTTCCTCGAAGTTTTCATGGACGATTTTTCGGTCTACAAACATACATTTGATCAATGTTTGGATTATTTAGCCCGAGTCTCGAGGAGGTGCTGTGAAGTCAACCTTGTGCTCTCGTGGGATAAGAGTAACTTTATGGTGTCTGAAGGAATCATGCTAGGTCACGTGGTATCAAAATGTAGCATGGAAGTGGGCCCAGCCAAGATGGAAGTGATTTTTAAACTTGAGCCACCTACAAATCTAAAATAGGTGTAGTAATTTCTGGGGCATGTCGGTTTCTACCGATGATTCATTAAAGACTTTAACAAGCTTGCCCAGCCATTTACAGAAAAACTAGGCAACGAGACAGATTTCATTGTATATGATTGTGTTCTCCAAGTCTTCAATAATTTGAAAGACCTGATCACACATGCTCCTGTCCTGCAGCTACCTGATTGGTCTCTACCTTTGAGATCATGACGGACGTATCTGATTTCGTAATTGGTGTTGTTTTGGACAAAGATGAGATGGAATGCCATTTACGAGTCATTACGCTAGCAGAAAAATGGACGAGGCCTAGAAGAATTATACAGTGAAGATAAAGAGTTGCTAGCCATAGTGTTTTCTTTGGAAAAGTTCAGATCACATCTCCTTGGATCAAGGGTAATAATTTACACTGACCAATCTACCATCAAATACCTTTAGAGTAAGAAAGATGCCAAGCCTCGTCTAATGGATTGGATCCTTCTACTCCAAGAATTCAAAATGGAAATTCCTGATAAACTGGGCATCAAGAATGTGGTGGCAGATCATCTTTCCAGGATAATTAATGTATAGCTTCCTAAGCAGAATTCCATTCCAATCACAAATACCTTTCTAGATGAGGTGGTCTAGTCTATATCCTCTCTCCCTGGAATGCCGACATCATCAACTATCTAGTCTCCAAGACGACTCTACCGAACTAGTCGACGATTAAACTTGATAAATTCTAGGCTGACATTCACTTCTACTAGTGGGAAGATCCACTTCTATTCCGAGAGGGCGCAGATTGCATCTGGCGGAGGTGTATACCTTAGGAGGAGGTAATGGGTGTCCTAGACCATTGATGATCCCAAAAATGCCCTAATTAATTTTTTCGAATTATTGTTGTAGCTGGGCAATTCAGAGATTCATCAAAAATTGATCGCATCGAGAGATGATACCGAGAATCAAGTCTCAATGTGATCGAATTTATTTATTTTACTTGGGTAAATCTCAAGGTCAAACTAAGAGAGGTAATATGAGGGTTCAGAATTAACCTTTAAATAATCTAAAAAATTATATTTTCATAGGGAAGAATATTTTTTGAATTTTTATCTTTTTCAGCTTTTATGGATTTAGAATTAAAAGATGTAATTAATTACGAAAAGAAAATATGATGCATGCATTTACAAAAATTTTAATGTGGATAAAATAATGCAATGTTGTGTGGTGAGAAAAATAATAAATGCAATATCATTTATTATTTTTAAACGATCATGAAAATGATGCAAAATAAAGAGGTAAGGTGCAAAGCAGGCCAAGCCAAGTAATTCAGCAAGTCAGACCAAACAGAGCAGCTAAGAACAAGTAGCCAGTCAAATAATCCTAGACCCAATGATTAATTAATCATAAATAATTATTCATATAAGTTTTAATTAATTTACCAGAATAAATCCACACAAGGGATAGAGCAATTAAGTCAATGAACAAAATAATAATGCTCAAAATATAAGAAATGATCTCTTCAAATAATTAACGTCAAATACTAGCTCAAAAGTAGAATCCCAGTGTTCTATATGATAGATAATGAGACGAGGATCACAACGACACCAAGAACGAGAAAATCCGATAAAAGATGCTCGAGATATGAATTATGGAAGTTTTAGGACTAATCTGCAAATAAAATAATTAAAATACTTTCAAATATACCCTTATGGAGGGACTGCATTGTAATATGCAAAATCCGGCTGGTTGTTTCTGCAATGTACCCTTGCACGGAAGTATTTATGTAATTTCTAGAACCGGAAGGGCTTCTACGCAAATTTACCCAACATCATGTGTGTTAGGCACATGATGGGACCCCTTTTATAATTTCTCAAAAGGTAAGGGCACAAGAGTAACTAACCCCCACGCACATGGGATGCACGTGAGACTAGGAGGTTTAGGTACATGCTCGTCTGGATCCCTCCATTTGTCAGTTGTCGGTGCTTCAGTGAAGTCCGAGGTGCGAGGTTCAAGGGTAGACACATGGGTCAACCCATGTCATCGATGAATCTCGATCCAACGGTAACCTTTTAAGCAAAGATCAACGGTGGTGATGGGTCGTGTTCTTGATCGTGTGTGTCATGTAGGTTCTAGAGCTGGTCGACGTCCTTCCTCAAAGCATCGAGGATTTAATGATGGTCGTCTGTGAGCTTGGCTCCAGCTGATGGTTTGTTGCTTCACGGAGTTCGGTGAGGGCTGGGTATGATGGTAGTGCTCCAAGCGATCATGGCGGATCATGGAGGCGAAGGTGAAACGAGAGGGTAACAGTGGTGCCATGGATTTGAGGGAAATGGAGAAGAAGATGAAATGTCAAATAGCAAGACAAAAAGAGGGAAAGACAAAGAAGGAGGTGAAGGGAGTATGTGGTGAAATTGTCGGTGAGTGGAGGATCTCAACTCGACTCCAATTCTCACCTCTGTTGCGATGTCGACGACGAAGCTCCGATGCACCCCTTCCAAGGCGCAGCAACATAGGGAAGGATCCCTGTGGATCTCACCAAGGAAGGAGGTCATCACCGACAGATGACCGACAATAGAAGGGTACTGTCACCACCCCTCCTCTATAGCTCTCTCTCTCTCTCTTACTATCCCTTTGAAGGTGTCGGATATGGTGGATAATTCTGAAGGTTGACGAGGATGGGTTCTAATAGGAGATGAAGAGAGAGAGAGAGGATACGGCTATGGCAGCTAGAGATAAGGCGATGGCTTTAGTTAGTTGGTTTCCACAGATGGGGGAATTGGTTAGGGATTTAGTCAGTCGGTGGGATTTCAATCGGAGATGGAAAGGGTGGTCGGAGGTTGGAGTTTAGGGCGGAGGTGGTGCTACGGTGGTTAGAGATCGCCTGGAAGAGGATAACGAATGAGTTGAAACATAGTAGAGATGGCCATTGGGTGCTAAGATTTGAGGGCATTAGTTAGGTCTTTGGCCAAAAAAGGAGGGGTTGGTTGAGAGGAGTTGTTGGCGCACAACGGAGGCGACGACGGGCGAGCAAGGAGGAAGAGGACCATTACGTGTGTGACACGTGAGGAGGAGGGAGAAGAGATGGTGTGCCAGGCACGTGAAGAAAGTGACATCAATAAAGAGTCATGTGTAAGGCACATGATGGGATGGTGGTGGGGGAGGGAAGTGTGTGCCAGGGATGTGCGGAGAGAGAGAGAGAGAGAAGAAGTTTGAAAACAAGGAGCCAGGTGGCTCCAGTGAGTGTGTGTCGCATGGCACGTTGACCACGAAGGTTGACCAGTGCATGAATGATAAATATAAATAAAATACCAACTGACATCAAATGCAAAAATGCCCAACACAAAAAAAATACTCATTTAAATGCAACCTACAATGTTCATGAAGGACTCGAGTGTACATGAAATGCTAAGTGAAAGATGTGTATTCTTTTGGTGTTATTTTGTGTATATATAATACCACTTTTTTAGCTTTGCAATTTTTATTTATTTTTCTGATGATAATAAATGCATGTAAAAGTCAAAAATGATATGAAATGATGCAAGGAACATAAATGCTTTTTTGGAATTTTAATGAGTTAAAAAAATCAGAAAAATTAGGGGAGTGAAATATATACATGTGGATCAGGTCAATAAGCTCGAGTCAGAATCTAATTTTTATTGCTTTTATGATTTTTTATTTTTTTATGTAATTTATTAAAATAATGAATAAGACAAATAATTAAAAAGAAATAATTGAAATGAGTGAGATATGCACATGAAATGTTAGGTCAAAATCAACAAACATGTATAATGCGTAGTTAGGTCCCAAAATCCAATTTTCACAAATAGATTCTGATTCTTTTAAATTTTATCTTGATTTGTAGATATTTGAATGTACATTAATTCAAAAGTGAGTAGAGTTCATTTGGACACTATATGAGAGAGATATCAATGTTTTTATCTGTTTGTCCTGAAATTTGGGTTTGAGATTATTTTGAATATGTTCAAGTTAGGATTTTTTTGGATTTTCCATGGATTGAGGTTAGTGATATGTACATAATGGAGTTCTTTTCTTGATAATTGGAGTTAGCATGAATTAATTAAAAATGGGTGAAGTTAGGTAAAATTATGTAGATGATTATGAATGCAGAAATGAATGCTAATTTATGCAAATTAATTTTGAGTGTGTGAAAGTTAATTTTCTGAAGTTAACATGTAAATGAACCTAAATTCTCAGGATGAATATCTATTTTCAGCTAATTAGAGTGATGAATCACATATTCATCAATCCCCAATACTTAAACCTTTCTCGTCTCCGAGCAACTAAAGAAATGAAGAGATGGAATGAGATTGGGTTCCATACCAAGATCATGAGAAAAAGGTGAAAATAGATCTAGACCTAAACTTTGGATTAATGATAGAACTTCTGTGAAAGTAGGATTTTAAAATCAAAAGCCTCCAAGTTGTACACATCATTGTAATAGTTTCAGCTCAGAAGTCATCTTAGATCAATCCTCCTCTCAAAGCATACACCATGAACATTGAATAATCGTCTCATGCATGTGAAGAGTGTTAGCTCTTCCCATTAAGAATGCTTGACTACCATGCAAACCTCTTCTTCAATAACTCGTCCTCAAGGAGTCAGGTATTTTTAAGTTTAGGTACATGATGTGTCCACAATCGAAGGGGAAAGAAGATAGAAGAATAAGAAGAGAACTGGAGTGTGGCCAGTGTAGCCACATTTCCTTGTGAAGCCGACTAGTGTAGCCAAGTCTCCACTAAGATCTATAGTCTCTCTGAAGCTGGACCAATGCGATCAATATACATAATTTTTCTTTCTTTTTTTATTTGAATACACTTGGCTTCTATTTGTTGAAAGAATTGTTGCATTGCATTGATCTTTTTATGCCCCTACGGATATAGAATCTTTCTTTCTGTACATGTTTTGAGGTCTTAGAGAAAATTCTGCTGGTAGATCGTCCCTCATCCGAAGCTTTATTTCAACCCTTACTCTGGTCATTAGATGTCCACACTACCAGAAAAGAAACTCACACAGTCTTCCAACACTCCATCTGAGTTGAGCTAAGTGCATAATGCTATAGTACAAATTAATTCTTTATTCAAGAGTCTTACCCAGAATGAGGTGACCAGTTTAGACACTATGAGTCAATGTCTGCACATTGTCATGTAGAACTCGAAGAATTAAGTCAAAGACTTAAAACTTTTAAAATCCTATTTCTTAGTGAAGTTCCTCTGGAAATTAGATGGATTAAGGCCAAGTCAAGACAAATCTCAATTTCTACTCATAACTCGGTTCAGAACCCAAGGGCTTTTCACCAATGCAAATGCATGTAATGTTGGACGAGGTGCAGATGCGTGAAATGCAAACACTTTTTTTGTTTTTTTTATATTGTGATTTTTTGAATTACCTGAAGGATATGGTTAGATCCTCAAGTGCATCACGGAAGCGTGAGCGTCGTATCGAATACGACGAGGAGCGACTAGTCGCACTAGTTGCTCGATGCAGCGGAATTTAAAAATTTTTCATACGACGAAACCACTTGATCCAAGAACACTTCTCGGATCGTTTCGTCTAAACCACAAACAAGTAATAGGATTACCTCTTGAAGCGTGGTTGCGATCGAGTCTCTAAACGAAGAGACCTCCTGTCTCAAGTCCAATCCGACGGAGGAGACGCTTGCGAGCGCGGGGATGAACCGCGTACTTCTCGCAATCCATGTTGATGATCCAAGCGGTGGATCTCCTGATCTCGACACACGAGATCCGACGTCTTCTTCACGACCGAGGCACGCTGAAGGAGACGGAGATCCACGAGCAGAAGAACGGGCAGCATAACGATGATGCCACTGCGATGGAGAACCTCTCTTAGGTCATCCATGGTGGACGACCACATGAGAGGGAGAGAGAGGGCTGTCGAGTAGAGAGAAGAGAGAGAGATGCTTCTCAGGCATTGTGTGTAAAATAGAGAGCATGGTATGCCTCTCTATTTATAGGGTTTTGGGATCCATGGATCTCAATCCATGTGACATATAAAATCAATGGATGAGATTGATTTATGTCAATCCAGTGGTCAAGATTATTGTTGGTAAAAACCAACAACTTGTGATTTAATTTTGATAAAATATATTTGATAAATCAAATAAATATTAATACCAAATTAAATCAATCAAATAAGGAGAGAAAATACAAAGGAGATCAACCTTCCCCTTTAGAGGGCAATCTCATGGATTCCCATGAGATTGCACATCTCCTTGATTTTCTCTCTACTTATTTTCCAACAACTATTTGTTGGGATTTTTATTCACCAAAATAATTCTCAATTAAATTTGGGAATATTGCAATCTTGACATTGGAATATTGTGAATCATATTCACAACCCAAAACAAAATGTAATTTACATTTTCAATTAATTAGACAATGTGTATCCAATACACATTAATAATTAATCTACTAATATAAATTATATTTAACTCTCTCTAATACATTATAAATCACATTTATAATATATTATGAATAATTGGATATTACTATCCACATTATTCGTATCCATAATAATTAAATCACATTTAATTATATTGGATAACTTATCCTCATGTGCTCAAATAATATGAATCACATTCATATTATTTACATCTTTGATAAT